>JANXHW010000003.1:36098750-36710000 GCA_026170595.1 Plestiodon gilberti rubricaudatus | reverse complement strand
AAGAAAACACCTAAGAAAACAGAGTGATTTGGGAGCTGCTTGATGGGTTTATAGCACAGCATATGTTGCATGCAGATGATGCCAGGTTCACTCCCTGGCATCTCCAGGTAGGTCTGGAGAGATCCCTGTCTGAAAGCCAGAAGAGGCTCTGCCAATCAGGGTCCATGGTGAGCTAGATTGGCCAATGATCTGACTCCATATGAGGCAGTTTCCTCTGCTCCTAATCTGGTAAAATTATCAGAAATCCAGTGTCAGGTATAAAGCAGCAATTGAAGAACAATGGTGTGTGTGTGTGTGTGTGTGTGTGTGTGTGTGTGTGTGTGTGTGTGTGTGTGTGTGTGTGTGTGTGTGTGTGTGTGTAAAATTATTATCATTATTATTATCATCATCATCAGTAATGTCACAGCTCACCAGAGTTTTTAGGTGCTCACTAGTTTAAACTCTACCCAAGAGTCTGATGAGATATTGCCGTATAATGTTCAATGTTTCTAGTAGTGCAGCTCGTTGCAGTTGCTCAACTTCTGTCTTGTCTATGCCTATATTTGGCCAGGTATTTCTTAAGGACCTTGGGGATTGCACCTAGTGCACCAATGACAATAGGGGTGGTGGTTCTCTTCTTTCCCCAAAAGGTGCTGTATTTCAGTTTCCAAGTCTTTGCAAACTGTTTCTCCTCGATTTGATTATCTCCTGGAATGGCCACATCAATAAGCATCATTTCTTTCTTCTCAACTACAGTTATCTGGCGTGTTGTGTTCCAGTTTTTTATCTGTCTGGATTTTGAAGTCCCACAAGATTTTGACGTGCTCATTTTCTACCACCTTTTCAGGCATGTGCTCCCTCCCTTTCTTTACTAATGCTATTCCATATTTCTTACACAAGTTCCAGTGGAGCAGCGATGTTATTGTGGCGATTTTTGTAATCACTTTGTGTTATTTTGCTGCACCCACTTACAATGTGATCAATCGTTTCATCTTTTTTCTTTACAAAGCCTTCATTTGGCATAATTCGAGATCTTTTCCACTTTTGCCTTATAATCATCGTTGCTATTATTAATACTTGAACCACTCTATCTCCTTTGTAAAAGGTAGCTTCCATCAGGATGATTGCAGATGGGCGGAAACAATTTCTAGCTTGGGCGAGAGCATCCCTGAGGAAAAAGAAAAATCCACACAACTGCCAGCACACAATTTTCCTGTTTAAACGAGCAAGCCAAACACTATTTTTTTTTTTCATAATAGGCCATGCCATGAAATGTGAAGATATGGCCGATTGACACAGGCCAATCTTTTTTCTCATAAACAACAACTGGAAATCTTGGACAGAGTCCAGCCAACCCAAGTCCTGTTATGACTCCATCAAGTTCAATACGAGACTTACAGCACAATCCTATTGCAGGCTCAGGCTGGCGCAGTCACCGTTGCGCTGGCCTAGGGTGTCACAAACATTCTATAAAGCACTTTTGTGACACCCGGTGAGTAAGCAGCGTCAGCAGGAAGGCCTGTGCCATCCTGCCAGCGCTGAATCCAGGAGTCCGCACGCCGGAGCAGGTAAGGACTGCTCCAGGTGGCACGGGGGTGGGTGTAACGAGGTGGAGGTGGGGCAGGGGGTGGGTGGATCGGGCCTGGGAGGGGTAGGATTAGCAGTGTTGGCACACGCTGAATCCTACCCCCGTTCCTGGGCCCGTTTGCACTACACGGGCCTTCCGGATTTGCGCCATAGATCATTGTATACATTAGATCGTTTCATATGAAAATATTCTGGCCCAGTTTTGTGATATCTTAAAACATCTGATCCTGGATTAGAAAAGAAATGAATGGCTAACTACATTAACAGCCTAACAGCCTAACTAAAGAGCCTGCCTAACTATAAGGTGTCATAAACGTGCCTGGGAGTAAGCGGCGCCGGCACCGCTCACTCTGCAGTCACCCAGGACCCACGCCAGCTGATGCAGGTGAGTGCTGCGCTGGGCGGCAGGAGGGCGTGGGTGGGTGGGAAGGGGTGGCAAGGGAGGGGGCCATTGGCCGGGCTGGCCTGGGAGGGGGCGGGGATATCAGTGCTCGGTTGCTAAAGAGCTGGCGTGCATTCAAGGAGGCCCAATCGGCGATCTGCTACTTATACCAGGGGAAGGGGACAAATGTCCCCTTCCCCCGAGGTGAGCCCGGGCTGCACCAGCGTGGCCCACATTCTGCTTAGGATGCAGCGGCTGGCCATTTCGCCTGGCCGCCGCATCTTAGGCAGGATTGCGTCGTAACTTTCAGCAGTGGCTCCTTATGGACAGGGCACATGTTGCCCAGTGTGTTCTCTATTTGTTTTGTTTCATTCTGTGGATTTCTGTAAACATCTTGATTTTTTTCAAAGATTTTTTTCAGTGACATTTGAGAGTCTATATGCGAATAGCTTCTCCTTGTTTAAGTGCCTTCAAGTACCAGAAAGTCACTCCTGAGCAGTCTCATGTTTATCCACAGGGAAGCTATCAAGATCTGAATTTGAGCTGCATAAAACTGCTTTTTTAGAGCCAGACATCCTAGAGAGCGAAGTCAAGTGGGCCTTAGATAGCATTACTAACAACAAAGCTAGCGGAGATGATAATATCCCAGCTGAGCTACTTAAAATCCTAAATGATGATGCTGTGAAAGTGCTGCACTCAATATGCCAACAAATTTGGAAAACTCAGCAGTGGCCAAAGGATTGGAAAAGGTCAGTTTACGTTCCAATTCCAAAGAAGGGCAGTGCCAAAGAGTGTTCAAACTATCGCACAATTGCACTCATTTCACATGCTAGCAAGGTTATGCTCAAAATTCTACAAGCTAGGCTTCAGCAGTACGTGGACCGAGAACTACCGGATGTACAAGCTGGGTTTCGAAGAGGCAGAGGAACTAGAGATCAAATTGCCAACATGCGCTGGATCATGGAGAAAGCACGAGAGTTCCAAAAAAACACCTACTTCTGCTTCATTGACTACGCAAAAGCCTTTGATTGTATGGATCACAACAAGCTGTGGCAAGTTCTTAAAGAGATGGGGATACCAGACCACCTTACCTGTCTCCTGAGAAACCTGTATGCGGGTCAAGAAGCAACAGTTCGAACCGGCCATGGAACAACTGATTGGTTCAAAATTGGGAAGGGAGTACGGCAAGGCTGTATATTGTCACCCTGCCTATTTAACTTATATGCAGAGTACATTATGAGAAATGCAGGGCTGAATGAATCGCAAGCCGGAATCAAGATTGCCGGGAGAAACATCAACAACCTCAGATATGCAGACGATACCACTCTAATGGCAGAAAGTGAAGAAGAACTAAAGAGCCTCTTGATGAGAGTGAAAGAGGAGAGTGCAAAAGTTGGCTTGAAACTCAACATTAATAAAACTAAGATCATGGCATCTGGTCCCATCAATTCCTGGCAAATAGAAGGGGCAGAAATGGAAGCAGTAACAGATTTTACTTTTTTGGGTTCCAAGATCACTGCAGACGGAGACAGCAGCCATGAAATTAAAAGACGCTTACTCCTTGGAAGGAAAGCTATGGCAAATTTAGATAGCATAATAAAAAGCAGAGATATCACCATACCAACAAAAGTTCGTATAGTCAGGGCGATGGTGTTCCCAGTAGCAATGTATGGTTGCGAGAGCTGGACCATAAGGAAGGCTGAGCGCCGAAGAATAGATGCTTTTGAACTGTGGTGCTGGAGAAGACTCCTGAGAGTCCCTTGGACTGCTAGGAGATCAAATCAGTCAATCCTAAATGAAATCAACCCTGACTGTTCCCTGGAAGGACAGGTACTAAGGCTGAAACTCAAATATTTTGGCCACCTAATGCGAAGAGAGGACTCTCTGGAGAAGACTCTGATGCTGGGAAAGACTGAAGGCAAAAGGAGAAGGGGAAGGCCAAGGATGAGATGGTTAGACAGCATCACCGATGCAACGAACATGAAAATGAGCGAACTCAGGAAGATAGTGGAGGATAGGAAGGCCTGGCGGGATATGGTTCATGGGATCACGAAGGGTCGGACACGACTTAACGACTGAACAACAACAACAAAACTGCTTTTTGGCGAGATCCAAAGATTAAAGACCACTCCACTGAGCACTTGATCCTGGCAAAATGTCTTAACATTAAATATAGACTATAGCTTCTCTTCCAAATTACCTTTCCCTTAATGTAAGTTTTTCTTTATTTGGAGATGTATATTATTCTTTCCCACCATGCATGCTCATGCATAACTTTATGTTCTCTCTGTTATGAACTAATTTCATGTTCTTGAAAGTGTCTGCAGAGTGGTGAATTCACTTACATGATTTAAATGAGTATTCCTTCTTAAGTGTTATGAACTAAATATACCTTGATCTCTCTCTCTCTCTGTGTGTGTGTGTGTGTGTGTGTGTGTGTGTGTGTGTGTACTGCTCTACCTTTATCTCACACGCCAGCAAAGTTAATCCTCCCAGCAGCTGTTACCACTCAAAGTACAGAATGAATATGAATTTAACCTCGCCTGGATCTAACCTAATAAATTCTATTGTTTTCCTAAGCACTTCTGTGAATTAAAGTGAACTCCGGGTTGCCATCCAAATGCACGTACAAGGCTGGAGTGGCTTTTAGGCACAGAGCCAAAGAGCTTCCCAATTCCCTAATAGGGTATAGACCTTACTCCAGAAGATCTTTGCCTCAAAAGTTGAAAAACAAGCTCTTCTCCATTTCCCTTCAGTTAACACACACACTTCCCAGCATTGTCGCAAGGGGCCTGAACCGTCGGTTTGTGTAGCACTGAAAACTGGAGCCTTTGTGCCTTCATGTAGCCTTATATGAAGTACTCTTTCAGTTAATTTTCCTTACTTTTAACTCACAGCCCAATCCTATGCATGTCTTCTCAGAAGTAAGTCCCACTGAATTCAATGAGGCTTACTCTCAGAAAAGTGTGCATAGGATTGCAGTCTCAGAGATGTATGATCAGTGATCACCAAGCATAAGAGTTCTGGAAGAGGACTTCTAAATGATTTGAGCAAGGTTTTCCCAGTTTGATTTAACTGAGCTTGTGTTGCCTGTTGAACCTTGACTATTCATTCAAACTCCTCCACAGAGGTTTATTGACACAGCCAGGTATTATATCGACATCCCTAGCAGGTTCTTGATGTTGGCCTGCAGCAGGGTTTCTCCTAGTCCAAGGAAAGAGAATGAGGAGTCTGGAAGTTGAGTTGTACTCAAGGGCGCAGAGCAAAGTCAATTCATATACAACACAAAGGGCTGATTCACACTACACTTTTCCAGATGCGGATGCCCCTGCCCCTGCCCCTGCCCCAGCGCGCAGAGCTGGCCGGAAGTCCTCCTGCTGTCCCACCTTCTTGTGAAGGTGATTGGAGGTAGTTCTGATTGGCATGCAGCCACTCTCCCCGATTGGTAGGCTGCAGTAGCTCCGCGAACCCTCCCAGCTCCGGGAAGGCAACCCCCTGAAAAGATGAGTGGAAGCCATTTTTCCAGCCTCTGCATTGCGGAGCTCGCAGCTGCTCTGCAAACATCCAAAATGCTGTCAAAGAGCTCCGCGCTACGCTCCGCAGATCCTTGACGTGCATGGATTCCTCTAGTGTGAATCAGGCTAAAGCCCTGTGTCACTGATCTGAATGTCTTCTCCCAAGGCAGGTAATTCTGCAGCATCTGCCTCATGCAGTCCCGGGCTCTCCCTCAGAGGCTTTTAAGTAGAGGCTGGACAGCCATCTATCAGGGATGTTGTAGCAGTTGCCTGCACTAAGCAAAGGGTTGGACTACATAGAAGTCATCTGGGTCCCTTTCAACTCTAACGTGATTTTTGTAATATCTTTTCTAACCAAATGACTTCACATCCAATGCAGAATTACCCTCCTCCAGCAGAGGTTGATATTCTGCATGCAAAATGTGAGCTCAGCTACAGAGCCACAGCCCCATCATCTCCAATTTTAAATTCCTGATATACAAATAAACCAAATTATTCCACTGAAAAGGCATCCAGTAAATTCAATTTGTTCCTTCCCTGTGGAAACCATGTTGTCAGGATTTGACTGCACACCCTCTGGAACTTGAAGCGCTCCAAAAAAACAGGGGTTTCGGGTTTTGTTATCAAAACATTACACAGATTACTTGCAGTGCAATCCTATGCATATTTCCTTGCAAGTAAGCTCTATTATGTTCAGTGTGATTTACTCCCAGGAAAGATATAGGATTGCAGCATACTAGGATTTAATAATCTCATCCATACAAGGCAGAACAAGGACTTAAAGTCTAAGAAGCCTTTCCTGCAGCAGTTTACATAGATGAAATGCCTTTCTAGACTATCACAGTGCAAGCAAAATGTTTTCAGATTTTTTTTCCAGCATACACCTAAACGTGTAAAGTGCAAATGTGAAAAAAAAATGTGTTCGCAAACTACACATTATACTCAGTTCCATGATTACGAACGAACGTGTGTACAGCTCAGCTACTGCTGCTGCAATGTGAAGCGGAAGACTGACGTGGGTGAGTGGAAATAAGTGCTCTTTCTTTCCCCCGCCTGCATTCCCCCCCCCCCCCTGAAAATCGCCCCCCTTCTCAAACTAAGTTTATCTCCACAGGGAAAAGGATGAGAGTATAATACAGTAATGCCTCCACCGGATCTTCGGCAGAAAAAAAGTGTGTAAGTACATGCAGCTGTGGCTCCCTCTGTGGCAAATTCAGGTTTGTGGTCACATCATAATGTGAAACAGGCTCAGGTAGAGTATGAGTTACAGTGGAGACAGATGGGACGTCATGCCTTTGCTACTTGAAAAAAGGCGATAGCAGAGCGGGAGGGATGATGTGGTAGCTATAATAATTTGGGGTATATTGAAGGGGCTGGGCGCATTTCTGTAAAAAAAAAAAAACACCCCATTTTTTCTCCCATAATTCTAGCAGTAGTGCCAGGACAAACCAAACTAGGACGATTATTATTTTTAGCATCATCATCATTTATATTCTTTGCAACCCGCTTTGAACTTTGGAGGGGGGGGGAAAGCGTTTTAGAAATCTAATAAATTTTAAATACTGTACTTCGAGTGGCTTTCCCCTTCTAAATTCATTTTTGTCCACCAAGCTCTCCAAACAGAGCAACCTAAACTAACATGCCGAGAAATAAACGCCAGCCCGCACTAAGAACGAACGCAGGCGGCACAGGGACAGGCAACCTACTCGGCCACAGGACCTGGAACTACAACGGCAGCAGAGTCGCGAAGCAGAACTTCCCTTCTGGACTACGTTTCCCAAGACACACTGCACTGCGCGACCACCCGGAAATGTTCGCCGTAAGCGTTCCGGGTCAATTAGCCATGGCTGCGCTGGGAGTATCCGCCTGCTTGCGGAGCGGGCGGTCTGTCGTGGGCTCGTTGTTTTTCTATGGTCCCGGTGCGCGACGAGCTCCGTGGGGATGGCGGGGACTCTGCGAAAGCTCAGAGACTGGTGAGTCTGTCTTGCATGGATTTTGCATTAGCAGCACACCCAGGAAAAACGGGCTCCCCACAGGAAAGGGACTCGGACCATAGAGATAAAATGGACAGACTGCGCCATTTCATTGAGGGCACTTCCGGATTCACAGTAGAGACCATTTTTTCTTTGGCAGTGAGTTGCCCAAGGCAATCAATGACGATATGCAGGATTTTAGAGCAGCAACGTGCTTCGTAGCAGCTAATGCAGGATCTAATGTGCTTTCTGACTCTTGTCTCGAAAACTCGAAAATAAAAAAAAGTTATTTTTAATTACACCTGTGGCATTTATCATGAAGAGTAGTGGCTTTCCATTTTTACCGGAAGTCCAGACTCTGTGTCTCTCTAGTAGTATGTATAGCTCTAAAGGCAGGACAGCTGCGCTGCAGCTCCACTGTTGAGTGATTGGAAGATTAGATTTGCGTTTCCTTCTTTTGAACGTTTCTGTGCTAGATAAGCGCAGCTCTGAATGCTTGTGACCTCCAGTCATAAGCGTCACAAAGATTTATATTCCTCCTTTCCACTGGATTGATGACCAAGACAGTTTACATTAAAAAGTCATAAAAATATAAATAATCAGAACAGCCACATCATTGTAATCCAGAAAGTGGCCTACAGTTAAAGCATGCCAAAGGCGTTGGAAATACAGTAGTAGCACAGTTTTCATGCAGTGTCTAAAATACATTAAGCCAGATGTGTGAGGGACTGCAATATGTAGCTTATATTTCTTTTTAAATAAATTATACAACCAGGGTATGTTTGTAGTAAAGAATAGTGTCTTTGAGCTTCTGTTGTTGTTGTTCAGTCGTTAAGTTGTGTCCGACCCTTCGTGATCCCATGAACCATATCCCGCCAGGCCTTCCTATCCTCCACTATCTTCCTGAGTTCGCTCATTTTCATGTTCGTTGCATCGGTGATGCTGTCTAACCATCTCATCCTTTGCCTTCCCCATCTCCTTTTGCCTTCAATTTTTCCCAGCATCAGAGTCTTCTCCAGAGAGTCCTCTCTTCACATTAGGTGGCCAAAATATTTGAGTTTCAGCCTTAGTACCTGTCCTTCCAGGGAACAGTCAGGGTTGATTTCATTTAGGATTGACTGATTTGATCTCCTAGCAGTCCAAGGGACTCTCAGGAGTCTTCTCCAGCACCACAGTTCGAAAGCATCTATTCTTTGGCGCTCAGCCTTCCTTATGGTCTAACTCCCGCAACCATACATTGCTACTGGGAACACCATTGCCCTGACTATACAAACTTTTGTTGGCATGGTGATATCTCTGCTTTTTATTATGCTATCTAAATTTGCCATAGCTTTCCTTCCAAGGAGTAAGCGTCTTTTAATTTCATGGCTGCTGTCTCCGTCTGCAGTGATCTTGGAACCCAAAAAAGTAAAATCTGTTACTGCTTCCATTTCTGCCCCTTCTATTTGCCAGGAATTGATGGGACCAGATGCCATGATCTTGGTTTTATTAATGTTGAGTTTCAAGCCAACTTTTGCACTCTCCTCTTTCACTCTCATCACGAGGCTCTTTAGTTCTTCTTCACTTTCTGCCATTAGGGTGGTATCGTCTGCATATCTTTGAGCTTCTACAGATTGCATTTTTCCTGATCACTGAGTAATTACAGACAGCTTTCACAGTCAAATACCCCAATCTTAACTAACTTTCCAGCACCAATGCAGCCGTGCCAGCGGGGTGTGCACTGCATCTTGCAGTGCTGGTGCAGTCACAGTGGCCTCTTCAAAGTAAGGGAACATTTGTTCCCTTACCTTGGGGCTGCATTGTGACTGCATCGGCCTTGGAAAGTTGGTTAGGAATGGGCTGTTAGTATTAGAGGAAGGACACCTCACCAAAGTTTGTGCTTTGCCAAAAAAAAACCCCTTCTAGCACCTCTCATTTAAGCACTGCCTGGGACGTTCATGATTTTTTAAAAGGCTATAGTCCCTCATTCCAAATTGAACCAGATTGGCTCCCTGAAGCGATCGAGACCCACTTCCAGTTTTCTGTGAAACCTGGAAGTAAACCACAAGTGGGTCTCGATCAGGGAGCCGATCTGAGGCTTGTGAAGACCCGCAGAGGGGGGCACAGCCCCCTACACCCTCCAGAGGGCTGACACGACCCCCCAGAAAGTTAAAAAGAAACTTTTTCCCGCCGTTGGCAGCGGGACATCACCACACATCGCCACTTCCCTTAAGGGGGTAGCGACTGCATCCAGTTTTCCTGGTGTGTCACGACCCACCAGTTTGAGAAGCACTGGCTTAAGCTGTTCCATTTATACTGGAGTAGATCTACATCAGTATTGCTCAAATTACTAAGCTAATGATTTGAAATCCATTGAACATGTAAGGGTATTACGGTACTATATAAAGGCAATGTGGTTTGACTAAGCCGGCATGGAATTGTATCTATTGTGTTTTTTTTGCCCCTTGTCTCAAAACTACTTCTGAGATATTCTTTGCTCTTGTCATTTCCCTTCTCTGTTATTTATTGACCTGCTTTATTTTCCCATGTCAGCCCTTTTGGATAGGAGCCATGCTGAGACTTTTGTCTTATGTAAAGTACAGACCACAGTTGGCACTCACCACAAGTTAAAGAGTTAAATCTATATTTGTTTCATCTTGCCCTTTAAAAAGAATTAAACATTTAAGCTGTTGTATTCTAGTGTTTCTGCTGTCCAGACTAACTCCTTGCGTTTCCAGAGGAGAAGAAATCTGATGTGCCAAAGCCTCACTTTACAGATGAAAAAGTTCAGCACTTACTCTATAAGATAACAGGGCTGGATTTGAAGAAGGTTTTTAAGCCAGCAAAACAGGAACTGAAACCCCCAGTCTACAAGCTAATGACAGAATTGCAGCTGGAAAAGGTATTTCTTTGTCAGTGTTCTAGGAATGTATATTTGGTTTTAAGATGTGAATAGAGAACATTGATGGTGTGTTTGATTTATTTGTTTCAGCCATGGGCCATATATCAAGAGTTAAGAAATGCAAGCAAGGGGTCTGCTTGGACAGTACTTTCCTGTCCTAACCGGACCCATGTAATTAAAGACGTGGATGAACCAGCCCTCTACATGCAGTGCTAAATCTACTTTTACAGTCTAAACCAGGGGTGGCCAACCTTCCACCATTAGGGCCTCTGCGTTCTTAAGAGTTGTGTAGAAGACAGAATCTTGGCAGCTGCAAGTGCTGATGGTGCTGCTAAAGCAGCTGCACCTGCTGAAACCTATACACCCAGTGGGTGGCGCAGTGGGTTAAACTGCTGAACCATGAGCTGTCGATCGAAAGGTCAGCAGTTCGAATTCGCGACGGGGTGAGCTCTCGTTGCTTGGCCAGCTCCTGCCAACCTAGCAGTTCCAAAGCATGTTAATGCGAGTAGATAAATAGGTACCGCTTGCGGGAAGGTAAACAGCGCTCCGTGTTCCAGCTGCATGCTACGCGCTGCGGCAAGGAGAGTCATGCCGGCCACATGACCACGGAGGCGTCTTTGGACAATGCTGGCTCTTCGGCTTTGAAATGGGGATGAGCACCACACCCTAGAGTCGGACACGACTGGACTTAAGTGTCAGGGGTCACCTTTAACTTTTATACACCCATTAAAGGGCTAGGAGCATTCATGTTGAAAGGTTGGCCACCCCTGGTCTAAACCATCCCCTGTATGACTAACAAGGAAAGGAGGGGAGAAGGCAGGACGTGTGTGCAACATTTTTAATCTCATGGGGCTAGACGGATGCTCAAAGTATCTTTCAAATTGGCCCGTTGAAAAAAAAATCATAAACAATGTCTTTTGACATTTTGACTATATTAAAAAGAACTGTCACGATTACATAGTAATAATAAGCATAACAAAATGCTAAAATTGATTCAGGGAAATCTTTTGCATAAGAAATCATCAGATAATCCAGCAATGGTCCAGATGACACTCAAGGACATGTGAAGTCCACTCTTGTCTTAACCAATGGTAATAGAAGGTCAGCGCATTCTTCTGGCTTGCTTAGTTATTTGGAATCAAATGTCTGTATGTTATAAGGCAGACAAATAGTCAGAACAGAACAGAAAGGAACTTATCCAGGACAGTCACTCACAGCTATGTATGAGGTATCCAAGTTAAAATTTCTATGAATGCAGATCAGTAACAGTAGATACCTCTTATGTCTAAAATGTATATACTTCCCACTTGTGATAGTGGTTTGTTTTTTACTAGCTTCTCTAACAGATGTTTTTTCTAATGTAGTAAAAACAAATAACTATAAAAGTTTATGTTTTTGCTCTTTTGTTTAATTGCCTCCCTGTCTGTTTCTTATAATGATGTTATAGTAATGCGTCTCATGGCCATACTGTATTTTGTTTCGTATTGCCACAGCGAATTATCCTCTCTTAAAATGCTGGTGTCTCAAATGTATGGTTGCTATTAAATTGGTCTCTTGAATATGAAATTTTGTGATACACAACTAATTATTGTCTCCTATTTTTAGGCTACAAGAGAAGCTACCGAGAAGGCCAAAGAGAGACTAAAAATGCCTCCTGTACTGAATGAACGAGAGCCAATTAATGACGTATTAGCAGAAGACACGATTCTTGATGGCGTTGAACCTTACAAATACGTATTTACTGACATAACATACGCTACACCACACCGCGTGAGTCAGTTGCCCTATAACGACCTTGAACTTTAGTGTGGCCCATTTTGGATAATTCAAAATTGGTCAAAATAATTCAAAATTGGGCGGCCCAGGCCACCCGCCAGATCCTGTGCTCCACCAGCACAGGCTGCCGCTCTGCCAGAGGTATACTTGGGGAACGGGACGCTTGTCCTCTTCCCTGAGTGTAAATCCAGGCCCGGCCAATCGGCGTCCTCGGATTTCTGCCAGCAAAATTGCTGGTGGAAGTAGGAGGAGGCCGTGTAATGACCCAGCCGCCCGGCAGGCACCGGGACACACACACACAGTTAAATAAGACATTTTTTCACATTTAAAATTGTTTTAATAGTTGTTTTTATTTTAAATGATTGATTCATTAATTAATCCAAGAGGTAAATTAATTAGCAGAGGTACTTCAGAAAACTGGACCGTGATAGAGGGTGCCCGGACCTCCAAAGGTTGAGAACCCCTGATCTAGATTCTAGAAGGAAATGCAGTGTTAAGCATGTTACTGTACATACAGGAGCACAACAGCAGCCGTGGTGGTTTATTATGCAGTAGTTTCTTTTAACAATACATGTAATGCCTTTTTTTAATGCATTATTAAGATGTGCTGTTTCCAGGAAGGATTGTTACATCTGCTTGATTTCTAACCCCACCCCCCAAAAAAATCAGTGATAGACCTAGAAAAATAAATCCCTACCTTTTTCAGACAGAGAAGCGTTTTGCTCACAGAACACCCTAGTAGTGCAGATTCATGGAATTTAAGGTTTATATGGGTTCAGCTTTATCTGGAAAGAAGTGGGATCAGATAGACAATATTTCCTGCCTGGTAGACAAAAACCTATGTTGTCTCTTTTAGATGTCCTTTCTCTTTATGGGAGCTAGGCCTTCTCATTGTGAATGTTGCTTCAAGATGTTATGGCCACTTGGTATATAGATGAGTTTAGAAATGGATTTGACAGATTTGCTATACATGGTTATTGGCTACAATAACAGAATCGGATTTCTGTGTTTTGAGGCAGCATCTCTAATTACAAGACCCTGGGGATAAATAGAGGGTGGTTATCTCTATCATGCCCTGTCTGTGAGCTTCCTAGTGACATCTGACCAGCTGCTGTTGAAGGGACAGAACTAGACTAGAGGAATTGTGTCGGGAAGGCAGTGCTTATACTTCTAGGTGTTTGATCTTGTTTGCATCCCTCCTAACCAGCACTGAACAGCAGCATCAGTGTGTTTCTAGATGAGTTTCCAACTTACAGCTGTCCAATAGACAGTGGCCTAAATTATGCTGTGTAGAAAACCACAAGACATGTTACCTTTTCAGTCTCGTTTCTATGGCTATGCTGAGAAACAGTATTGGTGTTTTGGGTATCATTCCCTATCCACTTCAGAATTCAGAGAATTAATGGAATTGATGGCACAGACTGCAGCTCTCTCTACATTCCCCCCCCCCCCCAATTTTAGGAACGTTTCATTGTAGTTCGAGAAACAAATGGAGTATTACGCAAGGCCACCTGGGAAGAACGAGACAGGATGATACAGATCTACTTCCCGAGAGAAGGACGTAGACTTACCCCTTCGCCTATATTCAAGGATGAAGTCCTTAAGGTAAAACCCGGTGTTAGGCTTTGTGAGAAGTCATTGCTTGTGGGCAACAGTGGGTCCACTCAGCTGATCTGTCCGGTGTCTGACACCCTCCCAGGCCCCTTGCCTTTGTGTGTGTCTCTACTGGGGGGATTACCAGCACTGGCCACTAGGTTGTCCTTATGATTTTGTTTATGTGTGTACAGCATTGTAAAGAAACATGGCAACTAGGTCTGGAGCAGTGGTAACGATTTGATGCACAGAAATGGTGACGGTCTCTGGTGACACTGGGGTGGCGTGATTTCCAGTGCAATTGAACTGGAGGTTTAAGTTAATCAGCTATTTAGTTAAATGTGAGCCTATGCTGTTGCTTTATACAGAGTGACTGTTGGTCCATCTATGTGACTCTTCAGGGTTTCAAATGAGAGTCTCTCTCAATGTGACTTGGAGATCTTATGCAAACACATTGCTCTAACGTTGCAGTTCTATATATGCTTATGTGAGAGTAAGGAAGCCCCACTGAACACAGTGGGATTTACTGCTAAACAACCATGACTGGGATTGCACAGCACAGCTTTAACCACAGATAAAAATTTGGTCCCCAGTAAAACACTGGGGCTGACTATTTATTTATTTATTTATTTTATTTTTCACATTTTTATACCACCCTTCCTCCAAGGAGCTCAGAGTGGTGTACATATTTCCTCCCCTCCTTTTGTCCTCACAACAACCCTGTGAGGTAGGTGGGGCTGAGAGATAGTGACTGGCCCAAGGTCACCCAGGAAGCTTCGTGGCTGAGCAGGGATTTGAACCTGGATCTTCCAGGTCTAAGTCCGACTCCCAAACCACTACACCATCCTGGTGTACAAGGGCAGACTTCAGGACAGGTCTGTACAGCTTGTGACCTTCCAAATATAGCCATGTATGATGGCTCAACAGGATCTGATAAATTTACATATGCACTTCAGGACTGCAAAACAAGGCAGGTTATTCAGCACAGGCATACCACGTTATTCAGCCTGGTGGGTCACAAATTGTGTAGACCTTGAAATCATGGAATGTCTCTTGGTGTTCAGGCTGTATAGATGCATTAGCTTCTTTAAACTTAATTTGACCAAAACAAATTTGACTAAATAAAAACAAACAAAACAGGTGGCTTTTCCTTCCTCCAGTGAGTGGAGTTTTGATATGAGATGCTATTTTTCATTCTGTATTTTTCAGTCCGTGTTTTTTCAAGACCGCCATGAAGAGCTCCTTGATCTCTGCCTTATGCAGTTTGAGCCAGATTCATCTGACTACATCAGAGTGAGTTGCCAGCATTACTGGGGGTGGGGGAGTTCAGGCAGCAACTTGTATCTGTTTCTGGAAACTTGCACAGAAAACGATTTGAGTTTTGCATTTCAATTCTTGCGGACAGGTTCATCATCAAACTTACGAGGACATTGATAAACATGCAAAATATGATCTCCTGCGTTCAACAAGACATTTTGGAGGGATGGTGTGGTACCTTATAAACAGGAAGAGGACAGATGGGTTACTGATAGACATGATCCAAAGAGATTTGTAAGTGCGGCTGCTTGAGATAAAAATTATTTATGTACAAAGGATCAGCTGGTCAGCTTTCACTTAGAACTATAAGCTTAGTTCCTAAAGAGTGAATTGTTACACACAGACTTCTGATAATCCTTCACCTTTGGAATCTAGGTTGTTGGGAGGTCCCTGTAAACTGGCAAGTGCTGAGAGGGTGGGAAGGACCCTGTTGTGCAGTTTCAGAGCTGGGGTGGCCCTTAGTGGCACACGTGGGCAGCGCCTCTTGCCCCTCCCAGCAAGGCCAGGGCAACAGCAACATGGAGGCGGTGGAGGGTGACCTGAGGTGCCGCTGATGTCATTTGGATGGCTGCAGCAAACCCTGACCTGGCTGGACTTTTAGTTTTCAAGGATGTGGATGGTATTTTTAACTTGCAGAACACCTTAGAATCTTCAGTGTGTTTTCCCTCGTAACAGTCTTATAAGGAAGGCCACAGTTAAGAAAAAGCATAGATGAACAAATGCTCTGATGGCAATTCGAAATCCATTTTGATGCTGGATTATCAGGAGTGTCAGACTATTGGAGTTTCACTGTATTTTCCATGAGGCACTTGGTTCAGTTAACCCTCTTCTTCCCTCCACCATGTCACTCTTGAAACTTCATTTGGTGAAGCTGAACTTGTACACTCATATTTACACACCCTATTATTCAGGAACACTCTTGGCTAATCTGAATAATAGCTCTGTAGAGATTGGGCTGTGTAACTACAAAAATCCCTGAAGTGTATTGGTTGCCCACCTGATGAAACTGCTGGGTTGACTTGAGTGATGTGGTATTTTTTTGCAATTGTCTAAAAATGAGTGGCTGCTACTAAAACTTTAGCCGATTTTCAGTCTGATTTGTTTTTGATCCGATGGGCAGAAAAATCATATTTTCACTGCAGATAATCCTAGATTGGTAAGATCTGAGGTTGAAATAGTTATGGAGATGAACATGAATAAATTAAGCAACTGGACTTGCAATGAAGACATTCGTGTGCTGTAAACCCATTTCAAATGCAAAGTTTTTTTGCTTAAGAGTAAAACTTGCATTAAATCAGCATTTTCTCTAGGCATAAATCTGTCTGACAGCTTAGTTTTTTACTAAGTAAAGAACTCATCCCAGTTCTATATTATGCTTCCAAGGAGTAGTAACTAGGTAAAAGTTTCTAATATTTTAAATGAACTTTGTTTCAGGGTTGATGATGCTATAAGCTTAGTTACTCTTTATCATATGCTACATCCTACTTGCCAGTCAGCAAATGAAGCACAAGAACAAGATCTCCAAGGACTAGACTTAATTAAGGTATACTGTAATTGCCTGCTTGTGAATGTTAAATTTAGAGACTATCTAGAACACATGCGCAGCACTAGCCTGGTTCTGACAATATCATTTGTATAGAGGTGGGACAGGAAGGAGATGGGTGAGTATTTGACAGCACAATCCTGTGTAACTCTTGCACCAGTGTAACAGTAGATCCACTGGTGTAAGTGCACTTATGTCAGTGTAAGTTGCCGCACGCCGACGTACACAGGACGGACACCAGCGTAACCCCCCTCTGACGCTGCGCATGCGCAGTTCGGACACAGGACACATGCCAGCGCAACTCTGCTGATGTAGGGGACATTCCAGGGGCGTTCAGATACCCCCAGAATGCCCCCTGGAGTTGCGCTGGAGTCCCTGTCCTGTGTCCGAACTACACAGTCTGATCTATTGTTACACCGGTGCAAGAGGATTGTGCTGTGAGACACTTGCTGAACCTGCACAATGTCAGTTATGTGCTTCTGCATATAACCAGAAGCAACTTGTCCATGGAGAAGCTTGCTTTTGGGTAAGTCTACAGCTGTTGAATGTCAAAGCATTCCCCCTTCCCTGATTGACACAGCTACAAGATCCTTAAGTCCTACCTAATTTTCACAAAATGGACAACTGATCAAGTCAAAGTTAGAACTTTGGACTACTTTTGTTATTAAGGTGTTCAAGAGCTTTCAGACTGTCTCACTGTTTTAATTCTTTACAGACTTTTGTGAAGACAGAAGCACACAGAGCTGGATACATTGAACTTGCACTTCAGGCTTATCAAGCAACTTTGCCTCAGTCTGCAGCTTCATAAAGATATGTTTAAATGAATCGATTTAATGTAATGTGGGTGAGGATATAAAATGTACATAAAGCTTTAAATAATACATTTTCACTGTACAGATAAAAGTTCAGCTGACTAAAAAGCACAATTGGCCTGTTTTTAATCAAGTTGTGAAATCTGTGAAATCAAATTGTTTTGTGGGTACAATAGTCAACATATTGACAAGAAATGGTAAGACATTTATTTTGGGGAGTCTGTCTTCATGTAACCAGAGCTTTCAATATTATTTAAAAGGAGATCAACAGAAATGAAGGGACTAACGCATTTTACAGGTCTGCTACTACCTACTTCATCAGCTTAAGTATAAAAATCAGCTTTTCAACATGAAGACTACACTAACACAACCAGTGTAAAAGTGGTGGTTGTTTTTTTTTTTTTTAAAAAACTCAGTCAGACATCTCTTCATCCAAATTAATATCTGTAGTATCAATATCCTCCAGGTCTAAGTTATCCAAATCTTCATCCAGCTCCAATAAGGCCTAGGGCAGGAAGTACACAGTTAGATACCGGATATTTAGTAAAGCATGGTCTATCAAAACTCTAGATCTTTAGTTCTGCTTATTTAGGTGGAGAATAATCAAGTAACACACATACTCCATAATCTTATTTAGCGCAGAGCTGAAATGCTGAGATTATAACTCTGCTACTACAAACATTCTAAACAGACATTAACGCATCTGAGAGTGGTAATTAAAGTACACAGCTTTATACAAAAGCAAGTACACTTAACATGTAATCACAAACTAGTATCCCAAAATATGTGCCCCTTATTTAACAGACAGAATCAAGCTTTGTGGTTGTAGAAAAGAATAAGATAGCCATTGGTACAGTACAATGAATCAGAGGCAAGATTTAAAGCTAGAACACTACAAACCAGTAACTCGCAACCACCTGTTAAAAACTAAAATATTAGCTATGACTTAAGCATGACTGATTAATGTTACACAGAAAGGGAAGTTGGTGGGACAGTTTTTATTTAAGATTTCCCATGTCCTATAGGGGTAGTATCTCAGTGATACCAGCAACAGTTCCGTTCCTGTTTAGCGGTGGCAATGTAGTGAGTCAATTCTAGCAGCTTCTGAGGCAGGACGTGCTCTCTTGGAAATTAAGAATCTTGTTCTGAAGAGTACACACTAGACTCCAGTGTTCCAGGTCAATCTAGCAGCACACCTTGGGGGGGGGGGGGGAGTCAGTGATAACATCGCTGACTGCCAGGAAGGTGCTGCTGTGCAGCATGGAAGGGCTCCACGTAGCAACACAGAATCTTAGAAGGAACACTGCTTGACTCCAAGACTATTTTAGTCAAAATATCCAGAATCTGAAAACGTGGAGGGTAGCCTTTCAAGCTTTTTGCCTACCTGGCTCCGTTTTTGAAACACCAAGTGTGCAAAATGCAGTAACTAGGAGACTCAGATTCTAAAACTCTGGAATTTTGTTTAGGCTGATAGCCTAGGTTGTACTTAGGACATACAGTGAAGGGGGGGGGGGGAGAGAGAGAAGGGAACACACAAGGTTGAATAGGTAACTTGTTTTAACACACATCTGAAAGATCATCATAGTGGGCTTAAACATTCCTCCTAAATCAAATTCCATTTGATGAGAAAAACATACTGCTCAGAAATGTATTAGTTGGTAATTGATGTTAGTAATTAATATGACAAGGAAGTCAACCAGTGGTGACTCCCCTCCTCCGATAGGTACATACAAAGGGTCAGATTCTCATTTAACAATTAAAGAAAATGTAACAATGTTTCAGGATGTGTTTAAATATACATTTGATCTCGTGTGGTTAGATTTTGCAAGCAAGATGCACCATGGAAGAGGAAGAATGACAGGAAGAAGAATCCTCCCCATCATTGAGATGTGTTCTACACAATAGAACTTGGAACAGTAGACTCAAATGGTAGAATTATGGATTGTATCACTTCAGATTATAGAGACGTAAGCAGTCTTATTATACACACACACACGTCACTTGGTACTGCCCCCCTTGCAAAAAGTCTCCCTGCATATAGTTAAGCAAATAAAAGGAGAAAACCAAACAAATGTATCTCCTTCATGAATATAGTGGTCTACTACATATAGGGAAGCATTAAAAAACAATGCAATCTTACACCTGTAGCCTCGAGTGAAAACACCCTCTAAGATTCTGCCAACTTGCTCTCCGGCCTCATTCAGGCTTATACTCTAAAAGGAGCATGTGAGGAAGGAAGAACACAGAAGGTGAACTTCCCCAACACTGCCTCAAGACAGCAGCACTCTGGGCCCACTGCAAATCTGCTCTAGAAACCCCCCCCCCCCCCATTGCACTGTTCAACATAGGATACAAGCCATGCATTGTCAAACTCATAAAACAAGGTCTAATCTGAAAGTTATCAAAATGCATTTAAGGGAAAATATCCTGCTAGCAGTTTTAGAACCTTCCAATCAAAAGATGTTTAAAAAGACTAGTCTGCATTCTCCCTTTGGAAATCTAAGGCGACTTACACCGTGATAAAAACAGCAGCAGTTAAAACAAGCCACAGCACATGAACCTCACACAGTGCAACAGAAATAATCAGGGCTTCAACTTCTGATGAAGCCCTGGAAAGAAGGGAGACAGATGCACAGTAGAGGGTGGAGAATTGCATATTGTGGGGGCCGCCGACCAAACTTTAAAAGTTGGTGAGACGTGCAACAGAGCCTCCCTCCCAGATCTTAACATATGGGTAGTTTCCTATGGAGGAAGATGGTACTCCAGGTAGCATGGTACTAAGCTACTTAGGGCTTTAAGGGTGATCAGCAGCACCTTGAATCACACCCGAGAACACACCACTAGCCTATGCAGCTCAAACAGCAAAGCGAGACAATCATACTTTTCTGTTAGGTACACTTGAGCTTTTACCTTGTCATCTTTTATTATTTCAATGGGGTCCTCCCCTGCAACTGGAGGCACTATCACAGGCTTAGCAGATGGAACTAGTTCTTCTTCTTTAGACTCCTTATGATGAAAAATAAAACACTTTAAAATATTTGGTGTGTCTTGTCTAAGGAAAAGCTGAATCGTTAGTTAATCTGGATAACCTTTCCAAATAACACAAATTTCAACCAGTGCAGCAATCATGCAACTAAACAGAGAACCCTAATCCTGCATAAAATCAAGTCTGAGGAAAGCAGCATATGGAGGTCCTATCTTTCTGCCCTTGTTGCCCAATCTCTGCCTTCCCATGGCCTTTACTCCTCTGACTACACCTACCATGCTTGGGTCTCCTGCTCCCTTAAAGGACTGTCTGGAATGTCCTCCCAGAACTTTGTTGCCAAACCTCTTCAAATTCTACCCTAGACCCTTTAGAGGTCCTCACCAATTTAAAACAAAGGTTAACTATATAGCATTTGCTCGCATGTGTCCTTCCTTCTTGTGTCTTCCTCTGTCAAAATTCAAGGTAGCATCCAGTTTATGCTCACACTAATGTGCACAAGCGCTAACTGCCTTCCGCCTCCATCCCTCCTTCCTGAAGTTCCCAAAAACCTGCTGTTGAGGGTTGGGAGACCCTTGGCAGCGGCATGGGATGAGATGCAGAGGGGAAGGAGTACATCCTGAAAGCTAGGGAAGAGAACCACAAGCGGATGCTGTTCTGACCCCCAGCTTTCAAGTACTGCTCCTTGCAACCTCTCAGCTTGCAGCCTCTCTATGCTACATCCCCTCCTGCTGTCAAGGGTTCCCCAACCCTTAACAGCAGCTTTTCAGGGACTCAGGAGGGATAGGGAGGGTGGCTTGCGCTCATGCACATTGCATGAGTATCAGATGTGGATGCTACCCCTTATTGTAGAAAAACAATAGGCTTTGTAAAGTGCTATAGAGACAGGTGGAGCAACTCAAGTAATAAACGGTGATAGAGCAAAGTCCATGTCCTTGGCAGAAATGGCCAGACCGCCTTAGGAAGAGGGGATAAAAGCCTTTCACAGACACTGCTTAGGTATGTAGCTACATCTACTTTATTTGTGATCATACAACCTGAGAAAGTACGACGACATTCTCCCTCTACCTACACCGCAACTTCCCTTCCAAGTAGTGGTAGTAAAAACAATACATCCTTTGGAAGTGTACACTAAATTGCTTATCAATTGTACGTTTGTAGATAAACAAATATCTGCTCTAGCAACCCCAGTTCCATCTACCAACTACACAAGGAGTTACACTGTAAACACTTTTTTATATTCAGACATTTAGCCTAGGGATGCAGCACTGCTAAATTCCGTTACTTCCAGCCAGCCAATAAGGATTCACAGCCTGACAGGACTAACAGTGCTATTTCAGAGAGCCTGAAGCTACTTTGAAGAAGAGAAATACCAGAAAGTCACAGGTTGGACATGATTTATTCAGGCTACAGAAAATTAGGGAAGATGATAGCAGCACAGTCACATGGACCAGAAAGAGCCATTAAAAATTATTTCACACACAAGACCTTACATTGCCCATCTAACATACCTAGTTCCTATATTAAGGTAACATGCTCAGAAAAGCAACACAATTACAAAAAACAGACTCTTATCACAAAAGTGAATCTCAAAACATGAAGAAATCTATTTTGCAACCTTTTTTTTTTTTTTGGTCCATAAAAAGCCACAGGCTACACAGCTGAAGTAAGGATGATCAACGTTCATTGGACATAACTTGGATAGCCCAGAATTTCTTTAACACTGACCTGCAAAACTTCCTCATGCTGAGGTGTGAAACGTTTGGCTTCCTCCAGTATGTTTCTCTCTTCATTTGGCTACCAACAAAAGAGAAAATGTTATGCCAGCAGATACATGCTTGCTGAGATAACACAGCACAACACTCAAGATTTCGTGCTGCCTGCCAGATTTCATATGGATTTGCCTAACACTGCCAACTACTTACAGTGACAAGTGGATATTCACTGGCTGGCCGCAAGTCAGTTTGCGTTTGCTTGACGAATTCTTCAGCAACAAAAGCTTCTTTTAATCCAGGGAACAAGTTTTCATATTCTGTGGGATCAGCTAGGGACTCGGCAGCTTTCTGGTTGACTTTAGAGAGATTTTCTCTCCACAGCTTTACAACCCTGTTGACAGAACAGATAGTCACTTGTAAGTTGTTCAGTTTTAAAGCAAAATATTTCATGTGTTTTTTCCTAAAGACACATTTTTGTGTTACCTTGAAACTTGGCTCGGCAAATATGTTCGCGCTAAGAAAGCCGCTTCTGGTAAGCGTCCAGTTCTAATCAAGAGTTCAAGACAACTGTCAAGCCTAAAAGATAAAATTGGAAGTGGCAGTCATATTTTTCGCTTGTTTGGCTATTGCTAGTATATCTAAGAACAGAAAAGCTTGAAAAAAATGTTTCTTGCTCTGGAGTATACCATGAGTGTGACGGGCAAGCCCAATCCTGCCTAAGATGCGGCAGCCGGCATAAAGGGCTGGTTGCCGTATCCTAGGCCCATTACGGGCTGCGCCAACACAGCCTGGGCTCACCTTGGAGGAAGGGGACGTTCGTCCCTTTTCCCCAGTGTAAGCGGTGTAGGTTCCGATGGGCCTCCTCGGATGCACACCAGCTCTTTAGCAGACGCATGTCCAGGGAGGCAGTGTAAGGCTGGCCCAGACTGGGACGGGGCATAGGATATTGGCGCAATTCAGCACCGATATCCCTGCCCCCTCCCAGCCCGGGCCAAGGGCCCCCTCCCTCGCCACCCCTGCCTGCCCTCCCCCTGCCGGTGCGGGATCTACCTGTGGCGGCTGGCGCAGGTCTGGGTCGGCGACGGAGTGAGCGACGAAGGCCTCCGCACTGGCGCCACTTACTCACAAGGAGCAGCAAACGTGCTTTCAGGCACATTTGTGACTCCTTAGGCCAGCGGAGTGGTCGCTCCACTGGCCTAATTTTAGGCAGGATTGCATCCATAATCTACTATAATGCTATTTTTATTTTCTTTTATAATAATTAATTTTGAACTAATTACTGTTGGCTACCCCAAAGCTATGGAGCAGTGTTCCCCTTGTTGGGCACCGTAAGTATCCACCGTAAGTATCCTTTCCCTGTTCTGGGCCACGCTGGCACGACCCGAGGTCTACTCAGGGAAAGGGGCCGTTCATCCCCTTCCACTGGTGTAAACCTCGTATTGTAGGAGGCGGCCTTGTAACGGCCGAGCTGGCCCGGTGGGAGACAGGGATATGGCAGACGCCATCCCTGTCTCCCCGGGTCAGCTTGGCCAATGGCCCCCCTCCCTCACCACCAGGATTGTCCCCGCACCCGCCAGGGGATCTTTTACCTGCCTCCGGTGGCCGTGGGGACGTCCCAGCGGCAGAGTGAGGGCGGCTGGCCTTGCGCCAGCCTCCATTACTCCCAAGGCGTCGTGAACGTGCTTTACGACGTTCACGACGTCTTGGAATGGCGGAGCACTCACTCCGCCGTTTCAACTTTCTGGACGATTGCACTCATAATGTCATAAATAGGATCAATATGCAATGTCCGATTTTAAGGCTAACTTGTCACTTTGCTCTGGAACTCGGTGCAGTCTTTGGCACTACTGTGTCAGAACTTCTTTCCAAGCCTTCTTTCCTATGACAAGAGCCTAAAAATGTCATTCCATGAGCAGGACATATTTTGCATCCTATGGACCATTCCCAGATCCCAGAGGCTGGGACAGCCAACCCGAGACAGCCAAAACTGTCAGAACTTGGGAGAATATAGGATTTTCCTAGGAAGGGGTTCTGTCCCACAGGCATTGGATGACTAACTATTCATTTTTAAAGTGCTTCCAAAAGTTAGGTCCTGTGCATTAATATATACTGTACATACAAGATAAACCTCACTTGCTGACTTACAATGTATTAAGAAGATAAGGAAGTAGGACCATAGAGAGACTATTTAAACAAAATAGGAGAGGTAAATCAATAGAAAGATGGAAGTTCAGAATGATCCTGTTAAGTGTTCAACAAGTTACTTCCATAATTTTAACTAAAAGTACAATATTTCAGCACAATTGACACACGTTCACACATCTCATTAACACTGATGTAAATGCCATCTGTTGGTGTTACTTATTCTAAAATGTTTTATTACCAAGTATTTGCTAGGTTATTTTAATTTTTGTTAACTATACAGCTCAGCACAATACTGTCTGTTGTGAAAAACTAGGCAATTAGTACATTTCAGTAATTCGTACTTCTGGTTGGCAGCTAATCTCCAGATTTTTATTTTTGCCAGCATAACAGACTTCAGCTTTTGCTATGAATAAAATACTAAGTCAAATGAATTTGACAAAAACTCCCAAAAGACATTATGTGCCCAATTAATTTATAGCAACCGTGTAACAAAATCTGGCAGACTGCAAGCAGCTGATGTGGCCCCAACATTTCTTCCCTCTTTCTCACATTAATTACATTTCATGTAGATCTTAGCTAATGTGGATTAAAAATAGTGGCTAGCTGAAGTGACCTAGTTAATTTTGTCAGCTTTTACACTTACTAAAATCCCTATCCCCCAACACTTTTCCAGATTCCTTAGGCCTGGATCTTGTAAATATTCCAAAAAGTCACACAAAAACAGATGCTACATAAACTCTCGGAAGCCCACTAGCTCATGCTAAATCTGAAAATAATGTTGGAAATGTAGAGTGTATGAGAACTGTCATATTTTACAGTGATCCGAACACACCCATTAAGTTCTTATAAGGATACTGTCCAGTTTTGAAACTAATCTTTTTTTTCTCCCATGTTTACAAACACTTATATGATGCTGCATATGTAGCAATTTTTTGCTACTTACTTTCCTTGCAGGAAGTAGCTCATAAATGCTACATTGTTCTTGCCATCTTTCTCTGCTTCCTCTGCTAGCTTGTTCACCGTGCTGGTATTTCCCGAAGCTGTGGCCAAAAGCAATAAGCCACCATAGTCTTGTGCATGATGCAGGCACTCCTGGGCAAGGCCAAACTGGCACTTACTGATGGCAAGCTCAGCCAGCTGCTTCCATTTCTGTTCGGACTGCACATAGGGAATGTAAATTTAAGTATTTTTCAATTGCATTGCAATTATACCCGACTTTTAAGCCATAAGGAAACAAAGTGGCTTACAACAACCAATCACCAAAATACAGTAACGATACCGTATAAATAAAATTTAACACAGATTAATTAAAACACTGATTAAAATATAAAATGAAAGATAGCACACCTCAGGCCTTTTGGAACAAAAATCTGCTTCCAAAAAACTTCTAAAGAGGAAGCCAACTGAATTTCCCATCAGGATTCAGGCAAACATTCTACATGTGGGTGCACCACCACCAAGAAGTCCCCGTCTCTGGTATCCACTAATCAAATTTCAGTCAGTGGCAGGTGAGAAAGCATAGCTTCTAAGGTCACTCTTAAGGCTTAAGGGGGTTCATATGGGAGGAATCAGTCCTTAAGGTAACCTGGACCCAGATCATTCCATCTTTAAACTGTCAAGTCACATTTTTAATTGCTTTGAAGGCTATTCAGACTAAATATAGCCCATGAGAGGTCTGGTTTTAGATATTTCATACGTACTGAACACTTACAGAGAAAAAAAACACAGTGCCACTATTTTTTCATTTAAGAACTATGTCTATGCCTTCTCTAAAACTAATTCTTGATTACACCACAGAAAGCTCATCCTGCACTAGGTTGAGTTCTTACTGTATAAAAGCCTCTCTCAGTAATTCTGAATCTAGCCAGATTTTGAGGCCATCCCAGACATCAGCTCCTTGGATCTTAAAGAACATCAATGGAGCAATTGGAACATATTCTTAAAATAGCCCTCCCCAGATTGTGACAGTAGCTTCATTCAAGTTTAGGCTTCTAACTTGCTGGCTATCTTGCTGTTCCTTTAGCATTATTACAGAACCAAGTGAAACACGATACAATATAACCTGGGCCTGTAAAATAAAATTCAAAACTACGTAGGGATTCAGTAGGCATCAATACCTTTGTGCAGGTTCCTCCCATAGTCCTTCCTTGAACTTCACTCAACACTGACAATAAACGTGGCCCAGGAGTTTAATCTGCTCCTTTGTATTCAGAATTCCAATTCTTTCATACGCCTGCTTTTCGGCACCTTAACATGAAGATCTTGCTTTTGAACTTCTCTTGTGTTTGTAAGACGATAGTAACTTACTTACCTCTGCTTCCACTGCAAGCTGACATGCAATCTTCAGCTCGCCCAGCTGAAGAGCAAGCTCAAAGCGATGTTCGGGATCTGTAGATACTGCAAGAGCTTGCTGTTTGAAACCCTGAACAATTTTTTAAAACAGGAAGTCAAACCAGAGAAGGAAAATTTAGGAGCGAATTCTTGTATTAGCTATTCATAGAATCTACATTTGAAGCACCAGTACACTGTGGTCTATTTTATCTAGACCAAAACCCACATTGTTTGTCCTAGTCCAAAAAAAAAAAAAATACTATTATAGATATACAGGATCATTTAGGCGCCTTAATTTATATTTAGGCACCTTAATTTATATCTCTGTCCAACCCAACCCTGCTAAGTAAAATTAGCAACCATTTCTAAGACTGGCATATTAGATAGTATTTTATTACTGTAAATTTAATTTGGTAGACTATGACAAAATGTATTTACCTGCTTCTCAAGGAAATGTGCGACTCTGGTCCTCTGTTCCTTTGGAATGGTTGGAAGAACTTTGTCAGCCATACTGAAATCCCTCCTCATGACTGCAGTCTGATACTCGAGCACTGAGACCAATAAGGAGTAACTCACTATGTTTAATTCTTTGTCACCCAGGTAAAGCCTGTTGTCTTTGGGAATGTACCCAAGTAGATACATTGTCCTTTTAAAAAAGGGGGGGAGAAAGAGAGAAAGCATTAAATTTGTCTAGACGTTCTAGATGTCTACTTCCAAGGGTCTACTTGGAAGCTGCGTGAACCCAGGAGAGGGTGCCGGGCCAACGCGCTAATAAATTAAGGTGCTGTGATGCCACCCGGCCCCCAGTCAGCCCTTTATTGCCCGGGGTAGCCATCCGCATTGAGACAAATCCGTGGATGGCTAATCCGTGGAAAAATTAGCTATACCTGTATAAATATTCTTAACAACAAAAACTTTGTAAGTATTCTATTTCTGTAACATTGGGAATTTTTCCCCATTTTCCATGGGAGAAGAGAGATTCATTTAGAGCCTTATGTGAAAGTGGCAAGAAAATCTGTAGGAGGGCAGGTTGCTTGGATACACAAAGCTACACTGCCCAAATGACACAGAGTCAGGCCCTACAAAGTCCAAGGGTCATATTCCAATAAGTATTTGTTTGTCAACACCTCACTCAACATATGCTGAACTAGGAGAAAAAGTAAACATGCTGCAAGACACCTAATGACAGAATGACTGCACACTAACTAGAATTCTGCTAGCTACTCACCGGTCCAAATGTGCAATGGTGACAATTTCTCCTCCAACATAATAGTTCAGTCTGTTCACAGAACTGGTATAAATAAAGCAGTCGCCTACCCACAATCCTGTTTTCACAATCTCCTGAATTTCACCAAGGACCTGGGAAGAATAAGGACTTGATATGAACTATCCAAATGGGCAGAATCCACCAAAAATATTAAAATAAACTGGAGCTTTGCCATGTGGCAACCTAGTGGATCACTCAATGGATTTGCTAACAAAAGCATTCCAAATAATATAGGCTTGGCTTAAAATGTGAAGAACTATGAAATTAAACACACTCCCATTGAACATGTATGAAAGTAAATATATTTTCATTGCAACGTTAAAGAAAATCTACACAAGATCAAATATGCTACTTATCACAGTGTCTTTAGGAGGGCGTGGCATCATACAGACTATTTAGCAATGAAATAGCTGAACTGCATTGAAATTTTTTTACATATGGTTTATTCACCAACTCTGTCAAAGCAATATTTATACAAACTAGATGGTTCGTAAGATTCATAGTTATTGGAAAACTTATGACTATATGCTCAACAGCTAACCTTTCACGTCAATCGTTGTCAGTTACCAGAACCAGCAGTTAATCTGCTGCATTCCAGCAAAAATAAATGAAGAAATAAGAACAGGATGTGTACACTCACCTATCTCTCTTTAATACCGTATGTGTCACTACAAGTATTCATATTCCATTCCAATTCGGAATGAGATCCTAACTATCAATCACTCAAGCGCAGTTACCTCAAAGGCATCTTCAATGCCATCTTCAGTGACTCCCTCATGCGTCTCCTGTGCAGCTGCAACTTTCTCAGAAAGATACTTCAGAATGAAGAATGATTCTTCGGTGGCTATGCAGACAAGTTCACCAGAGTCAGACCAGAAAATCTATAATCAAAACAAACCACCACCTTTAAAAGCACAGACTGTGACAAGAAGAAATATTAGCCTATCAATTTACTGAAAAGGACAGAACATACTGGTTTCTGTTATTACTATTTAAAACATTTCTCATTTGCTCCAAAAGTATCTAAACGGTCACCAGGGGGCCTTGTATGAAATGAGCTTCAATTCTGCAAAATGAAAATGAACAGAACTCACATGTTTGGGCTGGATTTCAATTCTGCGTATCAGTTCTGTATTTTCCCAGTCATAAAATGCCAAGCCACTGACAGATCTGACTCCCAGTAAGAAACCACCACAGATACCTTCAAAGGATGTAAGTGGGGGAGAAAAAATTAGTGCTTCATTACAAATTGTCCAAGCCAGCTAAGATTGGTATTAGACATAAAGCCCACAACACACCTTCTGCTCCAAAGTCAGGCTTAAACGACTTCTTCTCTTTGAAGTTTTTAAATATCTTGACACTGCTGTTGCTTTCCCTGATTGCATATCTACATATAAACAAAAAGAATTCATTGAACAAAAGCTCTTGTTTATCCAAATTCACACACAAGATCAGGAGCATGCAACATTCACTACCCCAGCTGTATACAGCCTGCCAAAGTGCTCTCCCAGGTCTTCATAGCAGTTTGCTTGTTTTCCCCCACAGTCCCCATCTTCTAGGGCTCAAGGAGAATATAAAAAGGATAGCTGGACTTGAATTGAACCGATTTAGCCCATGACCCTACCTGCTCTCTCTACCTGCTCTCTTTAAATGTGATCATGCAGCCATTGTAAAAATTGTTGTTGACTACAAAATACCCAAGACATTTTACAGAGAAAGGTTTTTGTTTTTTTAAATATAGAAAAAAGTGTCATGCAGTACAGTATAATTTGAGATTAACACACACACACACACACACACACACACACACACACACGTCAATCTCGAAGGGTTTAGTCACTTGTTCTATTTTTGCACAGTAGAAGTAGTATCTCCCTACTCCCCACAAGATGAAAGGCAAGGGTGTCACGAATGGTCATTCCTATGTATTCTTGACTTCATCTTAATACACAGATTTGACCGTGGAAATAGCCACCATAACATTTAACGTATGAGCATTTAATAAGGTTACACCACTTACTCTGAAGAATCATGTGCCCAGGCAAACTCCTGTGCAGAACCAAAACTCTTATTTCTCAATGCCATAGCTGTGTAAATGATGTATTCGCCATCCCCGCACACAACCACAAACCTGGGAGGTGGTAAACACAAAAGTACTGGTAAATAAAGAATGCAAAAAAAAAAAAAGTTGCATGCAAGAACGAAGTATCAGAAAACGCAACAAAATGTATCTAGCCCTAAAGATAATTTAATAACAGTAGAAGGATTTAAACATTTGTCTTCCGAAAAAGAAGTTTCTTACCGTCCATTAGGATTATGCTGAATAGTCTGAGGATATATTTCACAGCTGCCCATATCTTTCACAGCAAGAGGCAGTCTCTCTCCATCTTTAATTTCAGCATCTCCCATTGCTTTCAGGTTAGCCTGCTGAATTTCTGAGTGCTTAGCCCAAATAATTTTTCCATTAGCGTCCATGGACATGGCTGGTTCTTCACGGCCAAGCTAGTAAGAAGAGAAACCACAATGGAATTAGAAGTACATATACAATGTCTCGTACACCAAATACAGCAATCTGCTTAAAATTCTTTTGCATTCATAATGTACAGGTAAGTTGCCAATGCAGTATTCCAAATATGACTTCTGTTGCTCATTAAACTTGAAGAAAGGCCAAATAATCACTGATCAATCAGTGGACGTCCAGCACCGTGATACGTTTTCTAACATACATACCTTAACTATGATGCTACCTTCATCATATCCCAGAGCCACATTATTGGATCCTCTCAGGCTCGCTACACACCACACTCGCTCCATGCCATAATTCAATGTACTTTCCAGGCGGTAAGTGCTTGAATGCCAGATCCGAACAGTTCCTTTAGAAAGGGGAAGAAGAGATATAATTTGAATCTATCCTTAACAGAGTTAAAAAAGAGTGGTGGTTTTTTTTTTTTTAAGATCAATCTCCAAGGGTCAGAAAAAACCTCAAATGAAAAGATGACTTGAAATGAAAAAGTCTCAAGACTTTGTCATCTTTTTCATTTCAAGACTGGAAATTAGCAAGGAAAAGAAATCCTGTGGTAAGAACATAAGGGGAAGAACTAAATTTCACAAACTTAGCAGACAACGTTAATAATGGAAGGGGGGGGAGAGACAGCCATTCCTGAGGAACCCAAAACATTTGTACTTCTATCTTAACCCACTTCCGAGTACACTAAGTCCTCAAGATATGTACCAGTTCTGTTCCAGAGGTTTGTTCGGAAGTCAGAAAGTACTTAAATTGGAACACTGGCTCTTGCAAGTCCAGTGCTGCACGGAAGCACCACGATATACAGGCTGTGCTGTCTAAGTGCTGACCACCATCAGCACTTAGTGCTTGGCCATATAACTCAAGGACTCACAGCGCAATCTTGCGCAAGGCACAGCCTGGGCTCACCTCAGGAGAAGGGGACGTTTGTTCCCTTCCCCTAGTGTCCGCTGGCCTAAAGTTGGACAGGATCAGGCTGTCAGTGTATTTATCTGAGAAATATGAGAGACTTACAGCGCAATTCGACTTAACTTTAACCAGTGGTGCAGCGAGAATGGGAGGCCCCAGAACGAAAAAGGGATTAAAATCCCTTTTGAATTCCTCTTTTGGAGGGGATTTTCTGTTCTGGGGCCTCCCGTTCTCGCTGCGCCACTGGTTACACCGGCACAAAAGTTCAGTTGGATTGCGCTGCAATATGTCTGAAAACACATTTATGTTTGGGGGAAAGGACCCCAGAAAAACTTTCAGTTCCTCATCTAATCCGTATATTCAGAAAGAATGACAGCTGAAAACATGAACATGAGTTTTATACAGCAAATATAAAAATAAAATAAAAATAAAATAAAACTGAACATACTGAATAAAAAGGTGAGATAAAAGTAGTTAAGCAAAACAAAATGTAGTTAGCTGAAAAACAGGTTATATGAGCAAAAGAATGGTACCCCAGAACGGGATAGGTAAGAAATACAAATATGGATTTAACTCATCTGAACGAATGCTCCTAACCTGAAAACAAAGGGCAGCCATGCTCTATGTAGCTTCTGTAGGAGACCTCTCATGCAACAATACATAAATTCACATTTTTTACTCCTACCCTTCTTGCTCTTATTAAGTCTTCTTAATAATCCATTTACCTTTTAAAAATCAATATATTGTTTGTTTTGACTAAATGCAGGGCAGCGTGACCGGGACACTACCCAACACTGCTGCCCTAGGTCTGCCATAGCTGTGTCTGCTGTGGTGCTGCCACGGTGCAGCGGGGGGGGGGGAGCCCTTTACCATGTTCCGTCACATATTTTTCAAAAACCGAGAAATGCAGCGCTTGTGGTTTTATACGAAGGGATTATGCAAATGAAGGGACTCCTTCATTCATGCTGTCCCTGTAAATACAACCAAAAGTCTCTTGCACTTTCAGTTTTGTGAAAATGGAGCATGGAGCATGGCAAGGAAGTGAACGATCTGCTTTCGCTCACTTTAGCAAGTGAGATCATAGCGGCTCACGCCCGTGACGGGCTGAAGAGACGTGGTGGCAGCAGGCTTGGGTGAAGGGCGCCTCAAATCTGCTGGCCCCTCGCCCCCCACTAGCTGCTGCTGACACAGGCTGCATCAGGTTGCGTCATGGCTGGGCCAGCTGTAACTAAATGTATGCCTACATGCGTCACATTCTCTCTCTCTCCTATGCACCATTCACTTTTGTTCCCAGTTCATTGGTTATTAAAGAGCTGTTGAAAGGGAAGACAGTTGGCAAAAGAAATCATCCCAACACCTAAACTCTACACCTGCTATTATGGTAAACACATATCAACATTTCTAATTAAATAAATGCCTGAGTACATAAGAACAGAACATAAAGGAACGCCCTGCTGTATTAACAGTATTTATATACCGCTTTTCAACACAAAGTTCCCAAAGCGGTTTGTATCAGGCCAAAGTTCCATCTAGTTCAGCATTCTGTTTCCCACAATCCACAAGCAGGAGAAAAGACATATCTAGTAGCTATTAATAGACCTGTCCTCTAGAATTTGTCCAATCCCCTTTTAAAACCATCCAAGCTAGTGGCCATCACCACCCCTTGTGGCAACAAATTCCACAGACTAATTATGCACTGTGTGCAGAAGTACCTCCTTTTGTCAGTAACAGAGTACTCCAAGTGCCTGAAATAAGTACCGGTAAGTGAACAGTTTTCAACAGATTCTTGATTAAATTCTTAACGCCGCAGTACACACAATAGCAAAATAAGTGGATCTAAACTGAAATACACTTTAAAGATCAAACATTTGTTTCATGTCTTATGGAGTAATGATATTACCATCTTCGGAGCCAGTGATGATGATGGGAAGTTCAGGGTGGAAACTAACACAGGACACATTTTGTGCATGTCCCTCCAGAGTTTGCACACAGGTTTTATTCTGGAAGAAAAAATTAAGATACAAGTAAGACTCAATATCAACCGTAACACCTGTGGTACATTTGATTAGGTTAGAAATTGGTTAACTCTTTAAAGTGCTACAAGACTCTGACATTTTTGCTGCAACAGAATAAACACAGCCAACTCTTTGAAAGTTTATTTACAGAAATAATTTTTAATGAATTTCTGCATAATCTTTCAGTCCCATTCAAAAGGACCATCAAGGTGACTTATAGGTTAAAAATCACCACAAAATAAACCAATAAAATTTCAGCAACGTAATTAAAAACACATATGCAGAAAACCAGCAGCAGTTAAAAGCAAAAAGAAATTCAGGGGAAAGCAAAAAACAAATGTTTTCACGGCCCACCTAAAGATAGACAGCATCAAGGCCAATCAAGTTTCACGGAGGAGAAATTCCAAAGGGGAGGGTACTACCACGGGAAACACTGCCCCCCACATCCTTGCCAAAAGCAATGGGATGCAGACCAAAGTCTCTGGTGATAAACAGAGAGTATGAGCAGATTCATCAGGAAGGCAGTGGTCCTTCAAGAATCCCAGACACAAGTCAAATTGTATTCTGTTTGCTAAATTATTATAAACATGGAATTATGGTTCCATTACAAACATGTCCACATACTTAGTTTTCAATTAAATACAGCTGCAAAATGTTAGCCTATTTCATACACCTCCGACACGTTTTTTAAATAGCACGATACGACATACCTGATAATCCCAGATCTTAACAAGGCGGTCATCTGCCCCTGAAATCAAGTATGGTTTATCTCCTCCACTGTAGTAATCAATGCAATTTACACCCTTCTCATGGCCTTCCAAAGTGAAGTTGGGTGAAGATGAACCAAGCTGCCATACCTTCCAAGAAGAGGAAATCAATCACATTTGATACAGAGGCTTTCCAAGTCAATATTAAACAAAAATTAGAAACCTTTTTCAGAATTTCAGAGGAGAGTAAGGCAAAACAAACTGAATACCATAAATTTAGAAATTAACAGAAAATAAAAGTCACAAACAGGTTCTAAAGCTTTGGTTTCAAACTAAGTCAGATTTTCTCCCCAAATCCTTCTACGTAAAACCAAGCGAAAATAAAATAATCCAAGTACATTTGCCCGAGCATCACATTTCAGAGGCTGTAAGAAATTAGCAGTTTCTTCAGATTTCTAAATGTGATTATGAAGAACCCAATAATAATTTAGGAACATACTGCAACAATTATCAACCTAATTCATGCATGTTACTATAGAAGTAGCAAATCTCTCACAGTGTACTTCCTATTAAGGCAGGCTATACTCAACATGAGAATTTCACCAAAAGCAGGCTCCCCATGGCAAGAAATTCTTGTCCCGTCCACTAACATCATCATGTTAACTCCACTTAGGCTGCAATCCAATGTGCATTTACCTGGGAGAAAGGCCCACTGAATACAGCAGAACATGCTTCTCAGTAAACACACATAGGATTATGCTATTAATCTTCCTGGCTTGCACTAGAGGGAGTGTGAAGACTCTATTGCGAGGAGAACCAATCCACAAAGTAAGCTGGTCCAACCATTACGGCCAGGGATCACACTGTTTTTGGCAAAATCTGCATGGCAATTGAATCAATTGCACCTGCACATTAAAAATTTGTCTAAAGGATTACATAGTATAAATAACAATTTGAATCACTTCCTGAACTCTGCCATTTTGTCCACAGATAAACGTCTATAATATAAAAAGAATGCACTGTATTTCACTTCAAATTGAACATTCTGAATTTTCAGTTAACAGAGCACTGTACCTTGATTGTCCTGTCCAGAGAGGCACTAGCAAACTGGTTATTGTCCTTGGGATTGATGACAATTTGCATTACATAATGAGTGTGCCCTTCAAACACTTGAGAACATGACCATTTTTTATCCCAGTCCCATAGCTTAATAAGCATGTCATCTAGAAGGCAAAAATAAAATAAAAATGTACAGTTGATTACCCAAGTAAATTAGCAGCAAGTACTAATCTTTTTTTTTTTGGGGGGGGGGTGTCTTCTTCTTGTACAACAAGTCTGAACAGAGGCGTCACTAGAGTTTGGTGTCACCCAGTGTGGCAACTCATGGTGTCACCTCCATTAACTTTATTTCTTTTAATATATAACAGTACAGATCATCCAACATGTCAGTAACAAACAAAAAACCAGTGGCCAACTTGATGACACACAACTGAAGAAGAGTTCTAGTATTAGCCAATAAGAGTTATAGTATTAACCAATAAGGTGTTAGTATAAGTTAGCTCTCATTTCTATGTATCAGAGCTGATACATAGAAATGAGACCTGACTTATACTAACACCCTGTTGGTTCCATGCTGTGTTATAACAACATTTCATTGTCTCTCAGAACAATCAGTCTTATTGGTAAGCTTTGAGTTAAGGAAATCCACTTTTTGTTACTTAAAGGCAGTTGTGTTTTCTTGTTCCGGTTATTTGGCCATAACATTTGATAGAATACAGATAATTCAACAAGGATTGTTTCATTGCATTCTGCATTAAGTTACCTTTCCAATGATATACTGTATATCATAATGGCATTATTCATAAATATAAGGTTTCCACAATTTTGGCCACTAGTGGTGTCACCCCTCCCCCAATCGTGTCACCCAGTACAGCCTGCACCCCCCTAGTGATGCCACTGAGTCTGAAGAGATCTGCATGACTCAAAACTAAAACTTAATCATCACTCACTGCCTCTATTTTTTGAAGTGGCAGTACGACTTTTCCAGAGAATTAAGTTGCTTAGATAGAAGCTATCGTTAAAGTTTCTACTGTTCACCGATTTCCCCCAAGCATGCCTTTAGGTCTCTTTGAAGTCCCATGATGTTTGAGAACCCCTTCAGTGGGGGGGGGGGGGGATTGCTAATGGAATACAGATACCAAAATCCTGATCTTCTGTAAAAAGAAATCTCCAAGACAGTGAAGTGCAACTAGACTTACATTAGAGTGAGAGTCTGGCATATGATGGCAAAAAAGCACTGGCACTAAATATAATGAAGAAACTAACTAGGAAGCCCATGAGGTGACATCCCATCTAACAGCAGATATCCCGTTCTTAAAGTTGACATGCTGTAGCCTTCTGGTATCAAATTCCAGAGTCCCCAAATGGGCTACTTCTTGAAGACAGTACAGAACTCAATATCTTAAAATCAGAATCAATCATTTAAATGATTATATATAAGCATATATAATATTTATTACTATTAAAATTATAAACAGCTGCCTAGAATAATTGAGATAGCAATAAAACTAAGTAGTTAAATCCTTACCGCTGCTAGTTAGAATAAAAGGCTGTGTAGGGTGCACAGCAATGCACCGGATATAATCTGAATGTGCTTCAAACATGTGAACTCGTTCCAAGGTATTGTAGTTGAAAACTCTAATTTGCATGTCATCCTACAGAAGAGAGAAAATCCGACGAATATCAGCTTCTCTGTGTATGAGGACTAAGCATTCACGTTGAATTTACAACTCTAAATGCCGACTTTTATATTCTTTTATAGAAAAATGAGTCAACATCCCTTCAGGCTTTTAATAAAAAACAACAACAACAAATTAACATAAGAAGTCTTTATCATTACTTTGCATTCCCTTTGGTGTCTTTTTTTTTAAACCTCCTGTTCTACCACTGTAGCAGATGCTTCAGAGAAGCCACACAACAAGTAATCAAGCGATTCCAATAATTAAGATACAGAATGTACATGATTAAAAAAATTGACAACTTACAGCGCCTGTCACAACCCAATTCTTTCTCGCTACAAATTTAGCTGCTCTGACCGGAAGGTCACATACTTCAAAGGTCTTCACAAGTGTCTGAAAACAAATTTTAATTATATAAAATGTTAATACACATGAAAAACAAATGACATCACGCCCATTAAAAACTCTGGATGCCTATAAACCAGCACTCTCCATGTGGTTTTACAGAACTTTTGAATGCACCATCATATAGTATTATAGAATGGGCAAGGACAAGGGAGTGAGCCTTAAATCCTAGGACAGAGAGTGGGAACAAGTGTTTCATTTTTCTGATACAAATACTCACTATCTGTTAGAACTCCAATCCATCCAGCGAAGAGTCACAAGTGCATGGAAGCAAACTTCCATGCACATATCTCATGCTGGATGAGGGTTGTAATCAAATGGTGTGGACATGGTTCTTACCACAATTCAGCTGCCAGTGCTGCATATACATAACCCTGTTAGAAATACAGCAATATTACATTTGGCTATTTGGAAGAGGGAATGGAAGGGGGCTGAATTTAGTCCCGCCATTCTCCCCTGAACAGCTGACCAATGCAACTGTTGAGTTTGAAAAAAAAGTTCCATGTCCTACAAAGCTCCTTCTGTTCTGGGTGGCATAGACCCAAATAAATATAAAGAATCCCAGACTATCCTGTTGCATTCAGCAGCTATATAAAATCAAAGCTTTGAAGGCAGCAATTAATTTAAAACCACATTAGCATTTAAAGAAGTATTACTGGAAGTTCTTCCATTTTGAATTCATTTCACGTCTTATTGGGCACAGTAGCGTAGCAGGGCCAGGGGGGATGCAGTGTCCCCAGGTAACACCCACGGTCTCCACGGGAGACGTTTTGTGCCTTGCGGCTGCTTTTTTGCAGTCGGAGGGCTGAATTTGCAGCTGTGGAGCATGAGTGCGTCAAAAAGGCCCTCCCACCTGCCCTGGGTCCTGAAAGGCTTGAAATGAAGCCTTCTGGGAGTGCAGAGGGAGGGGCAATGACGTGAAACACGTCATCCCCCCCCGGGCAGGCTAGCAACACTACCGATGGGGCACACATTAATATCAACCATAATGCTATAACTCACTGGTCCTCAAACTGTGGGTCGCAACCCACCATTGAGAACTTTTGCTGTCCCCTGCCCTCTTAAGGGGCGGGGACAGCATGGTGGCGGCGGCGATCCAGGGGATCGCCAAAGCCACCAAAGTGCCTGAAATGCGCCCCCCCCCCCACTTACCGGGGCTTGGAGGAGCATTGAGGAGGCCTCCGCGACCCTCTGCAGGCTTCCCCAATCTTCGGATCGCTGTTTTGCAGCGAGCGATCTTCGGGCACTTCCAGTTTTTGTGAAAACCGGAAGCACCCGAAGATCGCTGCAAAACACGATCCGAAGATCGGTGAGGCCTGCCTGCAGAGGGTTGCGCAGGCCTCCCCAATGCTCCCCCAAGCCCCGGTAAGTGCGGGGGCCCTTTCAGGGGCCATTTTGGCAGCAGCGGTGGCGATCTCCCGGATCGCCACTGCTGCTGGCTCCGCCCCCGCACACACTCAAAGTTCTCCCCGCCTTGAGAAATGCTGCTACAACGTTTCATGGAACATATTGTGTATCAGACCTTACCTGTGTTTCATGGTTCCAAACACACACACTACCATTGTAAAGACTAGCCAACATCCATGGCTCTGTGGGATGCAAGTCCACACTCTTTACTCGGTCAGATCGAGCTGTTAGTTTACGCTTTATATCAAGTCGGAGAGGCTAAACAGCAAGAAGTTAAGACAATAAATTAGATTCTTTTAAATACATCAAATATCATGTAAAATATAAAAATTAAGACAAGAACTACAGCTGGCCTAGTCAGGCCACTGACCTTCCCCAATTTAACGGTAACACTACATAACCATAGTTATGCCATCTTTCACCTAATACATTTTTACATCCTTAAAATCTATGAATGTGCAAGCCGACTTTTTAACATACATCAATTTTAACAGAGCGAGACAACGAACACCATCACTATCATGCAGCTAGTCCACTCTGTGCTAATATCTGAACAGCACCACATCTGAGCCTTCATAAAACACTTAGACGTGAATGAGCTGGTAGTACAAAGCAACTTTTTATGCTTTATTAAGATGCAATCAGCCTATATCTTCTGTGAACTTGTCAAATCCCTTTTCAAAGTTATTTATAGTCTGTACAATCATCACAGCTCACATCTTGGGGCTGTGAACTCCATAAGTCCATGATGTGTTGATATGACTTTCATCTGTCTATCCTGCATCTACTGCCAACCAATTTCATTGGATGATCCTCAATTTCTAGTGTTATGGGAGGAATTTTTTCTCTTTCTATCCACTTTCTTTATAACATGAAGTTTAATAAAACCTTTTCATGCCCCCTCCTTTTTCTAAACTAAAAAGTCCCATATAATTTACCCTTCCTCAAAAGGGAAGGTGCTCCAACCTTTTGATCATTTTGTTTGCCCTTTTCTACAGCTTTTCCAGCCTTACAGTCTCTTTTGTGAGATGGGGCAACAAGAACAGTACACAGTATTTCAAAGGTAGCAACACACTATGTATACAAAGGCATTACAATACTGTTCCCTTCCCAAACATTTCTAGCATGAAATTTGACTTTTTAAAAATGGTGCACATTTCACATTTTGTGACCACATTTCAACTGAGCCAGCAGAACTTAAAGATCGCCTTGTGAGGAGTCACAAGTGTGCAATACAGCTGCGAATGAATACAGTCTGGGTGGGAACAGAAAAAGACACACCTCCACAGGCTGAAAGCCCTCAGACTGAGAGGGCTCCTGAGATTCCTGTCATTCATGTTCTGTACAGCATCTCAGGTGCAGGTAGAGGTAAATCAATCTTACCATACAGAAGACACCACTGTAAAGCACAGCCACCTCTGTTGTGACCGACTAGAAACTCTTCTCTCTTTTTTCCCCCATGAACAGATGCCTGCTCCTCTGTGGCATTACAGTCAGAAATCAACTGATTTCCCTGCCTTTGCAACCTCCGTGCTGGCAAAAGGCATTACCTGCTGAATGCCAGCCTTGCTATATAGCTTTTAAAGACACAGAGCCTCCTTCCATGAACAGATGGCAAAACCAACTGCAAGAATAGCGATGGGCAGACCCACTTTCAGCCCCCGGGCCCTGCCTTTCTCCCCCTTGGCATCCCTGGCAGGCCTCTCTCTCCCTCCCCCAAACAACCCTTGCACCACCTCGACCCCCAACCATAAAGAAGGATCCCTCCCACCCGCCTTGGAAGAACTCTCGTCTCCCTTCAGAAGGTCGCACAGTGTCCACAACTCACCATGACTTCGGCTCCCTCTCAGGGCTGCAGCCACCCAACCAAGCCAGGACAGCTCAAACCCAGTTCACCGACGTGGAGCTTCCGGCTTCGGACTTCTCGCGAGAATTTGAAGGAAAAGCGAGACTATCGGACCGGGGTTCCTTCCGCCTGCAAAAGGAATCCTCCATAGGAGAAGGCAGACTTAGTAATAGTAGAGTAGCGTTGCTCACTGCAATTCTCGTTGCAATTCTGCTGTTTCTGTTTTACTTCAGCTCCGAATTTGAGGCTCTTCGAGCGCTACGTGTTTGCTTTCGGCTGAGTGCCGGCTTTGGGTGTGCGGCGGAGGGTTATTTTCAAGGGGGCAATTTAGACTGCAGTCCCCTATTCTATGCACACTTTCCCGGGAGTCGCACTGAGCAGAGTTGATGAGGCATGCGAAAGATTGTCCTGTTAACGACATGATGTTTGCTGCAGCTTGAGACGCGCTTGGTCTGTATTGGTGCTTTCAGGAGCGCATTCCCCCTAGGCATGATTACTCAGAAGTAAGTCCCATTCTGCCGGTCAATGGGATTTACTCCCAGTCATGTGTGAAGAGAATTGCAGCCTGTGAGACGGTATTGGATCATTTGGCCACAACTTGAACTGTCTGGGTATATTCTTGCCTTTGCCTGTATTCTGATAGTGTGTGTATTTGTGCAGTACTGCAGCAGTCGTGAATTATTATATGATGTTGTATTACCGCGGCGCTACAGGCACCTCTTCCCATCCAGAACATATTTTCCCGACCTTCAACCGGGACAGCCCCCCCCCAATTAAATAATTGGAAAATTAATTAATTAATTGAAGAAATAAAATACACAGAAAAATACAAGGGGGGCATGAAGCTACCTAAGTTATTTTTGCCGCGCGAAGCGTGTCTGCATTTTTTAATTATTTATTTATTTACGCCAAGAAATAAATAACTAAAGAAAGAAGATGATTTTTAAAATACAAGGGGGTGCAAAGTGCCCCCCTTTTGCCGCGTGAAGCATGCCCACATTTTTATTTATTTATTTAATCTATGAACTAAATAAATATATAATTAAAGAAATCAATTTAATTTTGCTGGCGGAAGTTGGAGGAGTGTAACGGCCCAGCCGCTCTACGGAGCCTGGCAGGGACCGGGATATGGCGGACGTCATGTCCTCACCCCCGCCCAGGATGGCTGGGCCTATGGCCGCCCTCCCGGCTCCTCTGTCCCTCCCCCCCACCCGCTCGCCGGATCCACGCTTACCTGGGTCCCGCGGTGAGCGGAGTCCTTGGCCTGTGGAGCAGGGCAGGCTGTCCTTGTGCCGGCCTGCCCTTCTCTAAACTAGTCTGCAAGCGTGCTTTACGGCTCGTTTGCGACTACTCTGGGCTATTCCGGGCGACGGATCGCTAGGTCCGCCATCTGGAACTTAAGCTGGATTGAGCCCCTAGTGTTTGAATTCCCAAGCAATCCAATCAATTAATGCAAATTTCCTCAGTTTTGTTGGTTTTTATTTTTCCCCCTTAAAAAAAATGAAAATCAGATTGACCAACTTTTTTTCCTTCCTTCTGTTGCCTGTTTTAAGCAGCATGTGGATTCCTCTCTTTGGCATTTTCAGTTTGTTGGCAGAAAGCATGAAAGACAACCAAAAGTACAGGAAAACTCCCAAAAAATAAGTGGGGAAAAACATTTCATTTGTTTGGGAACCAGAAACATTCTCTTTTGACTTTGAGATATCGTGGGGGTCCTCATAATAAAGGTATCCCTGTGTCCTTAGGATTTTGTCTATAAAGGACAAACACAGCTGTATGTTGGGTCAGTTCATTTTAATGTCATGCAAGCCTACGCATGCCTACTCAGAAGTAAGTCCCAGTTCTACTGAATTCAATCAGCCTTGCACCAGGGTAAATTTGTATAGGCCTGCAGCCTTAGGCTTTTGTTGTTGTTCAGTTGTTAAGTCATGTCCGACCATTTGTGACCCCATGAACCATATCACGCCAGGCCTTCCTGTCCTCCATTGTCTCCCGGAGTTTGCTCAAATTCATGTTCATTGCATCAGTGATGCTATCTAAGCCTCTGCCGTCCCCTTCTCCTTTTGTCTTCCCAGCATCAGAGTCTTTTCCAGTGAGTCCTCTCTCTTCGCATTAGGTGTCCAAAGTATCTGAGCTTCATCTTCAGTGTCAGTCCTTCCAATGAACAGTCGGGGTTGATTTAATTTAGGATTGACTGGTTTGACCTCTATCTGCTGTGATCTTGGAGCCCCCCCAAAATAGTTACTGATTCCATTTCTACCCCTTCTATTTGCCAGGAATTGTTGGACCAGATGCCATGATCTTAGTTTTATTAATGTTGAGTTTCAAGCCAGCTTTTGCACTCTCCTCTTTCACCCTCATCAAGAGAAGAGGTTCTTTAGTTCTTCTTCACTTTCTGCCATTAGGGTGGTATTGTCTGCATATCTGAGGTTGTTGATATTTCTCCCAGCAATCTTGATTTCAGCTTGTGATTCATCCAGCCTGGCATTTCTCATGATGTACTCTGCATATAAGTTAAATAAGTAGCAGGGTGACAATATATAGACTTGTCGTACTCCCTTCCCAATTTTGAACCAATCGGTTGTTCCATGACCGGTTCTAACTGTTGCTTCTTAACCTGCATACAGGTTTCTCAGGAGACAGATAAGGTGGTCTGATACCCCCCACCTCTTTAAGAATTGTGTGCCACAGTTTGTTGTGATCCATCATCCACACAATCAAAAGCTTTTGCGTAGTCAATAAAGTAGAAGTAGATGTTTTTCTGGAACTCTCGTGCTTTCTCCATTATCAAGCGGATGTTAGCAATTTGATCTCTAGCTGCTCTGCCTGTTTGAAACCCAGGTTGTACTTCCAGTAGTTCTCGGTTCATGTACTGCTGAAGCCTAGCTTGTAGGATTTTGAGCATAACCTTGCTAGCATGTGAAATGAGCACAATTGTATGGTAGTTTGAGCATTCTTTGGAAATGGAATGTAAACTGACCTTTTCCAATCCTGTGGCCACTATTTTCCAAATTTGTTGGAATATTGAGTGCAGCACTTTAAAAGCATAATCTTTTAGGATTTTAAATAGCTCAGCTGGAATACAGTACTGTACTGTACTATTATCTCCACTAGCTTTGTTGTTAGGCTTAGCCTAGCAAAGATAAATTGCCAGTGCAAGGGCTCCCCCTGTTGTCACTGCCATGCACTGCCACTACATATTGCAGATCATCATGGGAAGGGCAGTGGGTGGGCTATGCAAATATGACAACACCAGAAATTTTGCCCCAAGTGGGAAGACTCCACAAATTTTGAGATGAAATTGCCTGGAGGCAGGACCTTCACCACACTGGCAAAAAGAATAGTGTTGCTGGAATGTATCTGGAGGGACTAGAAACCAAAATGTTGATGTTTTGGCATCAGGCACAATGGAGTGTAGGACCACACTCAGAGATGTTGAATATCACCAAAAGACATGGGAGAAGTGTTCCGTGGCACATTTGGTTATCGCTTCTCGGCCTATCGGCTAAGATCAAGTGTAGTATCTGTTCTTATCAGTGTAATGTCTGATATGTTCTCTATTTGAGAACTTTATATTATTTAAGTTTTTGGAGCCGGGAGATGGAACAGGAGCTTGCTCTGTCCACTCTATGCATCAACCTGGTATTGCAGTGTTTCCAGGAATGGTGCACTTCCCCTTGGGGAAATTTTTGATGTTCAAAGATAGATGGAAAAACATACTTTTGGCTAAGATCAAGTGTAGTATAACAGAAGCCAGACCTACCAGTGACGCCACCACCGGAGGCTGCCATCGCCCTCTGAAACGGATCACCAATCTCTTCCCAACGTATGTAACCATGTTTTGGGGTTTGTTATATTTACTATTTTGCTGATTCCCTGTAAAACTGAAACATTCTCTAATAAAAAGTTAATCTCTAAATCCACTACTACCTCACCCTCTGAAACAGACCTACATACTATGCCTGAATACTCTGTACTTGTGACCACCAATCTCTTCCCAACGTATGCAACCATGTTTTGGGGTTTGTTATATTTAGTATTTTGCTGATTCCTTGTAAAACTGAAACATTCTCTAATAAAAAGTTAATCTGTTCTTATCAGTTTAATATCTGTTCTTAAGCTGACTTCACTCCTGAGAGAAGATGTAGACCACTGCAATTCAAGTGTTAAATGTCCTTTAAACAACCAAATGTCCTTTTAAGGACAACCTTCAACTGACATCACCTCTGCCCGCTATGACCCTCGGGCAGCCTCACGCATCCAAAAGCTATACCGCTCCAACAGAGCCAGAGCGGTGAGAGAAATCCTCGATGGCTCCTCCCCATTCTGCACAATCCCTGGGGATGAACTCTATCGCTACTTCACCAATGTCTTTGATCGTGCAAACCACCAAGCTGCCCAACGACCGGACAACCTCCCTCAGCTACCCCGACTGGAGTCCCACACAGCCCTCGAGAGAGACTTCACACCTGAGGAGGTCAACGCAAGACTCCAAAGAACCAAGAATACCGCCCCTGGCAAAGATGCCATCTGATATGGCCTGCTGAGAAGGCGAGACCCTGGGTGCTGGCTGCGATCTTCAACGCCTGTAAGCGCTTCTGCCGCACACCAGCTGCCTGGAAGAAAGCCATGACAGTGCTCATCCACAAGAAGGGCGACCATGCAGACCCAGGTAACTGGCGACCAATCTCCCTATGCAGCACGCTCTACAAGATGTACGCCAGCTGCATCGCTGCCCGCATCACAGACTGCGCTCATGGGAAACGCCATCAGCAAACAACAAAAAGGGTTCATGAGCTGCGAAGGATGCTACGAACACAACTTCCTCCTACAGACAGAACTCGATACTGTCTGCCGCTCCAGAAAACAATGCGCAGTGGCCTGGCTGGACCTCTCCAACGCCTTTGGATCCATCCCACACTACCACATCTTTGAGACGCTTACCGAGTTTGGCATGCCAAGGACCTTCCTCGACCTAATACGTGAACTGTATGATGGCTGCTCCACCACTGTTCGGGCAGCAGAGGGTGAAACTGCTGAAGTAAGGATACGCTCAGGAGTCAAACAGGGGTGCCCGCTCAGCCCCATCATCTTTAACCTGGCCATGGAACCCCTGCTCCGCCACATCGCCACACTCCGCCATGCCCCGTGAGGATCCCCCGCAGCTCGCCCTGACCACAGCAGCAGGCAGGAAGACCCTGGAGGGTGCCCTGAAAGCCAGCACCCGTGACAAATACAGCCAGAACCTCAAGAAGAAGCCAGACCAGGGCAAGGTGTTTGAAGTCACCTCTCAGTGGGATGCCAGCAACCACTTCATGTCCCGTGGTGACTTCACCCGCTTTGCCGACTAGCGGTTTGTGCACAGAGCCCGCCTCAATGTAGTCCCCCCTCAAAGGAGCGGTCAAATCAGGAAACAGAGACAAGCGGTGCTGCTGCTGCGGCCACCCCAACGAAACCCTGCCCCATGTCCTCTGCAGCTGCCAGCCCCACTCAACAGCCTGGAAACACCGGCACGACGCAGTGATGCAGCGTCTTGCCAATGCCATCCCTGCCTCACAAGGAACCATCTCCCTGAACCCGACTGTGGCCGAGACGGGGAGCCAGCTGCGACCTGACATTGTCATCCGTGACGAAGACAGGAAGCGGGTCATCATGGTTGATGTCACCATTCCCTTTGAGAACCGAAGTCAAGCTATGACTGAGGCCCGGGAACGCAAGCATCAGAAGTACGCTGGCAGACACCCCGAGGCAGAAAGGGTACGAGGTCTCTGTCCACGCCTTCCTCGTCGGGGCCCTCGGTGGCTGGGACCCCAAGAATGAGCCCGTACTGAGAGCTTGTGGCGTGGGCAGGCACTACGCCAAGCTCATGCGCAAGCTGATGGTATCCGATACCATCCGGTGGTCACGCAACATATACATCAAACATCTCTCGGGCCACCGCCAGTACGAGGAACCAGTTCGCCCCCCCAACCTCGAGGGTGGGGCGACCACAACCGGCCCCGCTCCCCTAATCCCAGAGGGGAGGGGCCACTGAGCGCTCGGAATGCCGGCTTGCCCTCCTAACCCAGTGGAGGGAAGCCACCCACGGCTTGCCCTGCTCCATGCAAGGGGCGAGCCACAAGCTGCGAGCACGGAGATGGGCCTTGCCTGCCTCCAACGCTGACCTATACACCATCTGAACAACGCTGCACCTGCCTGAACATACCACTGGAGAAGGACTGACATACGCAATTTCCTGTTCTAGTCTCTCCCCTCTCACCCCTCTTTGAACTTGTACTTTGTATGTCACCTTGCGCTCCGGCTCCGTGCCCCATAGCTATAATGCATGCCTCCACTAAACACTAACAGCAGCCAGACCTACCAGTGACGACCGCAGAGACCACTCACGGAGGACCCCCTGCAGCCAGGGATCCACGACCGGAGGCTGCCATCGGCGTAAGAAGACTGGCCTGGCACAGCTGGCCATGTAGCAAAATGGCAGATGCGCTTCAATGTAAGTAAGTGCAAAGTGATGCACATTGGGGCAAGAAACCAAAATTTCACATATACGCTAATGGGTTCTGAGTTGTCTGTGACGGATGAAGAGAGAGATCTTGGGGTGCTGGTGGACAGGTCGATGAAAGTGTCGACCCAGTGTGCGGCGGCTGTGAAGAAGGCCAATTCCATGCTCGGGATCATTAAAAAAGGGATTGAGAATAAAACGGCCAATATCATATATATCATATACAATATCATATGCATATATACCCGTATTGTCCCGAGTATAAGACGCACCTGATTATAAGACGCACCCTTAAAGTTTGGTGCTATTAAAAAAAATTAATTAAATCACTGGCATTATTGCAACAGCCTGATTATAAGACGCACCCCTAGTTTAAAAACTTAAATTAGGAGAAAAAAATGAGTCTTATACTCAGACCAATACGGTATATATGTAGATATCATTTGTGAATGTGAATTATATATATGATAGTAATTCACATTCACAAATGATCTCTCTTTGTTCTCTATTTGTTTTGAAAAATGTATATCGCCACATTCTTAGAGTGTACTTGCAAAACCACTCATGGTTTCTCTAGCAACATAATGTGGCTAGCAACATAATGTACCGGTAAATCTTTTATCAACCTCAGCCTAATATGAAGCATGGAGATGTATTCTGGTACCCTATGACATCCTGAGCGAACTCAGGAAGATAGTGGAGGACAGGAAGGCCTGGTGGGATATGGTTCATGGGATCACGAAGGGTCGGACACAACTTAACGACTGAACAACAACATGACATCCTGCAAATATGGGGACTACATTGCAGGATTTATGTAAACCACTCTCAGTCCCTCCCCAGCAACCTGTATTATGAAAGAAATAATATTGGAGGGATTTATGTCTCTCCTAATGCAGGAAGAACAATTTATAAAGTATTTTAAAACAAGAAAAGAAAACCGAAACATTTTTTCACACACAAGCCTTGAACCACTAAACTTCCTGTAAAATATATGATTTAACATGGACTGTACTGAAACACAAATTTATAAGTATTCCATTAAACAACAATTATTTTCAGCCCAAACCCATGACTTTGCCTGAGATTAATATGCATACCAACCTTTTAACAGCCACTACAAATATGTGACTAGAGACAAATATTTAAAGATTTGGCAGGTTTTGAGTTGGTCCACATTGGAAGCCATGCTTTGAATTGGCCAATGGTGAATATCCATGTGTAACTAGGATGAACATAATATAAGCAACTCCCTTTTATTTGTCCCTCCGACCACCACTGGCAAGGGATAAATCATTCTCAAGGTATAGCATGTGGCTTCGCCATGCCAACCTCATTATGCCAGTTGTAATTATCTGAACTGGATGCCCTGCTGTTGGTTTGAGGCAAAACTACGGTAACTTATTTTACAGAGCTATTTGGTTCTTGGCCTCCATCTCATGGCTTCCAGCAAACTAGCTAACTGGGATGGTGGGTTCAGTAGCATCTGTCCTTCAAGCGGCCTGGGCTGAAAGGATATTAATCCACTTCACTAGCCCCTATTGAACAGATGGTAACTGCTTTCAGATCATATAGATCTGGGCTGAATTCAACCTAGCGATCTAGACGTGATAGTCCCATTATCCATCTGCCTAGCCATCCTATTATCTGGCTGGATTGGACCTATGAACCAAGCACCAAGAACACAGCAAATATAGGAATTTTAAGAATTAAGAGGAATTGCATTACTCTGGATAAAAGAAATACTAGTTACTATTGATGTTTTTATCTTTGCTTTCATTAAAGACTCCTGAAGATAAGCTTCTGGACTTTGTAGATGGGTGGAGTGGGGGGAAGTAAAACATGGACAATGTGATAATCTCAAATATACATTATAATTGGAAGACCCAAGTCTCGTGCTAAAAACGTGACATCTGGCAACCCTATTGGCCAGGCCAGGCACCAATTGGGGGTCTACACACCCATCAGAGGGCCCACCTGGCAAGCCAACCTACTGAATCCTCCAATAACAACCAGGCACCTGCGAATTTCCCCCCCCCCCTATTTGTCGGTGGGGAGAAGCTGCTTCCTTTTGCTATCACACACAGCTTGGAAGTTGCAGTACAAGGCTTTGCCAAGGTCCTCCAGCAAGCTAGCACTAGCACTGCAGCCTGCATACCGAGGACAAAATAATTTGTTTGACGTTACGGCTACTACAGTCCAAATTCATTCCTCACTATAAATATCTTTAAAGGTCTATAAGACCATTCTAGAGAACATACTGTACAGTTTCCTAGATGAAATCCCACTGAAGGAGGAAACTATTCTAGAAATATTCCAGTAAGTTGTTTGTGGATTGTAACATACACTTCTCTCAAAATCATCGCCAAAGCAACTGAGCTGCTGCTGCATCAATATCGGTTTTCGTTATTAAAAAATAAAAGAGCAGTTTATTTTATCTGTAATCAAGCAGTATACGCTTCAAGTTGCAGTAATTAGGTTTTGACACTTGAATTGAATTTTAGAAAGTATAAAAATGAAAAATGCTTCAAAACTGCTCTGTAATGGTGGGGACTTTGCATATTCTATTATTAACCAACTTACTATGATTTAGTAGAAGCAATGAAGCCACAAGGAAATTGGAAAAGGCTTGGGAGAGCAGACTTTAAAAAAAACTAGAAGGCAATAGAGCCATGCACCCTTCCAGAGGGCCTGTCCATCTTTCTTAGCTTAGATAAAGTGACTGTATAGTTCCAGAATTGCTGAAATATTTAAACTGGGGATTTGGTATAGATTAGAAAAATGGTCACCTGGTCTGGATATAGCAATATAGTAGCAAAACACATTGAGTCATCTATGACTCAAACACAACTACATCTATGTAGTTCAAGTCCAGTTAAGTTCAATGAAGCTAATGCTAGAATTTTGTAAACATCAGGCAGGCATGCTGAATCAGTGTGCCCAGCAGCACCACACAGGACCATGTGCCAAATCCTGTGCTCAGCGTGCTGGTTGCAGGCAGCCTGTGTTGACTGTGTATCTTGGCTATTGGATTCAGGCCCCTCATAGGCCTCTCCCATCTTGGAGAGGACTGGACCACCTCTGGTGGAGCTCCCCTTCCTCCTCAGTGCTCTGCTGCTGGAAATGTCTCCTGTCTGTTGCACACATCGCTGCCCTGAGTCGCTTCTGCCACCACTGATTACCCACTCAGTGTAGCAGGCAAGCAATGAGGGAGGCTGGAAGTGCACAATAGAGAGAAGTCATTAGCAGCAGTCCTAAAAACACTATAGTCCAGTGCTTCTCAATTATTTTCTGTCACGCCCCCCCTAGGAAGAAGAAAAAATTTCGCGCCCCCCGCGCGACTGTAAATATTTAAATTCTTTAAATATTTAAATTTTTAAAAGGTTTTTTAGCACTAGTGCGGGGCTTGCAATCGTTAGTGTATGCTTTGCGCCACTTAACTAGATTGTAGTAGCCTCCAGCGACGATCTACTTCACCGATGATCTCTTCCAGGGAGCAGATCGTTCCTCTGCTCCCCGGCGCGAACTCTGTAACGCGCCTAGGAGCGCTGTGAATCAAGCATGCGCAAGACGACGATTGGCAACATCGTCGTCTTGCGCATGCATGAACTCTGCAAAGCGCTCCCTGCTCCCCAGAAGAGATTGTCGGCGAAGTAGATCGTCGCTGGAGGCTCCTACAATCGAGTTAAGTGGCGCAAAGCATACACTAACTATTGCAAGCCCGAGCCCCCCTTTACTGAGCCTCGCGCCCCCCCTGGGGGGCGCGCCCCACTATTTGAGAACCGCTGCTATAGTCCAACCTAAACCTCCCAAAACCTTGCAAAATAAAAGTGTCTTGAGTCCTCGCCAGAAGCCCTCCAGAGATGACATGGTTCTTAATGCAAAAAGGAGTTCCACATTAGAGATGCCACCACAGAAGAGGCCCTGTCTCTAGCCGCCACCACCACCACTCATACTTCTAACAAGGATGACACACACACAGCAGGGCCCTCTCAGTAGATCTTAGGAGACAGGTCAGAATTATAGGAGTAGACGGTCCATAAGGTATCTCAGTCCCAGGCCATTAAGGGCCTTAAAGTTAAAAATCTTGAATTGAGTTCAGAATCTAATGGGCAGCCAATGAAGCTGCCAAAGCAGCTGCCTGACAGAGTCAAACTGTTGAAGTCCAGCGACCACACGCGCCGCCGTGTTCTGCACCAACTGCAACTTCCAAACCGTCTTCAAAGTCCAATCGTGCTATCACCAAGGCATGGATCACCAAGGCGTCTGACCTGTCTCCTAAGATCTACTGAGAGGGCCCTGCTGTGTGTGCCATCCTTGTTAGAAGTATGAGTGGTGGTGGCGGCGGCTAGAGACAGGGCCTTTTCTGTGGTGGCATCTCTAATGTGGAACTTCCAGGAGTAGCTGTGGATCCAGGAGGACACCTAAGCTGTGCACCTGTACCTGTTCCTTCAGAGGAAGGGAGTGCAACCCCATTCAGAACAGGTAAACGATCCATTGTGGTTTTCTGAACCAGGAGGATCTTTGTCTTGTCAGGATTTATTTTACGCCTATTAACCCACATCCAGTTCCCCACTGCCTCCAGACAATGCTCCAGGACTCCAGCAGCCTCCTTGGGATTTGATGAACAGGAGAGATAGAGCTGAGTGTCATCAGCATACTGGTGACATCCTACTCCAAATGCCCAGACAACCTCTCCTCTTCCAGCAGTTTCATGTAGGTGTTAAAAAGCATGGGGGACAGGATGGAATCCTGTGGCACACCACAGGACATTGTACAAGGTGCCAAACAGGAGTCCCCCAAGAGACTCCTATCAGCCAAGAAGGAGCAGGACCACCACAAAACAGTGCCTCCCAGCCCCAGATCAGCCTACCGCTCCAGGAGGACACCATGGTCAATGGTGTCAAAAGCACCTGAAAGGTCCAGCAGGAACGCACTCCCCCTGTCAATGTGCCCTGAAAGACATCCAGTAATCCCCTATGGCTGTATGTTGAAGGGGGGGAGGATTGGTGGTGGGCAAGTTTGTCCTGATCTTCTCATGCAGATTCTCCGGGGAACCCCAGAATACAGTTTGAAGAGCATCCGTGCCTTGGGATATACTCCCCCCCCCCCAGCCACTTTTGTTCTACAAATACACAAGACATGCAATCTTAGCCTGTCTCCTCAGAAGTAAGCAATCTCAGGAAAGCAATCTCAGGATTGCAGCCAAAATTATTCCCAGTGTCTTTCTTCCCACCAGAACTACCGAGAGGATTTGTGAGTCCTGGAGGAAATGTAAGAGAGTGCCATCCTCCCCCCCCCCACTTCACCCCCCTTTTTTGTCCTATTGCCTCCTCTCCCTTCCCTCCCCAGCTTTGCTATCAAGTACAGTATGTGTAGCTAGATATTGCAGACACCTTTTACATGAAACAAGGCAACCTGTGACCCACTTTTAAACATGAGGGGGGAAATACACAGGAACACTAAAAAAAAAAAAAACCTCTGAACCATCTGTCAATCACCTCATATTTCCAGTTAAAGCAAAAGTTATATCCTCCTACTTTTGGAAATGCTCTAGGCTAGAGTTTCATTTTGCTTCCAATGCTTGAAACAAATGAAGCATAACATGTTAAAGACACATATTTTACCATGCATTATTTACAAGGCAACATATTCATGAAGGAAAATAGCCTTTGGCAATTTTTAGACGCATCAAAAATGTATAATGAGCTGGGGGGGGGAGAGAATGCAGCTATATGGGAGAATCAGCTTCCTGGACAATATGCATACTCAGATTATTAATACAGACGACTAGTTATAATTGCGGTTACCTTTTACACTTTATTTTAACTATCTATTTATATTCACAAAGTAGTTAAAGTGTGGATGGAGGGTGAAGGGGTTTTTTTGGTTTTTTTTTTTTACTGGTGCTCTTTGATCAATTATTTAGTTTAACTCAACTGTTTGGCATTCCATGTTTTTGTTTGTTTGTTTGTAATGTAATAACTCCATTGGACATTGTATTGACCTACTGAAATGAAATTTGCTCAACATTCTGTGTTTCAAGGCTGAGCACTAGCTCAACACCCATTCATGTTTGAATATGTGGAATGAATGAGAACAATACTTTGGAAATGACAGGAAGAATTGAAATTGTATTTCTTAGCCAAAACTGGCTGTTAACAAACAGCAGCTTTGAATGACTGGTCTTCAGTCAGGCACCAAACAAAGCAAGACTCGTGTGCAACAACAACGCATTAGTGGAAGTGCGATAAAATGAGACCCTAAACGACCCCAAGAACAAGGCAATACACCAAAATCACGGGATCCATTGGAATAAATGGGACTGATATAGCGAGTTACAACTCCACAACTCCAGTCCAGGTTCTGATATTCTCAAGGTCTCTAACACAACAACCGGCCCATTTCGTTCCGTTCCAGCTTTTACACCGTCCCATATACAGTGTGTGACACCGGACTGCGGATTGCCAGTTCAGTGCTGACAAAGGAGTCAACTTCCAAATGTGAATCTCGATCCCGTGACGTGTACATGCATGCATTACTGGACAACACTCTGGCAGCGGCACTAAGCAGGGAACGTTTTATAATGGTTGCCTTTTGTGTGCGTGAAATGGTTCCCTTTAGGACCCTGCAGTGACCGTTACAATCATGTGGTCCCTTTCCTGCCTTTGTTCAACCCCTTTCAAGTCAGCCACTCTCAGACCACCATGAGTTTGGAAGCGATTCGGTATCGTAGGGGCTCCTTGCAAATCCTTAACCAGCTTCTGCTGCCGCAGCAGAGCCTCTATGAAGAAATCAGCAGCGTTCGCCAGGGCCGGGAGGCCATCCGGGCTATGAAGGTGCTGCGAGTGGGATGGGAATGAATGGCTGCTGCCTGCCGAGTTCGGTCTGGCCCTGGCTGGGAGGCTACAAGGATGGCGGCTGCCGCCGCGTTTCTCCTCCTACTGGCTATAAGCAAAGAGCAGATAATTCGGATTTCTTAGCAAAGGCAAAAATTACTTTTAGGCGCGAGTGGGGTTCATTGAACAGAGCCAGATTGCCTTTATTATAGAGGAATTTCCCTCAAACGTGTTTCAGCAAACGTGTTTGGAAGTTAAGTTAACCATCCATGTGGTCTGCAGAATCACCAATTCAGCTTTTCTTTTATTCAACAACCAATTGTTGTTAGGCCGGTGGAAAGCTAGCATGTCAGGAAGATTTATAGATGATTGTACAGATTTATAAATATAACCATTCAAACATTTGATATTCCACTCAGCAGTTTGATGTGGTACAGTCCCGTCGTGGCTGCCCCCTTTGTGATTTCGCTGTTTGGTCTATTAATTATTAACAGTATTTATATACCGCTTTTCAACAAAAAGTTCACAAAGCAGTTCACAGACAAAATCAAATGATGAAATGGCTCCCTGTCCGAAAAGGGCTCACAATCTAAAAAAGTTGCAGAACACCACCAGCAAACAGCCACCAGAAAAGACACTGTGTTGGGGTGAAAGGGGGGCAGTTACTCTCCCCCTGCTAAATGTAAGAGGAGCACCAATGGAAAAAGTGCCTCTTGCCCAGTTAGCAGGGGTCTAGTAGTACCATGCACTTCACACTCTTTGTTCCTCACACTAAAGGCAGGTTTTGCAGACCCCGCATAAAAGTCATTGAAAACGTTTCCCCCCCCCCCCCATGGCAGAGGTTCCCTAACTCCTGGGAAGGCCCTACGCTGCTCTAAGTGGCAGCGGGGCCTTCCCAGGGATCACGACGGCGCGTCCGGGATCGCGCTGCCGCCGCCACCGCCACAGACGATAAGGTCCGATTTACCTGCATTGGTGGACAGTGGGTGTCCAGCGGGGTGTGTGGGGAGCCTGTGGACCCCTCCGCAGGCCTCCCCAAGCGTCAGAGCAGCGCTCCGACACGATCACAACTCACTTCCGGTTTTACGCGAAACCGGAAGTGGGTTGCGATCACGTCGGTGCACTGCAGGCTCCCCACACACCCCGCCGGACACCCACTGCCCACCAATGCAGGTAAATCGGACCTTATCGTCCGCGGCGGCGCGATCCCGGACGCGCCGTCGTCGTCACCGCGGGTTGCCACGCCCCTTAAGGGTGTAGCAGCCCTTTCTTCCCGGCTGGGGCGTCGCGACGCCCCAGTTTGGGTAGCACTGCCCTATGGCATGCTGCTGTGTGTGGGAATATGTGCGGCAGCATTTCATGCCAGCACCACGTGTCCCTGAGGACTGCTGTCATAGACTTTGCTGTACGTACCGTATTTGGTTCAAGAGACAGAGTAAGAACATCATAGGTGGTACAGATAAATGTTTAAGAAAATGATGATGTGCAGAAAAACTTTTCAGTGGACTCCACAGATGTATAAATCCGCTCAGAGGAAGGAATTGAAAGAAAGAAGGCAATGTGAACAGGACACATGTAAGCCATGCTCTCTTTAGTAGCCTTTATAGTAGTATCTACTATGCACCTACTATGCACATGAACAAAGGCATCCTTGGTGTTTCAAGACTTGGTTGGTTTCTGCTGCACACAGTGTGCTGTAGAATGCTCTTGAATAAGAGAAGTCTGGGAAGAGGGCATTTGTAGGGTGTACTACTACTTAACCACATACTATTCCTCTTATGCCTTGAAGGCTGTGGATGCAATCATGAATCCTGGCATTTCTCTTCGGAACTCCGCTTCTTTAAAATATCAGCTAGCAGGAAAATCCAGAGAGCCTTGGCACCAATGAGTGTGCCTGCCTTTTGGGCACAGAATAATACCCTTCTAGGTAATACGTTGAGCTTCTGATAGTAGCAATTTGCCATGCTTGGAAAAAATGTACCATGTTTTTCCATCCACAGTCCCACTGATGTCTTATGTTACCTGCTAGCCTTCCTATTGCATGGCAGACCTGTGGTCCATGGGGCTTACCACCATCACTTGTCCTTTATGGAGCCCCAGGCCACATGTCTGTAGCTGTGTCAGTTGGCTAATCCCTAATCTCTGTCAATCCCCCAATTCCCATGTGTGATGCCTCCAACCTAAAGGCGTTTCCTTTCTCTCAGGTGCGAGGTGCGCCAGCTATTGCCATTGTCGGATGCCTGAGTCTGGCAGTGGAGCTACATAATAAAGGAAGCTCAGAACAGAGCGTGAGTGACCTGGAGCACTTTGTGTTGGATTCACTCAGCTATTTAGTGAGTGCCAGACCTACTGCTGTCAACATGGCTCGGGCAGCTCAGGAATTGGGCCACTTTGTCTGCCAGGAGGCCAACTGTGAAGGGGTTACCGCCAAAAGATTGCAAGAAAGGTGAGGGTCTAAGCAGCTTCCCCTTCCTTTCCTGCCCCCAGAGTTATAGAAAAAATACATATGTCAATATCACTTCTCATGACAGTGTGATCAGCTGGGCAGAAGCCATGTTGGATAAGGACCTGAAAGACAACAGAAGCATCGGGGACCATGGGGCATGCCACCTCCTCCAGCAGGTAGGACCGGGCAAGGTGACAGTCCTGACCCACTGCAACACTGGCTCGCTGGCCACTTCTGGCTATGGCACTGCTCTTGGTAAGTGACATCCCCCTGTATGCAAGAGGCATCCCCAAAACATAAATACCCTGTATCTTCAACCATCCATCACTGTTACCTTTCTCAGGCATTCTGGCTCCCACTCTGAACCTTGTGCTCTTTTTTTCTGCTTTCTCCCCTCGGTGCTGAAGAAAATGCCTAGGAATTCTAGCTGCACTGAATTACTGTTCAGCTACTCTGAATAGAACACTAGTTTATCATCCTTTCTAGGGTGATAGCTGCCAGCTTCTCTCTGCTTTAACCCCAAATAGCCCGTTTTTTAATATACAGTATTTATGACATTTACCTTGCAGGTGTTATTCGCTCCCTGCATGCCATGGGCCGCCTGGAACATGTCTACTGCACAGAGACACGGCCATATAATCAGGGAGCCCGGCTGACTGCTTACGAGCTCGTCTATGAGCAGATCCCTGCTACACTTATTGCTGACAGCATGGCATCTGTGACTATGAAAGAAAAAAAAGTATCAGGTGAGTGCTTTTGTGGGCTCATCTTTCTGCTTGCTTCTGCTAACCTGTTTCCATGTAGGTCTCACTGCTCTTTGTGCCAGCAATTTACTGTGGCGGGTTGGGTTTAGTAACAGCCATGTAGCAGTTGGGGCTTGTCTCTGCAGATTGTGTTGACGTCTGAACAAACCGTTGACAGCACTAGCATCGCTCAGCATCTCTGGGGTGTTAAAGGGATAACTGTTGTGGGTGACATAAAATGCACAAGGGGAAAGAGAGTCTCAGGATGCCCTAGTTCTGACTTGGTTTTGATCTTGCCTGCCTTCACGATTGATGATATCCAGTCCTGGACTTGGGGGCCTTTTAAGCTGGACCATATTCACTGATTGAACATGTCTAGCCTATAAGCAGTGCTTTCTTCTCCAACACTTCTCTCCCAAGAACCTGATGCTAACTGAGGAGGGCAGAAGAGCTCTATGCTGTTGGTAGAAATCCTTTACAGGATAGGATGGAAAAAATGTGTGCATGCAAAAAAATAGTCCCATAGTCACTGCATGCATGCAGTGGCTAGATTGTAAAGCCGCTAGGACTTTCCTATGGGTTTGACACATTGGTGTCCTGCCCTTCCTCAAAGCAGCCTAGAGCGCCCTACAGAGATTTTTCCCGTTTTATATTTATAGCAGCCCTGTGAAGATTGAGACCAAGACAGAGTGTCTTGCTTGAAGCCATGTACTGAACTTCATGCTGAGTGGAGATGCTAGTGCTTCTAGCTCTGGCTGAAAGGAGGCCACATGAATTGGAAAGGAGCCCCTCAATGCATTCATTAGCACTGAGGTCTTGGTGGGAAGGATTGGGCAACCTCCCTGCTGTTTCTCTCTTTCTTAAAGAGGTCTCAGTTTCCACTGCCAGTACAGCCGGCCAGCAGAGCTCCCATACTTGATTAGCATCAGCAACCTCTGGGTATACATGCAGGCTACATAAGAGAGCTTTGCAGAGGCTTATGGAAAGGAAAGGGAGAGGGGCAGATTGATGGACTGAATTCTGCTCTCACCCCTCCATTTACCACGATTGAGTAATCACATCTCCACCTGTCTGTCATTGCTAGAGCAGGGGTTCTCAACCTGTGGTACGGGTACCCATAGGGGTACGCGGACCTCTTGCTGGGGGTACGCCAAGCTCTGCCCCTTATCTGCCCCATCAGCAGCAAATTAAGTGTTAATTAATATGGATTTTAAATTGTAATTATTTTTGGAGCCCTTCTGTCTCTCTGATTTTGGTTTTGGGCTTATTTTTGTACTTTGAAAAATGTACTTTGGTGGGGTGGGGGAGGGAGGAGCTGATTTTGGGAAGTGTGACTTGGAGAAAAAAAGAGATCCTTGCATGTCTGTCTCTCTCACACTCTCACACTCACACTCACAGTGTTAAATAAGACATTTTTTTTCACATTTAAAATTGTTTTAGTACTTTTTTATTTAACGATTAATTACCTAATTAATTAATTAATTGATTAATCCAATTAATAAGCAGTTGATTAGCAGGGGATACTTGAGAAAATTGGACCGTGATGGGGGTACCCGGGCCTCCAAAGTGGAGAACCACTGTGCTAGAGCAATCCTACTCAAGCTGAAAATTTGCTTGCTTAAGTGAAATTTTTCCCAGGCAAATCTCTAAGCAGGTGGAAGGAAGATGATGGCAAAGGGAGAGTAGAAAGTCTCCTCCCACCATCCCTCTGCCATGCCCCTTTTAACCACTGCAAATTATCACTTATTTGCACATACAAGCAAACTAGCACTCACATAAAATCCTGTAACCTCATTTTCAACAAAGTTCTCTGGTCCTGTCCCTCCAATCATCTACAGTCCAAATTGTTCTCTGTGCCTGCTTTGACTGCTGGTACGCTAAAGCTGCAATCCTGTACGCACGTTCCTGGGAGTAAGCCCCTTTGAACACAATGGGACTTCCTTCTGAGTAGACATGCTTAGGATTGTGGCTGTAGGCTTGCCACAAGCTGTGAACATGGGCTCTGCTTCACCCAGTTTGTGATGGGGAAATTCTGCTATGTTCTGGATTTTCGGGAACTTTAAAGGAGCCAAGTACAGGAAACAGGATGGCTGTGTTCCAGTGGAAAAATTCCAGGGACTGTACATGCCAGTACATGCCCCCCCCCTCCCCGGGGTTGACTTTATTTGTAGCTTATTCAGCGTAATGGCTAATCTGCTTTTGACAGACACTTGATAAAAGACTGAGTCCTGGCTTTAGAGTTCTGATCTTTTTGTACCCAGCTGTCTTTGTGGGAGCAGACAGAGTGGTTGCCAACGGAGATACTGCCAACAAAGTGGGTACCTATCAGTTGGCCATTGCTGCAAAGTACCATGGGATTCCCTTCTACATAGCAGCACCCAGTACATCATGTGACCTGAGTTTGGAACATGGAGGACAAATTGTTATTGAGGAGCGACCCAGCCAAGAACTGACAGATGTCAATGGCGTGCGAGTTGCAGCACCAGGTATGAAGCATGGGAAGGGTGTGAACAGAAAATGGAGAATATGAAGGAACGTGCACATGTTCCGTTCTAACACCAGTGATTTTACAGGTAGATGCAGCAGGCTACATGGGTCAAATGTCTCAAATTTTTACAATAAGTCAAGAAAAGATGGTTTGGTGGCTTCTGGCATATCAAAACCCAGGGTTGTTGGATGGCATGGTAGGCATCAGCCACTTTTTGTCTCCTGTCTTGTCACTCCAGAAGGGTGACCAACAGTTAGTCGTTTTAATTATGTAGTCACAGAATGTCCCTAGTCCTTTTCTCCAGGGAAAGGAAAGCATAAGTCTCTTGACCTCAGCCCTTGAGGTTTTTGCTGCTGGTACCCCTTCAAATGCTTTGCACTATGTACAGTATTTTGGGGACATTCTTCTCTGATCAGTTCAAGCACGTGCCCGCCCTTCTTCTTTTGAGATGCTCATTTCCCAGGAGAACAGGACCACAGAACCTTAGCTTAACTTAGAGAGGCAGCAAATGGGACAGTTTGGTTATAAATGGGATAATAGTTTGGCTTATAGGTTTACTTGGACCAAAAGTGGGTTCTTTCTCCTTCCCAGGCATTGGTGTTTGGAACCCAGCCTTTGATGTCTGCCCTCATGACCTGATAACTGGCGGTATTGTCACCGAATTTGGCGTCTTTGATCCTGCTGAACTTCAAGTGGCACTGACGCAGGCATCAAGCAAAAAAAGGAACACGTTAAGCTAAGCTCTTCCTGGATTTGCTCAACAAAAGCGTGTATGAGGCAGATTCCCTCATTATGTGGACCATCATTTCGACTTGATGGGAAATGCTTCCAACCCAGATTTCCGCCTCTCTTTTTGCCTATTGTTACTGAATCGCCATTACCTTATCCCCAAATCTGTTGTTAAATGACTGTTGGAACTGACTGTGGGTGTGGGTGGGTGTTTGATGAGCATAAACTGTGTGTCTTCGCTACTGAACAGAAAGGGTTGTTTTCTCAGTTCAGTCGGTGGCTAGTGGCTAGTCCCTTAGGCACTCTCTAAAGTCTGATGCTACTTACTGGTAGTCCTACTATCTGACCCATGTTCAATTTGTCCTCTTTACATCCTTCACCTCTGCCTGGGACAATTTTTGTAACCTCTTCAAGAACAGCAAATAATGATTTTCCTTTAACATCTGCCCTAAATCTAATTAAGATAGAATTTATTTTCTTTAGTACCCTTAAGGGTAGCACACCTCCACTAACGGAAAAGAGACAAGGGTCCAACTCCTACTTGCACAAAAAACAAATTAATTGCCTTTGTTTTCCATTCAGGCAATATGTTCCTTTTTTATTTTAATGTTTTGCTTCACAGTGTGTCATGCATTCTTTGACATCATGTGAAATGGTATGAATGCAGTTGTGCTGTATTTCTCATGGGAAGGGAAGTCTGGAGTATCGGTGTAATTGTGGGTTTAAAAAACAGACAAACCCTGTCTTCTACCAATTGCTTTTCTGTGCAGTTGCAAGAATACAGAGAAGTGCTATCGCTCAATGGGAAAGCACATGCTTTGCCTGCAGAAGGTATAGGCACTAGCGTCACTGCAGGGGGGGCGGAGCTCTAAGTTCCTCCGTGATCTGAGCCTCCGTTACACGGAGGAACGAAGCGCCCCGCCCCCGCGCCTTCCGAACCAGTCAAAGCGGTGAAAACAACGCGCAGGAGACTCCCTGCGCGTTGTTTTCACCTCTTTGACTGGTTCGGAAGGCGCGGGGGCAGGGCGCTTCGTTCCTCCGTGTAATGGAGGCTCGGATCACGGAGGAACTTAGAGCTCCGCCCCCCCTGCAGTGACGCCAGTGGGTCTAGGTTTAATCCCTGGCATCTCTGGGTAGGGTTGGGAAAGACTTTTGTCTGAAACCTTGGACAGATGTTGCCAATCCATGCAGCCAGTACTGAACTAGGTGGGCCAATGGTCCGACTCAGTGTTAAGCAACTTCCTATGTTCCTAGAACATAAGCTTTGCCTTTCTGAATCAGACCTGAGGCCCTGTTAATCCAGCACTCCATCTTCAACATTAGTCTGACCACTGGCGTCGCTCAAGGTGGGGCGGAACAGTAAGTTCCGCACTGTGCTAACCTCCGTTTACTCCCGGCACGAGGCGGCCCCACCCCTCGTCATCAGAGCCATTCAGTGTGGCGAAGGCAATGTGCAGTAGACTCCCTGTGCGTTGCCTTCGCCGCACTGAATGGCTCTGACAGCGAAGGGGTGTGGCCGCCTCGTACCGGGGAGTAAACGGAGGTTAGCACAGTGCGGAACTTACCGTTCCGCCCCACCTCGAGCGACGCCAGTGAGCCTGACAGCTGCCCTGGAAAGCTTACAGTCTTGGCCCCTTCGAATGAAGATAGCTATCCACATTTGGTTTTTTGTTGTTGTTGTTGTTTGTTTTGATATGCTCATTAGAGAGAAATTGCCTCTGTGTACACAGAGGATATGCAAGTTTGAATTAATTTTTCAAAAAAGGCTTTTTTTCCCCTTCCCCTTGTAGCGTACATGATCCTTTTGGTTAAAGGAAATCTTTCTGTCATTTACATTAATACTGTTAGATCAAAATGTCTTCTCCCAACCAAGTTACATATTGATTTTAGTGGGGCTTTTTGGTATTGACCCACTATAAGGCTTCAGATGGCCTCATTCAATCATTTCTTACTGATCTTCTTTGAATTTTTTTTCCAAACTGTCTTCCAAAATCTAACTAATTTTGTTCTTTGACCTGAATTTAATCTTATGACAAGAGACAGATTTATCTCCATGCCCTTTGCTGGTTTTGACCCAGGAAACTTGTTACAGCATTCCTGTTCTTGTATAGCGTAATCGTGAATCATTACACAGAAGTCCTGTTGCTTATCCCTTTATTGCATAGGAGGCATGGAAGGAGAGAGGGGGGGCAGGTTTAACAATCTAGCCAACTTCATAGTACAGAGAAAATTTGGTCTAGGGCCTTCCTTGCTTACATTTCTTATTTATTTACTTCAATGGGACTTCAAATAATACACAGGATCAAAATGTATTTATAGGATTCCTGCAGATACCATGAAAGGTAGAGGTTGTAACGTTGCAAGTTCTTGCTCAGCTACCTAGTCACTTGTTAACTCTTCATGCACACTCCTGAGGGATCCAAAATGACTGATTGGAAGACACTGTTTCAAGGTCTGCCTCACCTGTTGATTAATCTGGACGCAAGAATAAAACACATGTATAAGGAGGTTCTTTTGCCTGGAGCTGGTGTGATGTGGTGGGAGAAAAGGGACTCTGAGCCAGGCGCTTTTCAGTCCAAACCTCACCTTTGCCACTGTCTTGCTAGATTGTTGAGGCCATGTCCAAAGGTTCCTTTCATCTAGACACATCTGTTGTGATATGAGGGACAGCACAACCAGACATCTGCGAAAGTTGCATAAAACACACATGGACTCTTCTTTGAGTGGCTTCCAACTGAGTTATTTCATCATTACAACAATTATTAGACAAATGAAATTGTTCTTGGCTTAGTCATTCTGATTCACAAGCCAAATATAATGACTCTTTCTGGAAGTCTGTTTTTATATCTGTTAAGGCTGACCAAGGGGAGTAGTGGTTAGTGCTTAGTCCACCCCTTCCTGTTTTCAACTTCTTGGATTTATTGGATAGTGGCTGGGGGGGGGGGGGAGGAACTGGTAGAGATTTGCTATCACCATCCCAGAATGGGGTGGGGTGGGGATCTGAGAAACTTCTCCCATCCCTGGTGAATGCAGAAACTAGCATTTTTTCTTTAAGACCAAATTGCACTAGTGAACATGAGCGAATATAGAGACAGGACAACGCACTGAATTATCAATGAACGTGGACTAGACAGGCAAAGAGTCAAAATATATCTAGTTTATTAAAGCCCAAAAGAAAAAGGAAGCAAATAAAACTGGGGAGGAGGCAGTCGCGTCGCTACAACGCGCGACACCCCAGAGCGGGGGCGCACGTCGCCCTTAAGGGAGAGGCTCCGCCCCCGTGCGTGACGTCATGCGCAGGAGCAGAGCACCCTCCCCGCTCTGTTTTCGGCTCATTTTGGAGCCAAACGGACACAAGGGAGGGCGGGAGGGCCCACCTCCCACGAAAAACTGTAAGTGGGGGGGTCGCGCGTCGCCCCTATACGCGCGACGCCCCCCGCGCTTCCCCCTGTCGACGCCCGTGGGAGGAGGTCAGGTTAATTGTAAGGAAGAAAGAGTAAGCCAAGCAGGCTTGGAAAGTAGCTTCGATAATGGCAGTGCTCAGGTGCGGATCTTAGCAGAAAATCACCAGGAGGCAATTACAGACAAAATGAAGAGCAAAATAATTCCTTACTGTTTCTAAATCTTACTGTTTCCATCTGGTACATCCAAGGTCACCTCAAAAATCCATCGTACTTCCCTGATCCCAGGAGGCAGGTGGGGCCGTAGCCACACAGACACACAACTGCTTTCTTCGCGGGATCCAAGATGGAACACACAAAAGCAACTTGCGTTTGACCCCCATGGCCGGCCTTGCCATGAAGAGACGGGGACACAGTCGCAATGAGCGGCACCCTTGGAAGGATGGCGAACGGATCAGGCCCCAGCCCTCTCCAGCCTGCTGCTCCACTGGGAGCTCTGATCCTCTTCCGACTTGCGGAGAGAAAGTTGAAAGAGGATTGTGGTGGTGGCAGCAGCAGCAGCAGCCCTCTTCTCTTTCCAGCGCTGCTGGAGGCAGAAGGGGGGAAAAGCTGCCATGTCTCCAAATTGCTTCTCCTTACTCACCCGGTGCTTATGAAGCACCAAGTAGGCAGGGACAAACGATCTGGAGCCCACTCCCCTTCTCTACCGGAGCAAAGGGTGCAGCCTCTCTCCTCTGGGCCACTTCTGTTTGAAATGAACAGGAACAGCGCGTGCAGCACAAAAGTGGCACGGAGGAGAGAGGCTGCGCCCTTCTCTCCGGTAAGTAAGGGGGTGGGGGCTCCTCTCTCCTCCCTTTCTAGCCCTGGGGAGCGTCCACTCACCCACCTGTTTACAGGAGCTCTGCCTGCAGCCTCTCCTCCACATGGCTTCTGTTTGAAATGAACAGGAGCTATGCCTGCTGAGCATGCGCTGTTCCTGTTCATTTCAACAGAAGCCAGCCATGTGGAGAAGAGGCTGCAGGCAGAGCTCTGGTAAGTAAAGGGAAGTGGGGTGGGGGTGCCTCTCTTTCCCCCACCATAGCCATGGGTGCTTGCTGGCTCCCTGCCTGCTTGCTTACTGGCAGCCCACCTGCCCTTCCCCTCATCCAGGGGAGCATTGCAACGGCAGCAAAATTGAGGGGTTCAGTGGCATAGGGGTATGGGTCGCCACGGGCTTGATCTTAAGAATGCTACCGGTAGGTTTGATGGTGTCCTAGGCTATGGCAATCCAGTTGCATCGGGGAAGCCAGCTGGCCATCTTTCATGAAACTGCAGACATACAGCCCAATCCTCTCTCCCACCAGCCCATAGCATGCAGCACCACTGATGGAGGACGCACTGCATGCTATGGGGGTGGTGGGGCAAGCAGACAGTCTGAGAGAGGAATGTAAAAATCGTTGTCTGTGTGGCTACCCCATCACTTTTCTTTCAATGCCTGTCAATTTTTTTTTATCCAAGTCATGCTACTATCCGAGTATTGTAGCCAGGCTCAAGTATGGTTGCCAACCATTTTTTTCTGGCAGACCCCTGGTGCCATTTTTTTTTATAGCTGTGGGGAAAGCAGACATATATGGGAAGCTTTTTGATGCATACATGCTATGGAAACCTTTGTTGGGCTCTGCTATTTAAAGGCACAGGAGTCCTGCCAGAACAAAAGTTGTCAACTCTCAGATAGAAAAGAAAGAGCTGTGGGTTCAGTATATGTGGCTGTGAAATCTGTTTTTGTCTTGTCACTGTCAGCTGGTGACAGTGAAGGCAATGAAGAAATAGGCCCATAAATTGTCTCTTTAAAATGTTTAACTTGGCTTCATCATCTAGATAAGGGGTTTTAAATTCATAACACAAAAATAGCATGAACACAGAGGTCAAAGGAGTCTCATTTGTCCTGCTGGGACAATTTGCCTCCGCTAGATTAAGTTGTCTTGATTGACCATAATTCACAACAGCTGCAAATCTGACACTACTTTTAAAAATTAGTTTCATCAAGCAAATGAACTGAATTGGGACATTTACCAATGTGCGTTATGATTGTTATGCAGCTTGTGAGCAAGTCGGCAAAAACCATTTGATCCGTGTAGTTAAGTTGCATTTGACAGAGCCTAATGATTTTTGTTGCACCAAACCCACAGATGGCTCAAGATGTACTGTGTTCATGAAAAGTCCTAATGTGAACATTTGCTTTAAGGTCAGGGTAATTTAAATAGCCTGTCAAGAGAAGCTTTTAGAAAACCCAGTGTGTTACTCTAATCCACAACCTTTCTCATTAGGCATGCCTTATATTAAGCATTGATTTTGGCACAGTTTCTTCAGGTGGAAAGTGGCTCTGTCAGCAGTGTGGGCTGGTGAGTGTTTTAAAAATAATTTTATTTCTCCAGACATCGTAATGCCTATTTAACGTTCTTGTTGGAAAGGTTAAAACCAGTTATTGTGGCATTTATTTATTTTTTTGCAGATGGCATTTTGACTGTGTATTGCGGGCCAAACAATTAGCAATCACCCAACAGCCATAGCAAATGTTCATTGCACAGCACGGATACTGTTTATAACTGTGTGAGTCTCTTTGCAAGAGCGCGCTAACAAATAAATGTACTCACTCGAATGTATGATGGCATAGCCTGCATTGAGGCTATTGTACCTCGGTGTATGCTGCCATAGGCTTTACAATCTGCATGCCAATAAATACATATTTGTTAAAAGCTGCATTCTTGTATTCCAGCTATTGCTCTCTGAATCCATTTTATTTTTCAGCAGAAAAGCTAATGTAATGTGGATTTTGATTGCTGATCCATATTTAGCAAAAATAGTGGGGTTGGAAGGTCATATGGGGCACACATAACTTATATCTGCCTTATAAGTGATCAAATCATCCCTGGTGGGTTGGGCTGTTATGCTTCCATGTCCAGGATTTACTGTTGATGGAATTCATGAAATGAAGTCACACAGCAGCAGATTTAGGCTCTGGCTCACATGAAACTTGGGAGGAAGGATTTCCTCTTTGTACCCCTCTTCCTTTTCCAATCCAGGGAGTGGGGGAAGAAAGAGGAACATAAGAACATAAGAAGAGCCCTGCTGGATCTGGCCAAAGGCCAATCTAGTCCAGCTTCCTGTATCTCACAGTGGAAAGGAGCAGTGGAAGCAAGTTGGTAGAGAGAGACGGGTATCTTCCACCAACCTGCTGTCTGAGGCTACTGCTTCAGTTGGCCATGGTCATCATGAACTGAAATCATGAACATTGTTTGTCCAAGGAATGTCTAAAGGAAAAAGTTCATCAAAACTTCAGAAAAGAACAGTTTTCATCCTGAATGTCACAAAGGCCATAGTCCTAAGCATACTTATTTGTAAGTTGGTTCAATTGGACTCAGTAGGATTTACTTCTGAACAAACATGCATAGATATTTTCGCAGATTATCACGACGTGATCAGATTTCAGAGTTAAAAATTAGCATATTGTCGGGAAAACTCCGTCGTTTAAATTATTTATTTTAAAAAACAAACAAAACCTGATGTTACAAGCTTGACGTTTCGCCAACACACATTTGTGGCATCCTCAGAAGTCTGACTTCTGAGGATGCCACAAATGTGTGTTGGCGAAACGTCATGCTTGTAATATCAGGTTTTTGTTTGTTTTTAAAATAAATAATTTAAATGACAGAGTTTTCCTGGCAATATGCTAATTTTAACTCTGAAACATGCATGGGATTGGGCTGCATGAAAAAAAAAATTGGGAACAAGTTTATAATGGGAGACCTCCACTATAGACCTGATTGTCAATGTTTTATTTCCCTTGTTATGCATGGAAGGATATAAACAGAGACTCATCACTATGGTGAACACAATTTGCATGCCCAAACTTTAGCACAGGTAGTTGGGTGTTTAATCCAAATTTCTTCTGCATGTGTGGACCCTGTGCATCCATGGATCACAGAATCATCACGACTTGCTGAAGCATTTAAAATAAAAGATTCAGGAAGTGGTATGCTCATGTTCCTCCATTTATGCATTCACAATATTTAGATCAGTGTTCTCTGCAGTAACATTTTGCATTAAAGTATTTCAGTGGATCTTCCATCATTTCTAATACAGTTTGAAGTCACAGATGCCAGCATTATATATAAAAAAATCTTGTGTTTATTTGATTAAAATCATGCAGCCAAAGGTGCCATTTCAGAAATATAGGGCCTGTTCTGTACTTTTTGTCCACACCGTCTCAAAAATATGTGTATTTTGGCACTAGGTGGCATCTATCCTCTGTATGCTGTGTAAAATAATTCTGCCAGAAAAAGAGCGAAATAGCTCTGCAATCTTTAATTCTGTTTGGATTCATTTTTAGTCATTATCGTTATGAGTTCAACAAGCCCAAAGATAATAAAAGTTTGTTGTGCCTCCTTTCTAGAAAAATGAAAAATAAAAATGTAGCTTTAATATCATATAGGCAGAATGCAATAGGCTTAATGTCACCAGTTAAGTTTTCTTTAGAAAAGAAACTAATCAGTGACTGCACTTATGATTTCATTAGATTAAGGGCTGTATTTTCTGTAGTATAGATATGTCGTTTATGTTGATGGCAACAAGCAGACAACTACCGGTAGCTTCATGAACTTCAGCTTCAGGAAACTGAGGATTGTTCAAACTCTTGCTAACAAAGTGACCCTAAACAGCACGGTATCCTTTAATCCTAAAATTTCTTTCTTTCCTGCAATCAGGATTGTTTGCGTGAATAGAGTCAGCATGGTATACTCATTTCAGAATTGGACTAGAGCTCTGAAAACCCAGATTGAAATCCCTATTTAGCCATGAAGATCACTGGATGACCTTGGAGCAGTTTCCATCATGTTAGGAGGAGGAGGGAATCCCACGTACACCATCTTGAGCTCCTTAGGGGATGGGTGGTATATCAATATGATAACTTTGAGAAAGGGACCACATGATTTGATCAGCAGGACAGGTGAAATATGAATCATGTACAGAACGTCCCTGACTTACATAAGCCTTGATTTACAAAATTTTGAACTTGTGCGAAGAATACTATAAACCAAACAATTACACATGGCCACCTGTCTTCATGCAGCTTTTCCCACACATCCCAAACCCTTCCACAGATCTGTGTGTGTGCGCAGAAAGAGACCCAACTTACATAAACATTGATGTACATAATGGAACCCTTACTTAAGTCAAGGAGGGCCTGCACCAAAGATTCCAGCTTTCACATGTTACCTTGTGGCATAGGAGTCAGTGGAGTGGAGTTCCTTCCTGCAACACTTCATTAAGAACCATGAGAAGCTCAAAGCCATGTGGGAAGAGCTGATGGTGTGTCTTTCCCCTATGCTGGCATTCCCCCAATTTCTGGGAGGGGTAGTACCAAGGTGCAGAGAAGCTGCTGCAGGAGGGGTGCCTCCCACACGGTCTTGGGCTTCTAACGAGATCTGAGTGGAACAGGAAGGATCTGCATTGCAGCGCCTTTCATGATGCAAAGGTTATATATGAAGGAAGCTTAAGTTCTCTCTTTACTCGTAAGAATTTTTTTCTACCTTAACTAAAATATTGAAAAAATGTTTTGGGTTTGGCAAGATTGAAAACTAGACAATGAATCTGTTGGGTGACGGGCCAGTGTTACTGATTTTTGTAAGGAGCATGTGTATTGGTTCCAAGCTGGATCAGGACCATGGCAGGAGGAAAGCTTTTTAACCCTTTGCCCCCACCATGGTCCCAATCCAGAGTGGATCTCCATCACAGCTGCTTTTTGCCCCAGAAAAAAACCCTGCTTGGTGCCAGTTGGAGCCAGTGGCGTAGCTAACAGGGGGGGGGGCTCAGGGTACAGAGCTCCAGGTAACATGGCTTGGGGGTGCAACACAGCGGCAGAGGTAGGGGTGGCGAGTGGCCACATTGTCTACCTTTTTTGCTGCCGCCACCTCCAGTCTCCAGCAAAAAAAAAAGATGAAAAGCCACCCCATTGCTCCTCGGCTTGGGGGGGGGGACTGGTGGGGCCTGGGTACGAGCAGGCAGCAGCAGCAGCAGGGGAAGGGGGCGGTGAATAGCCACATCACCTACCTTTTTTCACCACTGACTCCAGTCTCCAGCTGCAGGAGATGGGGTGACAAGCCGCTGGTGGGTCCCAGAAGCTTTCAGGGAGCTATCACTGTGATTGATCAAACTGCTTGTAGCGGCAGCTTCTGGCACCCCCTTACTCCTCAGCTGAGGGGGCCTGGGGGGCACCAGGATTGGGGTTGGGGCTGGCAACCAGGAGGCAGCGGACATACCTTTTTCGCCACTGCTACTTCATTTTTCGCTTTAAAAAAAGGGCGAAAAACACAGCGGCGAAAAAGGAAGTGACATCACTTCCAGGGGTGACATCACTTCCAGGGGGGTGATGAGGGTCACAAAGGCCCCAGGTACCACTGGACCCAGCTATGCCACTGGTTGGAGCTTTTTTTTCACCAGGGCAAATAGTGGGGGAAGGCAATGTCTTTCACATAATAAAGCTTTTTCAGTCCCAAGGTAAAGCAAGAGTTGGCTGTTCCAAGACCAAAATAAATGCAGTGACACAAAGTAGGATGAATGCACAGTTCATGTAAGTGGACTCGACAATTTAAACACCGCAAAGCCGGGAAACGGATGTTGCATTAATCATAGCAGGAGCAGCTAGCTGCATGATTTTATGTATTTCTGCCATCTTAACTCAAAGAAGAGGCGAAACCATACATATAGCATCCCAAGCCTCTGTCACCGTAAGGCTTTTGTTTCACGGTCTCAGACATGACATTAGGAATGGAAGCCTGGAAACCAGGATTCTAAGAAGACACAGCCTGTGGGCTCCATGTTGGGCACCCTTGAATTGAAGCCACAGAAAAGAGTGAAGAGTCTCTTTGAACCTGAGGCAGTCATGCCTAGTTGACCGTTCTTTTATCTAACTCTATTTTACATACCATGTTTTGCTGGAGAAAGGCTTTTTAGCCCCAAATGCTTTGAGGAACTGAGTTTAACAATGTTCTGCTTCAGTTGTACTCCTTCTAGAATCTTGTTTGTCACAGCACATTGTCTAGCAAGTAGTTGACAACCTGCTTGGCCATATGCTTTCATTGACAAGGGTTTTTAACTAGTGACTATTTACATTTTAATTTTTCTTTAAGAATATGTAGCAAAAGTTCAGCCCTCTTATTACCTTTTTTTTCAGATTGCTCATCATTATTTGCTGATAGTGTAGGAGTATGCTAAATTATCTAGCCTTCAATTGTTCTCAATGAAGCGTGATTAATAACAGGAATGGATTTCATATAATTAAAGAAAAATTGTCTGCTCATGAGATGTACCTGCAATCAGTGCTTAGAGGTGAACTACAGTCTGTCCTGTAATCAGCAACGAGAGAGAGAGAGAGAGAGAGAGAGAGAGAGAGAGAGAGAGAGAGAGAGAGAGAGAGAGAGAGGAGTTCATTACATCATTTCTTCTATTTTGAATTACACTTTCTATCATTTGTAGGTCAAGGTTGCTCGATAAAGAGGTTGGAAAAAACAAAAGGCTTTGTCCACCAATGCAATCTTGATGTGTTACTTCTCTGTTACTCGAGAAGCCGTGAGTGTAGGCAGCCTTATGGGAAACAGGAAATGCAAAATAAGAGCTACTGAAAGGGAGTAGGATTGTTGGATTGTAATTGCCATCAGTTTTATGCCAATAAAGGTTCCATTCATTCATTCAACTGCCATCAGTTTTGCCATTGGTACACACAGAAGTCACAAATGACAACAAGTTTTCATTAATGTCTTCTCTTCTTCTGTTTCCTGGTCCTCTGACTCATCTTGTCCCTTTCAGTAGCTCTTATTAAGAGGAGTCAGAGGACCAGGAAACAGAAGAAGAGAATACATGAATGAAAACTTGTCTTCTTCTGTGTGAAACCTTTATTGGCATAAAACTGATGGCAGTTACAATCCAACAGTTAGGTGTGTTTGACAACCATCCCCAGGACCAGCACCATTCTACATTTCCAGATGTCCTGCTCTGATGCAGCCCAGACATCCAGGAATTTTAAAATGGCCCTCCTGACCCCTGGGGAAGGAGGAAGACTCCGATCTGCTCCTGCTACTGTTCCTCCCCCCAAGTTTTCTTGTATGCCACAGGGGTCCTTTCCAGGCAACAGCGAGTTGCAGTGCCAGGAGCAGGTGGACATTGTCCTTTGTGCTGCTCCTACAGTTGTGGCACAAAGGAGGGCTCCAGTCCACTGCTGTCCAGGTTCTGGATAGTCCAGGCAATGGGTGGCAGAGGGTAGCTGGGGCATGCCCTGGAGACCTGTTACCCAAGGGCCTCCAGAAAACTGGCACTGACCCTAGAGCTAGTGCATTTCCTGCACAGCAGTCATAGCTGCGTTGTATTCCAGCACAGTAGCCTCTCACTGTCCCTAAACTACAACCCAGCCAGCACACCTTCTCCTTCTTTTGTTCCTGTGGACTAGGACAAACCCTACTGCAGGCCTCTGTTAAGATCCCTGCCAGGAAGCTGTATACATTTAATAAATCTGAGTGTGAAGAATCCCATCTTTTTTCCTTTATTATGCCTGTTTTTTCCATATTTTTGGACACTTTTCCCCAGAAGCTTCTGTGCCATTCAACAACCTAGAAGCTGCTGAGACATACTTTGCAAGAAGCCTTGGTTCTTTTTTTTTTTTAGCGTATATATTTATATTTTATTTTATTGATATATTAAAACATAAAAACAATACATATTTCATAAAGTTATCTATTCATTACGTGTGTGTGTGTGTGTGTGTGTGTGTGTGTGTGAGAGAGAGAGAGAGAGAGAGAGAGAGAGAGAGAGAGAGAGAGAGAGTTTGTGTATTCAGCTTCTCTTCCTGTCTGAGATGGCTAGCCTCTTCTGAGATTGGTATGTGCTTGGCGATTGGGCCAGCGCGGGCAGGCAAACCTATCCATCTAGGTCAAGGGGGCATGATGGAGTGGCAAGGTATTTCCACTCCTTCAGATAATCTGATGATATCACTACAGTCAAGTTATAAATTTCCAAGCCCGCAGGAAGCAGGAGTCACAAGAACATAACATAAGAACAGAAGAAGAGCCCTGCTGGTTCATTCTCTACCAGTCATCTGAGTGACCCATTGGTTGGTCCAGTAAAGCATGGAGCATGGAAAGGGCTGTGTGCGCACTAGCCACTAGGCACTATTCCCCTGGGTCAGCCTGTATTCTCCTGGAAGTTACTTTCCCTGATACGCTGCAATAACCTGTTACGTTATCCTATAAAAACTTGTTACATTATCTAGGTGTCCTACCTTAAGCACTTGAATGGACCCTCATTCCAATAGTTAAGATTCAAGAGACAGCAAACTAAAGGATAATCCTGTGTGAAACTCTGACAAAGTAGAAAATGCAGGCAGGGAAAAGGAGTATTGTGGAAAGAACAAGACTGTGTGAAGGGATAAGGATATTTCAAGTTAACAGCAAGGCCTAGGACAGAATAATGTATCCCTTTTGGTAGCATACATAATTACATGGAAGCATCATAGAATGCCCTTACTCTGTCTGATGCTTCAAAAATCACAGAGTACTTCAACATAAAAATGATTTAAAAGCTGTTAAGTACAGAGTTAAGTTGAGAACAATATGAAGGCCCCAAACCCTTAAAAAATGGAGTTATTTTTAAATCCTCAGCCCAGCTGCTGTTCGGCGCTACATAAGCACTTCAAAGTTTAGTGCTTTCCCACAAGCATTTTAAAGCACTCCGTGCTAGCTGTGGAGGCCATTTTGAATGTCCCTGCTCCGGAATCCAGCAGAGACTTCCTGAGTGAAGCAGGGACGTTCAAAATGGCACCCGTGACCAGTGCAGAGCCCTTTGAATGCCCAGGTGAAGCTTCAGGTAAGGTACCCCCAACCCCCTAACCCCATTGCTCCCATAGGATCAATGGTTCAGTATCCGCAGATTCGCTATTCACTAGGTTTTCTCAGAACCTAACCCTAGCGGATAACAAGAACTGACTGTACTTAAGACTAAGAGTTTAATTTTCTCATCTTCTTTGCGTTCTTCTTTTTGTATTACATGTTTCCTGCATTAAGCTATAAGAAGCCATAAAGATTTGTATTAGCTCCGGTTTTATTGCCACTTTTCCAAAGTTCTTTTAAACACATGCAGGTATGTTCGTCTATCAAAAGGAAAGAACCTTGTGCACCAACATCTTGATTGATCATAATACAGTCGCCCCTTGTTTTATGCTCAGTTGACTTGTACGAATTTAGCTGGCTGTGTTGGATTTATTGAGAGATAGCATGTCAGTTTCCAATGTGGTGTATAAGTATGGCTGCAACAAATCTAGGATCCAAGCGATTAAGATTTGAGAGAAATTAATCAAGTTGTGAGATCGAGTGTCCCAATGTCTGCAAAGGTGACAAGACAAAAGTGCTTGAAAACACTTTAGTGAAGACTGAAAAGGCATTAAACTTATAGCTGGAAGTCATGAACCATAAATGTGTGCCTATTGATCGCAACACATTGTGAAAAAAGGCCCTTAGCCTCTGTGTGCTGCTCAACCCCCTTGCCAAAGAACCTTCTGATGAGAAGGAATTCAAGGCCAGCACAGGTTGGCTTAACAGTTTTAGGAAGTGCTTCAACCTCAAAAATGTGCTGGTTACTGAAGAAGCTATATCTGCCAAATGAAGGAGCAGGAAAAGCCTACCCCGAACAATTTAAGGAACTCATAGAAGGAAAAGGCTACTTCCGGATCACATTTTTAATGCTGACTAGACTGGGCTCTTTGGGGAAAAAAATGTCCAACTGCACTTACATGTTAAGATCAGCAAGACAAGCCCTGGCTTCAAAGCAGCTAAGACTGTGTGGCTGTTGTTCTGTGGTAATGCAGCTGGGCATTTAATAAAGCCAGGCTTGCTCTACAAGGCTGCAAAATCCCTGTGCCCTAAAGGGCAAGAACAGAAATCTCCTGCCTGTGTTCTGGCAATCAAACAAAAAGGCTTGAGTGACAGCGGCATTATTCTGGATTGGTTCCACAAGTGTTTCATTCCAGAGGTCAAATGGTACCTCGAAGAGAAAGGACCTGACTTTAAAATGTTGCTGATTGTAGACGATGCTCCTGGCCACCCTGAGGCATACCCATTTGTGCATAATGATGTTGAAGTCATCTTTCTCGCCCCCAAAACACCTCCATTCTACAACCTCTTGACCAAGACATGATTCGCTATTTCAAGACTTACATTCTCACAGAGCCCAATCCTAAGCGCACCTCCTGTGCTGGCACGGACGGCCATAAAGCAGTTAGCGGCAGTCGCAAAAGCCTCTCCTGATCAGCACGCTGCTGGGGATACCGGCAGGACGGCCTCCACCATCCCAGCTGCGCTGGAGGCCGTACGGATACACACCGGGAAAGGTAAGCCGGCAGGAAGGCAGGAGGAGGGTGGAACGGGGGTGGAACAGGGGTAGAATGGGGGTGGGGAGGCTGCGGGAGGGGGAGGATCTGTCGCAGAAGGCCTGCACCAGATCCTATCCCTCTTCCCTGCAGCCTCCCTGCCCCTTTTCTCTCCTCGGATTTATGCTAGCAAAATTGCTAGCATACAGTAGGTCCAAGCAGACCCATTGCGGGCCATGAGGCTTATGCAGGGATAAGGGGATTAATCCCCTTTCCCTGTGGAAGCCTCCCGGTCCCACCCCCCCACCCCTTGCACAGAATGCAGCAGCTGCCATTTTGGTGCCGCTGCATCGGCGGGGGCTGTAATAGGATTGGGCTCATAGTTTCATAGCACTATGGATGCTGATCCCAATGTTAATGCGATGAAGTGTTGGATGTCCTTCAACATTGCTGATTGCATGATGCATATTACACAGGCAATGGATGGATGCAATTAAGTCTGAAACAATCAATGCATGTTGACAAAATGTCCAGAAAGAATGTGTGAATGATTTTCATGGTTTTCTGACCATTGACATAGAAGGGAACTGTATTGTTCAAGAGGTCAGGTAAGTGGGTGGTGATGACTTCATCAGCATCCTTGAGGAAGAAATTGAATAATTAATTGAGGACCATGGAGAAATGTCGACTAACGAAGAGCTAGAAGAAATGATAAAATCAGCTACAGAAGATGAGGATGATGACAACAGTGAACAAGCAGAGCTAGCAAGTTGGAGTCTTCATAAATTTGCTGAAGTGTTCTAAGCAGTGAAACACTTGAATGATTGACAGCCCAATCCTATCCTCTACCCCTCCCCCGTCGATGCAGTGGCACCAAATTGGCAACTGCTGCATCCTAAATCACAGAGAACGCCACATAAGAAATGGTTAAAACAAGAGGCGAACAAAGAAAAGATTTCACAATCATCTTATATACAGGCAGCCCAATCCTTGTGAGTCGGCCACTAGCTTGAATGGCTTTAAAAGGGATTGGACAAATTCACGGAGGATGAGTCTATCAATGGGCTACTAGTCATGATGGCTATGCACTATCTCCAGGTCCAGTGGCTGTAAGCCTCTTGTTGCAGGGGAGCAAAGATGGGAGAGAAGTTCTCTTATTTGTGGGTTTCCCAGAGCGAGGCAGTTCCTGGGCTACTGTGGGAAATACAATGCTAGAATAGATGGGGCTTTGCTCTGATACAGCAGGGCCTTAGGTACTTAGGTTCTCAAGGCCAAAATATATCCCCAAATCTGACAGAATTCTGCTATTATCCCATCTAGCCCTGGAGATCCCCCCCCCCAGTTCTTTTATAGCTATTTGAATCACCCCTGTAAGGATATATGCTATAAGGATATTGAAGAATACTCTTCATTTCTTAGAAAAGTCCTAATCTCCTCTACCCTTCAAATATCTGATTTATAGAGCCTCTCAAACAAATTCATAAACTCATTAATATATTCTGATCCGCAAAAATCATTCACCCATCTTCTCCAATTAATCTCACCATCCTGGTACAAAAATGTCCCTTTCTGTCCACAATGAAAAACTTTTGCAATATTTTCCACTCACTACAGTGACAAATTTAGGCAACCATAAGGGCAGGCTTAGGTGCCACTGCTCCAGGGGCTTATTGTGCCCACATTCTAGAAGTCCTAAAATAGGTGTCCTGAATGCAACAGGATCTTACCACAAAGCTTTAATCTCAAATCCAAGATAAGTAGGAGCAGCTGTAGTTACAGGCAGACCAATCCTGCACAAATTCCTGTGCAGCGATGCAGTGGAATGGGCTACGCTGCATCCTGTGTGGGAATTTCAGCTGCTGGAGGTCTCCAAGGGGTAAGGAGATATTTGGCCCCTTGCCCTGGGGTAAGCCCCAGCAGCCGCAATGGGGCAACTCGGACCTACACAGGTTTAATCGCTGCCGCAAGTCCGTGTTGCCCCATGTCAGTGGATCAGACCTGGGATGGGAGTATGGATGCAGTGCACACCAGCGCCGCAAATCCTGTCCCCTCCTGAGACCAATCTGCCCACCCTGCCCCTGTTGATGCCCCATTAGCCCCTCTCTGCCCTTCCCTCACTCCTGCGCCACTTGGTGGGGGACTCACTTGCTCTAGCGGGTGTCTTCCATGGTGGCATTGTGCTAGCATGCCTAGCCTCTACACAAAAGCGTTTTACGGTGCTTTTGCAATGTGCAGAGGTCTGCCGCGCTTGCATAGCGCACGCTATGCCGGCACACCAGTTAGTAAGAATTGGACCTTTAGTGAAGAGTGAAATGCACTCAGTTCATTCTCCAGAGCACACATCTCATTATTATTATTATTATTATTTTGTATGTTCCAAAGGAGACTTCTGGCATTCCAATGGTCCAGTCTTGTCCAGGGCCTGTGCAGCGGATTTTGCAATCTGCTGCCATATGTTCCAAACTGGTGCCATTAAAGTCACATCGCTGTCGTGCACTTCAGGGCCACTGGGGCAAATGTCTGGAGGCCCAGTGCACACACCACTGGCTCACCCAGCCTCTGCCAGAGCAGGTAAGGTGGCAGCAGGGGTGGCTTCCAGGCTCTCTGGTCGGTCCCCCACCATAGCACGCAATGTGTACTCCGTCGTTTCAGGATTTGACCGTGCTGTGAATGCCCATCACCAATGTGTATTGCAGTGTTTCTCAAACTGTGGGTTGGGACCCACTTGGTGGGTCGCGCCCTGATTTCTGGTGGGTCCCAGGTGATGGAAAGATCAAATAAGTAATTCCCACAAGCCCTGAGGCTATTCAAAAATCAGATAGCGGCTAATTGCCCTTTAAGAGCTGAGCTCCTGCAGTTTGCAAGCTTGTGTAAATATAGGGAAATGTTTGAGCATCTCGTAAAGCTAGATGGGTCCCAATAGAGTGTCATTTTAAAAAGTGGGTCCCGTCCCGGTGCTAAAACGTTTGAGAAACACTGGTGTATTGTATTCTCAGGTCCAAGAAACGTTTCCAGCCTTGGAAGTCTTTTGGGGCCAATTTATTTCCCGTATGTTTCTTATGTGTGAAGAAGTGGAGAGACCTGAAATGGCAAGGCAAACTTCTCTGGAAAACTGTTACTTTGCATAGTGATTTCCAATTTGCTAACATTTTAACTCAATATTCATGTTTCCTATCTATTCAGTTCAGCCATCAAGTAAAGCGATTTGCTAATGCTTTCAGGGCACCCATTAGTGGGAAACAGCAATCTGTGTTTAGAGCAAAGGCTGTTATTTCAGAGAGCAGGGGGTGTCTGTGACACTTTTATACTCAAGCCACGGAAACTCATTTGCCAGGTGTGTTTGCTGAATATTTTACTGGCATTTGCTTGTCAAAGTGGTTAGAGAGAGAAGGAATTGTATGGCAGAAAAACGACATACCATTTCTTTTTCAAAGTTCAAATGCCTGTCACTCTCTTGAATAACCAAGCAAGAGAGATTTTGTTCAGACTCATCAAGCCTCCTGACTGCTACCGGTTGAAAGCCACCCACGTGCGCGCTAAGAATCCTGTCAGGAACATCGTTGAAAAATAAAAAATGACTTTGAAGTTTGAAGCAAAGGTGATGACACTTGACACAAACTCATGAAGGCAACCTTCTGATCCTGAAGATGAACAAGTGTTGGCTTCTTTTCCACTGCCTCAGAAAACACTCTATAGTGAAGGCAAAAGGGTTCTCAGAGGCTTTTAAAAAAAAGACCAGATGGATTCAAGAAGTGAGGGCCAAAGTTCAGCAGGCATTAGGGAAGTAGTAGAATGGATGTGGACAAAAACACAATTCTGGGAGCTGGAACCTTTCAAAATTCAGCAGTAGGCTTGTGAAAAAAGAAAAGGACGGGTGCAAATGTGTTAGTTGTATGAGGAACACTTCATATGTTAAAGTTTTAGTAGGTACATTAAAAAGGTAAAGGTATCCCCTGACAATTAAGTCCAGTCATGTCCGACTCTAGGGTGTGGTGCTCATCTCCACTTCAAAGCCGAAGAGCCAGCGTTGTCCGAAGACGCCTTCGTGGTCATGTGGCCGGCATGACTCTCCTTGCCGCAGTGCATAGCATGCAGCTGGAACACGGAGCGCTGTTTACCTTCCCGCAAGCGGTACCTATTTATCTACTCGCATTGACATGCTTTGGAACTGCTAGGTTGGCAGGAGCTGGCCAAGCAATGAGCGCTCACCCCGTCGCGGGAATCGAACTGCCGACCTTTCGATCGACAGCTTATGGTTCAGCGGTTTAACCCGCTGCGCCACCCGCTTAGCCAATTGCAAATCTTTGTACTTGCTGTATCTTTGCTTCAGGTGTGAAATATATCATCCATTGATGCAGCAGGTAGAAGCTAAACGGTAACATGTAAAATGGCCCCAAGCCAGGAATCAACCCTAGGGCTGGCAGAAAAAGTGCCACTCAAGAAACTGAAATTCAAAATGAATGTCGGGGTTCTATCCTGAAAGGAGAAACATCTGACAATTTTCAATTCTTCAGAGTTTCTATAAGATACATGGGCAGTCCAATCTGGTGTAACTTTGAGACTGGCCGCAAGGCATGTGCCATAAGGCACATTTGTGTCGTCTGGCAAGGAGGATGTGTCAGCGAAGAGGCCAGTGCTGCTCCACGTCCCAGATTTACACTCCAGATTTACCGGAGCAGCCTCAGGGGAAGGTAGGTTCCCCGCCAGATGACCGAGGAGCAGGGGAGAAAGGAACGGAGCAGGTTATAAGTAGCATCACGAAGGTAATAAATCAAAGGTTGAGGTTTACTGAAATGCATATATTATTGAATTATTTGCCATCTGTGTGGAGATTATCAGAGGGTCAACGTAAATGGATTCTTTGTGCCTTAATGGTTGAAAAATAGCACACTCTTATATATGACTGTTAAGATTATAAAATCTGTATACATATGTATAACTGCTTAAATGAAAAAAATACGTTTTAAAAAAGGAAGGAACGGGGCATTCTGGGGGGCGGAGGGGATTGGTCGGCCGGACCTGGGAAGGGGGAGGGATTGGTGGTGGCGGCTATGCCGAAATCCTATCCCCCTTCCTGGGTCTGGCCGCCATTACATGGGCCTCTCGGACTTGTGCCAGCAAAATAGCTGGGTGCACATCAGAGTAGCCCCATTGGGGCAGCTGGGGCTTTACCCGGGGAGGGGGGGAAGGGAACAAATGTTGCCTTCCCTCAAAGGTGACCTTTCTGGCAGCCTTTTTGTATCTGAACATCCCTCAGGAATGATTTCAATAACAAAGCTGCAACACATTTGGCTAATCTTGGCATCTCCAGTGCTGGAGTGTACATCTACCTTTTATGTTATAAATGTCCTCTTTTTCCCAACACGTGTGCAGCCTATCCTAAGTCCATTTTGCTTCCTAGCTGGCATTTCTGGGAGCTAGGCAGGACTTTGGTCTGCAAGGGGTGAGGTCATGCTAATTAAAGGCCTGTAGAACCTGTGTGTCTCCTTCCTCTATGGCAGTGGTTCCCAAACTGGGAGGCGTGGCTCCAAGGGGAGCCACGGATACCAGCTAGGGGAGCCGCGGAGTGCCATAGAATCCTCTTGGAAAACAATGCAATGCCAATTGGCAGGCACCAACATAATGTAATGGGGAGCTGCAGATAAAGGTCGCCAATGGTCATGGAAGCCACAGGTTGAAAAAGTTTGGGAAACACTGCTCTATGGTCTTGCAAATGTGGGTGCCCCATCCTGATAGATCTTTACTGCAAGCACAACTCCTGCTGCATCTTACATTCAGTTTCAAATTGCCCAGTGGCCAGGACATCGGGCAACCTTTTCAGGTTCCTTTCAAGAAGTCTCTCCCATCAATGACCGGAGCCTGGTGCAGCACACTTCCTGCCATGCCTTTTGTCTCTCAGAAACTTCTCCAATTGGGGGTAGAATTGGCATTGGCCAAGGGCCCACCTGGCCAAGCTGACTCCTGAATCCTCAGTACTGGTGACAGTGGAGGCATCAGGGAGCAGGGGTGGGAGTCTAATGTAGCCCTGGGCCTCAGAGTCCCCAGCAAAAAGGTACTGGCACTGCACCCCATACATGGTGCGGTGATGACAAGATATGTACTAGTGACAGAGTTAGGCTGTGAGCAGCCACCACAGCGTAATCAGGACTGGGAGCACACAAAAGCCAAGGAGGTTTTGTGCCCCAATTCACACAGGAAGCCTTTTGTAGTCCTTCCTGTCCCAGATCCTGAGTGGACGAGGCCAGTCCAGAGCCTGAGAGTCCTTTTCTCCTGTGATAATGTTCAAGCTGTAGTTCTGGCAGCTCACCACAGGGGGAGCACCTGCCCATAGAACCCAAGGCTTATGGTTCCAGCCCAAGCAGCTCTTGATAACTAGGAGTGCTGGATCAGACTATTTCTAACATAACATAGATCTTCTTAAAATAACTAGGGATTTTTTTGTTAGCTAGAAAATGTCAGAGTTTTCACGGACTATTTATTTATTGAAAATATTTTGTCCTGCTTTTCCTAGGTGTCCCAAGCAGCTTATATACCAAAATATAAACTCCAATATAATCAATAGTTGAATGCAACTACAAACGTAACTTTTTTTAAAAAATAACAGCATTATACAAAACTGTCAAAAACAGAGGAGATGAAACAGCTGGCAGTACTAAAACCAGGAGACACTGAGCAAGGTTAAAAGCTGCCTTGAACAAAAATGTTTTTAGGCATCAACACAAGCAGTATGCCAAGGGATCAAGGGCGACTTGTATAAGCAAAAGTTGTAGAAACATCTGCCAAATTTACATTCAGATCTGCTTACTGTTGTCCAGGACTGACGTTTAGTTGCATCCAAGCAAAAATGACAATTTTTTGTGAAGCTATAGCTGGCTCTGCTGTTGTCAGGCTAAGCAACCAGCTGAATACAGAAAAGTCTTCTCATGTTTATAGACTTGAGACAGGCCAAGGAAGGTATACTTCCTGACACAGAAAACCATGCTGCCAAGCACTTTTCCTCCTCTGGGAATGCAAAGGTATGTTTTAAATGTATTATCCAGATAGGCAAAATGAATTCTGCACTGAAAGCCCTGAAAAGGGAACCTTGTATTAGAGAGAGCTTAGCTGCATTTTATTGCCAGATAATCTTTATCTCAGTTGCTTCTCCAGGGAAAATATATACCTACTGCAGGTAGAGAACTTCCTTTAGTTATTACAGCTCCCTTCTCCGAGCATGATAGTTGCTTAGAAAAACAGATGGAACAGTCTTGCATTAAAAACAGCAGGCTCCATAAATGCTGAGTTAGGGTGTATGAAGGGGGATTAAGGATCTAAATTGTGAAACTTGCTAAAAGAGGATAACAAAAGGATGGAAATGGGTTACAGAAGGGCAATTAAGAAGCAGGGATAAATGAGATAGAATAAATACCAGCCTTTAGCTGCAGAAACTGAAGGTAGCTGGAGGCATTTTACACTGAATTGCTGTCATGGGTTGAAAGGAGTACCCCCAAGCCGGCAATACTGTGGGATTAACTGGTAGAGATCCTGTTTAACCTTCATGTCTCATTTTATCTCTGAAGTAAAAACTCAGGCTACCAAGGGCAGCATGCATGGTGAACTTTATTCAGATAGTTCATAAAGTCCTTAATCGGCACTTTTAGGACTATAAAATAGAACAAAATGGAAATGGCAAAATAAGAAACAGAAAGCCTTACTTATACAGTACTTCCTTGGGATCTTTCTTCATCTGTATCCCTTTCCTACAGGATCTTTATTGACAACCAATAGATACTGATAGGTTTAGCTTATTGTTTGCTGGTGACACAAAAATGGATGCAGGAAACATCACCAAAACAAGGATAGAAGTACCATCCATCCAGACCTGTCCTCACATCCAGTTTAATTTACAGTTTGCCTTAATGCTATTTCACACATTACATGATGCCAAATTCAAGTTGACCACCACAGCCAATCCCAGTTTGCAAGCAAATATATCTATATGGCATACAAAGTTGACAACACACATTTGTTGCATGCAAGCATCATTTTTTCTCAAAAACCCCCCCACAATACTGTATTTCACAGGTGCACCCATAAAATGTGACATGTGGCTGGATAGATTGATCGTCCCAATTCTGCCTTTCCATTTCTACTTTTCAGCTTTTCTCCGATTCCAAAGTCTGCAATATTTCCTTCTAGATGAATTACTACTGTTGCAAAGTGAACGTGGGGATGACAAAACACTTCATCTTTCCTATTTTTCCCCTCTCCCATTCTGTTACAGCCAGTTATTACTATGATATTTCCTGTTTAGCAAGCACAGAGCCACAGTATCACATATAACCACTCTCCTTCCATCCAGGTTGTTTTATGGCACAATCCTATTATGCCTCTGTGCCGGCAGAGCACGTGTTCCACTGGTGCAGACTGTCACAAATGTGCTAGAATAGAAAACACATTGTGCCTGAAACCAGCGCCGGTGAGAAGGCCAGAGCTTTTCCGCCAGCACCAGTGCAAGAAGAAATGCCTGCTGGAGCAGGTAAAGTGTGTGCCGAGCAGTGCAGGGGTAGGAGGGGGAGGGGGAAAACCCGGGTGGGGGAGAGCGGTAAGGGGGCAGGAGGGGTGGGATTGGTGGTGCCAGCGTGCACCGTATCCTATCCCCCTTCCCAGTTCTGATCCACTGACATGGGGCAATGCAGACTTGCGCCAGTGATTTCACTGTTACCCCGCTGTTACCCCATTACCGAGTTACCCCATTGCGGCTGCTGTGGCTTACCCCGGGGCAAGGAGACCTTCAGAAGTCAAAATGCAGACAGATGCATCATAGTCCGAGCTGGCACCAGTGCATCAGCACAGGGGAACTTTGGTAGAATTGGGTTGTTAATCTTTTAAGCATCTTCAAAATTCATTCTTCCATTCTATTCTGTGTCTACCCTTTCAGCTTTTGTCTGTTCCGACTACACTATAACATCAGTCTAGTCAGCTATACTAAGCATCTAGTCTGTCTAGCAGGCAGTCTATTCAACCCGTTCTTTCTTCTCTTCAGTCTATTCAGAATGCTTCATTCCGAGGTTATTCCCCCCCCCCCCCCGAAAGTTGGTCAGGCATGCACTTGACTTGTAGGCAAAGTTTCTAGACTCCTGCTCATTTGGTTCAGCTCCTCAGCTCTTTAATGCTGTTTTCATAACCTAATGCAGTGATTATATTTTCTCATGAGCTTGTTTAATGCCAGTTGCAGGAAGGGAAACAGCAACCCAGTAAGGCTTCCACTGTCTCCCCTTGTAGAAGTGGTACGAGCCTGTGCAGGTATACATGCATGCAAACTTCCTCAAGATTGGCAGGCAATCTGTTTTTAAAGCCTCCTTCACTGCAGGTACTGGATGTAACAGTATGTGAGTGCAGAAGGCTGCAAATCTTGGATGGTACATGTACTGTAATATACTGTATGTTCCTGTGGTTGCCACCTAGTGGCCAGAAAAAGATGAGGTAATTTGTTCCTTGTATGTGTTTGAAAGTTTGCAACAATCAGTCCAATATGGATGCCAATAATCTGTCTCTGCAAGTACTACACACATACACACAAGCTTCCTTGAAATCTGCAAACTGGCTGCATATATCTGTATTTAAAGCCTCCCTCACTATCGGTACTGGATCTAATAGTGTATCGGGCAAAAGATTGCACATCTTGGCTCCTGCATGTAACACTACAGCTCCTTTCATCGCCATCAGATGAATGGTGGTCAGAGAATTGGCCAGAGAACGGTGGGTTAATTTGTTTAAATTGGTGAAGACTGAGCATGCTCCGTCTTCTTGTGTGTGTTTGTAACAATTGTTCCAAGATGGATTCCAGGTTCAAGCCTGTATGAACAAAGAACAGAATAAAGCACTGTTATTGCTCGACTTGGATGTCCAGTACAGACTCAAAGCCCGCTGGCTCACTCTTTTTTCTCCACACCCCAACTCTCCTTCCCTGAACCTCTATGGCAGCTCCACAGTTCCAACACATGTAGGTTTCTAATAGGGAGCTATAACTACATAGCACATTGCACAGTCTTCCATTTAAAAATCAATGGCTTATTACAGTACTTGCTTTTCTAACCCCCTCCCCCTTCCCAGCATATAAAGTCCACTAACAATTTTATTTGGCTTCTTAGAAACTGAGGTAGACAGATCAGCAGTGAAAACAAGCGGCGCCAGATTGGAACTGTATGTATAAAACGTCCGGTGCCTGATTTCCTGATTTGTTGCCTTGGCTCATGTGAACAACCTTCCATATGCCAGCATGTAATGTCCTGTTTCCCCTGCGATACCTGACTGGCTGGAAAGATGCATCATGAGTTCAATGTATAAAGATGCCTTCTGCTGCTGCATCAGACACTGGACTTGATTGCTGAGTACAGCCTACACTGACTGGCGGCGGTGGCGGCTCTTCCATGTTTTAGGCAGGCAAGGGTCTTTCTCACTCCTCCTGGAAATACTAGGGAATGGACCTGGGATCAGATGCATGCAAGGGGGTGGCAGTCTGCCACTGAGCTACAGGCTCAACCCTGACTATATCACCTGGAAATATGTACAGTGGTCACTCACATTGGCTGCCACAGAGACCTTGGAGACAGCACAGCAGGCGCAAGCTAGCAAACAAGCTGCAGAAGCCAAACCAGGCCCCTGTGAAGAGGCACCTAAGACTGAGACCTAAATGAACAAAATGAGGGGGGGGCACCGCTACAACAACTCTCCCAAACCAGGAAACCACTCAGCTGCCAACAATACGCAAGGCTTACCATCCATCCCGGAACACCCGGTACCGTCCCGGGTTCCAGGCTCTGGTCCCGGATCGGTCCCAGGCTTTCCGGTCCTGGTGGAAGCCTCCGTCGCCGCTTTAAAATTTAAAAAACTTGCAAGATACAAGATGGCAGCACCCGAAAAAGGTACTTTTTACCCTTTTGAAGAGGCGGCGGCAGGAGCTAGAGTCCTGGCCGGCTCGGATGCAGCCAGCCGGGCTCCAGAGATGCCGAAAATGGACTATCTCTTCTTGCCAGGTGCCTGGCTCCACCCTCGGCCAGTGGGGCTCCCTAGAGCTTTTGGCAGCCAGTTTAAAAAAATGGCAGCCAGCATTTATTCACCAATTAGCCTTGCCCTCTCCACAGAGCAGGAACCAGTTGCCCACTTCCACGGGCAAGCTTACCCAAAGGTTGATGGGGGAGATGTCAGATTCGTCGAGGTTCCCTGGGTGGGGGTGCAGCTCTTGACGGCAGCAGGCCAGGGTCCCGTGGGGGATGCTCCAGAACAAGGGGGTCTGGTCCCCATTGGTTGTGGGCCCTGGGAATCTGGGGTCCCTTAATGGGCAGAGGGGTCTATCCCCTCTATACCACTCCCCCTTTGTTCTGGCTTCCTCCTTCCTTCCTTCCTTCCTTCCTTCCTTCCTTCCTTCCTTCCTTCCTTCCTTCCTTCCTTCCTTCCTTCCATTCTCCTCCTGAGCCCACTTGATTGGGCTAAGCTGCTTCGCTTCTCATGGTGATTGGGCTAAGCTGCTTCGCTTCTCATAGTGCTTCCTTCGCTCTCTCTGCTGCAGCCACTAGCCTTCCCCCGCCTGGGTTAAAGGGGCAGCCGGGCAGGCCCCAACAATCCTGGGCTGTGGTTCAGTCAGCACAGCCACATATTGTGGTTAGATATTAGGCTGCCATGACCCAGAACACCACAAGTTGTCCCATGCTGCTTCCAAAGCCTGATTCTGCCAGCACATCTGGGATTGCTGCTGGGCTCAGCTAAATAATCATCTCCAATGATCAGCTCAAAGCCTCCCCAAATTAGAATTCCGGGTTTGGGGCTTGCACACTGCAAACACTGCCTTAGTGCCCCATCCATCCCTGGCAGGTCCAAGTACCAGTCAGGTGCCTGTTTTCCCTGCCCGGCAGAGGGGCTGCAGTATTCTGCCATCTTCGCTCTCATGTATTGGTTTCTAACGTGTAATCAGTCACTGTGTAACACGAGATCTAATTAAAGCAAGTGGGAAGAGGGAGAAATAATTGACAAAATCTTTTCAGCTCTCAAAATGCATGTCTGGTTAATTTTCTTTTGATCTCATTTTCACAAAATGATTCCACCTCATCGTCTAATCTTCACATCTGCATAACAAGTGTAATCAAGAAGACCAAAATTAAAACATCCCTACCGCTCCCCATCCAATCACTCACAAATTAAAACCTAAAGGAGCCTCTTATCATGTGCCTGGTGGAGGAGGAATGGAACAGGACCAAACTCTGCTTTAGAAACTTAAATGCATCTGTCCTAACTATTAATCTCTCGGTATTACAGCTGAATGTGAACCTGCCAATTACAGCAGAAATAAATATTGCAATTAAATAGGTCCCTGTCTCCATCTGTATTCGAGTAATTAATGGGCAATTGCCCTAGTCCACTGTTGGAGCACTAGATATTCAGTGTGGGTTATACCCATTCCCTTGACAGACTTGGGTTTGAAAGGATTGGAAACTTGGATAGAGTTACCTTAGTTAGATAGGGATAGTATATATCATAGCTGCATCAGGTTTTGTGTAGTATATCTTTTCAGCTTGTTTTGTAACCTCCGTGCCAATCCTTTGCTATTCCTCCCCAACCTTTGTGTTGTTACAACCACCTTTAAAATAGCGTTCTGTGTTTGTGCTCTTTTATCTCCCTGGTATTTGCTCAGTAGGGAGGAGCAGGTTGCCATGACACTTAAATTGCTTAAGCTTTGTTAGTTTGCCAAGGGCCTTCCGTGGGAGAGGGACTTTTCCAAGGTGGCACCCTCTGATTGGAAGATAGTGGAGGATAGGAAGGCCTGGCGGGATATGGTTCATGGGGTCACGAAGGGTCGGACACGACTTAACGGCTGAACAACAACAAAACCTTGGATGGTGACTGCAGCAAGTAAACCTACCTGTATGCCCAGTAAATAGAGTAGAGAGCAGGAGGTTGCAAGCCAGTCACTACCCGCTAGATGCTATGTGCCTGTCAGCCCAGCCTTACAACATCTTGCTTAATAGCCATCCTTTTCCACACCACACATTTGTTTCTGCAGAACGCAGATCATTCATTCATTCATTCATTCATCAACTTTATATGAACAACATATGAAGCTGCCTTATACAGTCAGACCATTGATCCACCTATTTCAGTATTGTCTGTGCTGACAGTACCTCTCCAGGAGTCTTTTCCCAGGCCTGCCTACCAATACAGGGATTGAACCTACAGTAGGAGCTTCCTTGTTTCCCTGAGCTACAGCCTCATCCTACTACTTCCTTGTGCTTCCCGACCCAGACAAATTCCCAAAGCTGTTAAGGAGAGAACATGATTACAATACAGCAGTAAAACTTGCAAGGGGAGTTCTGGGGAGGACAGAGCGGTGGCTGACTTTGTATGTTGGAAGTGTGCATGGAGGAGCAAGTGCGGAGCAGAGAGGAAAAGGGCCCCCCCTGCGCCCGACATCGATCACTTCCTGTTTGTGCCACTTTGATCAAAGGAGATGACTCAATAGACTCAATAGAGTAGTGATGCACTTCTGCATCACCCAAGCTTCAAGCGGCTCTGAACATATATTCTCTGATTTACTGGTCAAGCCTTTATTCTCGAATGTTAATGTTTCACCTGCTGAGAGGAAGATAAGGGACTTTGTGGTACTTCAGGAACGAATTGAACATAATGAGCATTGTAGAAATCAGCCAGTACTGCGGCAAATTGAAAAATATATCACTGTATATGTGTCTCCTGCTCAGAGCATGCAGGTTCAACGGATACTGAGCTCAGGCATAAACGGCATTATTATGCCTTTGGAAGTTAAAAAAAGGAAAGGGGTTTGGTTTTGTTCTCTAGCATAGATCAATTTCCAGCCTATGATTGGTCACTTTTGTCTCAAAAGTAAGGAGCTTGAATGGAGAGCTTCTGTCCCTCTGTGTCCTGCTTTTTAGGCACATGCTTCAACATACAAAATAGCTCAGAAGAGAGTTAGGTGATACTTGCTATGCCCTATGCAAGGTTCCCGGTCAGGCTTGCTTGATGACCTGAACAACTAGGAGACACGTTTTTGCTGTCTACAAACTAAACTATCTTCAACTGGTGTGACACCAGGTCTCAATTCATACAACCATGCATGGTCAGGGTGCACACAACTGACTGTGTGGAAGTAATATCTCTGTAGGCCAGGGGTTTTCAACCCCTTCCTGACCAAGGACCACCTCTGGCGCCATTCTTCTGCTGCGTATCACCGGAAGTGACTGGCGATGACATCATCGTCAGTTACTTCTGGGTTTTCAGGTTTTTGGAGGCCAGAAAACGCAGGTAGGAGGCTCTGGGCAGGTGGGAGGGTGCTTCACAGTGTTTCTGAGAGGCTCGGCCAAAGGCAGGAGCCTCTCGGGAGTGAAAATGCATCGCCAAAAGTGCAGAGTTGGAGCAGGCTTCTGGTGGTCTGAGTACCACCAGCAGTTGGCCAAAGTACCACTGGTGTACTGCTGTAGGCAATTAGTCTCCGAAGAAGTGGCCCTCACTCTGACCATGTTTTTCAGGATCTCGGATGGTTTCTCATCCAGACACTGCTCAGCCCAGACTTGTTTATTTTCAGTGATAAAATGACAAAAGGGTTCTCCTGGCCCATATCGCTCCTTCTGAAACCATACTGCTCTTGTCTTTGACAAACTCTGTCAATGGAGTTTAGAACTGTCACCATAGACTGTAACTGTGGGACAACTTTATGCAGTGCAGGTGTGAAACAGACGCCTTTGTGGAAACTGCAATATTCAGCTCTTGTTAACAGCAGTCAATATTAAGACTCCCTTGTTCATGAAGCAACTGAACAGCAGCTATGTTCTATGCCCCCCAATCATCACAAGGGGCCATGACTGAGAAAGACGTCACATTTTAATTTTAATTTTATAGCATTTCCCCGCCTTCCATTCTTAGCTTTGCAAAATTTCACCTACTGCTCATGGGACTTTTTCCACTGAACTACTAGTAGGCTGCAATCAGAAATACTGGATTAGTGTAGCTGTGTGACACACGTTTTCAATCACTTCTTGGCCACATTGACAGTTTAAATTTTAAAGTGTACATTTAAAGCAATTTTAGATATATACTTAAAATTTTTGGAAGTGTAAAGAGATCCCTGTTTAGACTCGAAGAGCCATCGAGCTTTGGCTACATTTGTAATAAGCTTTGTAATAATCTTCATGAGATGGACCACTTCGAGATGTGTGAATTAACCCTCCAAGTTGGGGCCAAACTAGACCTAACAAGGAAACTGTTTTTTCTGTCTTAAACAGCAGCTCTTGTGTGTGTGTGTGTGTGTGTGTGTGTGTGTGTGTGTGTGTGTGTGTGTGTGTGCGTGTGCGCGCGCACGCATGAGATTTGGGTTAGGACCACAGCACTGGGGGAGGGGAGTCTGACCCATTGTTTCCTACATTGCAGCAGCTCTTATAAAATCGTTCCCCCCAAATTGCTATTAGCCACAGTGTGGAAAAAGTATGGACTCATGGCCCAATCCTATCCCTTCTTACCACCGGCAGAGTGCATGCTCCACTGTCGCTGGCCGTCGCAGGCTATCACAAAAGTGCCGTAAAGCACTTTGCAATGGCGCGCCTGTTTGTAGCGCTGGCAGGAAGGCCGGAGCCTTCCCGCCAGCGCAAGGAGCAACACCTGCCAGTACAAGTAAATTCTGCACTGTGCTGCGAAGTGGTAGGGGGAGGGTGGGGGGAGGGCAGGGAAGGGTAGCAACAGGGACAGAATTGGTGGTGCCCGCGCACGCTGTATCCTTTCCCCATTCTCGTGCCTGACCCACAGACACAGATCAACTTGGACTTGCACCAGCGATATTGCTGGCGCAGGTACGAGTTGACCTATAGCAGTGGCTGAGGCTTTCCCCGGGGTAAGGGGACAAATGTCACTTTACTCCGAGGAGACTTTCCACCTGCTAAACTCCCCCGTAGGATGCAGCACAGCCCGTGCTGGCACTGCTGATCGGCGTGGGGAAATGTAGGTAGGATTGGGCTGTCAGTTTTTATGCCAAGAAATAGATGCGGATGTGCAGGAATGTTCGATGGAGTAGACCCCCCACACACACACACATACTTGCAGCTCCAATCCAAATTGAAGCCCCTTGTAGCTTGCCAGCTTACAAGATATCTATGATGTGAGTTTCCTCATTTCGACAACTCGACTAAGCTTGAACTGGAAACATATTTAGTTTATTCAGAGAACATTTCCGAGATGGCAGCTAGCATCTGTTCCAAATTTAGATTAGTGGTCTAGCTGTTAGTGGCTTTGTGTCCCATTACCACCCTGTCGAGCCATTCTGTTGCCTGAAACAAGGGGCTTGGTGGTGACCTAGAGAGCTAAATTAGTTAGAAAGAGTACAAGGAATGCTGGCGTTGCTCTCAGTCATCATCCCAAATGTATCAGGGTGTCAGAACATCATGGAGAGATGTGCCATTGTCAAGATAGATAATTGTGTTTGTTTCTTGCAGTTTTGCTGGAAGACTTTTCTTCTTTGGTCCAAGAAGAACCGGAGCTTTATTTGCTGTGACTTGAAAAAGAAAAGACATTATTCAAAGAACAAGACCTCCTGAACCCCTATTTGGCAAGTAAGAACTCTTTGAAAAACTATCTGCAAGAGTTTGTTTGATGTTGCTTTAAGAAGTTTTCCACTCATTTAATGCAGCTTCAGATCTCTGGCAGTGTCAAGGCTTTTTATTTAACGCAGCAAAATGACATAATTACACAGTGTGCAGCTGGACGGAGTCCGGATCCATTTATTTTTTCTTCTTAAATACTTGATGGCACACCTGGTCTTCGCATGTCAGCTCCTACAATGTTAAAACAATGGGTAAACTCAGGCAGTTCCCATTTGTGTTTCCTGTTGTCAGCTGAGCCACTGAATGAACAGTAAGGCTGGGCTATTAAACGGAAAAGAGAGGTGCATTTTACGTAACCAATCAGCCAGCAAACACTACAGGTTGCAGTAATTAGATTTTGACACCTGAATTGAGTTTTAAAAAGGATAAAAATGAAAAATGCATGGAAATGACTGTAATGGTGGGATGTTGCATAGTCTATTATTAACCAATGTACTGTAATTTATTAAACCCACTGAAGCAACAAGGAAATTGCAAAGGGAGAGAAGGAAAAGCTTTGAAGATAACAGGAGCTAACTGTAACAATTTGTCAATAGGTTTCTCTACCAGTATCTGCAGAGTGTGGATCTTAACTTAGAACGTTATACCAAACATTACAAATCTGGCCAATGGGATTATTGGCAATTTTTGAATTTGTTTTGTAATAAAAGAAAGTAATTCTGCCTCAGAGCAGGATAATATACTGGTTTCTGCAGGGATGAAATCAAACCAATAGTATTTTTATACATCTTATTGACCTTTTGTTGCTGAAGGCTGGAGGCAGAATTTTATGATCATGAAAATCTTTAAGAGCACAGTATAGATTGGTACCTTCCAATTCATTATTGTAAAGGTGTGAATTAACATCCACCCACCCCCGCACACACACAGCCTTTCTACTGGCCCCTCAATGGCTGCAAAGAGTCAGTTTTATACTGAAGTGGAAAATGGTTTACAACAATAAAAATAGAAGAAAGATATTGCAAAGCACTAGTGGCATTTAAGATGAGTTTTGCAAGAGTACAGAATTCTGGACTCTATACAGTAATAGTCAGTTTCTTCTTTTTGAAATGAAATCAGTTAAATGACTCTGGCTGAGCCGCTATCTAATGGCTCTCCATCTGTACAACCGGGAAAATGACCTATCCCACAGAGCTGTTATCAGGATAAAAGAGATAAAGTGGCATAATCTTGAGAATCACGTGACTAGCTCTATTCACCTAGCAGAGCTTGAAATCTGGACAGTTTTTGCAATCTCTTGCGAGACTGCACTGCTGTACTAAATAAGTAAGAGTGCCACATAATTCTGTTTTTATATGGAATCCAGCAGAAGGCTATGTGATCTCTTGTGGAACCATACCAGGCCATGTTAGGAATTCACTGGAATCTGGTGAGGGTTCACCATAGTCCAGAAGACCTCATTGATGTGATAGGCCAAAGTGTCCATGTGTTGAGGCCTCTGGGCCATCATGCGCAATGATGCCATTGTGCCACATCAGTGCAGCAGCCTCTTTTGCATGCACACCTCTGGAGATGCCAGGCCAGCACCCAACGGAATCAAACAGATCTGGGCACTTTTGCTGTTGAAAAAAGGTTTGTAGACTCTTCTTCGTGGGATTCCAGAGCACTTTTCAGAAGTTTGAGTAGAATCATTCTGGATGAAAATGAAGATATGGTACTGCTTAACTCTTTCTGGAGCAGAACTGAGCAGTGGATCTTTCTGGAGAAAAGGACATCTCTAGGAAATAAGTCCAGCTAGGGGCATGAGGTCCTTGAGATACAACTCAGATGATGGCCAAAGAGGACAATAACAGTGTTCTATATTATGGCAACAATGATGCACTAAAGCACATGAAGGGCCAAACTAGCTGATAGTTGTGTGATTGGGGCCTTTGTGTTTGTTTTGAAAAATGTAAATAACAGTGAGGCAGAATCCTGATCCCAATCAAGTAAGGGGAGGGGCCTTTAAACTTTGGCCCCTACCATGGTCCCAATATGGACTGCTCCCCCTCCCCATGACTGCTATTTGGCCTTGGAAGAATGCTCCCATTGACAAAAATGGGAACTTCTCCTTTAGGGCAAAATGCTGTGTTGGGGGCACAGAGTTAAAGCCCCATTCCCTGATACAGTCCTATGGACCCTGCATAGCTACTATTTTTAAAAGAACCATACACCAATCATACAACAGGTATATCAACTAGTTTGGCCCCTAAGCACACTTACCTGGAGGTGAGTAGTTCCACTGAAATCAACTGATTTAATTTACAGGGAAAAATTTAAATTAAAAGTTTAAAATTGGGGTATGACAGTGGTTGAGAAATTGTTGTTTTAGTTTGTAACACATCACACAGTCCAATTGTAAAGAGAGGAAATGGACAAAACAATTAGGAATTATGGAACTAGATCCAAATCCGAGCAACTAAATGTGCAAGGTCATTTCCATATGCTGTGTGTTTTTGTCTGTAATAGCTAAAAAGAATCCCATCCTCTAGGGATTCTGCCAGTACAAACTTCACTCAATTTGCTGAAGCCTGTACTAGCAGAGAGCTTTGAAGACTGAACTGGAATGCCTTGGTTCACCCAAGCCTGCTTTCATTTTTCTGATTGTTTTTTCTACTACTCCAGTATTACTATGTAAGCTCTCATTTATTTTTTCCATCCTTCACTGACTGCTTATTTTCTTTTCCGGCCCCTATAGCCTCGCTCAGGGCTTACTACATTTTTGGTTTGGACTTCATTTACTAACTCAGCTGCATGAAGTCTTTTGTTTTTTGTTTTTCCCCCGTAGCATTAAATTACCGTATTGTCCCGAGTATAAGATGCACCTGATTATAAGACGCTCCCTTAAAGTTTGGTGCTATTAAAAAATAATAATTAAATCACTGGCATGAAATTGCAACAGCCTGATTATAAGACGCACCCCTAGTTAAAAAAACTTAAATTAGGAGAAAAAAGTGAGTCTTATACTCAGACCAATACGGTATATGCTTTTGAGACTGAATACTGGAGCTGATATTTGGGGAGCTCTTTTTCTGAACTGCTTTTCTGCATCATTCTTAGAACTCCCAGTCCCAAGAACAGCTTTTCTGTAGAAACATTCTTTTTCTGTGAATAATATTTTCGATAGCTTAAAATTAAGCTAAGGTAAATAAACAGTATCATTCATTATTGTGGTTTATATGTAGAGAAGTATCCTCCAATATTTCCAAGTGTCTTTATATCCGGCACACTTTATGTCCTCCTTCTATTTGCCAAATTATGGAACAGAAAGGAAAATCAGAGTAGTATCAAAACTAAATGAGCAAAGGCTATCCATTTTTTTCAAATGTTACAGAACATTACTGCAGTATAGCCTTTGGTTATCCCTCTTACCAGATGCAGTTTGTCTCCTTCAATCCAGTGTTTCCATCCTCTATTTTGCTTTTCACCTTTCTGGACACAAACTAGTTTGTCACCATCCCAAGTCACTAGCGTCTGCAAGGATCAAACGATAAAATTCAGGAAGATGCTAGACATTTTTGAAAGAACAAAGCAGAACAAACTGGAACCCAAGTGACGGTTTGTAGTGTGTGTGTGTGTGTGTGTGTGTGTGTGTGTGTGTGTGTGAAGGAATCGAAACAAACAGTACTTTTACTATTCTCCCCAGCCCCCCATCACCCTGCAAAAGCAAATCCAAATAGAAAACTAGTAGTGTCACTTAAAGTGTTTTATGTTTCCAATTCTTAGCTATTGCTCCTGACACAATGATCCATAATACATAAACAAAAGGAAGGGAATTAGATAAAGTGGATTTATGATGGAATTTATCTACAAAAAGAAGATATGAAATCTACATTCTTTCTAGAAAGAAAGCCACCCAAACACTATAAAGTGGAGCAGTAGGAAAGTCATGGATCATTTAAAGTAGTACAACATTCACACACACACACACACACACACACACACACACACACACACACACACACACACACAAATACACACGTGCAGGAATACAGAAACACCGTGTCAGATGTGAATGTTTTTAAGGGCGGTTTGCAATGGTGTAGTGGTAATTTTTTTAACGTGCAGGAGCTAATAATGACCAGTGGTGAAACAAGGGAGCAGCGAAGGCAAGTAGTTCTGCAAGACTCCGTTACACTGGAGTCAGCGGCCCCTCCCCCCTGCTGTTGGAGCCATTCCAGCAGCATGTTCTGCATGCGGAGGGAGCAATGGCTCCAGGCGGCAACTCAGGCTGGGGCGGCGAAACGCCGCGCCGTCTTGAGTTGCCGCCTGCCCTCCGCCCGCCCGCCCTGTCTCACCCGCCGTGTACCTACACGGTGGGCGAGACAGGGCAGCGGGAGGCCGCCCAACCGGCCTCCGGAGGCTCCGCCGGGTCCGCTCAGCTCTGGAGGCCGGGAGAGAGCGTCCTCCCGTCATGCCGGCTCAGCCTATACTGCCCAGGCCTTAGCCGGCGATTTCGCACATGCATACAACGCATCGGCGTTGTACGCATGTGCGAAATCGCCGGCTAAGGCCTGGGCAGTAGGGGCCGAGCCGGCATGATGGGAGGACGCTCTCTCCCGGCCTCCGGAGTCGCGTGGACCCGGAGAGAGGAGCTGGGAGGGAGGCGGCTGGCGAGCGGGCAGGCGGGCACCTGGAGCATGGTCCCTTCGGGTCGCCCCCCCCCAATCGCGGGCGGTTATGCTGCCCAGAGCTAGGGCGGCCAACACCCCAGCTCCGGGCGGCATAACCGCTAGCCTCGCCTCTGGGGGATAGGACTGGGCTGTTAATGTAAGATGAGTTACATATTGTATCTTAGGAAGCTCTTGGGGGAAAATGATGGCCTAGATTATCAAATGTCCCTAGGCAAAATTTTCAGTTTGCCTCTTCTCAGCTAAGGTCCTTTGAAAAGTGTTTCAAAGGCACCGCAAGAGTGCTCCTACTGATGATGTCACCACTCCTGTTGTAGGAGAAGTCCTAGAGGTCGGCTCCTCTGCTCCCCCCCCTCGACTACACCCTCGTGGTTTTTTCACAGCAGCCTGATTTCAAAATACTGTAATCTGTGCCTATGTTAGAGATTCTGGGGTCCCCTCTTAACTTCTGCTCAATGTATTTCTCCAAAGACTTAGTGATAACTGGGGCATAGTCTCTGCTACAGCAACAAGGGGCTATAGTTGGAAATGGGGAAGCCCTGCATGTGTAAGCTTTGTGGGCACGCATCTACGTACTGTACATCTTTAAATCCTAGCCACCGGCTTTTTTTCTTTTCTTTTTTTCTCTCCTCACTACTGCTGTGAGTGGGAGAAAATGTAACCTCTTTTTAAACCCTGTGAATGTCTGGCACCATCCCACATTTCTGCACTGAAAAGAACAGCGATGCACAATGGCTCTCTTAAAATAATTAATTCCTGCTTCTTCTGCAAAAACAGCAGTGTGATCGTAGGAGAGTATCAAGGCAGAAATCATCCTGATAAGGAATCAGATAGAATTATAAGAGAAATAAGATGCTTTCTTTTCTTTTTTTTTCAGTCAGATAACAGAGGGATGGGGGGGAGAAAGAAAATTGAGGTTGTAGAAAGTTCAGCGGAGAAGCAGTTTTGTTCTCCGATAGGCCTGGTAAAGGATGGCTTGACAGAAGTATAAGGAGCATGCTGTGATGTCAGGGCATGGAAAGGTCACAGATGATTGTAAAGATGTTGGATATAAGGAACAAATTTCTCTCCACTGGTCTTGGAAAAAATAAGTAGGATGCTCGATGCTGTAATGCTTATATCCCTCTGTTCTAGTAAGAAACCTGGTATAAAATCCCGCATGAGCAATGCTTACATTCCGTCTGATTTAATTCTGCTTTACACTGGTTGGAATTTTAGGAATATTACTAAACCCAATGTAAGAAGAAGCTACACAGTGGAAAACTGATGTCTATGAAATGAGATCCTGATTGCAGAGTGGAGAACTTCCTCTAACCCCACTTCTCCATGGAATTGGAAAGTGGTAAATAGTGTAAAAATTGGTTCTGGATCTGACTGTGTTACGGAAATGGTAAGGCTATGGGCAAGACTAGATGCTATACTATTACATGATTGGGGGTGTGCATGGTTGTTTTTTAATTGTAAAGTGCAGCTACACAGTGGAGGAAAAATAGGTCACTTGGGGTCTTATTTTGACCAGGAATAGAAGGAAGTCCTACTCTTCTATTCCTCCCATAATAATTCGGGGTCAGGCAAAGTTGGGTACAATACTGAAAGCCTTTGTTACAATCTGCCGTGTGTTTGTGTTACAATCGTGTGTTTGTGTTACAAGTTTGTGTTTGGCAGATTGTTACAATCTGCCAAACACGCATGCCAAACACAAAATTACAGACTTAAAACACATTTAATTAGGCCCCAATAAGCCTTGCACTGCTGGAACTAGTGTCCTGGCAGCACAAGGTCCTTTATGGCTGTCTCAAACAGTAACACACCATTTTTCGCAGCCAGGCTGCTCCTGCACAGAGCGAGTGGCCACAGCCACATGCGGCCTCACAACAATCCCCAGTGCCAGTAAGTCAGTGCAAGGGCAGGCGGGAGGTGGGGTGGGTGGAACAGGGCAGGGAGGGGGAGGAGTGGAGTGGAAAAAGGGCGGAGAGGGGGCAAATCAAGGCTGGGAAGGTGTGGTATTGGCAGCGGTTCCACCAATATGCTATCCCCCTTCCTGACCTCGATCCGCCTTCCCAGGTCCACTCAGACTTGCGCCAGTTAAATTTCGGGCACAGGTCTGAGTAGATCCATTTGGGCAGCAAAGGCAAGGCTTACTCAGAGGAGACCTCAGGGACTGCCCCCTCAGGATGCAGCACGCACTCCAGTAGCTGCATCAGTGTGTGTGTGTGTGTGTGTGTGTGTGTGTGTGTGTGTGTGTGTGTGTGTGTGTGTGTGTGTGTGATAGGATTGGGCTTCCCATTGCATATTTCTTATCTAAACCCTTCCCTAACAGAACACTTCTGCAATTGGTCAGCTCAACCAATCTTCAGCATAGTCTCCATCCATCTTACCCTGATCTCTGTAGAGGATCAAAGACGGACACAGGTCTGCTGTAGTGTCCAAGCAGTCAGTAGAGGAAGCAAAACTGCTTACAGTTGTATAGTTCTTTATATCTAAGCTAACTATCAGAGACTTTCCATTACTCATTCTTCTCCTTCCTTTTGTTTGTAGTGTTGCAATCTGAACAATACTACTAGAATCGTGGGGTCATATGTTTCTTTTTCCTGTGGTATCTATGTTCTTGTTGCCCTATCCCTGGTTTTGTTTGTTCGCTTTAGTTTCTTGCACCTACATCTAAAACACAGTGACCTTTACTATAATTGTCACTAAGGTCCAGTTTGGTCCAGAATTCTGAACCAAACTCTGGTCAGAAATCTTCTACTCTCTATCTAAGGTAAAGGTAAAGGTGACCCCTGACAATTAAGTCCAGTCGTGTCCGACTCCAGCGTGTGGTGCTCATCCCCATTTCAAAGCCGAAGGACCAGCGTCCGAAGACGCCTCCGTGGTCATGTGGCCGGCATGACTCTCCTTGCCACAGCGCGTAGCATGCGGCTGGAACACGGAGCGCTGTTTACCTTCCCGCAAGCGGTACCTATTTATCTACTCACATTAACATGCTTTGGAACTGCTAGGTTGGCAGGAGCTGGCCAAGCAACGAGAGCTCACCCCGTCGCGGATTCGAACTGCCGACCTTTCGATCGACAGCTCATGGTTCAGCGGTTTAACCCACTGCGCCAAGTATATGCTAAGCACAAGTATATGCTAGGCCCTAATTTGGATTGGGATTTGGATTGGATTTGGATTGGGACTGCAGCAGTGGGACGGTGGCTTAATCTTTTGCCCCTGCAATGGCCCCAATCTGGAATGGATTGCAGATGAAAAAGTAATTTTGTCTTGCTGTCACAAGCTGAAAAATTGTCATGATTTACATACAGAATAAATATTCGCGACGGAAAAAGCTCTCAATTCTGAAATTCAAATCACTTCTTTATAAAGACTTCTTTAAAATATATAATTTGGTCTCAGCCTGTTTCTTTGAACATCAGGTGCTGACTGTAAATGGAAAACAAATCACAGGTTCCTACCTTAACCTTTCGGTTGTCAAGTCCCTTGGTGTGCTCTTCAAATTCTTCTCCTACAGTGTAATTCACTTCGTAGTTTCTGAAAGTGCTCAGTGTTTTTGTCTTGAAATGGTCTCCCTCTTGAATAAATTCTTTGGTTTGTTTCAGGTGGTTTGCAATCTTACGGGTAGCAAAGTCAATGCCTGCAGACATGTCAAAAAACATTCATGTTAACAAGGTGTACCTATGGTGCCAGCTCCAGGTGTTCAGAGATGTGATGTGCCAGTTTGCCCCACATCACCTGTTTCTCTACCTCAGGCAGATAGGCCTATATGTTAGTCTCAGTCCATTGTGGAGCCATAGCTGGACCCCTTTATCTCCGGGCTTCACTATCTGTTTTTCAGACACCCTTGGTTTCAAAAGCGGTTTGCTATATTATGTAGTAGTGGAAGGACTTTAGATTTGAGAGAGACTTGTCATCAATGTAACTTTGAGCAGCATTTAAGTCTTAAGATGAAATTTTATGCACGTTGACCTGGAAGTAACTGCCATTGAATACAGTGGAGCTTATTTCTAAGCAAACATTCATAGAATTGCAGTTATTGAAGCTTTCATGGCCACTGATCTCAAACTTTGGGAGTTTGTAGAAACTTTCACTTTGGTTGTTTTATAGAACTCTTTGTGTTTTTAAAGTATTCTCTTTAGAGAACCTTTATTAAACTTACATGGCTTTAAAACCCGAGAATCTATATTGTCATGATTCATAGCATTGGGCTGTAAGATTGTTTTGTTTAGGTATATATACTAAAAAACAAACCACAATACTCCGATGTCATTCATCCTGAGCTACTTGGTATGCAGAATAACAAGCGCTGCAATGATCAAACCAGAATTTCTACTATTCCCAGCTCCACAGCTATCTTCTCTTCAGAGGAAAGAACTGTAAGAATCTCTGGTTATGCCAAATAATAATCTCCGGTTATTCATGTACTGAATTCCTGGCCTACTGTTTGGATTGGCCAGCCTAGCTGTACCATGTCATTGTCTCAGTCTTCAGGGCTATAATCCAGGGTTTGGTTCTGCCTGGGCTGCCTACTCTAGACCTGCTCAGGTCACCTGACACCTACCCAGCTCTTAGAACCTGACCCCCCCCCCAAGGGTGCTGGTGCTGTGCTTGGCAGAATATGTGTTCACTGAGGTCCTATTTGCATGTATCAGGGCTATGGAAGCAATTTTCCCATGGTGAGTCTTTTGTGGTTTGTGTCTGAGCTACAGGGGCAGTGAGGGAGGGCAGCGATCAAGTGGGAAGGACTGGAGCCGCCCACACTACATGCATACTGCAGTGGTGTTGAATCTTGCAACAGGAAAATCATTCCCAAGCTACAAACTGTAGCTCTCTGCATTAATGGGGCTTCTTTGAGGATAACATTAAATGCATGTAACCCTATACAACTAAAGCTTTTCCCTGGATCACATATTGACCAATCTGGTTCACCTCACCCACATTCTATCTAAAATCAATACCTGCTGCAACACATGAGTTGACAGGAGAAGAATATGACAAGTGCTTTGTTCTGGAGTTTGTGGCTGATGAGATTTATGTAATCATCATGAGTTCCAAGGATGTGTTTTTGCAGCCACTTTGTCTAATAGCTGTTACCATTTTTGAATTTATCTAGACCAGAAATTGATGTCTTCTAGTGAACTATAACAAGGAATGAATCAGGCCAAGAAAATCTCTTCTCTGTTTGACGGTTTGCATGCCATGGAATGCCCCAACATTTCTTATTTGATTCATGATTAAGGGGTAAACCACAACAGAAATGACTACATGCCACCAGTTGCACTGAAAGATTATATCAAAAGGAGACTGTCTGTTGCCAAGAGAGTCTATGACAAAATACAGATCATGCCAACCATCTCACTAGTTGCAATGAACATTTCTGAACAGATGGCAAGGCATTCTATTTTATGCAGATGAAATATTTCACACAAATCCAAGACACTTAAAATAGCTGGCTTTCTTTCTGCTCAATCCTATCCCCTGCCACACTGAAGCATGCAGCTACGCCATGGAGGCACATGCTCCATGCTATGGTGGTGGTGGTGGGGGGGTAATCAGGAGGCCTGCAAGAGATAAGGGAAAATATTTTTCCCTGGCATAAGTTCAAGGATCCAGGAGGTGGGGTGGGCCAAAAAATGGGGGATAAGATCCAGCACATGTGATTGCTGCCAGATCTACCCCTCCCTCCCTAACATGCCCCCAGTTCCTCCCCAAAATGCCCCATTACTCCCTCTCCCCATATGCTGCCCACCCCACCGCCAATGTACCTCCTCTGGTGGTGGCTGGGCATTCCAGTGGCATGAACACACAGTCACCAGTCGTTCGTGGCCTCAGCCCCATTGCACATGTCATCACTGCATTTGCAGCAATGACGGAGACGGCCTTCCACTGACAGAGTGCTAGTTCCTTCATAGGATTGGGCCCTTAGCCAACCTTTAGTTTTACCCATGTAAATATTGTAACTTTGGGCCCAATCCTATCCAACTTTCCAGCACCGATGCAGCTGTGCCAATGGGGCATGCACTGCATCCTGAAGTTGAGGGGCAGTCACAGAGGCCTTCTCAAGGTAAGGGAACGTTTGTTCCCTTTTCTTGGGGCTGCATCGCGGCTGCATCAGTGCTGTAAATCAGGATAGGATTGGGCCCTATGTGTTTATCCTTATATTAATAGGAGGCTAAAACACAACTTTTAAAAATGTTATTAGCTTTTAACTTATATGTCCAAATGTGACGAAAGGATTTTTATAGTTCTTGCAGTGCAAGCCTTTGTGTGTCTTCTCAGAAGTAAGTCCCACTGAGTTCAACGGAGCTTACTCCCAGGTATGTGTGAATAGGATTGAAGCCTTTGAAAATAAGTTGATAGTTAAACACACACACACACACACACACGCACGCACGCACGCACGCACGCGCGCGCGCACGCACACACACACACACACATACACACACACACACCAGAACCCTAATTCACAAGATAGTGAGCAAGCTGGAGACTTTAAAACTCTCTGTGACATTTTAATTAGTCCCAATAAAGGTTTCATTAGGTATAATGCCTCTGATATTTAAAGTTTTTATCTGACTGATAACCTTAGACACAGGATTGAGAGCTCATCCAGATCTGTTGCTTGAGCAAATAACAGTTTAGGACAAGGTGTCCTGACTGCTGGGATATAGCGGGACATGTTGACAGAATGGTAGGAGGTTGTGCAAAAGCTCAGGATCAGGGTGCCACCATGCTGCATCCACAATTTTACTTGCTGGGGTGAAAATACCTGATTTTTCTCTCTTTCTTGTCTGTTTTTTCACCCATTTTGGACCTTTCTGGCACTTAAGAGGCGTCCGTGATACCTCCTGGGGGGGGGGGGGGCTGTGTCATTCAAAGCCAGTAGCCATGTTTGCCCCATTGTTTATTATTTGAGTACTATCTTCTTCTTCTTCTTCTTCTTCTTCTTCTTCTTCTTCTTCTTCTTCTTCTTCTTCTTCTTCTTCTTCTTCTTCTTCTTCTTCTTCTTCTTCAACTGACCAGTAAACAAAAAAACTTGGCTGTGAGCCAGATCATTGGACCATGAACCTCACCTAATTTCCAAGAGCAGGAAACTCAGGTGAACCAACCTCCACCCTGAGTTAGCACCCACAGGTTATAAAAACGGAGTCACACATTCCCCTTTTGTGCTTTTGCCTGGACTTGATGTCAGAAGCATAGGAAAAACATGTTTCCTATGAGCTGGGCTTGTTCTTGGTATCAGCCTGGTTTGGCCAGGGAAACAGAAGCTAATGCCTCACACAGGGGCCCACCTGCTCACTGTGTTATAAGGGCACTGGACAGCCTGAGTAACTCGAGTAGGGATTGTATTGAGTCAGCTGTGTCAGGGTTTTAGTTTCTTCTGCTACTTGCATATTAACATCCTTGACAACATTTGCTCCCAATTTCTCTTTTTTGCTTTTTGATCAGTACTGGGCTTTTATCCTGTGCATCTTTCCCTCCATTGTTTTTATGTTTCAGCCTTCTCATACACATCTTTTACTTTTATTGTTTATGTGCCTGGTTTCAGTTCATCTGGGAGGAAGCAGACTCCTACCAGACTGTCGTACCAGAGACTGTCCGACCAGCCTATTAGGCTGTCCACATTCTGCTAATGGTTGGTTTTAAGAAGACTCTCCAGATTTTGGTGCTTACACGTGATCTAAAGGGCTGGGAGGGAGGGAGTCCCCCTTCAACATGTATTTAAGAGAACATTTTCGTTTATCAATACATTTCAAAACTTATTGTGGCTGCTCATGAACGTTGCTACAAGCATTTTCTGCTATTGTCCCCAACTGTCACACGAATACATTGATTATGTTGAGGTCTTGGTGCACCAGGGACATGGGCTGTGTGCAGTGCTTACGTCCAGCTTCCTGCCTTTTCAAAAGATACTATCTATATTTCCGGTTATGTGCTGTATCGCCAAACAGGAACATAAAGAGCATCCTATAAATGTTACTATACAAAATTCAAGAAACTTTTCTGATGGTAAGGCCACATCTGGAGTATTGTGTCCAGTTCTGGTCACCATACCTCAAAAAGGATATAGCTGAATTGGAAAAGGTGCAGAAAAGAGCGACCAGAATGATTAGTGGGCTGGAGCACCTCCCTTACGAGGAAAGGCTACAGCGTCTGGGGCTTTTCAGCCTAGAAAAAAGGCGCCTGAGGGGGGACATGATTGAGACTTATAAAATTATGCATGGGATGGAGAGAGTGGATAGAGGGAAATTCTTCTCCCTCTCGCACAACACCAGAACCAGGGGACACGCACTAAAATTGAGTGGAGGGAGAGTTAGAACAGACAAAAGAAAATATTTCTTTACCCAGCGTGTGATTCATCTGTGGAACTCCTTGCCACAGGATGTGGTGATGGCACCTGGCCTAGATGCCTTTAAAAGGGGTTTGGACAAATTCATGGAGGAAAAGACCATCACAGGTTACAAGCCATAAGCAACCTCCTGGTTTTAGAAGTGGGTTTTCTCTGTGCCAGGTGCAAGGGAGTGGCGACTGGACACAGGTATCTTGTTGTCTCGTGTGCTCCCTGAGGCATCTGGTGGGGCCACTGTGTGACACAGGAAGCTGGACTAGATGGGCTTTTGGCCTGATCCAGCAGGGCTCTTCTTATGTTCTTATGTTCTTATGATCCAATTTCAATTTTACTACTCATGTTTACTTCTGTGCTCTGGAATACCTGTTTACTCCTTTAATGGTTTTTTGAGTTTTTTTTTTCATATATAATATAACAAAGAACACAGGTGTTTGGATATGAACAATAAATTCTTTTGTAGAGGAAAAAAATGCAAGAGAAAGACTAGGACAGTAATTCAAAATATACGTACTAGGAAGTATATGCAATTGTATTTGCTGGCCTTATTTCTAACTAAATCTGTTTATAATGAGACAGCACGCCTGTTATATTTAAAAGTATAACTTAACACTGAATTAAATCTCTTTTTTATATTTACCTAATGCAATCATGTAACCTTCAAAGTTTTCATTCGATTCCATTTCCCACGTTCCATTGAAATCTGCAGGCATTGTAGCTCGGAGTTTAAATCCAAGGACGGATCAGATACAGAGCTTGGAAGGAGGATCTGCAAAAAGAACGTGCTGTAATTCTGTCCTTTTTATATTTCTTTGGGTAAACGTTATGGTTTTCAAGATAATAAAGTCTAAGGGTCAGTGAGATAACCTAAGCAGAACTTTGCCTTCATTTCCGAGGTTCAAGAGGACAAAGCACAGACAGCAAATAGACTTTCCGGGGCTGAAAGTCAGAAAGGAAATGATTTTACAATGACCTTTATAAAATATATAAAAAAAGAAGAGAGCACAGCTCCAAAATGCACATTACCGCTAAGCCTGAATTTTGGTGTGTGTCTTTTTAATGCACAATTTAATTCACACAATCCTAATTAAATTCTTCTGTTGATGTTCTGGGTACACGAAACATTCAATATTTATTTTCTAACACAGTTTATTATACTTGGTGCCCAAACACACAGACCCACACATCCTGCAAAGGAACAGAGGATGTTTCTTGCACAATTGAAAACTGACTGTGATGAAGAGGCAGCGAAGTCACTTACTTGGTGATCTCGGGCATCAGATCATGCCACAAGTGCAAATATTTAGTGTAGGCTTTATAGAGAGCAGCACTTTTGCTGCAGCAGCAGCAAATGCAGATTATTTTTTGTTTATTTATTAAATCATTTTTAGCTTGCTCTTTTGTCTTGGAAGCTCATAAGCATCTGGGACACCCATAGGGAAAGCGGAGGCTTTCCCCAGGGCAAGGGAACAAAAGTACCCTTACCCTGAGGAGACTTCTGCAACTGCCCCCCCCCCCAGGATGCAGCGTGTGCTCCACTGGCAAACCTGCATTGGTGGAGGGAGGGAGGCAGAATAAAGGTAAAGGTGACCCCTGACAATAAGTCCAGTCGTGTCCGACTCTAGGGTGTGGTGCTCATCCCCATTTCAAAGCCGAAGAGCCAGCGTTGTCCGAAGACGCCTCCGTGGTCATGTGGCCGGCATGACTCTCCTTGCTGCGGCGCGTAGCATGCAGCTGGAACACGGAACCCTGTTTACCTTCCCGCAAGCGGTACCTATTTATCTACTCACATTAACATGCTTTGGAACTGCTAGGTTGGCAGGAGCTGGCCAAGCAACGAGAGCTCACCCCGTCGCGGATTCGAACTGCCGACCTTTCGATCGACAGCTCATGGGTTCATGGGACAGTTCAGCGGTTTAACCCACTGTGCCACCCACACAATAGCTGTACAATAATGGGTGGTGTGGCATGCTCTGCGAGCTGCATTTTCATGTGATGAACAAACTTGTCATTTGAGCACATATGTTTCGTAGGGTTTTTTTTTCCCCAATCACATTGTCAGGAAGACTTAGAACAGACTATAGGTTGACTAAAAGTAAAGACACATGTAGCATTTTTAGAGCTGCTTGTAAGGTCTTCTCATTGGGTTTAGTTATCCAGTTCTATCTTCCCTCTCCCGGATCAAAGTCTGGGGAGAAATCTCTGCAAGTTTGAAGCAAAAGCTGTTGATTACAGTACTAATTGGCTGCCCTTCAACTGTGGAGTCTCTGAGGGCCCAATCCTATTCTATCCCAATCCTGAGGGCCCCCCCCAGCCAATGCAGTCGTACCAAAAAGGCATGCACTGCATCCAGAGGTGGGAGGGGGAGTGACCCGAAGGCAATCAAAAGGTAAGTATAGAACATTTATACTGTACTTACTTCCTGGTAATCCCTGGGGCCACCTATGGGTCACCTCAGACATGATGATGGTGAATGTTCGAGGAGAGCAAAGGGGTGGGGAGCTTCAAAAATGAGGGGATAGGATCGGGCATGCACCATTGCTGCCGGATCCACCCCCTTCCACCCCCTGGGTCCTCCCCCTCCTTGCCCAGTTTTGCACGGTCCATCTGCTGCCATTTTTCAACAGCAGAATTCACTTCCGCTATTGTAACGTGCTTCACCCAGCAACCCAATCCTCCATAGGATTAGGCTGTTAGAAACTTTCCCCCACTATCCAGGACAATTAAGAACATAAGAAATGTTCTGCTGGATCAAGCCAAAGGCCCATCTGGTCTAGCTTCTTCTTTCTCACAGTGGTCCTCCAACTGCCTGTAGGAAGTCCATAAAGCAGAAGACAAGGGCATACATCTCTCCTTCAATTTCTTCCCTGCAATTGGTATCCAGGGATATATTGCTGCTGAGGTAGCACATAGCCATCTTGACTAGCAGCCATTGATAAACCAGTCCTCCATGAATTTGTCCAGTCCCTCTTAAAACCATCCAAGCTAGAGGCTATCACAATATCTTGTGGCAATGAATTCCATTGCATTTTAAACATTGGTTTTCTTTAATAAGGCAATATATGGATTGGTTAATTCACAATATGGACTGGATTTTAGCACTGTGTTCATGTGGGGCTTTGATTTTTTTTCTCCACATCCTGTCTCCTAGCCTGTTGGTAGCACAGAGTTACCATGACAAGGATACGCTGATAGAGTTGTTCTGTATGAATTTATTTCATCCTCTTTTAAAGCAAGGTGTTGCTGCATATTCAAGAAGGACAAATGGCATACCATATGTTCAAGTGTTATGACTATAACACCAATCCAACACAATTCTAGAAATATTTGCTCTGTCAGGAACAGGATAGCTCAGTAGCTTCCTTTCAAATGGAGATAATGCTGAGGTCAGCTTCAGATTTCGTTAAAGAAGTGATTTCTTGTTATCACTGGTCTCCAGCTGTTGTGTTATTTTCTTCCTGCCAACAGCTGCAAACGTACTGAAGCAGTATGATAAGATATAGACACTTGATAGCTACTCTCTGAAGACATATAAAATACTAAATACCATATTTAGTAAAATACTAAAAGCAATATGGATAGCTTCATTCACAGCATTTTGAATTAAGGTAAGAGGCAGAGGAACCTAATAATCTGAGTAACTTTACAGGTCATTTATGCTAAATGAGTCTCTAGGATGTGACTGGCATGACACGGGAAGTGTGAGATGGGAAGAGCGTTGACTTTCGTCTTCTGATATTGGAGGAAACCTTTCTGTCTGAGGGCCAAATTAGATGTGATGGTGACACTTGCCTGTGGTCCATTGCTTTGGGTACTTTTTTTCCCAACCTAGCTTGCTGGAGGAAAAAAAAAGGAGTTAGTGTGATGCTTTGTTTTTTAGGTTGGAATTGGGTGTGTGTGTGTGAAAATGTTTCTTGAACTCCTCTAGTTCTATATTTTTAGTTGCAATTTACCTGCAGCAATTGTTTCGCCTGTCAGCTACTTCAACCCCTTTGAAGGTCTCCACCGTATCATATCCTCCTTCCCAGGCCTGGAAGCTCTACACGGGGCTTCTTGGACCACCTGCGCCAGCAATTTAGCTGGCGTCGATATGAGTAGCCTCATTGAGCAGGCTGGGGCTCAACACGGGGTAAGAGGACAAATGTCCTTTTACCCTGCTCAATCCCAGTGCTGGATACAGCGTGGGCCGTGCGGCCCCACTGCACCAGTGCTGGATAGGATTGAGCTGGATAGGATTGTGACATAAGAAACGTAACGAGATATGCTTAGCAAAAGAAAGATTAGAGGTAGCGAAGTAGTTTCATATACTGTATATAACAATGTGTGAATTGTTGCCAGTTATATTTAGTCAGAAAATATCCTGACAATGAAGACTAACTGAGAAATGAGATCATGCCAAGGGAAACTGAAGGGTTGTAAAGAATAGGCTGGATCAAGTTCAATAATATCTGGCAAGGATGCTTTAGGCATGGTGCATTCTACTTTAAAAGGGCTTTCAGAGACTTTCCCAGAGTCCCCTTTCGACTCTAAATTCATGATTATTTTCCTCACAAGAGCATTATAGATTTTCATACAGGGATTTTCTTCATTCATATAAAATATGTAATTGCACTTAATTGCTAGTTTTGTAGCTAGTTTCCTTCGAGGGCTGTGTGTGCGTGCACACATACACAGAGACTTGAAAATGAGCTCAGGTTCAGATATTCCCTGTGCATGTGTTTACTCAACAATCAACGTTGGCTCTTTTGTGTCTTTTCAGGGTGTAATTAGGAGCACTATAATTGTCTTCCAATATCCAAGAAAATAATATACAGAAACAGTTGCTAAAAGCATGGGCCACTGACTTTACTGGACAGTTGTGATACCTCTTTAAATTCACTGTAAAGTTTGACAGTGAAAGGGTACCAGGGCTTATGAAGAGACATTTGAAACTCAATAATCAATAACACAATAGGCAATAATACTTCCATCAGATTCAAACATCGACTTAAATTGAACAGATCCCCATCGACTCAGGAGACTCTGGTAATGCATTGCAGGTGCTGTTTGCACAACATTATTTCAGGTCTCAGTTGGAAATTCTGTATTTTGCAGGTCATCGATTCAATGGAGTCATCGTGGCCTGCTGGGTCAATGAACTGACACAACGAAAATGATCTTTTGGAGGCTGTGCGGCTGCAAGCTCAGTTCCTTTGACGTTCTTGATTGCAAAACTATTGCTGCTACTAACCCATTTCTAAGTGGAAAGGGTTTTTTTTTCTCCCTTGCTATCTATGTATCTCTATATCCTTCGAAATAAAAAGTGAACTTGCAATGAGTAAGTTGCAATCATTTCATTGAGTTTCATACATGCTGAGTGTGAAGGATCCCACCGTTAATCTTTATGCTGTCTATATACCTGTCAGAAGTTCAGGAAAAAGGACCTTTGTTATTTTGATGGTCACAATACAATGACTTTAATGACTGTTTCCCTTCCTCACAGAGTACTCTGTAGATGTCAGTGGGGAAGCTAGTTGCATCACTGAGCAATGGCCCCATCCCAAAAGATAAGAAAATGTGATAAATAACCTGAACCTTTAAATTAGGAGGGAAAAAATGTGAAAAAAGTGAGTTTGTAAGGTGAAACAACCAGAGGTGGCTACTCCATGAGTTAGAAGTTATGAGTTCTAGAGTGATGAACCTAACAGCCTATGTATGTGCTCCCTCAGCTGTGTGGAAGTAACTGGGAAATCCATCCCCATGGCAATGCCTTTGTGAAGATGGGGCTCACATAAATTCCCTCGTCCCCCAAATTACATGGACATTTTCCATGTCAACATCAGCTGGGATGGGTAGCACTGGTGTGGACATAGTGAACATGACTGAGGAGGAACAATTTGGTAGGTGTCCCTATATATTATAATTCGCTCACCTCCTATCTGCCCTGAGCACCACAGGGAAAGATTTCCTGGTAGCTTCCATGCAGCTGGAACAATATTTAAACTGGTCACAGGCAACCTGCACAAGACTGGAAAAAACACTGGTGGGTAAAGTCAAGCCTTCAAAGAAGATATCTGGATAGCAGATTCAAACCTCAGCATTACGTTCTGCCACTTTGGCATATTTTTCTGAGCTTCCTTTAAGAGAAAAAGCATAAAAATCCATTCTGAAATCAATCTTTTAAAAAGTAAAATGGCTGGCTTCTTGCCACCCAAGACTGCTAACTCATCTGATCAATGGCTCTGTGTCTCCAGTCAATTTCTTGCCATCGTTTCCCCGTTGCCATTAATTCCCCTCTTGCTGACTTCAAACTTTATTGTCATGTAATACTTGAGAAGAAACAGAAGCAAAGCTCAGATGAAGGAAGAGGCCATTAAAAAGGCAGCTTCTGTGGATGGCCTACAGGAGGAACGAAAGACCTGACTGCACTTTGGGGTCTGGAACTGGTGCCACAAATCCTCATAGCTATTCATCCTGGAGATGAGCGCAGGGCATTGCTACCACTGCCACTAGCATATTTTTTATGACCTGGCATTTTGGAAACCTGCAGCAAGGCTGGCCCACACATGAGACAGCTGCCTCAGGTGGATTGACGGGGTGCGTACCTCCATTCACCTCTACTCACCATTTCCGCCTGTCTCCGTCACCTGTCTCTATCTGCCTTGGCTGCCCACCTCTGCCATCCTGCCCCTCTGCTTCCCCTCCTTCTCCTTCTCCTGCACTCAGTGGATTCAAAAAGGAAGAGGAGAATAGAACTGAAGAAGTGTGAGGAGAGGAGAGCAGTGGGCTAGAGTATCAAGACACTGAAGATGAGCCGCCGGGGCAGATGATGGGGTGGCATTTGGCATGGGAAACTACCATGCACCACAAAGTAAGGGAGGGCTGAGGTGAACATTTGGTGCCCTCCTTGGGTACAGTCAGATCTGGGCTGGTCCTGAGCTGAGGCACTGACGGTGGTTGGTTAGCTTTTTAATGCTCAGTCTAAGTAGGATGTACCATATTTCTTTCATGGAGCCGTTCCAGTGACACAATTGAAATGCCGTTTCAGATCACTGCAGTGATCTACACTGCACTACACTGCACTACATCTACAAAATGGGGAAACAGTAGCATCAAAAGCCTGTTGAGTTTGGCCATAAATATATACTATTCATTGAGATGGTCAAAGAGATGAACTTCTTGAGTCTTACTGGTTTGATTCCTTGACTGCATATCTGGTGATGCTATTTTTAAAACCAAATAAATACATCACGTTTTCACGGACTGTCTGACTACTTTACATACACTGGGCCTTTATATCTAATGGCGCAGTCCTGCGCATCTTTGGGCTGGCAGAGCATGTGCTCCGCTGGCCTAAGGAGTCACAAACATACCATAAAGCACATTTGTGGCTCCTTCAGAGTAAGTGGCACCGGCACAGAAGCCGGCACTGCTCACTCTGCCGTCGTCCCGGACCCGCACCAGCTGACACAGGTGAGTGCTGCACTGGGCAGCAGGAGGGCATGAGGAAGGGAGGGTGGGGTGGCAAGGGAGGGGGCCGTTGGCTGGCCCGGCCTTGCAGGGGGCGGGGATATTGGCACTGAGTTGCGCCAATATCCAGCACCCCGTCCCAGGCCGGGTCGGCCTTACACAGCTGCCCTGGCCATGCGGCAGCTCCAGAGCTGGCAGGCATTCAAGGAGGCCCATTAGGGCCTGCAGCGCTTTCACTGGGGGAAGGGGACAAATGTCCCCTTCCCCTGAGCTGAGCCCAGGTTGCACTGGTCCAGCCCGCATTCTGTCTTGGATGCAGCAGCCGGCCCTTTAGGCTGGCCGCCGCAACTTAAGCAGGATTGGGTTGTCAATCTATCACTCTAATGATATCTATTCTGCGTCAAAGTTTTCTAATTGCCGCTGCCAGTTTTTGTCTTCATCAGATAAAGGTTACATTATTCAGACATTGAACTGCACAACTGATGGATTGCTTATGAATGGAAGGATTCCATAGAAGGCAATATAGGTCTTTTCAGCCTCCTGGTACTCTTATGACAAGCATAATTTGAGTAAAAGGATATATATGCCATTAGGTTTTCTCATGCCTGACCAATGCAAATGCCAGAATGTCATTTATTATCGGTTCCCATTCATTACTGGAACATTTAGAGAATGCATTTTGTCAAAATCTTAACAGAGAAGTATGTCTCAAAAAAATAAATCACTGGAAAATAATTGTAGAAGTGCACTGTCTAATTTTCTGGTCTTTCTGTGTGAATATTTTATTCTTATGGTATAGTCTCTGTGAGTATATTGCACAATAGTTGGATATATGCAGTTGTAAGCCAGTCATACAGCCAACTCCTCTCACTATGTAGCAGTTTGAATTGTGTTCATATACGCATGACACAGCAGATGAATGGATCAATAGAGACATGTAGCCCTTTTCACATGATCAGTTCACATGGAATGGACACAAGTTACGTAGTAGGGTGGTAAGCAGAATTGCAGTGTTAGGCCCGAAGACAACCTATAGATATTCATTAGGCTGTCAACCTGTTTGTTGGGTGCTCAGTAGTCTAAATCACAGGGATATTTCTCTCCAGGCATAGTGTCTATCTCCCCAGGATTAGACAGAGCAGGAGAAAAGGACTACAGAGTGTTATGCCAGGTCTTGCTATTGCACTTCCAGATGGTGTGGACCCTGCCGTGTAGAGATACTACAGCATTTTATAAGCTATAATTGTATACAACTGAGGACATATCAGGGTTTTGCCTTGCTTTTCCAGAAGTTCTAAACACATGGAGAAAGCCCTCCATGCATACAATTCTACACACAGGAATATTTTCAGACTTTGTAATAATTGTGCACAGGTCAAGGAGTGGATCCCAATGCCGTGTTGCTGAACACCCCACCACAAGTGTTCCGTGAATGCTATAATATTCAAAGAGGACATATAAAAAAGGACAATGGTTTCCAAAATTCCAGAAGTATTTGTACTGAGAGACTACACATGGATATGTTCTGCAATTCTGAATACTTGTTGCAGAGCAATTTAGGAAAGATGTTGGCAAATTGGAAATGGTCATGATAAATTAGGATAAATCAATGCATGTGAATTAAGCTGTGTGAATTATAGAGGGCAAAACATGTTTATTCACTACTTTATCAACTGAATAGATCCACTGCAAGGCTTCCAAGTTTTACAGCTGAGATTTGAGGATGTGAAATAGACACCTGTGAGTGGATGACTGGCACAAGCAGCCCAGTTCCACTGAATAGAGATTACTCCTCTATCCTGGCTTGTTGCCCTACAATGAGGCACAGTAAGTGATATCATTGTCTCCCAGCACAGCAGGCTCTTCAAAAGGAAGCAAGAAGGGTTTTTTGCTGGCAGTATGCTGCTGGTGAATACATTGGCTAAGAGGCAGACGGACTGCACCTTATAGAAGGCTTTGTCTTCATGTACCTGCCATGCTCAGAGGAACTAGAGATCAAATTGCCAACATGCGCTGGATCATGGAGAAAGCACGAGAGTTCCAAAAAAACACCTACTTCTGCTTCATTGACTACGCAAAAGCCTTTGATTGTGTGGATCACAACAAACTGTGGCAAATTCTTAAAGAGATGGGGGTACCAGACCACCTTACCTGTCTCCTGAGAAACCTGTATGCGGGTCAAGAAGCAACAGTTCGAACCGGCCATGGAACAACTGATTGGTTCAAAATTGGGAAGGGAGTATGGCAAGGCTGTATATTGTCACCCTGCTTATTTAACTTATATGCAGAGTACATTATGAGAAATGCAGGGCTGAATGAATCGCAAGCCGGAATCAAGATTGCCGGGAAAAACATCAACAACCTCAGATATGCAGACGATACCACCCTAATGGCAGAAAGTGAAGAAGAACTAAAGAGCCTCTTGATGAGAGTGAAAGAGGAGAGTGCAAAAGTTGGCTTGAAACTCAACATTAATAAAACTAAGATCATGGCATCTGGTCCCATCAATTCCTGGCAAATAGAAGGGGCAGAAATGGAAGCAGTAACACATTTTACTTTTTTGGGTTCCAAGATCACTGCAGACGGAGACAGCAGCCATGAAATTAAAAGACGCTTACTCCTTGGAAGGAAAGCTATGGCAAATTTAGATAGCATAATAAAAAGCAGAGATATCACCATGCCAACAAAAGTTCATATAGTCAGGGCGATGGTGTTCCCAGTAGCAATGTATGGTTGCGAGAGTTGGACCATAAGGAAGGCTGAGCGCCGAAGAATAGATGCTTTTGAACTGTGGTGCTGGAGAAGACTCCTGAGAGTCCCTTGGACTGCTAGGAGATCAAATCAGTCAATCCTAAATGAAATCAACCCTGACTGTTCCCTGGAAGGACAGGTACTAAGGCTGAAGCTCAAATATTTTGGCCACCTAATACGAAGAGAGGACTCTCTGGAGAAGACTCTGATGCTGGGAAAAATTGAAGGCAAAAGGAGAAGGGGAAGGCCAAGGATGAGATGGTTAGACAGCATCACCGATGCAACGAACATGAAAATGAACGAACTCAGGAAGATAGTGGAGGACAGGAAGGCCTGGCGGGATATGGTTCATGGGATCACGAAGGGTCGGACACGACTTAACGACTGAACAACAACAACCTGCCATGCTGCCTCTGTGTGCACATGTGTTTTAAAAATGTGCATTGCTACTTGCAATGAACTTTGCACTCTTTCTCTGGATTCCACTGCTTGCCATGAATTCCTTACTAGTTTTGTTGGTTGGTTGATGATCTGGACACTGTTCTGCCTTGGCTGAGTTCTGAATCTGATTCCAGCCCAGACTTGATCCTGCTACGATTTAGCTCCCCATCCCCAAATAATACAAATCTTTCTCTCTAGTGCATATGCATGCGAGCACACACACACAAATTCATATACAAATGAACACAAAGAAGGGCTGAGTAGGGTCATGCATGCCCACTGATCACATTCAAGGCTCACATCTCCATGAAGCCTACATACTTACTACCAAAGATACAGTTGCTTCCTCTATGCATGACCTCAGATCTTGGAATATGGATGTTCTTGGATGTTCATATAGGAGCCTTTATTCATTTGGGTGAGTGTTCAATAGCAAGCCTTGCAGAAATGTGAACCATGAATGAGTGAAGGTTAAGGACAATACCAGAGGGTTTACCCTCCACTCATTCAGTCATATGTGTAAAGGGCTCCAGCAGTACCCAGAAAGATCCCTGAGCACTGATTCTATTTTCTGTTGCTACAGAAAAACTGGTACTTTTCTGGACATGCAACTTAGCAGGTTAAAATGAGCCCTGCACAATTACTTTATTGAAATGAAGGTCAAAACTACAATGGAAGTTGGCCTTCGCTGAAACTTGAAAATTATCATAAATGCTGCAATCAGTGTTCACAGTTTCAAAGTGCAGAGTGTGTGGAGTGTTTGCAGTGATCTTGGGTTTCTTTTATGTCTGCAATCAGATTGGAAAGTGCTGGGTTCCTTTGTAGTTTGAAACCACTATCTTCCTCTGAATCCAATCTCACCCTTCCTCATGCCCAGAGAGTAAAGGTTAATTTAAGATACTACGTGGCAGTTGAGACAGTTCCTAAGTTGTTGTATCATTATTTCAGCCTTCTCTGATGGCTCTTAGCCAAGGCGCACCATTGACAGATGGGCTTGGTGTACTCTGTACTACTGCCATGCAAAGATGGCCACCCCATGGATTGATTGAAAGTGGCTCCACATTTTGGATCATTTCACATGCAATGCCAAGGCATGGTTTGACAAGACAGTACTGGAATGAGTGCTGTGCTCATACAGACCCTACTTCCCTTTCCATCATGCACTCTGCTTAGGGCCCAATCCTATCCCCCACCAGTCCATAGCATGCAGCGTCGCTGACAAAGCATGTGCTGCATGCTATGGTGGAGAGGGCCACCAGACGGCCCAGCAGAGGCGTTGCTACGCAGCCCCTCCCGTGACAGCCCCTCTTCTGTAACTGACAGAAGTGACGTCACTGCCGCCACCGCTAAACATCCCTCAGAGACGCAGGTGGGTGGGAGGGCCAAAATCATTGCTGTCTCCATCGCTACCGCCTGCTCTTCACACTGCCAAAACGACGCGATTGATGCCCCTGCCGGTTGCTTTGTCGCCCCCCGCGTGCTACCCAGGTGCCCACCGCCCCCATCCCCTCCAGCCACAGTTTCTGTGGCCCAGGAAAGGTAAATAAAAATCATGTTTGTCAGTTCAGTAATTTCAGAATTACAGATGCAAAACTGTTACAAGTGTAAGAATTACTCTCACTTGAAAAAAGGATAATTTTGTTGATTAATATTTTAAAAGACATAAGAGGTCTTTTTTAACTTCTCACTCAAAATGCCTTTTGTAGGGATGCTGCTCAGTGTATGTCTTGCTTGCTCTCTGATTACTTTTCTTTTAAAGCTCTTTATGTTGTTCAGCTCTCAATAGGTAGCACTCAGAATTTCAGTGAAGCACAGGTGGCATTTACTAGCAAAGCATAAGTGCAACTTATGGGCCTGAAACTTGGAGGAATTCTGTCTAGCCAGACAGTCTGAGAATCATTGTGTTGATTTTCTTTTAAAGTGTGAGATTCAGGAGTGTTTTGGAATAATATCTCAGCCATTCGAAGGCCCTGGATGTCATGTGAAAATGGTTTGCTTCTCTGTGTCTGTGTCTTCTCTGATGTCCATCTCAAATTGCGAAATTGGGGGATACATCAAATCATGTTTTAGAATGTTGGGTGGGATGGGTGAAGTTCTCGCTGGCAACCATGAGCTTGATCAAGTATTTCAGGTTTTCTGTTAGAAACAATAGCTTTAGGCAAGAGGTGAAGTTTTTCTGTCATGTATCCTTGCTCATGTGATGCTTGCAGCGAACATGTTGTTCGCTGCAGCAGTTCCAAGTTCTCTAGCAGGGGGCTCCTGTGCCTTTAAAATTATTCAAGCTAGCAACTTCTGTTCTCTCTTTCCTGCCCATGATTAACTACTTTTTGCAGGAAAGCTGGCACATAGCACCAGCAGTCAACAGGCTGTCAGCGCATGCAGGTTTGTGATCCAAGTCTCCCTATAAAAGGCATTTTGAGTGAGAAGTTAAAAAAAGCTAAGGCTTATCTTGGAGCAACAGCACATCACACACACCCTACCTTTCGGAGCTGTTAAGAGCTTTAGGAGGGTGAAGGATGATAAGAGGCGGGATGAGACCTGGGACACTGCCCCCCCATGCCACCTCTGCTGCTGCCACCTCTGTTACAGAGCATTAAACAAAGCCCTTATCATGCTCTTTTGGTGGTATGTGTCAGAACAAAGGAGGTATTTTGTTTGCGTGGTCTCTTTAAATAAAACCGGAAGCTCTGTACTTCCTGGTTTGGGAAAACTGTGCGATGCTTTCTACTCACTTTTAAGGAGCAGGAAATAGATCAATATGGCTCATGTCCATGGAGGCTGGGGGGAGTTAGTGGCTGCAGACCTGGGATGAAGGGTATCCTGAATCTGCTGCCCCCTTGCCCCCACCATCCACCACTGATGCAAGCCGCATCAGTCCACTTCATGGCTGGGCTGGCCCTGGGTGGGGCAAGCTTTCTTTTTCTTTTTAGCCAGAGGCAGTACATGGACATTCACACACACACTGATTCATACCATGATTCAATCATAGATGTGTTTGCATTCTTTAAGCCCATCAGTCAAAAGCTCTCTGGAAATAAGCCACATCAGTCTGTGTTGATTTTATAGACAGGTTTCTTTCATATCAAGTTGGCTTCAAAAGAAAAACGTGAACATTTACAAAAGTTAAAATATTAAGCATATAACTCAGCAGCTTCTCCAGAGAGTCAGTGATGCTACTTTGGATGATAGCTGTAAAAAAAGAGAGAAGGGGAAAGAATTACAGTATTGCCAATAATTTAAAAAAACCTGAAAATTATTCTTCTGGGAGATGTGTTGCAATCTGTCTGTCTGTCTGACGGAACATGAGCACGAGCACAAGCCTGAGAGGGTCCCGGCAATGACGCATCCTGCTGACAAAGCATCAAGGTAAATGGGAAACAAGCAGGCAAATTGAACATCTGTGTAAGCTGTGCAGCAGGGCAAGGAGGCCAGGGCACTATCATCACCCTTCCTCAAAATAAATAAATAAATAAATAATAAAGAGTCAGTCACTGCTTTCCAATTAAGCTGTAAAAGAATACGGTCTGGGGGCAGGGTATTTGAAAGACCGCCTACTTCTATATAGTCCGGCTTGTCTCCTTAGGTCATCAGAGAAGGCCCTCTTGTGGGTACCGTCGCCCAGGGAGGTGCGAGGGGCGGCGGCCAGAAACAGGGCCTTCTCTGTAGTGGCACCAACCTTATGGAATTCCCTCCCTTTTGACTTACGAACTGTTCCCTCCTTGGAGACTTACCTGTAAGGCCTGAAAACTTTCTTGTTGAAAGAAACCTTCTGAGTCTTGGCCTTTTTTTTTTTTTAACATTTAGCAGTTACAGGTGTGGTGCTGCTGTACTTGTATTCTTGTTTTTAAAATTGTAATAGTGGTCTCTTTTATCATTTTTAGATTGTGTTTATGACTTTTTAATTAACTGATTTATTGCTTTTTAAATGTGATGGATTTTTGTATTTGGTTTTTTCTTGTTCTTGTAAGCTGCCTTGGGTCCCATCAGGGAGAAAGGCAGGATAAAAATATTGTAAATAAAAATAAATAAATAAATAATAAAAGCCAGAAAGCAAACAAAGAACTTGATCCTATTCTTCCCACCCCTGCCGATGCAGCGATGCCAAAATAGCTACTGATGCATCTTGCCGGGGGGGGGGGGGCAGTTGCGGAGGTCTCCTCTGGGTAAGGGAACAATCATTCCCTTACCCAGGGGTAAGCTTCCACAGTGTGGGCAGAGTGTACTCGGACCTGCGCTAGCTAAATATCTGGCGCGGGTCCGTGTGGACCCGTGCTGCAGGATTCGGTCTGGGAAGGGGGTTAGGATTCGGCAGCTGCTGCTACAGCCGAACCCACCCCCTTCCTGTACCCAATCTTCCCATCTTCTGCCCCTGTCACCACCTCATTTTGCCCTCCCACACCACCTTGCCTTCGGCAGTGGGCAGCTCTGGATTCATTGGAGCTGGTGCGAAGGCTCTGGAATGCTGAGTGGCACACTGCTGGAGCGCATTTTATGAGTGACGCCAACTGCTTTATGGCTGTAGCGCCAGTGGAAGACTTGCTGCGATGACAGCTGACCCAGGTAGGATTGGGCCGCATGACAAACAAACAATAGTTATAGTCGTGGCAGAGCACGCTAACGAGCTCACAGATCTGCCCAGAGACAGGTAACAGCCCTAGCAACCCAGCTGCTCAAGGACACTGACTTGATTGGGAACTCAAGACACCTGTGAATCCCCAGTTGGGAGGGGTGAGAGCATGGTTGGGTAATCCTTCTGGAAGGATCACTCAGCTCACCTACCTATAGGGTGATGGAGCCGTCACTCAAAGCATCCTCCAAAAACTACTTAGAGCTAAGGGGGAGTTGGCTTTCTTCTTGGATCCTGTTCCCTTTTTACGCTTCACTCTGAAATGAACTTTCAACATGGTTGGACACTTGCCTTTCACAGCTATGTGTGGGTAAGCAAACCAGCTTGTCCTTTAGCTGGGCCCAGAGGCCTGGAGACTAATGGTGAGCGTTAGGAAATGTATTAGCTTTTAGGAGATAGAGTTTATTGTTTATTCCTGTATGTCTGTTCTTGTCAATTATCTTAAGTGCCTTCATATATCTATGTAACTGTAGTCTTAATATATCTAAAATAAACCAATTATATTACAGCTACGTTGTCATCACTGAGTACTGGGAACTTGAGTCAGCTAAATTCGGCCTAACCGCTTGACCTTGCTAGTAGAGTCTGAATTGGATATCAGAGCCTTGAGGCCGGGCTTCCTCCTGTTGAGGAAGGCCAGAACTCCTACGTGCTGTATTGCCGAGAGACCCTCAGAGTCCTGGGACTGAGTAACCTGGCGTTTAGCCCAGGTGGTGGTAGCCTATCGGATAAGGGATCAGTCCTGGCCTATCTGCTCACGTAATCTTAATTTGGTTTATTCGGCTAACTGTAGCCCTGACTCTTTGGTAATTTAAGCTTCCTAAGGGCCAATGTTACACAGGAACCTAGAACTGATTTCTGGGCTACCCAGTCTTTGCCTGTGTGGGCCAGGGCAACTCAAACCCACAACCCAGTAGGGGAGCCACTCTCCAGCTTGAGAGAGTGTAAAGGGTGCCGGTCGTGACATATGGGCTCTGGGGCTTGTAGTTTTATGTTTGCTGCACAGTTCCTATCCCTGATTGCGCGCGCACGCACATACACACACACAGACAGACAGACAGACAGACAGACATAGAGGAGCAGTCAAAAGAGTGGATCATCGAAAAGTGGACTGTCGAAAAGCGAGGGATGCCTGTATCGCATAGGGTGCCATATGTGTGACTATCTGCCTGTTGGACATAAATCATGGATGTGTCCTTGGTGCAATGAGCTCCTGGTTCTCAGAGAATAAGTTCATTCCCTTGAAGCCAAAGTAGCTGACCTGGAGAAGCCAAGAGAGTCAGAGAGGTGTGTGGATGAGACCTTCAGGGATGCAAGAGGTGTTCCCGTCCTGGGCTGAAAGTTCCACTGCTGCCATGGAGGGTGAGAGTTTCAGGGAAGGAGGACATCATTCTGAAGAAGAGGGAAATGAACCTTTAGAAGGGACCTGTTCCTTGGATGATGAATCCATATCCTCTCATGCCAAGCTCAAGGGATGGGGGTGCGGGTCTCTTAGTAGTGATTAGGAACACAATGAGATGAGTTTGTGATGGTCACATAACATAGTCTGCATGGCGATTTGCCTACCTGGTGCAAAGGTTGCAGATGTCATGTGTCATCTAAGGTTATTTGACTGTGCTGGGGAGGAGGCAATGGTCCGTGCCTATAGACTGCCTCCTGAATCCCCCCCCCCAATTTGGTGTACCTGCGCACACACCTGTTCCCCAGTGGATGAGGAGAGGTGGTAAATGGAGGAAGGATAAATGGGTGAGCAGAAATGACGGGCGCCCTCCCGGCGCCCGGCGCGTGGGGGCGGGGCCTGTGTCGAGTCGCGTCAACACACCCCTCGCGTCACATCGACACATCCCCCCGTTTTGAACTCATTTTTGGAGTCAAACGGGCTCCAGGGAGGGAGGGAGGGCCGATGCAACGCGGCGCTTCACGACGGTAAGTGCCCCGAGTGCACCCCCCGCCCGTCCGAGCACCTGGAGCTCCTGCTCCACGCGCTCCACCCAAGTTCCGCCGCTGTGGGTGAGCAAGTAGGGGAAGAATGACTGGGCGAGAGCCCTCATCATAAATAGTGAGGAGGGAGAAAGGTTCCCCCTTCCCTTCACTTACTGGAAGCTCAGAACCCAGCATGCTCTGCTCCTGATCATTCAAAACAGAAGCCATATGGAGGAGGGAGGCTGCATGCTGAGCTCCAGATAAGGGAAGGGGGGCAGATTCGAGACTGCCTCTCCTCTCCCTGACCACGTGATGCTTTGTGGGGGGGGGGCAGGGAGAGGTGATCTGAAGCTGCTCACCCTTTCTTTTTTTCTTCCCTCTTCTTCTTCCAGCACTAATGGAGAAGGGGGCTGCCACTGCTGTGATTCTCTTCTGGCTCACTCTCAGCAATCTAGAAGAGGACCAGAGCACCACGGATATAAATGGCTACTAGTCATGATGACTATGCACTATCTCCTGTTTCAGTCGCAGTACGTCTCTGAATTGCAGAGGAGCAATGGTGGGAGAGAGGTAAGCCTTTCTCTCCTGCTTGTGGACTTCACAGAGGCAGCTAATGAGTCACTGTGGAAAATAGTCACTGTGCTGGACTAGATGGGCCACTGGCTGTTGGCTTGACCCAGCAGGACGTTTCTTATGTTCTTATGACAACCTGAATAGATTTGACACTTCCCTAAGGAAACGTCTCTTCCTCTATCCTGCCCCCAAGAACATGGGGAAGAAATCCTTCCTTTCCTAGAGACAGAGACAGATCTGTATCTGTGCTTTAAAACATTGATCTCTCATTAGATGGCTCCTTATCTAGTTAACAGTCATTTCCACAGAGGATTCAATAATCTGTTCTATTGCTAGTATTTGGACCTGCAATGGTTTCTCACCTTTGTCTCCTGGAACGACAAGAGTAATTACCATGACCTATGTCTTATATTCCCCAGACTTTCAGGTATCATTATCTTTTCTGAATACAGAGCAAGATTGGCTTTGCTGTTTTGAATCCAGATGATGTGTATGCATGAAGAATACTGTTTCTCCAGAACAGTGGCTCCCAAACTAAGTAGACCAGATAATAACATTTCTTAGTTGCTAAGGTCTAGCCTGCCACTTCCACCCCCTAGCCCTGTTATCTCTCCTTCCTTCCCATTGCACTTTCATACTGTACTAAAACACACACACACACACACACACACACACACACACACACACACACACAGAGGCCATTATTTTACCTTATTAGTTGATCTGTGTCTTCCTAAACAGACGCTATAAGCAGCAGCATGCTGCTTATAGCGCTGAAGCCAGCTGAGTGCTAGAGAGGCTCAGTTGAAGGACAGGAAGCAGTTCTAGTTCCTGCTTCCTATTCTTCGGCTGAGCCTCTGTAGCACTCAGCCAGGTTCAGCGCGGAATGCTGCTTATAGTGTTTGTTGAAAAGAAGACACAGACCAGTTTCTAAGGTAAAATAATGGCCGGTGGGGTGCATGGGGAGCCGCAGAGGGGGCGTTTTTCTCTATCTGCGTTTTTCTCTATCCACGGGGGGGGGGGGGGCGCTGAATAGGTCCCCTGCAGATACCCGGGGGGCTTACTGACTTACTGATTTTGTCTGTTTAATTCTTTGGACCATAATTGTGTAGTATGCACTATGTGCTCTCTCTCTTTCTCTCGTGTGTGTGTGTGTGTGTGTGTGTGTGTGTTACTCTTCATTACCTGGGGCCTGTGCCTAGTCCTCTTGGCCATTTCCTAAGCAAACCCACATCTCTCCAATAGCATTAATGTTTCAGCCTGGACCACAAATGCTTCTACCTTCTATGGCCACGCTCATACCATTGATGCAGATTTGTTCTAACTGTAGGCAAGTGATGTTGCCGTTGACGGCTAGAGCCAAAGTGGTACAGAGTGCTTTAGTGGGGAGGGGGGGGGGAGAATTGATGTGTGCAGCCATAGACTCATTAAAAGCACAGAGAGATAACTTGAAGTAGTAACAGAAATTGTAGGTGAATTAGTAGCCTCTACTGACAACCTGCCGTACTGACAACAAATATAATTTCCTCCTATGCTGTTGGAATACTGATCATGATATATTCCTGTACATTTATTTTATTGTTTATGGCAGAATTGAGTCTACATCTTAGCACTCACTTGAATGACCCCAGAAATTTAGAATCCTAGGTTGCTCTCCATATTGCCCATATGATGCTAAACTGTTGACACTAAGTAGAAAGGAAGTGTGGCATCATTTGTGCAAATCATTGTACCAACAAGCTCAGAGCATTTGGAAAGAAATAGAGTTGATTTTACTCTGCACCTGTCCCCAGCTACAATAATCCAATTTCTCCTGATTATACTAGTAAAAAGTTGTGCTGAAGCAGTTAGTCAGGTTAAGCAAGCATAATCAAATTCAATTTAAATGGGCCCCAATGATCAAGCTAATGTGGACAACAGATGATTTTTCCAAAACAAATCAATTTCTTCAATGCTTGTGCGATCACTTAAGCAGGGCAGAAAATCGATTTGTCTGGCCATGTTATTTTCCACTTCAGCTCTGTCTTCCCCTTCACTCTCTCTAATATTTTCTGACATAATTTATACTCATCATAAAGTCTCTTGTGCCTCAGTCATAGATCCCTCTGGAAAAATACCCAACACATCATACTTTGAGATATAGTTGGTTTTCCTTTCCTATTTCATATGCTCTTTGATGGTCTAAGCCTTTTAATGGCTTAGAAAGCACTTGGGCATGCTTAAGTTCTTCTTAGCCATATCACAATTGACCCAGGTCAATTGAGTATACAAAATGGCTGCTTAGAGAGTGCACCCATTTCTAACTAATTCAACACTTGCAAATGAACAGAGCCAGAAAAATAAAAATCAGTAGGACAGGAAATCAAGAAAGACCATACAAAAAATGTTATAATCTATTCCTGTAGTACTTTCCAGCAGACGACATTCCTGACAATTCTCTCTTTTTATCCTCGTAACAATCTCAAAATATAGGCAATTTTCCATTTCACAGAGAGGGCATTTAGACTAAACAATGACGATTTATCCAAGCCACTCAATATGATTATATGAAATTCCCTGGATCTAGTTCCCTCATATGAGACTTTTTTTTTCCTGCATGGAGGTTATATAGGAAAACATGCACACCATGGACCTAGTGGTTGAATACTTGAAGCCGCCTTGATCAGACTTAGGCAACAATCCTCCTATACACACTTTCCTGGGAGTAAGTGTCATTAAACACAATGGGACTCACTTCTGAGTAGGCATGCATAGGATTGTGCTGTAATGGTCCATCTAATAGATAATAATATTGTCTACACCAGGGGTAGCCAACCTTTCAACATGGATGCTCCTGACCTTTTAATGGTTGTTTGGTGAGGGCATTTCAGCAAGTGCAGTTGCTCTAGCAGCACCATCAGCACTTGCAGCTGCCAAGATTCTGTTTTCTACACGACTCTTAAGAATGCAGAGGCCCTAATGGTGGAAGGTTGGCCACCCCTGGTCTACTCTGATTGGCAGCAGCTCTCAAGGGTCTCAGAACAGAGTATTTCCTCATCCTGCCTGGAGATGCCAGAAGTTGAACCTAGAACCTTCTACATGTGCCACTGAGCTACAGCCACATTACCCAAAGGTATCGCTCCAGTAGGGGCGGGACCGTACGTTTCGCTCCATCCTAGTCCCATTTACCGAGCGAGCAGGAGGCAGCCCCGCCCCCTCACTGTCGGAGCCATTCCCGTGCGGAGAAAGCAGCAGGCAGGGTATCTTGCCTGCTGCTTTCTCCACATGGGAATGACTCTGACAGTGAGGGGGCGGGGCTGCCTCCTGCTCGCTCGGTACACGGGACTAGGATGGAGCGAAACGTACGGCCCTGCCCCTACCGGAGCGACACCTCTGACATTACCCTGCCGTACACCTCAATTGCCTTGTCCATATCCTATAGTATACTGTAGTCTAACACTCAAAAAACAACATGGAACTACCACCTGTATTCAAACTTTGTTTCCCCCCCCCATTTGATTATAGACTCTCATTGCTTCTCAAATCATTCTTTCCTTTAGAAATGGCCAGATAAGTCGTAAACAGAGTCTTAAAGAAAATATGAAAAGACATGTTGAATACAGAATTGTAAAACTCTACAGAGTACAGAATTCAAATAATTATGGCAAAACATTAACAGGGTAAATAAGTCCAACAAAAAGTGGTGATATTCTTGCACTAGTTTGTTGGGGTTTATTTATTTAAACAAGCATCTGAATATGTCTTCAGAGGATTTTTCATTATAGTCTGTCCTGTACTTTAAAACACTTTCTGCTTGAAATCTAGCAGCCCAAATTGGCCAAGTTTCAGGAAAGAGCCTATGAAAAGTCTGGGAAGATTTAACGGGATATGCCATGAGCAATTATTCTGTTGCATGCCCATTGGTTTTATAAAATCTTGTAAGAGCATAGTAAAACCACTTTCTACTGAGCAGCTGAAAGTTTAAACTCTGCCTTGATTTGGATTAATTTAATCACCTGCTCAGTTAGACCAACACAACACAGTGTAGATGCCTACCAATGCTAAATTACAAATATATCAAATAAGTAGCTCTACCATATCCAAAGGGGGACAGAGTGCCCTTTAGGCTTTAACCATTGTAGAGAAGAGGGAATTTGGGCGGTGCAGCTTGTTGCACCTTTCCATGATGAGCTGCACCTGCCCAAATTCCCGCTTCTCTACAATGGTTAAAGCCTTTAAAGGTATAGGCACTCTGTCCCCCTTTGGATATGATAGAGCTACTTATTTGACATATTTGTAATGTATAATTTGCTTCCATTTTTGAATTGCAACTTGTTTTGTTAAATGCATTTTATGCTACATTCATTTACAATTGGGTTTAGGCTATATAGATCTTGGTAGATGACTATCTTGTACACTGTGTATGCCAGAACAAGAGTAACAGGAGCAGAGGAGGGCGGAACAAGGTGGCAATAGGGGTGGTGGATCGTGTCTTAGAAGGGGGTATCGTAGCTGCCAAATCCTAACCCTCTTCCTGGGCCCAATGGCGCCAGGTAGACCCCCTGCACCATGGAGGCTTACCTCCACGGTGCAGGGGGTGGGATGGAATGAATGTTCCCTTACCAGAGGAGACCTCCACAACTGCCTCCCCTGCAAGATGCAGTGGTAGCCTTTTCGGTGCCACTGCATCAGAGGGAGGAAATGGATAAGGAGTAGAGGTAGTTGAACTGAACAATAGTGAGAGTAGGTTTGACATTTATTATTTCCCGTGTTCAGATCTGGTTCAACTTTATAGCCTGAGAAGTCTTTATCAATCATAAATTGCTGAGAAAGAAGGTATGAATGAGCTAATTCAAGTCCTGATCATAAAGAGGAGGCCTTTTTCTCTGGACTGAGAAAAGCTGAAATTCTCTTTTCTATAGACCCAATAAACATTACTGAACATTAAACACTCTTAGGCCTAATTAGCATTGAATTGGATCTGATTCGGTGATAAGAAATCCTTAATTGGTCTTGCACAAAGGGCTTCTGCTCTGCCATTGTTATTCTAAGGCCGTATTCCTGTGTCTCATACTTTTCTATGTTTAGACAACTGTAAAGAGATGGGTTAAAAAAGTCCCTCCCTAGGCTAAACAAGACATTGAAGATATTTTATGATTACTTCATTATTTTTAAAAATTACGAAATGGTTTCTTGGGTTGCTGAGATCCATTTAAACAATTCTTCAAGTAGGTCATCTCAAAAGTGGTCTGAGGTTGTCTTCTTATGATTTTTATACTGAGATAGATTTCAAGTACAAAATATGCCTCATCATTAAACTGGAAATTTTTGTAATTACAGCCAAAGGGATCAGTAAAAGCTTGGGCTTCTTAGAGAGTCACAGCCCAATCCAACGTAACTCCCTGCACGATGGTGCGGCGGTGCCATTGGGGCATTTGCTTCAACCCATGGAGGTGTTTCAGCCTCCGGGGGCCTCCTCGAGACAAGGTAACATTTGTTCCCATGCACAAGGTTAAGCCCCTGCCGGGCCGATGGGTTTACTCAGACCTGTGGCAGTGATATCACTGCTGCAAGTCCACATGGGCTCATGAAGGTGGATTGACTGGGAACGGTGCTTGGATTTGGCAGGCACCACTGCCACCGAATCCACCCCCTTCACAGTCCCAATCTGCCCTCCTCCCCACCCCCATCGCCGCTCCGTTCCACCCATTTCCACCCCATTCTGCCCACCCCCTGCCTTCCTCCCATCCCCTGTGCGATCCTACCTGGGGCGGTGGGCGTCCTTGGTCCACTGCCATGCAGAGTCAGCTGCTCACCATTTCGGGCATCAGCCAGTCACGTGTGTTGCACTTTGTGAGTACTGGAAAGTGCCTAGCACTGATGGAACACTCACTCCAGTGGTGCTAGGCACTGTTAGGATTGGCCCATCATTCATGTTTGTCATTGTATGGAACAATGTTATCCTAGAGACTTGCCCAACCTCAGAAACATGGCTGGATATTTGGACAGCACCGGCTGAACCTGCTAGTGAGTGCTCTATTGTTTGAGTTTTTAAACGAAGTCACATTAAAGCCTGTGTCTAATAGGAATTTCCCACAAAACCCCAAACATAAAACAGCCAAAAAGATAAGACACTAAAAATGGAAATATACAAAAAGAGCAAAAACATTTTTTTAAAAAAACTTCACCATTGATTCAGTACTTATATTTAGGATAAGCCATTTACTGTACTACTATTAACTACAATGCTAATCTTGCCCTCGTGTCAAGTGTCCCCAAGGGGAAAATCTTTGTGTCTGACTAAAGTAATAATAAGACTCCAACAATTAGACGTACTTGGCTAGTTGCTAATTAAACTACTTATATCTTTGCACAGAAGAAAAGTTTGTAAATGAGGCATAAGACTGGAGGGAATTAGAAACACACACACACACACACACACACACACACACACACACCACAAAGAAGGTGATTAGTCCAATAATAGGTTCAGATTTCTGCAGTGCTTACAGGATATACTCACCAAAATTTACTACCTTCTATAGTATGACCACGGAGGCGTCTTCGGACAACGCTGGCTCTTTGGCTTTGAAATGGGGATGAGCACCACACCCTAGAGTCGGACACGACTGGACTTAATTGTCAGGGGATACCTTTACCTTTATAGTTGCATAGAAGAAAGAATTCTGGCAGATGCTTCTTTTCATGCAGGACTGAGAAAAGCTGAATTTCTCTCTTCTACAGACCCTCTAAACATACATGAGACATGTCATCCTTTGCATTTGGTAGGGCCAAGCAGGGCAAGCCATATTAGATCAATTCAAATAACGCTATGGATTGTAGTTGAATACCCTTGAATGAGTCCCATGAATGGCTTGGTTAAATGTTGAATACTGAAATGACATGGTTAGATATGTATCTCCTAGACAAGCAGAGAGGCAAAGACATTGATAAAGTAACTTACTTCACTGCCTATTGAAGGTCAAAGTACAAAGTGAGACAGTGTTGTGGTTCTCCCCCCCCTTTGGTGAAAGTAGTCACAGAGCAGGGCCTGATTTTGACCATCAGAGTGCTGAGTTTTGCTGATAAAACAATGTGAGGAGATCAATTCCAAAATCATCTAAATCACAGTGTAGTTTTGACCTGGTGATGTTACAGTGATACAGGGAGAGCTGATATCAGCTAAGACTCATTCCCTCCCCCTAGGTGTAAATGCTCTCTTACTGGATCCAGCTACTCCCCCAAAAAATGTGTTATATGTAGAAAATGTAATGTGTGAAGAGGTCATTTGACATTTGCTAACTATGGGAAGTGTGTGTGTCAAGTTTCAGATAAGTAATGAAATGACCATATAATTCATATATTATATTATATTGGTTTATTTTATTAACTAAAATAAACTATCCCAGGTTATGCTATATTTTTCCTTTCATAGGCTGCAGCAGTTACAACCAACTCACCACATTTAAAGAAAGTTGGAATGAAAATGTTTCAGTGCAGATACCAAAGCATCTTGGTCTGAACCTGCCTGAGGTCTCTAATGGGTCTGAAAGCAGTTTTTAGAAGAGCAGCTATTCTTGTATAAGGAATGCTGAAGGAGGTAATTGAATTATCTTTCCAGTCCTTATAGTCACATTGACAGCAACAGGGCTATTGATGTTACACATGATTGATGCCTGAAACTGTGGCCCTGTTAAAAATAAAGGCAGGTCTACACTGGATAAGACTCTGCTCGGGGCGTCCAGTTGTGTCCGCGTGCATCCAGTGTAGTCCTAATTACGCTTGTCAGCATTCGCCCGCTGGCTGGGAGCATCCCGTCGCGGGTCAAGTGGAGACCGAGTCGACTTTTGCCGCTTCAGCCAACAATCAGCCAATCAGAGGCAGTATTTTTGTCTGAGGGGTGGGACGCGGAGCAAACCTGTCAACCAGTCAGGGGCCAGATTTCAGTAATTCTCCACCTAATTCACTTGTGATATCTGCCTTTGTGATATCTGCCTTTCCTTGAAATGATTTTTAAACTTCCCAGCATAGTCTGATCCTGCATTGCCTGCTTCAACTCTCCCCTCCCAAGCCAACAGAGCCGCTCTGCAATGCACTCGCAGTGGCACCGCACAATCATAGTCACGCAGCACACACAGACACATACATACGCACACACACAGCCTTGCAAGCACCTCCCCTCTTTAGTCCCTCCCCGTGTTCTCCTCTCCTTGCCACAAACAGCGCCGGCTGCCGCACATACTCTGCACCCTCTCTCTTGACACAGCTGTGATCCAGTGTGGCTGGGTCGAGTCTGGTCGAGTGCTGGCACATCTGCTAGTCTTGAAACGTGCCGGCACGAGTCGGGGCCAGCCGAGTGCGGAGTGGCTCCGCCTTAATACTGTTTCCATTGGCTCTAGTACAGAAGATTTTGGTCGATGGCCCTCCTCTCTAAATGCTGTTTCTTTGGTCAAGCCCCGTTAAGATTACCGTAAAGTAAGAGATCTGTCTATCTGCTAACCACCAAATTGGTCCGTCAAGGTCCAAGCACACTTCTCTCTTACTGATATTTCTGCTAATGGTTCTAATATTTTCAGCACACATATATGAATTACTAATTGGGATCAGTTGATTAACACAGTGACAATGAATTAGCATAAGAATTACATCTGTTTAATTTTTAATTAGACATGATGATCATTGCAGTCTCATTGCAGAGCATTGCAGTCTCTGGGAGTCTCACTTGCAACAAGCACTTTTCAGATATGTCTCAAGGGCAGCCCGATCCAACCCAAGGCTTATTCCGGCCTAAATGGCGCTATTCTGTCCTAAAATCAGCCTAGGGTGATTTAGGACAGAATAGCGCCATTTAGGCCGAATTTACGTCGCATTTGTGACGGGCGTAGGAAAAGTTTAGGACGGGTGGCCCAAATGTGCCGCGCATGCGCAAAACGGGCGCCATTAGATATTCTGTCCTAAGTTCGGCCTAAGAGTGGGCGTGTCAGGGGTGTAACGGGGGCGTTCCTGATTTTAGGTCTGTATCCAGACATTGGCGAGCTCCAACATGCCCCCTTGAGCTCTGAAACGGACCTAAAATTTAGGTCGACCAAAAAGGTGGTTCTAAATTTGAGGAGACCCATAGGCGCCATTTTACCTTACCCACTCCAGCCCTCTTCCGAAAATTTCAAACACCCCACCTCCCGAGTTGGGCCAGGGTTGGGTCGGAATAGCAGCAGCAATGTCTGGATACGGCCGAAGATAGGAACCCAGTCAGCACCCAGCCTCTTTCCCACAAAAGCCCAGCCCCAGACCTCCATTCTCCCTCTCTCTCAGAGTACATGGCATGGGGCTCTGTCCACCACAGCCACAAAGTGGGACTTTGGTGGTGGAGGGGAGCCCTTCGCTCCAAAATTCACAAACACCTCACTTCTCTCTTCCAGTCACCAGCTGACCAGACACCAGCTGACATTTTACTCTCCCTTGTTTTTTGTCTCCCCAGGAATGTGCCACCTACCTTCCTGGGAGTACCCCAGGGGCTGCAGGGAGGGAGCCCCATGTTTGCCTGCCTCAATGCTGCCAGATGCCAAGGAGCCAGGCCTGCTACCTTCCCCAGCTGCTGCTGCTGCTGCTCCACCTCCCTGGCTGTAGTACTTGCTGCTCCTCCCCTTGCCACTGTGCAGGCTGCGGTTCCACAGGGGAAGAGCCCAGGCCTCCAGGTCCCTGGGCTGCCTTTGCTGCTGCTGCTCCACCCCCTGGCTGTCGTACTTGTTTCCCCTCCCCTTTCGTTCTGCAGGCTGCGGTTCCACAGGGGAAGAGCCCAGGCCTCCAGATCCCTGGACTGCTGCTGCTTTAAGATCGGTTGCTGGGCCTGTGACCACCCATGGCAGCCTCGCCTGGGCAACTCTGCTTTGGTTACAGAACAATAAAAACGCCCCTCGGGCAGAGCCCCCTTGAAACACATGTGCAAAACGTAACACAAGCATTGCCCCCCACACACAGAGAGCCCCCAGCAGTCAAGCCCCTGCACGAGTCCCATCCAGGGAGTGGCAATACCTTCCCAGGGACAACACAGCAGGAGGGCAGCTAGACCCCCAAGCCACGGAGAGGGGGAGTGGGGGGTGCCCCAGGTCGCCAAACACTGAAAGCCGCTATGGTGCCCGTCACGGAACTGCTTGTGGCCGCCACAGCTGTGTCGCACCCGTTCAGCAACTGGGGCTCACCTGCATGCCACATGAATGGCACCCGTCGGGCATGCGCCTTGGTAGTCGCCATTAAATTCCTGGCTGGGCGCCGGCCCCGTAAAATCTCCTGCCCCTGCTGCCATGTGCATCCCCCCATGGCATGGAGTTGGCAATGCCTGCTGCAGGTGGGGGGGTGGGGACTCTCCCCTCCAGCAGCTGGCTGAGGCACAGGGTGCCCTGTGGCGGTTGGCACAGTCTTCACGACACTCCGGTAACTGTCCTGTGACTGTCCCATGACGGGCGCAAACAGAGTGCTGGCGCCTACACCCAGGCCCCTAGCAACCGGGTTGCTACGGGCGCGGGGGGGCTGCCGGCGCCTGCGCCCGAGCCCTTGACGACCGGGCTGCCAAGGACGCAGCAGCAGCTGCAGTCGATCACCACTGAAAGTGTGGGAAGGGTGTGGCGCATGTGCGGGATGGACGCCGAGCCACGGGATCCTGCCTGCTTCAGAGGTAAGTTTTGCCTTGATCCTGGGCTGGTGCTGGGCCAAAGATATTCCGAACTACCTAACTAAGGAATAGCGGCAGCCTAACTATGGTCTAGCTTAGGCCGGAATAGCCAGAGAAGTTGGGTTGGATTGGGCTGTAAACGTTATAAAGAACGTGCATTGCCTATGACATTTTTACATGGCTTGCAGTAAACCTGTTCCCTCAGTTCTTCGTTCATGATACTGTCATTTCTAGAATGAAAAATAAATTGGTGCACCATTACACAGTTGGTTTACATACTGCAAACTAAGTGAAAACGTTAGGTGGTTATCTTTCCCCTACCCCCTCCAAAGTAAGATTACAGATACGTTGATAGCCCACCGGGGGGGGCAATGACACACTTTGCATCATCACACCACCCCCTGCACTCCCAGGAGACTTCATTTCAAGTCTTCCAGGACTCAAGGTGGGTGGAGGGCCAGAAAAAATTGCCATTTTTGGCATGTTCATGCTCTGCGGCTGCAAATGCAACCCTTTGCCTGAAAAAAAAAAAAAAAGCAGCTGCGGAGCGCTCAAATCCCACTGTGGCTCCTCCTTGCAAGGAGACTGGATTGTTACCTGGGGGCACTGCATCTCCCTGGCCCCCCTTTAGCGACGCCACTGTAAGATTAACAGTTTCTTAAATGAATGTTCTCCGGTTTATAGATCTACAAGGAGACTTTGATCTGGGTTCAGTTTTGGATGTAAGGTCCTCTCATACTTGAAGCAATATGGAATTATGGACTTTTGGGAATTATGGAATTCTTTTCCTGTTGTGCCTGCCAAACTGCTTCCTAGTGTTGGCGCCACAGGGCAAAGTGCTGCACTGTCCCGTCCCGTCCCCCAGCCGCCTTGCCACTCCTTGATGTACAACTGCATGCTACCACTTCCATCAATACTGAAGGTTCAGGTGATGGCCCAGCCAGGTGGGTTTTCCTACCTGGCTGACCCCGACACTATTCCTGCTGCTTCCTTATTAGACATAGGGCCAAACTACATGTTATATGGGAGATTTGTGACTAGATCTTCTGTTTTCATTTTTACTTTCAAACAGCGAGGGAGGGCTCCAAACTGGAGTTGCAGTTCAGGGAAGGGATGTTTATCCCCTTCCCTACTCTGCTTTCTTGATCAAAATTTCCCTGAAAACTGCTGTTTGTCACTGTGTGTGTGTGTGTGTGTGTGGGTTGAATATGAATAACTACATTCAGCAGAACAATTTGGATCTGGGGACCTATGCATGCATGCGTGCTAGGGGAAGGTAGTGAGTTGCTAAAGTGTTAGGGAGCTATCTTTTTAAATCCTGCAACTGAGAACATTTAAGTGGAAATGCTGCTCCATCTCTGTTAGATTGCAGAATAGCAACTGGAACAGCATTTCCTTATGTATGGAAACTGTGGTATGATATTCATGAGACAACTTCATCTTGATTGATTCAGGTCAACTTCTTGCATTCTTGATGAGCAATTTGGTTACCATTTTAATCTCAGACATAACCATCCAGAGGCGTCATTAGGGTGCGCGTCACCCCTTAGCGGGGTACGCGCGTCACCCCAGTGATGCCTCCCCCCTATCCCCCTTCTTTGCCGCAATTTGGGGGGGCGCCCAGCGGACGGCCGCTCCGGGCGCCCAACGGACGCCCGCTCCGGGCACCCGACGGACGTTGCTCCGAGTGCCCGACAATTTTTACAGCCGGCTCGGGGACGACTTCCCTGGCCGGCTGTCCGGAGCCTTCTGAGGAAAGCCCGGTGCGCGAACGTTATTTATAACGTTCTTTTGCACATGCGCAGACTGTTGCTGAGGAAAAAGGGCAGCCCTTTTCCCTCAGCAACAGTCTGTGCATGTGCAAAAGAATGTTATAAATAACGTTTGCACACTGGGCCTTCCTCAGAAGGCCCTGGCGCGTCGGCCGGGGAAGACGTCTCCGGAGCCGGCTCCCAGCCTCGGAAGAGGTCAGGAGCCGGCTCCAGGGACGTCTTTGGGGGCGACACGCGCAGGAGAGATGACGTGCGCACGTCACTCCTTGTGCACATCACCCTGTGGCTGCCCGCTACCGTCACTTGACGGTAGCGACACCATTGTAACCATCCCATGAAGTGTGTGATCTTTATTCCCACTTTATGTGCACCAAATGGCAATCCATTGCAGTGAAGGAACACATAAAACTCTATCAGGGACAATGCCCATAGCAATGGCCTTTCTTGTCAGTGGTGGGGCTCAGCCAAAGGTGTTTTCTCTTACATGGGTGGGGAACCTCCAACTCGCAGGCCGGATCCGGTCCCCGAGGCCATCCGGTCCGGCCCACGGAGAGATTGCCGGGGGCCGCTCAACTGGCCCCCAGAGGCTCCGCGTGTCACCCCCGAATCGGGAATGACTCGCGGAGCCCGAAGGCCGAGAGAGGAGCTCGACGCCTCCTCCTCGGCCACTGGTCTGCCCCTTCTGACCAGGCCGTCGTCGTCGTTTCTGCTCAAGCATACAACGCTGATGAGGGCAAGAGGGCAAGCTCTTACCCTCATCGGCATTGTGCACATGAGCGAAATCGCCGACGAGGCCCTCATTGGCGATTTCACACATGCATACAATGCCAGTGAGGGCAAGAGCTTGCCCTATTGCCCTCATCGGCGTTGTACGCATGAGCGGAAATGCCGACGACGGCCTGGTCAGAAGGGGCAGACCAGCGGCCGAGGAGGCGGCACAGAGGCCCTCTCCCGGCTTCCGGGGTTGACGCGTGGAGTCGGTGGCAGCCTTGGACGGTGAGTGCGGAGCCTCCAGAGACCGGGGGCGGGGAGGGGTACAAGAATTAATTAATTAAATAATTAATTAAATAAATAAATTATGGACGGCCTTATGGCCAGCCCGCAGGCAAATTTGGGGTATTTCAAACGGCCCTCGCCAGGGAAAAGGTTCCCCGCCCCTGTTTAGAGAAATAGGCCCAGTGAGTGGTCTGAAGTTCCTTCTGTTAAGATAAACAAGTCTGATCCTGGTCAATACATGCCATGATCCCCTATGTACAACTCATGTGTTATTATATGCTTTACAGCCCAATCCTATCCCCCACTGTCCAGCATGCACTGCATCTAATAGTGGGGAAGATGATCAGGAGGCCTGGGAAAGCAAGGAAAAATATTTTTCCATTACCTCTCCATTGGCCTCCTGGTGGCCTATGGGCAGAGGTGAAACTAGGGCGGAGCAGGCGGAGCAACCGCTCCGGGCGCCATCGCCCGAAGGGCGCCCCGCCCGGCGCCCCGCCCGCGAGTCCGAGTCAGACTCGGGGACTCGAGTCCCACCGCCCCCTCAATCGGGAGCCGGCTCGGGGACGTCTTTCCCGGCCGGCTGCCCGGGGCCTTCTAAGGAAGGCGCGCGAGAATGGTATTTGCATCGTTCTTTTTGCGCATGCTCAGACTGTTACTGAGGGAAAAAGGCTGCCCACACAGACACAGACACAGACACAGACACAGACACAGACACAGACACAGACACAGACACAGACACAGACACAGACACAGACACAGACAGACACAGACACAGACAGACAGAGACACAGACACAGACACAGACACAGACACACAGACACAGACACAGACACACACACACACACACACACACACACACACACACACACACACACACACGAGTTCAGGTTCCATTAACTTTATTCTGAATGTGTCTGTTCATTTGAACTCTATCTCTTTTTTTAAAAAAACAAACCATACATGTAGCAAAAGCCACTACACACTGCTCCAGTGACACATGGATAGATACAGGCCATGGCCTCTTTTCTAGGTGTTCAAGAATAAGGATATATTTCTGGGCACTAACAGCAGCTGTAGGCTTGGCAGCAGATCCATGTGTTTTCTTCGACAGGCTTGGTCTCTGTGGCTTGGTCTCCGCCTAGCAGACAGGCTAGGATCATCACTGTACCTTCTTAAACACTTGCTTACACTTGACACCACAAGCTCTTATTTCCTGAAAAAGAAAGTTCAGCAGTGAGATGCGACTCGTTCAAGGACTGTGTGTGCTTCCCACAGAAATCTGATTGCTTAAAAAGTTGAACTACTTAAGGTTAAGTGGTAACTGGTAACATTTAGATATGTTGTTGAATAATTATAGTGAGAACATGTCCATACCCCTCTTATTAACGGGTCAGTTGCATTCTTTTCACATCATCTTATCCAGAGAGTGATGATAATAGATTGCCTGTTTGGGTTTTCCCTTGGCAATTGTCTTTTAACGTCGATCAAGACACAGCAAAACCAAACCAAAACACTGATAAAAAATTAAGACAACTATTTTTTAAAAGGCAATGAATTTAATTGTAATGGTCTTTTTCAGCTTTTTAATAATACACTATCATATGGTTTTATATTTCAGTATGTATTCATGCCGTATGTAAGTATCTCTGCACACTAGATTTAGAGACATATTGCATTTTGTGCTGTTATTTGTTGTTGTTCAGTCGTTAAGTTGTGTCCGACCCTTCGTGAACCATATCCCGCCAAGCCTTCCTGTCCTCCACTATCTTCCTGAGTTCGCTCATTTTCATGTTCGTTGCATCGGTGATGCTGTCTAACCATCTCATCCTTTGCCTTCCCCTTCTCCTTTTGCGTTCAATCTTTCCCAGCATCAGAGTCTTCTCCAGAGAGTCCTCTCTTTGCATAACATGGATTAAAAATAGCAATAAGAGCATCCCTCCTGCCTTCCAGCCACAATTTATTTGTTTCTGAAACTTTCTCAAATAACTAGATAACTGCTAAGTGTCCCTCTGACCTACCATATCACCACACAACGTATCACCTCATGGGTGTCCCTCGAGCTTTGGGTATCTAAACCATAGTGGGTGTCTGGTGCCCAAAGCACCACTAACTGTTCCCTGGAAGAATTCAGGGAGTTCTTGGATATAGAGATCTGTTACTGCAAACCTACTTGCAAAATCAAGACTAAGCATGGATACACACACTATTTTTTGGGTGAGGACTCTAGAGCACAAAATATGTTTACACCCCATCTGATGTTTGGGGGGCTACCATGTGTCATGTTAAAATATGAAGAAGCAGGGCCCACTCTTTTGGTAGAAGCACACATATTTATACTTTGGTAGGGACAAAGTGTTCCTGCTTGAATATAAAACGTAGCATGTAAAGCTAGCCTTAGACTTCAGATTTAACTTTTTAAGTTACTCTACTCAAAAGCTTTATATCCAGTATACACACTCCAAATATCTGTAGGCTAAAAAAAAATGGAGATGTTCCACTCCCACAGACCTTCAACTTAAGTAGTCGAAAGCTGGGTTGATATTTGCACAAAAAAGGACTTGGGGTGTCTTTGATTTAACGGAAAAGATCAAACTTGGCTTTCTAAAGGAGAAACATTTGGACAAGGTTAACAATATTTTAAAGAAATAAATGACCTGGATGCTATGAACATAATTTGCTGAATCTAAAGGAGAGCTTTTGATAGCATTTCACAGAAAAGATTGATCTAGTTGAAGGAATACATTCCTGGGGTGAGCGACCTAAAGGAGGCAAGTGATCTGAATAGAACTAGAACAAGGTAGAAGGAAGCATTTTAGATTTCAAAAGCTACCAGAGTGAGAAAGAAGGCCAGATTGAATGGCAGTGGTTCGACAAATGGAGAAATACTGGGGTATCTTTTGTTAGGAGTGCGTGCCTATGTGTGTGCTTGTGTTTGTGTGTGATTAGCGAGCATGTACAACCCGAATGTGTGATCTGTCAAAAAACACAGGAGAGGCCATCTGGTTCAAGGGAAAGGGGCAACACAATTCAAAAGAAACTGAAGAACAACCAGGCTTGACAACAGTAGAGAACTAAGACCTATCTGGTAAGGCCGTTACCGTTAACATAAGAAAAAATGTGTGTGTTAATTAACTAGAAAATGCTGAATTGAAAAATGATCTGCCTGGAAATAATTGTGAATAAACTAAATAAACTAAAGCTCTAAAGCTTATGGCAGGCCACTTAATAGACATTATGAAAAGATGAATTAATTAACATTTGGAATACTGTGCTGTATGAAGTTCAATAGGATCATAAAATACTTACTGATGCATCATAGAGTAGTTTTTATTATGGTAACAGATACATAGACAGCACAAGCCTACTCATGTTTACTTGGAAGTGAGTCCTCGTGTTTCAGTGAGGCTTACTCCCAGGAAAGCATGCAAGGATTAAAGTTCAAAAGTCTCTCAGAGAGATGCAAAATAAGAAGATACCGGTGAGCTTTTTGAGAAGAAAAATGAACGATTTCAGAAGCAGATAAGAGTTGACCGTGTAAGACTTACTAACCACAATAACAAATATGGAAGGGTTAGCATATAGAAAATATGTTGTTCATATCACACACACACACCATGTGCACTGCCCAAAGGTGATGCGGATTTCATGGGGCTTTGGTCAATAACTCATTTTCTTAGAGAGCGCCTTGGAAAAGGGAATAAAGACTGAAGGACACACAGCTCAATCCTATGGTCAGGCTGCTCTGCCGGAACTCGTATTCCAGCAGCACAGCCTGACTTACAGTGTCGCAATAATGTGATGCTCTGTAGTGCACTGCTAGACCACTGCCAGAAACAGTTAGCGGTGCCATCCACATGGCAGTGGTCTTCCTGGAGCCTCCGGTGCCAGTAAGTCTGTGGTGGGGCAAATCGTGTGCAGGGAGGGGGACGATCGGGGCATTCCATGGGAGGAACCATGGGAGTGGAGAGGAGGTGAGAGGGGATGAATCCAGCAGCAATGGTGCATGCTGGGCCTTATCCCCTCTTTTTAAAACCTCCCCACCCCTTTTCCCTCCTCGGACATATGCCACCAGAAGAGGCGGCGCACATCTAAGGAGACCTATAGGCAGCCCCAAGGCTTACTTATAGTTAAGTAATTTTTGGTGCAGCTGCATTGGCAGGGGATAGGAGGGGGATAGGGCCTAAGGGTCCAATTCCATCCCTCTAAGTCATGATGCCACAGGTATTGCTCTCTATACACCTGGGTCTTGCCTCTAGATTGGCAAATTGCAGGCTTTGTAGTACCCCTTTGTGAGCTGCATGTGGCCTGGGGCCTGTGATTTGCTGATTTCTAAGAAGTGCTTCACACTGAGCTTGCACCCGTAGTACTGGGAAATTGTCTACCATAGCCAGTGTGTGAAGTGAGCATCCCTGAACGAGTGCAACAACTTTGTACAAATAATTTGGGAGGCAGCAGCTACTCGTTTCCTTTTGATTTAGGAAACCTTTGTAGACACAGGGTACTTGACTTCCATTGCTGTGTATTAATAAGCGATAGTCAGTCATTACTTGTTTAACTTATGCAAACCAAACTTGACATTTTAATACATGCAACAGTAGAGACGCCTGGCTCTGTATCGCAAACCTGTTTCTGTCTGTGTTTCTGGACTAAACTTCAAATGGAAAGAAGAGATGGGGTTTCATAACATGACTTACAGCCCAATCCTGTGTAACTTTAGGCCAGCGGAACGAGTGCTCCGCCAGCCTTTACAGCACGTTTGCATCACCTCTGGAGTAAGCGGCGCCAGTGTGGAGGCTGGCATTACTAACTCTGCTGTCTTCGGTGACCCACGCCGCTGAGTGCAGGTAGGTGCTGCTCTGGGTAGTGGGAGGGCATGGGGAGGGAGGTCGGGGTGGCGGGAGAGGGGGCCATTTGCTGGCCCAGCCAGGGAGGGGGCGGGGATATCGGTGCTGGGTTGTGCCAATATCCCCAGACCTTTCCCAGGCCGGGCCGGTCTTACACGGCCTCCCAGGACGCACACATCTGAGGAGGCCCTTTGTGGCCTCTGCACTTACACCTGGGGAATGGGATGAAGCCCTGGCGTTTGTGCCAGCACAGGCCTCAGTGGGTACCATTAAATTATCACCACAACAAGAATATGTTGAATCAGCTTATTTGACTATGTATAGTTTTGTAATGACACTTGACCTGCAGCACATGTTATCAACCACCTGAATGTTGCAATTAGGGGTTGTTCACACATCATGTGCATCACTTGAATACTGTATCCTTGACGTCTGGGTGTCGTTACATACGGACTGACGCCATTAAAAAGCATTGCATTTGAAGTGACAGTGGGTGATTTGAAAGTCCTACCAGCAGTGTTAAATCTGGGGTGCTCTGTTTGCATGTGCTAATTATCACTTGATGTTGCATTCATTCGCAAAACATATACCTGTGAATCATTCCTTATAGTTACAGAACTGGAAGGGAGGGGGAAAAAGTCCTCTCTATTAATTCCTTGCTTTGAAGCATACAGTATCTATGCATTTTCTATACCCCACAGGTCATGTAGACATTCAAGACTACAGAATGCAGAAGTGCCACAGCAGATGTCTGACAAAGAGATCATTCCAAGTGGCTTGAATAAGCAAGCCATGCTATGTGCCTGAAGATAAGGCAACATTCTTGGGGTTATCAAGATTGTTGAGCACTTCCATTGAAAGATTTGAGGAGATACAGATACAGTTTCCTTTCCACACCTCTCATTTGTTAAAGAGTTAGCATATGAATTCTTTGTGTGTGAATTCGGCACTAATTTGCAGAAAGAGTTGTCTATTTTAGAGATGCTGAAGAAGCTGAGTGCTATACCCCATCATGACTGAGGTGCTCATACCTACCAGGTTGAACCTGCCATCTCCAATCCACTGGACCACACTGGCTCCCATTACTGCTATACATTATGTCCGGTTAGAGGGAACTTCAGGTTTATAAGTTGCATCTATTTCCATAGTCTTAATGCCTAGCGATTCAGTTGGATGGATGCTTACCAAGTTAGCATTCTAAACAAATGGTGAAATGCATTTAGTAGGCAGTAAGTTCTCAGAGATGGGTTTGTAGCCTCCTGTAGGGAAAGGGCTTTCAACAGTACTATAAACAACTCCTTGGAAAAGAAGCAGTAGTAAACTTTATTAGGTGCTGGTATCTAAGAAAGTCAGAAATAATGGTTAGAAAGAAAATGATACTTTCAAAAATGAATTGTTCACTTTCATTTCCCAAAAAATAAAGAACCATAGTCTTAAAAGTAGGGAGGGGAATAGCATTTCACCCACTTATGGTCTGTGGTTTGGGATGCAAAAATCCCCCCTATTTGCATATTGTTTAAATCGCAGCATGTGTCAATGACTCTTCTATTATGGGGTTTCTCATGTGTAAACAGATCAACTCAATATGCCAGGATAATGGACAGCTAATATAGAGATTTTCTGAATGGAGAACACCACTATTTATGAAAGCGGCATGTAAAATGAATGACACTGCTTGAGATTATTGCTTTAGAAGTAAATCAAACACTACACCGGCACTTAATTACTCCAGAGTTAGCCAACATAATGTGCAAGCAAGCTGTGGATTATTGCATTTAGCCACAGGGGTGGGGAAGAGAATAGATTCATATTTAAAACATTGTCATGGACTTACCAAGTGCATTTCATCTCCTTCAATCCACTGGGTCCATCCACGACCTTCTTTTTCTCCTTTCTGTACGCAAAGAAGCTTATCGCCATCCCATGTCACACAGGTCTGTTAAAACACATACACTTATATCAGTGTGATGGTAGTTTTCAGTTTCATCAGGTAGCCCCCAAAGGCATCAATTTCCTTTAGGAAATAAACTCAGCACTGAATGAAGGAGCCATATGCTAGAGATATCACAACACGCCATCTCATCCATGAGGTGGTGGACTGCGGAGGAGCACTCTTCTAGCACCTGTCTCTGCTCCTCCACTGCTCCCATGAATTTTCTTGCACTCACTGGATTTGAAAAGAAAAAAGGGAACAGAGTGGAAGAGGAAGCAGAAGAGAGGAGAGTGATGAGCTAGACAGTGGATTAAGCATTCCCAGGACATGCCAATCACTCTCCTCTCCTCCACACTTACTCTTTCATTCTGTTCCCCTCTCCCATTTATGAGAGGAGCAGGAGTGGTGGTAGCTCTTCACACCTACTGGCACACTGCTGGGTAAAGGGGCACTGCACTTTGCCGACAAAAGGTGGGGGACAGCAGCATCTGGTGCCTTAAGCCTGTGATACACTGCCTATGTTGGGGTGCATTGCGTCCTGGTGCGGTAGCCAACGTGTCACACCCTGTCCGCACTGAAGGACGCCGGAGAAGGGTAAGATTCTTGCCCTGCCCCCTGCTCTCTGTTACAGAGCTCTCTGTTAGCCAATCAGAATAGAGTCTTTTCAGACTTGATTCTGATTGACCAATGTGTTGCTCTGATCCCACCCGCACAGCACCGAACGCGGCCTCTCATTGGCCGAAGTTCAATTTTTCCAACTTTGCTTGCACCGCAAGGCAAGAGAGCACAGCTTTCCTGCGTTGTGATCTGACAGAAGTAACACCGAGGTTTTCAAGCCATGTGCAGATGCAATGCACGCAATGTGGCCGGTGTGTCTCCAGCTTTAGGTCAGGTGCAGAAAGAACATGGTTCAGCTGCATCATAGCATTGTTCGGCTTGCTGCAAGTTTCATGACAAAAATCCTATGAACCAACCTGAATGCTAAGATCTGCTGAGGGGCTTCTCTGTGCCCCACTGAGAACTAAGGCTTGTCTGGATGGGAGCAGGAGAAAGGACATTCTTGCCCCCAGACTCTGGAACTACGGTACCTTCCTAGGAAGGCTCATCTTCCCCCTTTTCTATTCATTTTTCACTATCCTGTAAAATCCTCCTCCTGCCTGATGGCTGCAGTTTTATATCTGCTGTTTTAAGTGATGTTTTATTGCTGCTGTTAAATTGCCTGTTAAGCTTGCTTTAATTGTTCTTGTTTTTACTGAAATGATTGTCATGTGTGGTATAAATAATAATAAATCCCAGGCATAGGCTTTTTTTCACATAGGAAAACACAGATAACATGGCCATCAGGTGACAGCTCTATGGAAGAGCAATTGAATGAAAAAGAAAATCAGCACCAAGTTCTCTCTTCTGATACCTTGAACATCTCAATTCACACATAGTGGCATGTAAAGCTGAACTGAACAAGGCCAACTTCTATGACAAGCTAGCTGGCAAACTAAGGGCTTGAGATTCCTTGAGAGACGCACATTACAGCTTCAATGGCCTACACAAAATCAATAAACACAATTACAAGCCATTCACACAGCAAAAGGCCTGTTTTGGTCTTTCAACAGCCTATTTAAAGAATTGGTGATGATGTTGTGTTTTGCTGGCATTTTCCTCTCCTGGTTGTAACGGCCTCTATGTGAGGTGAATACGATCAATGTCAGCTGGAAAAAACAACAGCAGGTGGAGATGATGGCATTTCGCCTTACTGGTTTCTTCCTCCTGCTTCAATTGTGCAGTTGATTGACCATCAGATCCAGAACAGGGAAGAACCATCATGCCCAAGGCAAAAAAAGAAAATGTTGAAAGGAATAATTACAAAGAGTTCAAAAGTAAAGTGACCAGATGCAGAAGGTGTGAGCCCCAGAAAAGAGGACATTTTGGCAGGTTCAGCCTGTCTTATCTATTGGAAAGAAAATCTATATCTGCTGAAATTCTCTCTTCCCTAGAACAGAGAAAACGGCAGCAATTGTCTCCTCTTCTGCATCTCATCATTCCACACCATGCACAACAAGCCAAACACAGTCAACCAGTCATGCGTGACTGTCAACCTGCCTGCCGGACACTGCGGAAATTTGACGGTCTAGTCAAGCACCTATCAGGCGAGAAGATGTGGTGGAGATCTGTCTTCTGCCTGCTAAGTCACAAGTTAAACAGGCCTGGCCTGCCTAAACACCTCTACTCAAAATGCAAAGGTTTAATCCATGGGGATTAAATGAACATAAATGGGAAAATGAGAATATAAAGGGAATAAATAGGAAATTCAGTTATATCCACCCAGGGGAGGATTTTTTTTTTTACCAAAAAAAGCCATGAAAAACGAATTGTTAAATATGAAGAGTGTCAGAAGGATATTGCCACATGGAAAGCACTCCTTGCCACCTCTCAGTTATCCAGCTTTTGAAACAAGAAGGCTGCAATCCTATACATATTTACCTACGAGTAATAAGTCCCAGTCATGGAACACAGTGACTTTTCTAAAGAAATATGTGCTCAACCAAGTTGTTAGTCTGATGATAACAAAAGAAATCAACTGTTCTTGTTAAAACGCTCCTTTCACAGAAACGCTCCTTTCTTACTCTCTAAAATAAATCTGAATAAATCTGCCACATAGTGGCATTAAAGCACATGATTCAGATCTGCTGCTGAAGCTAAACAGATCCAGCCCTGTTTTGATGGTGCAGGATTGATGGGAGATTGCCTGGTACCCATACGTAAGCTGCTCTAAGATTTATGGAAGAACAGGGCATACATGAAATAAATGCATATACTCATAAGGGCAGCATGTCACTTGCATAAGAAAACACTGCATTTCTTAATAAATTATGAGGATATTCCAATTAGCACATTAGTCTTGCAGGGAAGGAAGCAGATCTGAAATGTTGGATGCCTATTTAGAAAACTCTGACTCATGACAGTAGCTTATACTTGTAACTTGTATACTACCGCAATGTCTATTTTAAACCCTATTTACATGAAAGATGAGTGCATCCACTTTTACTCCTGATATTTTTGGTCTGAACCTTTGCATTAAGGATTTATGATTACGTGCCGATATGCATGAAGGCACCACAGCAAACAGTACTATATTTGCTTTTAACTAGAGAACAGAAATGGTTACTTGATAGATTCGTTTTGGCAGATAAACTGTAGATGGTAAGTCATACTCATAAAACAGTGGTGCATGCGAACATCTGAAGACCATTGGTCTAATTTGCCCAATACTGTCTACTCAGGCTGGCAGTAGCTTTGCAAGGGCTTAGGATGTCCCAGCCCTGCTATGTTTTCACTAGAAAAGCTGGGGACTATCAGGGCATTTCAATACATTTTTACTCTGCACCAAAGAGACTTGGCAATAGGGATTGACCTCCAATGTCACTCAAACCCACATCTTAAAAAAAGAAAAAGCACTGAATACCAACACTAAGACATCTATACTATACAGCACATACTGACTGTGCTGCTGTTTTGTTCCCGAAATGTTGGATTTTCTGGGATTTTTGAGAAGTGACGGATGAGGAACAGGGAAAGTACAGATTAGCTGCTGCTGTCATGTAGATCCCCTGCAAAGAGTGAGAGACTCAAGTGTGGCCCTTCAAAAATAAAAGCCTCTTCTGGAACAGGGCAATCCAAGAACTCCTGCTGCCCAATGTGGTATGCCAAATACTCTCTTGCTGGGTGTTGTGGCAGCCTCTGGTCCTACTCCACCGCTCTAGCCCACCACTCTCTACTCCTCCTCATTTCCTCTTCTGCTCTGTCTTTTCCAAATCCAGGGAACAGAAGGAAGAGGGCAAGTGGAGGCAAGGGGGCAGACAGAGATGGCTGCCCCATCAAGTTGCTGCCTGAGGTGACCACCTCAGTTGGTTTGCTGGGTGGGTCAGCACTGATCAGGAATCACCCTATGCCTATGTCGAGATGTTAAGGGCATTTTCATGCATGAGGTTTACACTGAGTTTTTGTTTCTGATTAACCCCTTTGCACTGCAAACTCCTCCACTGTCCCAAATACACATTTGATTTTTAACACAGTTCTTTTCTGCTTTCTACCGTATGTTTGACATGTGGTAATTCTTTAGGGTCATGTGTGAAAACTTACTCCTGGCTTTTTACACTGAAGCACAAGACTATTTCAACTGCCAATGGTAGGCTCAGCTGATAAATAACCTTGCATAGTTGTTGGGAGCTGCTCTGTTCTGCATCTCATCGCCCAATTTTCATAATTTGAAAAATAGCTCTGTTCCTGATATTAATGCTTTTTATTACCAGCTTGATGTGTTAAAGGCCTTGGTTCTAAAGTCTGTCCACAGAATCAAGAATAACAAACGCTGTATATTTGGGTTAAGGGGACACTCTTTGCAAAATGCATAGGGTTTATTTACTATAATTCACAATATTCATTTCTTCTTGTGAGTAAGAAGTACAGGAGATTATTTCACTCACAAATAAGTCAAGTTTCAAACAGCATTTTTAATTTTTGCGACTGAGAGTTAGTATTAGACCAGGACCCTGGAAACCCAAGTTCAAATCTGCACTCAGCCATGAAATTCATTGGGTGACCTTGGGCCAACCACTTTTTTTTAACTGGGGGCACTTCCAGATGGGCTCCTTGTAATACCTGCTAGTTCCTACTTTTCACTTGCAGCCACATGCAGCAAAGCAACATTCCTTCTACAATGCAGTAGCTGTAGCAACATATTTTAGTATCTTAGAAGGTTCATAGATTGACCTCCCGCCTTTAGGTTGTCAGCTTTTGTGACGTTTTGTTGCATTCTGGGCAACCACCTCTCATAATTGATGGAATAGTGGCATCAGCAATTGTCTTACTTGCCGTTATTGCATGCTTTACAGCTATTCTTTATTAATTGGTTTTCCCTGTTAATAATACTTCTTGTGAGCTTAACTTCTTCAGCTCATTTACTTCTTAAATGTGATGATTTAAGCAAGAGGAAGAGATAGGTGGACCACAGCAGCATGATGATTTTGTGTCCACTTCTGTAAAAAGACCACCAAGAGCAGGGGTGCACAACTTGGAAGTAGGTAGGGGCCAAAATGAATAGACTAAACTTCTTCGGGGACGCACGGGGGGGGGCATGTCAAGGAACCGTGATGTCACTTCCTCAGGAAGTGACATTACAGGGGGGTGTCCATGAGCTGGAAAATATCCGGAAAAGCAACATATTAATTAATAAATAAATAAAGATATTTACAGGATTAAAAATTCGGATTTGCCCTCCTGCCGCGAATCTGAGCCTCCTCCTCACACGGAGCAGCGACAGCGCCAATGGGACAAGCCCCCAAACCTCCGCGCCTGTTGGCACACAAGAGGAGACGCGGCTCTTCCGGCTCCTGGCTGAATGCCAGGAGACTCCAGCTGATCGGCGGTGATCAAACGCTGCCTTCAGCAACGGCCTCAAAGCCTCCGGGCCAATGGGCTCGCAAGGCTCAGTGACTTCGTCCTTCTCGCTCGGCGACCCGAGCAAGAAGGCTGCACAGCTACGTGGCTGAAGCGAAGATATCAGAGATCCCTCGGCGCTCTCTTCGTAAGCAATGCGCACCAAGGGATCCCCGATTTCTTCAGGGGCCACCGAAAATCCTTCGGAGGGCCGCAAGCGGCCCTGGAGCCGCATGTTGTGCACCCCTGACCAAGAGCTATAATCCCAGACACATCCATCTGGAAGTGCCCCTAGACTCACAGCATTATTGCAGGGAAGAAAGGTGGGAGAAGGGGAAAACCATGCATATTTCCCTGAGCCCCTTAGAGGAGCTATGTGCTACTTCCAGGTTCAGCAGCAGTACAGTCTGTTGCTGAATCCCAGTTGCAGGGGAGCAAGGAGAGAAGGATGCCTTTCTCTCCTGCTTGTGGGCTTCCCAGAGGCAGCTAGTGGGAAACAGGATGCTGGACTAGGTGGGCATTTGGCTTGATCCAGCAGGGATATGTAAGAAGAAATACAAAATAAATTAGATTCAAAACTTAGCTGCTTCCCTTCCTTTTGTTTATCAGGGTTTGTATTTCACACTGCAGCCATGGTTTGGGGTCAAGAGAAGTGGCTTTTAAACAACGTATAGACTGAGAAAATACTGCAGAAAAGCTCCCGAGCAATAAACTATATACAGTCCTGTACTCTTTGTATAGGTCAGCTTCTGTGCATATGGATAATTTGTGGTTGGCACAGAGAGAAAGGGCTAACCTTGTGCACAAATTAAGTATTCTGTGCCGTCCACCCAGCTGGTGCTCATTGAAGCTAGTTTCACTGAGGTCAGTGGCATTGTGCAGGTGTTAAGCCAGTACGAGACCAGAAATAAGTAGTGCTTTCCTAATGTCCGAATCGACAATAAGGAACTCCATTCATCACAAGCACTTTAGTCGCTACTTACCACCATAGATTCAGTTGCCAAGACACAAAAAACTTTCTACCAGCAGGAGGAGCCCTCACTCAGTATTTCCAGTCTTCAGTTCTCCAAGCTGACCGACCTTGGGAAAACGCAATGATTTTTATGGTTTCTTTTTACCCATCTTTCTTGTAAGTGATTTAGCATGGCTTCAGAAAGACAGGAGGCAAGGGACTTGTTAACCCCAGCATTCTTACAATCTATGGTTTTGTCATCTTCTGAGTGACAAAAGCATGAATGAACACTCACTTGAGTGGAGTAAGGGATTTTATTTTTTTACATTAATATTGTGCCCACTGTTCCAGACAGAACGTATCAAATGCAATGTGAACCAGGCTCTGCATTCTCTGTTCATTTCAACAGGGCTTGCACAGAGGTCCAGCACAAATGCTGGTATCATGGCTGCATTCTTCAACTTTGGGAATGTTCCCAGTGCCCTAACATTTCTCTGAAAAGGCAATGTATTCTCAGTCCAGCCAATTCCTGTGTCTAAATATCTTTATGTACATAGATATGAGAATATATGCACCTATTCACAGAAGATAAACTAGAGGGCTGAATTCAAGGAATTGGTGCTCATTTCAAATCAATACCCAAAATTCAAGCCTCTTTGCTTCATTAGAATCATCAGAGTACCAAATCTTGATTACAGAAGACATCACATGTAGTAGAATCAGGGGCAGCATCAGGGGTCTGCCAAGCCATGCCCATGCTGACCTTGAGCTCTCATGTAACAATGGCAGTAGTGGCACAGGTTGGCCAAGAGAATAGCCAGCACCCACGTCTACAAATGGGAGCATCCCTCAAAGGCCCTGCATCACCTTACGACATCTAGGACAAGCTCCTTTTGGCCAGTAAGGAGAGTGAGAGCAGCTATTTGCCTTGACTCTAGCAGCCACCACCAGTAAGCAGGGGCCAACATGTTGTGGGGAAACCCAGAGCTCCAGCAACCTGGTGCCTGCACCTTCTGAAATCTTTCAGATTTGGACATGAAAGTCCATTTTGTTATCTGGCTCAGAGGCGACCAACTTCCCAAGTTTCTTTTCCCTTCAATTCCTGTCTGCTAGCAGCTGGCCGTTTCTCCTGTCTAGTCCTGCATGCGAGTTTTCCTTAGCCTCGCCTTCTTTCTCCACTCTGTCTCATTTCTTTTAGCTACCCTCATCCATCTTCCTGCCTATTCAATACTCTCATCCACAGGTAATATATTTAAGATTTGGGGTGTTTAGGAATATCAGCGGTTGTTATCCACAGACTGAAATTGCAATTAGCACAACTTAATTTATTTCCCCCTACTTATTAACATTTTTTTTCCTCAAGCAAATAGCATTGAGATTAGTTATTGCTCAGTTGGGAAATGTGAATGCTGTTCTTTAAGCAGTGATTTGATTGCGTAATTTTATTTCAAATGCTCATCTTTATATCTAAAGGTAAAAATATGGAGCTCAATTATTTTTCTCTCTAACAGTGCAATCCCATACACATATATTCATCAGTAAGGCCCAGTGCTGTCAAGAGGTGACTACATTTTAAAGAGATGGTTTATTTGGCACCCAAAGAAGCAGCTATCATAGAAACAGACAAAAACCTGAAGTATTATCCAAACCAGTCTAATGTAGACAATACGGAGCTAGATGGCTTCACTCACTAGAAGACAGATTCATAGAGGAAGGGCCTAGACTCTAGAGCCCTCTATAATAGTAGATCAAATGCCCAGGTTCAATCCAGAAACTTGCAAAGACCTGTGCCTGAAACCCTGGAGTAGTTCTGCTTATGGTGTCACATGTACACAAAGTACAAGACGGTCAAACTCAATATAAACTAGCTTTATAAGTTCTTGTAATCTGTGAAGAAGCTGATTTCAAAACCTGAATTTGCTGAAGTATAGTTCCACCCTTTTCCAGTGGGGAAATTCTTGCACCTGTTACAGGGAGCAAGAACTATGACGGGTACAGACACATCCTCTCTTCACTCTTCAGCTGTAGTGTGTAATGGAGAAACTTATGCCTTTCTTTCTGTGGGAGATGATGGTATGAGCTGCTCCTACATCCAGAGCTTGCAATTCCACTCCCCCCTCCCGAGGAGATGTGCAACTCCTTTTTGCATGTCATGGTGGAAGCAGGAAAAATGGAGGTGTGAACCATTGATGCTTTTCCTCTGCCACTTGCCGCAATGTACAAAAGAGCCTCAGAAAGCAGTGCAGCATGGCTCAAGAATACAAGGCATTGTACATGTTGTATCAAATAAGCTTGAAAAAGGCAGTCTCTCTTTCTTTTGCAAACCACATGTCTGGGAGCAATGATCAGAAAGAGTCCTGATGGGGTTCTTAGTGGGAGAATAAACACTTCAGCTGCCCCATCCCCAACAAACCTCATTATTCATTGCTAACTAGAATCTTTGCTTAGTGGCTCCTAGCTGGGAGATGCACAGTTTCTTTAAAACGTAATTTAGCTGTGTAGCTTCTAGGACTAATATCGCTGATTCCATTTCCAATTGGGCATGAAACATACTAAATCATCCCTGCTGCTCTTCAGTCTCTTCAAAATAAACATGCTTCTTTAAAATTATTTTAAGCGTTTCCCATGGCACTCAGCAATGACAACAGATGGGACCAAAAAAATTGCCTATGAGAAAAGAGCAGGCAGCGATGGCGGTGTGCACAGCAGGCTGAGAGAATTCCCTAGAAGGTAACATGTGTTCACCCTGGAGATAACACCTGTCTTCAAAATTGCACAACTCTCCTAAACTTTAAGCTCACAGACTTCTCTACCCCCGAGCGTATACCACTTAGAAAAGAAAACAACGTGTTAACAAAACACACCATGGGAGTGAAATCTCCATCAGCACTTGCTGATGCTGCCAGGACGCCGGAAAGGCTGTGCCTGTGCTCTGATAAAAAGTGGATTTCAGAACATCTTTAGCCACACACAGTATGTCTTTCTTGATGCAATTATATCACTGCATGGTCACCGACTTATGCAGGACAATGGGTTTTTTTTTCTCTTCTGTCCCTTGCAGGACTTCCTTTAAACATACTAGAAGCCAAACAGGTCCAAAAGTAAAGTTATGCGAGAGACAACAATGGCTACCATTAGGGCAGCTCCCCGTATCTATTTGCAGTAAAAGAGCAGCTGGCAATTGGCTTCGTTTTTGTAAGCTCAGAATTACTGAGTGTTCACACAACGTTCATATTGGAGTGGCGGTAGATCAAAGTAACTTCTGTACATAAAATTAGGCTAATGCCAAGTGGTATGTTCTTTCTGAGTATTAAACCAATGTAAGTTGCAGTCACAAATGTGATCAAACTGAGAATTCAGGAACATATGAGTTTGGGTTGTTTTTTTTTAATTGACTTCAGGTAAAGTTTACATTGATTTTGATAGAGGGCAATGCCTGTTACATTTCCCAACTCTGAGTTAGAAGACTCCCAACTCTGAGGTACGTTTCCCAACTCTGAGGTAAACAGAAAGTGGTCGTGGAGGGGTGGCCTTTATAAAGGTCAGGCCAGTCAGAAATAAGCATGTCATCAGGGTCGGTCTAAGACCTCCAATGCCTGAGGCGATATGCCAAATACTGCTCCCCTTACTTGGTGATGCACCGGTCTCTACTCTTCCCACTTCCTGGATTGGAAAAGAAAGAGGAAGACAGAGCGGTAACCCACCACTCCCGCCTCCTCCACACTTCCTCTTCTGCTCTTCCAGCCATGGATGGGCTGGCCCTACATGTCGCAGTTCTTTTGAAGCTCTAGCCCTAACCTAACCATTCTAACAGTTGCCCCAAATGTATGTGTTAGTTTCTGCCAAACTTTCTTTCAACCATGTTAAAACATGGAAATATGATTTCAAAGAACATCTTCCATCCTGTTAACATCAACGAGTTTAATGTTAATGTTGTTTGTTCTGCTTTTTTAATTTTTTGTCCTCATTTTTTTTTTATTGTAGTTCGTTTTTTACTGTGATTTTATGAATTTTGTAAGCTGCCTTACAAAAAGTGCCCTGGTAATCAGGTTGGAAAGGAGAGCTATAAATATTTTAAATATGGTAAAATAAATACATAAATACTCTGTCAGTGTTATCTGTTAACCCATTTCATTGTTGTTCACTCTTCTTTACACAAAATACATTTCTCTTGAACGTTAACTAAATGCCAAATCATTGCAAGTTATGGGCAGAATCTCACTGGATTGACTTTAGCCCGTATTGCTATGGCACTAGCTATGGAGACTAAGAGAGTCCAGTTATATCTCACTATTGTGGAGGAACAAATCAGTTTTACAGTACGCCTGTCTGTCTTGGCTGCTTGTGGGCTGTATGTGACAAGGTCTATAATTCTATCATGATGATAGACTAGGGGGAAAAAATCACCAATCCAGAAACTTGACAGAAGAGAGTGTGTGTGTGTTTGTGTAACCTTGTAACAGTCATTCTTGCCAGGAATTCTACGAAACAGCATTTTGATGCATTTCTTGTTTTTATATCTGTATCATCCTTGAAGTCATTGGTCAACTGCAGCATGGTGACTTTTAAAAGCCTTTGAAAATGTGAGAGTCTGAATGAAGAAGACACTGAAAAGCCATGTAAACAGATGAGAAGCAAAATGCTTCAGGCCCATTGTGTGGAACAGTGCAGATATTGAGAAAGAAAGAACACACCCACACACACCCACACCCACACACACCCACCCACCCACCCACACACACCCTCTAATAACGTGTTATTTACAATGCTTTGGCCTTTAAAGGCTGAAATGGACTGGGACTGGGGTATCTGAAGGACCATTTTCTCCTCCCACATAAACCTACTGTATCCCTCAATTAAGATACTCTTCAGAGACTTCTCCTTCATTAGGCAGGAGGCTTTCAAAGGACCTGCTCAGTGGTAGGGCACCCAAATGATGAAAGGTGTGCCTGGTGTCTTCAGTGCAATTGTTTAGGTGCCAGATAGATAAAGCCCTTTCTTTTCTCCTGAACCTTTAATATATTTAAACACAGTCAGAGGCGTCGCTCCGGTAGGGGCGGGGCTGTAAGTTTTGCTCCATCGGAGTCCCTTTACCAAGCGAGCAGGAGGCAGCCCTGCCCCCTCACTGTCGGAGCCATTCCCCTGCAGAGAAAGCAGCAGGCAGGTTTTAATGTATTTTAGTGTATCACAAATACATTGTAAGCCTTCTTGAGGCTATTTTAGCCAAAGACAGGATAACATAAGATTATAAACAGGCCCAATGAAATATAGAATGTACAGTAAGGTCCAGGTATCCGCGGGGGATAGGTTCTTGCCCCCCTTGGATACTGGAAACCGCCGACAAGGGGAACGTTATCCCCGTGCCCCCCCCGGCAATTACCTTTTTTGTTTGTCTTGCTTTAACTAAATGTTATAAGCAGCAGCATGCTGCTTATAGCAGAGAAGCAGAGAAGCCGACTGAGTGCTAGAGAGGCTCAGCTGAAGGTTAATAGGAAGCAGTGTGTACAAGTGATGGTTGTGCATTTTTCCCCTCTTACAAAAGTGGAACATTTCAAGAATCAGGCCACAATATGAACAGGCTTTCATATGGAACACTCATATTATTTTAAATGCATTGAGGAGGGATTTGCCAGGATTGCCACCTCTAAACCAGGCCTAACTGGGACAAAGATATTGCTAATGAGAAATCCTGGACGCAACAAAGGAGGGTCTAGGTCCTGCCCTAGTCCTTCACACACATTCACATTGCGCCTTCAAGTAAATCTACATCATATTTCTATAAACCTGAAAAGCATTACATACATAAAAATAAATGTACATCAAATTGCATACCCTTCCCCCACTCCCACTTTCCCACCCTTGCTCTGTTGCCCTTCTTTTAAGATTGTGAGCCCTTTGGGACAAGGAACTAACTTCTCATTCCAGTTCTCTGTAAACCATTTTGAGAACTTTGAAATAAATATGGGGGTGATTGGCAGGAGCATGCATGTATTATTTGATATAATGCAGAACATTCTGATACATACACAGGAAACTTCCTTATACTGAGTCAGACCAATGGTCTGCCTAGCTCAGTACTGTCAATACTGATCAGTGGTGGCTTTAGGGTTTTAAACCAGGGATCTTTCCCAACCCTACCAAAATAAGTTGGGACTTGAATCTGGGATCTTTTGCATACAAAGCACATGCTCTTCCACTGAACTATTGCACCAATGAGTCCTGTGATAAATGAACATGTGAACTCTTCAAGCTACCTGCTACTGAGTCAAATCATTAGTTCATCTTAGTCCAGTACGGTCTACTCCAGGGGTGTCAAACGCATGGCCCATGGGCCGTATCCAGCCCACAGAAGCTCTTTATGTGGCACACGTGATAATTGGACTCTCCCGGGCCACCTTTTCAGCAGCGCTGCTTCTGCAGAGGCTCTGGAAAGGAGAGACAGAAGATAGCCTCAAAAAGCAAGGAACACTACGAGGAAAGGAGTAGACCAAGAGATGTGTGTGTGTGAGAGAGATGCTGCTGAGAGAGCCCAGTTATCACACAGCTGCCCTTTCAACAGCACCACTTCTGCTAAGGCAGAGCACCTCTCAGTTGCTGAGCTGCAAAGTGACGTCTCAGCAGAAGTGGTGCTGCTGAAGGCAATCAACATGGTAATTGGGCTCGCCCAGCGTGATAATTGGGCTCTCTCATATCTTGAAGATCTGATCAAGATTTGCATATTTTCTATTTGCAGCTAATGAGTTCCTATGTAAGAACAAGGTGTTTATTTCTGGCCATCATATGCTTAATGACATCACTTCCTGCTTAATGACATCACCTCCAGCCCTCAGCAGGCACCATGAATGCTATACGGCCCGCTGTATGAAACAAGTTTGAGACTTTCACAGATTTAATTGTTACGGGCATCTCAGCCATGTAAAAAACAGACTTGAATAAAAATAAAATAAAATCTACTTGCATCTCCTGTTTCTTTTCAGTTGCAACAAGACAGATAAAATTCCATTAAAATCCAAAGTCCCAGGTTCTAAGTCCAACGTTTCGTTTCCTAATTCCTGGAAACATTGTCTAGGAAAAGCAATCAAAAAGATTGAAGATGGTGTTCCCTGAGGTTCGTATTAGTTGCTTTTTATCCTCAAAGGAAAGAGCGGGAATGAAACGGCTCAAGCCGGGCTGAAACAGAAACAACCAATTAGCCCGCTGTTCAAACGCAGCAATAGGAAAACTGTATCCCTTGGTTATTCACAGTGTACTATCCAGCAAACACTTAAGGTCTAAAGGGTTTTTCACAGAGCAGATCACCCATTTGTCTGTCAATACAATCGTCCCACGGAGACTCCATGTCCTGTGATGACCCGGTTTGGAGCAATCTTTTTTCTCAACGGCAAAGCTGAGCTTCAGAGCCACAGGGATCATGCACCAATTAATTTACTCAGCGTAACCTGAAGAGTAGCCCTAGAGATTGTTGTCTTTTTCCTTATCTTCCCCTTACTCCATTCACCAGTTACCTATATTTCCCCCACTCTTGTACACGCTGCAATTGTTCCCGATATCTCTGTGTCCTGAATTGACCTTCAGGTCCGATATTCACAGGGCAGCTGAAATGGCAGGAAATAGGCAGAATGAGAGCAAGGAAAGATAGACCAGTGGTGTGCAACAGATCCCCTCATTCAGTTAATACTTAGACTTCTCTTATTGTGCTCAACCTGAGAAGCCTCCATATCCTGAGATGACCCTGCTTCATTATTTTCTTTATTTCCCAAAGGCTTCCTTTGTTCTTTTCTACGTATTATGGGCAGCCATGTTTTATTGATGAAGCTCAGGTCCTGTTGACGATTAATTAGATTTGACACTGGTCTCCGGCTGATTTCAATCGCCTCCAGGCTACATAAGATGCCCACTTTGTTTTCTACTTGTAGGCAACTGGTGTTCTCAAAGCATATGTTATGCCCTGTAGAGATGGCATGCTCAGCAACCGATGATTGTTCTGGATGTTTTAATCTCACAGACCTTTCATGTTCCTTAATTCTAGTACTTATGGCCCTTTTTGTCAGGCCAATGTACTCTTTACCACATGAGCACGGGATTCTGTATACTCCAGGATTGGACAAGGGGGGACGTTTATCTCTGGGGTTATTTAAAATTTGCTGTATCTTAGTAGTTGGTTTAAAAAAGGTTTTCACTTTCCCCTGTGCCAGAATTCGGGCAATTCTGTCCGTAACACCTCTTATATAGGGTAAGCAGGTCCAGATTTCCCTTTCTGCTTCTTTCTTACCCATGTCATTGTTGGTGGTCCCATCATCAGATCTGAGGTTGGTGCCCCACCTGGCTGCTGTGATTTTGTTATCTTGTTGTATCCAGCACCTATTGATCTGTGATGAAGTATATCCATTAGCCCTTAAGGTGTTAAACACCATATTTTTCTCCTTCCCTAAGGTATCCTCATCACTGATCTTTAATGCACGGGCTAATTGGTTGTTTCTGTTTCAGCCCGGCTTGAGCCGTTTCATTCCCGCTCTTTCCTTTGAGGATAAAAAGCAACTAATACGAACCTCAGGGAACACCATCTTCAATCTTTTTGATTGCTTTTCCTAGACAATGTTTCCAGGAATTAGGAAACGAAACGTTGGACTTAGAACCTGGGACTTTGGATTTTAATGGAATTTTATCTGTCTTGTTGCAACTGAAAAGAAACAGGAGATGCAAGTAGATTTTATTTTATTTTTATTCAAGTCTGTTTTTTACATGGCTGAGATGCCCGTAACAATTAAATCTGTGAAATTGATTGCTGGCCATGAAAGCTTTCGTGCATAAAAAAAGTTTGAGACTCCTGGTCTGCTCTGATTGATAGCTACATATGCGCCTCCACTGAGTATGGTCCCTCCCCAAACTTTCCTGCAGGGCAGAGAGGCTCATATAATAAATATTTACAGCATAATTGAAGCGCTATATATTCATAAAGTATGCACTGGACTAATGTGCTACCATAGAGAACTGGCACATAACGCTAATGATGAACATCCCTTCAAACACCACGTAAACTAATCACTGCTTTTTGTCTTTAATGGCATCCATTTGTTTTACCTTCTTTTGTGCCCATCTAGTAAGAATAATAATGCAATCAATGAAATCTATAAAATCCCCTGTTGAAATCTTTTGTAGGTGTGGGTAGTCTAGCATTACTTTACTAAAGATGCATACTGTCTCATCAGGACTGCTGCTAAGTACGTAAATTGTTATCAATTTATGCGGGAGAGCCCCAGCTCCATACAAATGAGAGTCCACAATAAATGCAAATTACAGCAGCTATGATACTGCCTGCAATGTAGATTTATTAAATTGCAGCAATTAGTAAAAACAAAACAAAGCTGGTGTCTAGATCACTTGCATTCCCCTGAGTGCAACTTGGCTGGGCTAGGAAGCTAAAGCCATATTGACATAAGGTCAGATACATGGATGCTTGCAGGTCACTGAAGTATTCATCAAAATAATTGCCTTATCAGAAAATAGTGTGCTTGTTTTTTTTTTCCATGATATACAATGCAAACAGTTCAGAAACATTTATTTAATAATACAGAGCATTTCGTATTTTACTGATTCCAACATAAGAACAGGCCAAGTACCAAACCTGATCTATGCAAACGGCTCAAAATATTTTTACTTGTAAGCTGACAGTGATGTGGAATAAATATTTTCCCCAAACAACAGCACTGCTGATTTTCTGAACAGGTTTCATTTTGCACTGTTTATTGGCCTTCCTTCTACTGAAATGGCATGTGTCCCCTTTAGGTCCTTGCTAAAGTTAGCAACTTTACCCAAAACGTTGCTCTATTAACACAACTCTGGGTGCTTCTACTTAACACAGCACAGCATTTGTATACTCAGCTGTACAGTGGTGCTTAGTTTAGGGTCTATCCAGTCCAGCAGGTTGTGCAAGCTGCTACTGATATTCATACATCGAGTCTGGTGCTCCACTTCCTGATTATTTTACCCTTCTACCCCATTGAACTGATATTTCACTAGGCTGAAATATCACTAACTAATACACAATATGTTTGCTTGACAAATAAAATGCATTATTGGAAACACTTGTCACAATAGGATTCTTCTTCTTTTAGATCTTCCTGGGCCCCTTGCTTTCTGAGGCAGTTCAGGAGCAGTCCAAGATCTCCTGGCACCTGAGGTGGCATGCCAAATGCCACCCCCTTAAACCTGATGATGTACCAGCTTTTTTCCTCCAAGAGTCTAGCCTGCCACCCTTCTCTCCTCCATCCCTCTGCTGTGCCCCCTCTTCCAATCCAGGGATTGGCAGGAGAAGGAGGGTCAGTGGAGGCAAGTGGGTGGCTGGAGGTGGGCGCCACCCACCAATCTGCTTCCTGAGATCACCACTTCAGTAGGCCTCATGGAAGGGCTGCAGTAATAAAATAAATAATAATAATTCCAGTATTCCGGTGATTACGGTTTCTCTCAGTGGAATCCACAAATCAGCAATACTTGGGCTTGCTTTCATCAGAACATGGAAACACACAGTTCAATTCAATCTCCTATTCACTGGAAATGCAAAGACAGCCAAATGATTTTCTTCAAAATTGCTCAAACATGATTGCCCTTGTGTGCACTCTGGAACACACTAAGAGAATTGGACGATGACCTGAACTGCACTATGGCTGAGTGAGCTGGTAAGAAAATCAGTTCCTTCATGTTTTCTATTTCCTAACAGTATGGCTCATTTCTTTTAGTTCCTCCCTGAACCTTAGCATGTGCCTGAGGCAAATGTAAAAGTTCTGAAAACTAAAAGCACAGTGCTCAAGGTAAACATGCAAACAGAGTTTCCAAACAACCTTCTCAGTAATGCCAGTGATATGTACCCCAAAAGGCAGTTCTTAGACTGCCATTCTTCGTTGATGCTTATGGAAAAAAAAAAACCATTTCATACTAAACCTTGACGTGGAAGACTACCTCTTTTCAACACACTTACTCATTTCAATTAGTTGAATTTGTAGACTGCTCTATCTTGAGCAGTCAGGGCTGGTTGCAACACTGAAACACAAACCCAAAGTCGGAATTAAAATGACCTCATGGCCCTAAAAAATCCTGCCCAAATACAAACTTACAAACCTTACCCCCTCTTCTGACACCCAGGTTTAATCCCCTCTGTCTGCAGAATGTGTTGGGGCAACTCATTCTAACCATGCCTCCATACATAAAGTAGTATTTGACCCATGAGGGAGGTGGTTTGTTCAAATTATCCCCCTGTGTGATGTGGCACTCAGGCATGAAAGGGGTAGAACAGGGAGGCATTTTTAATTGCGTGGGGTAAATTCAGGCAGCGGAGTATCAGTCCATTCAGATTGTCGTGCAGTCAACAGGACGTTCTCAACTGATCACATTGTTTTTTTCCAAGTATAGACTACAGTTTCTATATAAAATATAAACATAACAATGGTACACAGGGAGAAGGCTGTCACATTCAAAATATCCTCTTAGGATGCTCCACAAAATCTTAATGATTGGCTTGTTCTTTTAGCTTGAACACAATCTGGAAAAAGATACCACAGGACACAACTCAAAACTGCAGGGAGGAAAACATGACATATCTTCTAGAAATGGTCCTGCAGATGGGAACAATTTCTTGGGCTTTGATGAATGACCAGCGTGCAGGAATAATGCTCCATCAATGGAGGAGTTGGAAAACAGCCAGGCATTAATTGTGAAAACACATCAGCTATACCAGAGCAATTAGATTTGGTGATTTAATAAGACTTGGAATGCATGCTTTTATTGTTTTTACCTTTGAAGAAAAAAGTGACAGTAAGGGAAACAAGATATGGAATGCCCTCCCCCCCCCCCCGGTCCCCTTTTACTGTTTCTTGGTCCTGGTAGCTGTGTGTACATCTTAACCATGCAGTTGTTGGGAGAAAAAAAAGACATCTCATCTTTCACTTTTCTGCCACTGTGCCACCGTCTAAGATCTTGCTCTTATTGTTACGTGCTTCCCACCCCAGAAACACAGCTCTAGAAACCATCAAACAGATATTGGTTTATCTGCCAGGTATTGGCAGATAAACCAATATTGGATATCACACAATCAGATATATGATTGTATACATTTTACTATACAACACCACCTCTGTGTTCAGATCTGGAGAGGAGGAGGGGGGAGTAGAAACAAAAGCTTCTTGACATTTAAACGTAGCATGCCAGGAGGGGAGCATGACTGGGCTCCAAATCATGGCAAGGGCAAACTACTATAGCCCTCCTCCCCACCAGTTTCACTCTGTTTCATGGATCCCCAGTTGCTATTTACTCCCCTATCTGGACTAGTTGCACAATTAAGCACATGTCCAACTAGGACCTATAATAAGACCCTATCTAACACCCCCCCACCCCACCCCAAAAGCACATCCAATTAAACATGACAAGCCACTGGCATGAGTTGTTCCTCCACTTCCTTGCAACTGCTCACCAAGCGATTGCAAATTGCAACTAAAGGTCTCTTCCAGGCAGGGTGTTTAGTCTGAAATTGTCACTTTGTTCACTCACAATTTATGGGGAGGGGTCACATGACACCATCATCTTTCATTCATTGTCCACCTGCATTTAAATTGTCACCTTAACACCACCAAAAATCTGCACGGATGTTTCAAAAAGTCAGCAGTGCAATTACCACATGTGCAGATCGTTGTTCGCATGGTTGTTTCATCCATTTAGAGCGGTACATACTGAGATACAATACACCACAACAGGAAAAAAAAGAACATGAAGAGGGGTGTCATGCCCCCCCAAACATGCTATGTCTCCTGCCATGTGGAGGGACTGTCACAGTTCTTCACGCGACTGCAAATGGAAAAGCAACAACTGGCTAGCACTACAAGGAACGTGTCTAGAAGTGTCCAAAGAGGAGCAGAGAGATGGAATGTACAGAGCACTTTGTACTGATCTATTATTGGCGGCTAGTATTGCCTGGAATATATCTGCTTGTTGAGTTTCCCAAGAAAGGGCAAATTGTTGCCATATGGAGTTTGTGTCTCAAGTTGGAAGATTGCTAATGTTTGAAAATCAGGGAAGAAAGCAATGGAGGAGCTAAGCTGCAGTCATTGATAAGGGATCGATGCCCCCAGGAATGGGATGGTAGAAAGCTCACTGAATGGTGAAGCAAAGGAATTAATTATAAGACAAATGGATAATATAAAATTATACGCAAGGCTGAGCAGTTCATGGGAGAGTCTCAAATTAACCATTCTATTGAATGCCATTTTCCTTTACTCTTTATCCTCTGCATAAATTGCTTTCTCTTATTCTAATGAAACAATTGAGGGACTTTTAAAGTGTGGAATGCTTACTGTGCAGCCTTGAGAAGAATAACGTGCCAGATTATAGTGCTCAGTTGGTGTAAGCAAGGGTGGGGATCAATTTTTAAGCCTGTTGTCATATAATTTATTTGTAATGGTTAATGATTTAACCTGCAAATGTATTAGGCATCTATACACAAATGGTATTACTATTTATACGTATTTAAAATCCATCCACTTTGCATTAAAGTCAGAAAGGCAGCAATAGCTTTCCTTACAAAGTTTTCAAGGAATTCATTCTCTACTTCACGCTTTGTGAGAGGTTTCCCCAGACTCATGATTAAATTAGTTCACACACAGGCAACAATGATATGAGCCAAACAATCTTGGACCACTTTTTTAGTTTATGCAGAACAAGAGGAATTAACCTCAGAAGATTTGCCATTTCAGTGAAATAGCTGCTTTTCAATTAATTTCTACACTACTCTTTGTAAAAGCCAGGCAGTATCCTGGGATCTGTGACTTGAACCAGGAATTGCAATTCTTAATTGCCTTGAAGGAGAAGATGAAGAGACTGCTCCCAATGAAACCCTTGCTGCATGGACCCTGTGGATTAACTCTCAACCAGTTGCAAATATTCCTTTTGGGGGCAAGTTGCTTGAGCAGGTGGCGGTTATGTAGACCCACTATCTCAGGTTAGCCTATCTAAATCCATTACTACAGTCTAGTTTCAGGCGCAGTCCTGACACAGAAACAGCTTATATGGGAGAGGAACAGGGGGAGTATAGAGCTGTTAATTCTCATCACATTGAAGCAGTTCTTTCCATCGTGGGCATCAGCCTTTTGACATTTATGTTATGCGAGGTTCCACAGGGTTCCATCTTTTCCCATATACATCAGCAGTTCTCAAACGTTTCAGTCTCTAGAGCCCTTTTCACTCCTAAAGAGTCTCAGGGAGCCCCGCCAGCACGTTTGTGGAGGTTCGGGGAGTCTTAGATCGCCAGCACACGCACAGAGTGGTGCAGCACTGAGCAGATGGCAGCCACTTATGGGGTGCTCGTGGAGCCCCTGGTTTCAAGGACCCCCAGGCCTGATCTACATGAAAGCACTGAGTGAGGTCATGCAGTAATTTGGACGAACTCACAGTGCAATCCTGCGGGACGTAAGAACGGCAGAGCAAGCGCTCTGCCATTCCAAGACAGCACGAATGTGCTGTAAAGCACGTTCGCAATGCCTCGGGAGTAAGGATGGGGCGGCGCAAGGCCGCCCGCCCTCAGTCTGTCACCAGGACAACCCCACGGCCGCTGGAGGAAGGTAAGGCTCCCGCCAGCAGGTGCAGGGGCAGTCTGGGAAGCAAGGAAGGGGGGCCATTGGACGAGCCAGCCCGGGAGGGGGCAGGGATGGCATCTGCCATATCCCTGGCCCCCGCTGGACCGGCTAAGGTAGTTACATGGCCTCCTCTTACTGCCGCCAGCTATTTAGCTGGCGGAAATCCGAGGATGACAATTGGGCATTCCCGAGTTTACACCGGGGGAAGGGGATGAATGTACCCTTCCCCGAGTAGACCTCCGGGCCACAGCAGCATGGCCTGGAGCGGGGATAGGATCTGGAGGGTGGCCCTGGGCCGGATCATTACAGTGGATTGCGCTGTCACTCTATTTTGCATCTTTATCCAATCCAGGAGAAGCTTTGCAAGTGTTAAAGAAGTGCTGGGATCAGTGAAGGGCTGGGTGATGGGAAATAAACTCAAGTCAGAGAAGATGGAGGTGCTCTTGGTGTTCGTCTGACTTGAGCAGTGACGTTCAGCTTCTTCTGTTTGGCTTCTCCCTTTTAGGACCAGGCTAACAGTATGGAGTATCGACCCATCCAGCTTTCTTATTACAGGCTCAAGTGGCCTTCCCCTAGCTAAAATTCACTGTGACAGAAATAGCCTACCCACACGTATCCATGTCCTGGTATCATCCAGCTTAGCATATTACAATGCATTCAACACGGGACTGCTTTTCAACATCTCTTGGAAACTTCACATACAGCCCAATCCTATCCCCCACTAACCTGCATGATGTAGCAGTGTCAATGAAGTGCATGCTGCATGCTATGGTGGAGGGAGGTGGCCAGATCACCCAGGAGAGGTAAGTAAAACTCATTTTTTACTTACCTCCCTCTACGCTGCCTGGCTGTCAAATGGAGCCAGCTATTTAGCCAGCATACGTTTGAGGAGCCTCGGGGGGGGGGGGAATGTCGGGTTGGGAAAAGGAGAATAGGATCTTAGCGTGTAACCATTGTCACCAATATCCTCTCCCTCCCACCACTGGGTCAGCCCAGTCTCCACCCCAATCCTCCCCTGAACTTTCACCTTACCTGCTCCGGCGCAGACTGGATGAGTCAGTGGTGTGTGCATGGGGCCTCCAGCTGTTTGTGCTGGCACCCAAGAAGTGCACAACAGTGGTGTGGCTTGCAGTGCCGGACTAGGACTTATGGCAGCAGATTGTGAGGTCCACTGCCATAGGCCCTGGATAGGATTAGGCAGTTAGCAGTCTAGCCACAACATTCTGAACTAACTGGGACCAGTTTCAGGGCAAAGGCGTCGCTCCGGTAGGGACAGGGCTGTACGTTTCGCTCCGTCCTAGTCCCATTTACCGAGCGAGCAGGAGGCGGCCCCGTCCCCTCACTGTCGGAGCCATTCCTGTGCGGAGAAAGCAGCAGGCAGGGTCTCTTGCCTGCTGCTTTCTCCGCAGGGGAATGGCTCCGACAGTGAGGGGGTGGGGCTGCCTCCTGCTTGCTCGGTAAACGGGACTAGGACGGAGCGAAACTTACGGCCCCGCCCCTACCGGAGCGACGCCTCTGTTTCAGGGAACACATTTTGCCTGTTCTGAAATGTCTGCATTGGCTTCCAAGCACAATTCAAGGTATCAGTGCTTATAAAGCCCCATGGGGCTCAGAACCTGGGGACTTCAAGGACCACCTTCTCCTTCACATACCTGTCCATATGACCACATACTCAGAAGCCCTTCTCTGGATGCCCCTGTTGTCAAAAATTAGGTAGGTGGTAACCAGGAAGAGGGCCTTTTTGGCTGTGGTATGGAATGCCACACGTATTCCTTTTTGGAATTCTATGGAATCCTTTACTCAGGGAGGTCCACTCGTCACCAACTGAAATGCCTTTTGGGTGCCAGGCATAGCCCAGGCCTTTACAAATGTTAGCTGAAGTTGATTTTAGAACTACTGTATTTAAACATTATTGTTCTATCATGCATAGCGCTGAGGGTTTTTTTGGTAGCCACACTAATATTCATACTCTGGGGTAGGTTTAAATGTTTTCATAAATAAAGTCAATGTTATAGACTCCACATAAGGCCCATGAAGCATCCTTTCAGGAATGCTAGGCCCCCACAAATACCTGGAGAAGTACCCTAGTCATTATGCAGTAGTTGCTACTGCTTCTTCTAAGACAGAGGGAGAATTAGCTATGCTTTCTGATATAAAAACAGGATTAGCAATTCCTAATGCCTGTTACTCAATACAGTAACACCATGTACAAGATGCTGACTACATATTTGTTAAATAAGCTTCTTGCTTTATGCAACATCATAAAAAGGGCTGCAATTTCATCTCAGATTCATGTGAATCACAAAAAAGGCTAAAGAAACAGAAGGAGACACAGAAGAAGAAAAATGGAGTAGCGGAGCAAGGAATCTGTTCCTGTGATTGTACTTGCGACCTAGCGTGATCCGTGCTACCTCTCACTTTCTATAAGCAGCTTGGCCAGCTTTCTTTAGAAAACAGCATGTCTTTTGACTGGTATTAGGCTTTGTGCAACAGGACAGGAACAAATGCCAAGAGGACTAAGCCAGGGCTGCACTGTGCCATTGTGGTCACATACATGCTCCTCAGTGAATGCATGCACACCACAGCCTGCAACCCACTGGCGTCACTTGAGGTGGGGCGGAAAGCTAAGTTCTGCAGCTTTCCGCCCCACCGTTACTCTCCAGTACGAGGTGCCCCGCCCCCTCGTCACAGGAGCCCATCAGTTGAGAGAAAGCAACGCACAGGAGAGTCCCTGCGTGTTGCTTTCTCTCCGCTGACGGGCTCCTACGACGAGGGGGCGGGGCGCCTCGTACCGGAGAGTAACGGTGGGGCGGAAAGCTGCAGAACTTAGCTTTCCACCCCACCTCGAGCGACGCCAGTGCTGCAACCCCCCCCTTTTATGTGAGTAAAGTGGATGGATGCACACCACAGCTGTTATCACTATGGTTATAAAGTATTTTATTTCAATTTGAAAGCACTAATTCATTAATAAATTAAATTAACAACCCAATTCTATGAGCGTGATACGTATTGTGATCCGTCAGAACATAATGCGATACGCTATCACCTTGGTCCCATCGCCATTCTGTGGCCCACTAGCAATGGCGTGGCAGCAAGGAAGCCCCCCGCTGCCAGTGGTATGCCGTAGTTTCCCTGCCGGAACAGGTAACGTGGGGGAGGATCATGGGTGGTTCAGGGGTGGGAACCAGGCTGGGCCTGCGGTGGGAGTTCCAACAACAGTGGAACTCCTGGGCCATTTGGATGCTGAGTCCCTTTGTGATGCTGAAGCATGGCAGAAACCTCTGAAGTGACAGGTCCCAAACAGGTGAAAAATAGGCAAAAATAGAGGAAAATCAGGGATTTTCACCATAGTTAACATAATTGACTATTTGTATACAGCAGTACTTATTCTAGTTGGTGAATTTATCCTTTGATCAGTAAAAAGCCAGACATTAATTACTAATGTTTTAAGTCAATTAAAATAAAATGCTGGGCTAGCTACCAACCAAGTATTCCCTTTGCAACGTCTTGTTTCACAGTGTACTGTACAGTTCACTATCCTGCTCTTGTTCATTTATCCAAATCTGCTAAACAACTGAGAGGACACCGTTACTTGAGACAATTGCGGAGGCATGATGCTGCTTTCCAGTCAGAAGAACTGGCTTATTTACTTAGGCCACATGATTCCTAGATCTCTGGTAGTCATGGAAAAAGTGATTGAAAAGTCTGCAATGTGGTGACATTCCAGCTATAGCAAGGTATGTGTCCACTTTGGACAGACCAGTGGTGTTTTTCCAACACATACTGATAATTAAATTCTTCTGGGTGCATCATTTTATGCAGGTAACCAGCTTACTATGTACGAGCAACATCACACACAGATTTTTCCAAGGTCACTGTACACCTTCCTGAGCAAATCCTAAACCCCGGTAGTTTGTAATTGCTCTTATTCTGAGCAGAAAGTGACAGATTTTTTTTTTCACAGTTATCACCACTGCCCCAACATCTACCTTGTAGGTTGTTGCTGCTGCTGTTTGTTTATAAGGGTCATTTTTTCTACCTGTGTTTGTGACAACAGTGCCTATTAAAAAAAATGGGGGGAGGGAAGGATCACAAAACCACTTGGGACCAAGCAGCAAAGCAGTTGGTATGTGTGTCTGTGCAGTGGTAATAATAATTTTGCAAGGATATTAAATCAGGAAACACAACAGCGGTGTGCTTCGGAGAGATTAGAAAACAAAGCGCCTGCTTCTATTTTTTAAAATGTTGGCACTGTAGAAAACTAAGCAGAAAAGAAATGTTTGGGATCCATTGGCTTTTCAGAAAACAGAGTGGTTGAAAAGACAACCTTCTGCCCGTTAGGATCAAACATGCTTGCCAACTATGTAGTTCAAATGGATTCCTGGAAAGCTTGGATTCCACTTACACAGGCTCTTTTGTGAAAATGGGAAGGCCACATTAGTTGCCAGAGTTCCAAACTGGGCTTGCTGATGGTATAACTAAAAATGTCAAGTCAGCACCCTTTAGTGCGAGGTGGTTTGTGTGTGCTGTGGGCAGCATTTGAGTGGACTAATCAAAAACACAGATTACATCCTAGAGTCAAATACTGTACAATCAAGTGGCGGTTCTACTTCTGAGACAGGTCTCTCAACGTTAGATGTAACTCAGTACATTTCAAGTGATTGCATGACAATCCTCCTTATGACAAAAAACTGCCTATCTGGCTGTTAGTTTCTGGACCCCGATAATCTGATAATCAGAAGGCTGGGAGAGAAACAATTTAGCCGTTTTCAAATGTTCAGAGAGGAAATACAACATAATGAAAAAAATTAAGTGGCATCCTATTTTAACAATGACAGCAAAGCAGAGATCAGGTTAGTCAGTTCCAATTTGGCAGGAAGCCGTACCTCGATGTTGTGAAGCAGCTATATCATGGTAAGCATGGCTGTTAATTTTGACAGAGGTTAACCTGATTTTTGCCCCAATCCTATCCCCCACAATTCTACGTGATGCAGCTATGCCATCAGGGCACACACTGCATCCTGTTGTGGGGGTGCGAGTGTGATCGGACAGCCTGGGAGAAGAAAAATTTTTTTACTTACCCCTTGTGGTAGGCCAGCTGGTCGCCAATGGGTCTCCTCAGATCTATGCCAGCTATTTTTCTGGCATAAGTTTGAGAAGTCTCAGGGGGCAGGTCTGGGAAAGTGGTAATAGGAATAAGATCCCGGTGTCCCACCAAGATCCAAACCCTCCCACCCCCGATTTGTACTGATTCTTGCCATGATCCTCCTCCGAACCACCCCCTCTGCTACCTTACCTGCTCTGGCGGGGGTGGGTGGGTCCGGGAACCAATGGCACATGCACAGAGCCTCCAGCCATTTGTACCAGTGGCTCCATAGCACACAATGGCGCCACGGCTTTTGCGATGCCGTAAGAGAACTTAAGGTGGTGGATCGCGAGATCTGCTGCCACAAGCCCTCTATTGGACTGAGCTGCCCATGTCTGTGATGTATATTAGTTCTGAGCAAGTATCATTAGCCTGTCCTAACTGACCATTCAGTCCCTACACAAGCATGCCTAATGAATGCTTAGCTGCCTTGTCTTTTCAGATCATAAGGTTCCTTTCTTTCCCTCCACAAGAGTTCCCACGGATTTCAGTGGAGCTGTTGATACCATACACCCATTGTTTACAAGAGCTTTAAAATGTAAACATTGCTGATTATACTAATTATTATTTTTTAATGTATAACATAGCTTGCTTATATCTAAAGCTCTGGACAGGTAACATTTTTCACCACAACACTGCAAGTCACTATTTTTCTGGATTTATGTTGAGTTGGAATATAAACTCAAATCTCTGGAGGATATCTATCTGTCTCTCTCCAAGAAGCCCAGGGTGGCAGCATACACTGGATTCTCTGATCTAATCCTCATAACACTGGGAGGCAGAGATAATGACCTTGAGCAGGTAGAGATCATACTGGCTGGCAAATAATTGTACCTCTAAGGGACTTGTATAAGCAGTGTAATGTTAGAAGAACAAACTCACACAACATTGCAGTTCCATGAACAGGAAAACCAACAACATGCAATCTTTCTATTCACAGAAAGGAAAGACCATCTGGGTTCATGTTAACACCATGGAGATGAGTAATTGGATGAGCACCCCTGGGAGCCATGCCTCACAGTTTGTGACCACAAGGTAAAATGGGAGCTAGACCTTGCCTCTGCGATAGACTTGGTCCATTTCTCCTCCCACCACTCCCAGACCTTATATTGAAAATCTTGGTATGGATAAAGAGGGATGGTCTTAATATATGCAGTATGTATAAATGAAAATCTGTATAGCTAGAGTACTTATAAAGGTGGAAGAGTATATAAACAGAGGTTAGCACTTTGCTTGAGATCTCTCTCTATTGCTAGCCAGTAACAAAAAGTCTTGAAGAAATGTACAGGTCCTGCCTGATTATCATGCACAAAGTAGCTTTTTTGTACATTTTGTACAAAGCAAGCAAAACAGGGTTGACCGCAAGGGCTCGTGCAGAAGGGAACTAATTAGAGAGCTAGTTCTGTCCGTAAGTTTCAAGTGTTTTTTGATGGGTTTTCAGAATGCTTGAAATAGCGCGGGGACCCAGATGCAGATCCCATACTGTCTGTGATTCAGCCCTTCTTGACATTTACAAGCAGTGCTAGCAAAGGACATAGCATTCCTGCAGCTTTGATACTATTCACCGTGCTTTGGCTCTTCCTGTTTCAAAGAACATGACTTGCCCCTGCTTATTAGCCACATTGTGCCTATTTGATGTGTAATTTAGAATGCCTAAGAGTCATTAGTTTTAATTAATTGTGTATTTGCTATAGAGATCATTGAATGCTGTCTAAATGCAGCCATTTTCTTTTTGTTTGTTTTCATTTATTAAGCACTATACGAAAGAGGAGTAGGAAGGGTGAACTGCCTTGTATTTCTGTAAAATTAATACAGTTTTCTGTGAAATTATAAAAAATAAAATTACGTAATTTGTGTAGAATATTCTAAGCGTGTGATTCTGAAAATTAGACAAACCATCTTCAATGACAGCTTTTGGTATGCAGTAAAATAAGCTTAATAGCCCAATCCAGTCAAACCACCACCACCACCCCACACACACTGATGCAGCCGCACCACTGGAACGCGAGCTGTGTTCTGCGTAAAGCACACTGCGCCACTGGAATGTGAGTTCCGGTGGTGTAGCACGCCCATAAGATTAGGCTGTGTCAAATGTAAGAGGGCAGTTATGTTACCACATTCTGTTGGTTATGTTTGAGGAGATGCTGTTGGAGTGATCAGGTGTGAAAATAAACTCCACTGAAAGTCCCATCGTGTAATCAAGTTGACTATGCTTTGAGTCTAGGTGAAGAGAGCCAGAACCGGGTTCAGGGCTGGCCCACCCACAAGTGCACCGTGAAACATCAGCTTCAGACACCAGGCTGGGGTGTCTCCTGCAAACTGGCAGAAGTTGCCCTGTACCTTGCACTTCCCTGGCCTGCTGCCTGCCTGGTAGCTCTATCTTACCGCTGCTCCATCCTCTTCTCTCTTTTCCTCCTAGGAGAGGGAGCACGAGAAGGATGGATAGATGATTGACTACCACCTCTGCTGCTACCATAGTTTCTTCAAAGCAGGCTGGACTGGTAGAATCCTGGGAATTTCCGGGTTCTTTTCCACCAGCCAGTATTGAGGATGAGATGGGTGATGAAGGAGGTGGTGGTGGAGGCAGCAACACTAGGGTGCAGGCAAGGCATGTCCTGCACTCGTGGGAGCAGGAAGTGGGTGCTGCTTCAGCTTTTGTCAAACCTGGCAGGGTTAGTCATGGCTAGAAGTTATCCTGAGAGGACTTTTGGGACAGCCACTGTATTGCCTTTGGATGTGGAAAAACCTGGTTCAAATCCTTGCTCTACCACAAAGCCAGTGTAGCCATTGTTGCTGCTGGCTTCCACAGAAGCCAGCCAGGGGAGCTGCGGAAGGGTGGCTTCAGGTTCCCTGCGAGGGAAGACTAAAAGAAGAAGGGGGTGCCCAGTACACCTCCCCTCAACCTTGAGCTCTGGAGACAGAGAAGGGGACAAATTTGCCTCACATGCCCAAGAAGGAGTTCCAGGAGGTTGGACTGAATTTTGAATTTCTCCCTCTGGTAGGTTCAGAAGGGCTCCCTTTCTCGGGTGTGCTCCTGTAGGCTTTAAGGGAAGTGCTCTTTAGGACCCTCAGACGACTGAGCACATCTGGGGAAGAGGCGCCCTCCTTCATATGAGACACACTGCCTGATGGGAAGCGTGTGCCCATACTTTAAAGGCACATGCATTACATGCTCCCACATCTGGTTTTGTGCTATGTTTTTTACAAATTATTGTGAATACAAGTTCTAAAGAACAGAAGATGATGAAAAAACTCATGGGAAAACGTGGAAAAACAGGTGAAATGTAAGAGAGTTGCTCATAGTTTGCAACGAAAGCTTGAGCTGCTAAACCTCATTATGTGATGCTAGAATTACTGAAACATTTCATCATCAACTTTAACACTTTATTAATGCTGTATAATGTTATTAAATGTTATTTATTCTATTTTATCATGCCACACAACTTTTTCCTTATGCTATTAGACATTATAGGTGACTTGTGGAAGAATTTGGAATGAGTTAGAATTTTTCCCATTGAAATTAATGTAATAATTGTACTTGTTATCCGCATTTTCACTATAATGGCTGTTTTCCCATTGAAATTAATGTAATAATTGTACTTGTTATCCGCATTTTCACTATAATGGCTGTTTTCAGGAACAGACTAGGTACGTATAAAGAGGGAAAGGTATACTCCAAACAGTAGAGTGAAGTAATGCTACTGGTAAGATAAATGTTTATAGGTATATTAATTTCCATTAAAATACAGTGTTTTTACTGAGAGGCAAGTTAACTGCAGGTACATTCCAGTAGGAAGTCCTTTTGCACAAGCCCCGTTTTGAAAAAAAAAGCCCAACCATCGTCAACCTGACAAAAGCCGTACTGCTAGGCTTCTGCCACTGGCTCAATATAATAAAAAAACACAAAGACGAGGTTCTCGGTATCATTTTCCTAGCCAACTCTGCATTTCCTCCCAGTGCACAGGTGTCCGCATTTAACTCAAGATCTGTATATAAACCCTTGGGTAAAAATGTTTTTTTAATTTTATTAAAGCTGTTTTTAAAAAAAGCTTTATAGGACTGTAATTGTAAAACTTGTGCTGCAGAGACTTTTTCATATCACTCTGGAGAACAGCTTCCTTTATTCTAAATCCAATCCCTGGCATGTCATGGGCACTAAATACATGTCAAAAGAAGAGGTAGCACAGTGTAATTATTACCCGGAGTTAGAAGAGCTTGCATCTCACTTCTTTTTAAAAAGAAGTCAGTTACCATTGCATAAGAAGCAAAACTCTGTTGATAGTGCCAATCGCTACAATGCTGTCATATTAAGTATGGGCAGAAATGGATACAAGTTGTAATCAGAACTGGGGGGAAAAAAAGAATTGGGCTTCTAAATCCAGGTTTATTGTGAGGCATGAAGCTTGCATAGAATTGAATACATATTTTGTTTTCCAGCAGCAAATGTCTAGATGCCCAGATAATAGAAGGGCAATTATTCATCCTTTTGAGCAGTCCTGATATTCCTTAGGAATGTGGTTTATGGGGAGATGCGAGGTATGAGCTGAGCAACAAGAACAGCAACAACAACAAAAGTGGTCTGGAGCAGTTTTCCTGATCTTTTGCTTTGCTTAGTTACTGCAACCACAGAAACAGCAGATCCATATTGGTGGGTTATTTATTCAGGTGGTTTATTTAGTGATTACTTAATTTCCACCATGCTTTATGGGTGAAGTCAGAGCCGCTTACACATTTGGAACACCTATGAATCCAATTAAAATTTGATCTCTTTAGAACAACAAGACAGCAAACAGATAAAACAGCAGCTCACTAAAACACAAATGCACCAGATGGTCAACCAAATTCCATTCCCAGTCTCCCAATGTTTTCCTGAAAGGGAACATTTTTTTTGTCAGGGAAATGAAGCGTAGGTGAGACTCAACTGAGAAGTAGGGCATGAAGCATTAATATACTAGATTTTCTATTAGATTGAATAGTAGTCTCATACTGAGAATCAAGAAAGTCTCTCTCATTTTCTTAGCACTTCACATTCCTTTTTGGCAGTCAACAATGAGAGCCTATTGCTTCGTTTCAGCTTGGCTTTTATCTTGCTCACCAAAATAAACTTCTGCAGCTTGCAAACCCCTCACTTTGGACATCTGTAGCAGTGTCTTGCCCTCAGACAATCGGAAAAGACAATGTTTAGGCTCTGAGTCAGCTAAGCCGCTTGGTATTAGCAAGACAAGGCCACTAATTGGTATTATGGGCTGCACAATATTGTTTCCTTGTTGAAAGCTAGCAGCTCCAAGGTCGAATTCTTGGTCCTGTCTGCTTCCGTTAAGGATGATGCTTCTATGTATACAGAACGAATCGTAGAAACGGGTTTAAAAGCCATGTGTAAGATAAAATATTTATCGCTTTAAAAACACGTTTAAAAACACCTTAAAACACACTCCTTGACATTGCTTGCCAAACACTCATCTGGAGGCCTTTCGTTGTTAATGTTTTTGCAACATCGCCACGTGGGGCAGAATAGTCATTTCGTACAGAATTCCACTTCTCTCTCTCTCTCTCTCTCTCTCTCTCTCTCACACACACACACACACACACAAGTATGGATTTTGATCAAACTTACCTTTTCTGACTCCCAGCCTGAGTGTCTCTGCAGTGGGCTACCAGCATCCTGGCTTGCAAGGATGCTGTTGGTGCTCCCTTGTGCCTTACCTTAGTTCCTCCCCTGGCAAAAGGGTTCCTTTTGCCTCCTGGCTGCCTGTACCACAGTAGCTCCTGGGTGGGGGTGCTGTGGAATACTTGTGTCATGTAGGGGTGGAACCAGGCATCTCCCCATCACTCAGTTCCTGGGGGATGCTGTCCCAGCAGTGGCCGCTCATTGGACTACCTCCTGCTTGGTTCACTCTGGTGGCACCTGTCTGGCCACCAGCGTTGGCGCTGGGTAGGGTGCAGTAACTGGCTCCTTGTACTTTGGGCCAACATCAGATCTACAGTGAGCTGACATCCTATGATTGGTGGGCTGTGCTGCAGTTCCCATGGATGATGGCATAGTGGAGGGGGGCAGGGTGGAGTTGCCTGGGCTCTTGTTTCCCCTCCCCCCCCCCTTTGTGCTGGACAGGCTTAGGATATGATAGATGTCATGCTAACATAGCAGCAACATTGGTATAACTTTGGCATAAGACTGTGCCGTAGGTCTAACTATTTTATATAAGAAATTAATGTTGACCAAAGCACAGCTGAAAACCACTTTCAGAAAGGAGAGAATGCCAAATTTAATGATGTTTGTTTTTGTAATGAAAGAAAATAATTTAACATGTTACAATATTTCTGTTATAAGTAAATTTCGCAATGGGTTTGTGACCTTGGCTAACAAAACCCGTTAAATGCAAAAGTAGGATTCTGAGAAGTCATATCAACACAGCTGTGCCTGCCAAGATACAGGGTTTTTATACTAATCTCTTTTTTGTCAAAGCAAGAGCAATCGTTCCGTTCTTACCATACATTTGCGATCATCTACCCCTGTTAAATCTTCCTCAAATTCTTTCCCTATATCAAAATCCATGATGTAGTTTTTAAAAGTGCTTAGTGTTTTAATGATCATATGGTCTCCATCTTGAATGATTTCTTTGTCAGGTTTAAGCATGTTGGCTATTTTCCTTACAGCAATATTGACATCTGAAAAAAAATTGAAGGAAAAGAAGAGATGTGTATAAAAGCTATAAATGCATAATCCTGAGAAGTTCTTTAGTGGGCAACTTCGTAGAAAATCTGACAATGAAAGTGAATACATTTCAATACCTCCTCTCCCCATACAGTAGATCTCAATTTGTTACTACAGATGTATAGTACTACCATTAAGCTTCCCAATCAAATTCATAATGAATTCTTTGTTATCCTTGTTCTTTCACTCATTCCTTCTCCCACCTTGTTGAAATCTACATGGGTCTCCCTGGGGGTAAAGACCTGCCATTTTACTTGTGAAACTCTGTAAACTTTAAAGTGTCACATACAATGATGTAAAAATAAGTCCTTGATTGTTAATCCAAATTAACCCCAAATTAAGTCAGACTGATTATGAAACTTGTAAACGTTGTCACTTATTTCCACCCCCCAAAAATCTTATCTTATTCATGGCACTGTTAGGTCCCAGAACTAAACATTCTCCTTCAGATAAAAGCTGCGTAAACTGTAATGGTGTGATAGTTATGCGTCTAAACTCTTCAGAACAATTGGATCCAGGCTAGACGATATAAAGCTATGGTCACCAAATAAGTAAACAAAAACAAAATCTTACCCAGTGCTTTCAAATACTCCTCAAAATTGTCATTGCTGAGCATTTTCCAGTAACCATTGAAATCTGCAGGCATTGCTGTTTGCGTCCTAGTCAAAATCAAAGACTTTTGCCTTCTGGGTGTTAATTCTGCACCATACAGCTCAGTGCCTTTTGCCGAGGCAAGTTTGAACTCTGGTTTCTTTTATCTGTTCTTCCAACCATGCAGTTATGCTAGTCCCCCTAAGCCGATTAGTGATGAAGTGTTACCTTTAAATCCTGGACCTTTTAGTTTGCTAATGACAACAGGATGGCTTGATTTAAACGGAATAGGGTCACTGCCCTCTATTCAATGGCTATAAGGCCAACAGATTAGCTGGGTATTTTAACCATATTATTGCGTCCTTTCTGCACTTCTTATGCCTTCTTTGGCTATATGGACAAGTTCTAAACACTGCATACAACAGACACACTCGGTGGTGGTGGGGATGGGCAGAAAGCAAACCATGGACGTCTGGTATATTTGAGAACCGTTTCCACTTTGCCTTCCAGTTCTGTGTGGTATAGAGAGGATTGTGCAAGTTCTTCAGCTGATTCTATTCCAAATAGCTAAATTTGTTCTTCAGGCCATGTTTATGCAGCATTCCCTGAGCGATGGGTCTCGGCAAAAGATATTAACTAGCTGGTTAATAGATGGCTAAAAAAGAGCCAGTCATTACTCATCCAACCTTGTATTATTGGAATAATACCCAATTGCAGTTATCACCCAAAGTCTCCAGCAGGGCTGCACATTTTTATTAATCAGAACACGCTTTCAGCTAAGAGAATACAAAGTATTTTCAGACCAAGAAATAAGCAGTACTTCACAGAAACCCATTAACTTCAGTGCAAGGAAGCGAGTGAAAAACCATGCAGTATTGCATTATTCAACAACAATACACTGCTGCTTGAAAGGAATCACTTGAGACTGTAAAGTCTTCCCATCACTTAGGAATACATCAGGGAAATTTCAAACAAATATGTTGCAGAACAAATAGTTTTTAGTGCAGCATGAGTCCGAGGTTAAATTAATTGAGTTGGGTAATCCAAGACATTAGCTGCTGTGCTTCTGAATACAGGCTGTGTCCCTCTCCCGCCGGGGACAAGGTGCCAAGTTTTCATAATCAAGATTCTCATATCTACCGAAGCATTCCCAGATCAGAGTTATATGCTACTTATCTCATGTGCATATTCCAAAATGATGAAAATTAAAACCCATCTGTAAGAGTGCATTCTCCGGATTCACAGAGTACTGGGGTCCCAGAACCTTTCAATACATAAGCGCTCTGTTGGTGATGAATTTCAGTGTAATTGTTTCATTCATTGCCAAAAGAATATTTAATAAGCTATTAGAATCCTATCTTGCTTATCAAGGCATACCAGTACATTCCTTTTCATCCCATATTGTCACTCAGATAGGAGTTTCGTGTGCTATGCATATAGGAACGTTGTTGTTGCCCGACACATTCTGTGTACACCTGAACAGTGTGCTAGATGCAGGCCACTATTCTGAAAAGTGGCCAGAAAGGAAACCAATGGAAAAATGGCCGCGTGGAGACTTCATCTTGTTTTCCCACATTTCCATGCAACATTGCCAGCCACCACTTCTAAACAGGGTAAGAGGCAGGTGTATTGAAAGTAATTTCTTGAAAAATGTCGTGTTTTGCTTGTTACAAACATTCATGTATAAAACAGTATATAAAATGGGGGTTTTATGAAGTTGTATATAAACATTATTTAAATGTGTATGAATTATGCCACCCCATATTTTTTTGCATAATTGTGAAAATATGAATATTTGTATATTTTTATTCAAAAATATGAAAAAGTGATCTGCAAAATTATGACTGCTATTCTTCTCTCATAATGATGTGATCAAATGCAGGGAATTCCCACTAAAATGCTTCTTTATCACCATGTTGCTGCTTCAGCCTTTTGAAAAATCAGTTGCTAATGTATACCACAGGAGTCATCTTACAAAAGAAGGATCATGGGAGGGCGGGGGGGAGGGGGAGAAGGGGAACAATACTAGACAATACACATATAGACAATACTCCTCTTGGATCTTTCCTTGAAAATGCGGGAATGTACAGTCAGATCCTCTGAGTATAAGTATAAAGTGAAGAAGTGTGCTTCTCTATCAGGTTTTTTTTAAAGTATCAGCTGTGTCTTGTAGCAGGAAAGCTGTAACTTTGCTGCAGGTCACTGCTACGGTCCTTGTGCTTCTGCAAGCCAACATTATTTTCTTTGTCAAATACCAATACAGATGTACCGTAAACTTTAGAAAAAAAATACAAAACCTGCAGTGTCATAATACAATTTACAATAAATGCTATCAAACCATGGGGGGGAGGAGGCTGTGTAACTCCAATGCTGACAAATGGGATTGTTCTTTGTATTTTGACATGACAGCACCGACAGTTTTATACTAAAGCAGACACATTAAAAGTGTTCTAGTATTGTGATAGGGTGAAGGCTTAAAACAACTCAGGATGAAAAAAAAAAGTCTACATTTTTTCCCCACAAACAAAAATGCCATCACCACTACAATCCTAAGATTGTGGTGGAGGTAAATCCTACTGAAATCAGTGAGGTTGATTTCCAAGTAAATGTGTTTAGGGTCAAGGTTAATGACAGCTTGTTCAAGGCAGTAATCCTATACACAATTTCCTGGAAGCGAGCCCCATTTAACACAATGGGATTTGCTTCTGAGCAGACACGCCTAGGATGGTGCTGCTAATTCACTATCGATGAGGATACTTCGACTGCAATCATATGCATGTTTACTCAGAACTAAATCTCACTATGTTCAGTGGGGCATTCTTTCTGTTAAGGGTACATTGAATTTTATCCTTTAAATGGTAACCACTGTTGTAGAAGGCATAAACCAGGTACAGCAAACACAAAAACCCATGTCAAGTTACCATATATTCCTGATCCAGCAGCCTCAGTATGCACTTGTGGACTCCAAGTTGAGGAGAACAGGAAAGTCTCTATACAAGTAGAGCTCCACATATACAGCAGAGTCTTGTAAACCTTTGGACTGGTACACACAGATCTTCCATAATGAATTACTCCCAAATTACTGCAGCTTATTTCCTTTATCAGGAATCTTCCCCCACCCACCCCACGCATATGCTGCCACCACCACCACAAGCCAGCAGCTTCACTCATGCAGCAGAGAACACCACAAATCAGTCATTAAGAGCGTTGACCATAGCACCATGTTGCTTAAGAGGCTGCAGCAAGTCCCCTTCATTTTTCCGTTCACTTTCTTCTGTATAGATATTGTGCTGCTTAATGTAGGAAATAACTGAGTCCGGAAGCAGGTATTTCACACTTTGTCCTTTGCGCAAGGCATGCCTTATGCGCGTGGCACTGATTTCATTCTGAATCCACTCTCTAACCACATAGATATTCTGCCTGTATCTGCTTAAAAGCTCGGAGGCTGAGATATCCTCAGAAGGATTGCTGCCAGCGCGACTAATACAAACCAATCCAAACCTTTCCATTATTTCTTTGACATGTTCTTCCTTCCAGAGGTTAGGTGTCTGAAATGTCTTCAGGACATCAGCTCCACAAAGAAGTTTTAGCTCCGGGACAACTGCAAGAATATAAGAATTGTGGTGTTTTTGTGACAAACATGACTTGCATTGCTATTTTGCTTTCTTTCAATACTTCCTTATTTGCATCTACAGCCTATTGGAACAATATATTAATACATTCACTGTACATCTCCCTTCACAGTGAACCATCAGTTTTGTTTTGGGGTGGTGGTGGTGGTGGTAGGAGGAAGAGTAAAAACCAGCAAGGCATAAACCATGATTGCCTGCTGTGCTATTTAAAGCCAAACTGTTTTTAAACTGAATGTGAGCCACCCTGAGGGACATTTAGAAGGTGGAAATGCTCTAACAAAAATATTTCCAAAATACAGACATAAAATAGACTATTACCTAACGTTTATTAAAACTCAGTCTTTCAATCAGCTGAAGGTTTCTTTCCTTGCCTTGTGAAAGGTGAACTTTAAGCAGAATCATGGCAGCTACCTGTTCTAGGTGTGCTGTGTCTGCCTTGGTTCTACTTGTCAGCATTCAAATAAGGATGCTTAACTAAACCGGGGTGGCCAACTTTCCACCATTAGGGCCTTCGTGTTCTTAAGAGTTGTGTAGAAGACAAAATCTTGGCAGCTGCAGTTGCTGATGGTGCTGCTAAAGTAGCTGCACCTGCTGAAATGCCCTTACCTATACAACCATTAAAGGGACAGGAGCATTCATGTTGAAAGGTTGGCTACCCCTGAACTAAACAAACATTCCTGAGTCAAATGATGTGCTTCTCACAGATCTGCTATCTGATCATGTCAGTGCCAAATGATGGTCGCTGAAATAATGCAGCCAGACACTGTTTAGGCTTATTTTTTTTAAAGAACTATAAAGAAATTTAGAAATCTCTTTTAATGGGTCACAAAATGGTGTAGAACAGTTGTGCTGCTGGCTACTAGTTTTGATCTAGGCACTATCCAACAGTGAGTCACATGTACACCCTATGCCACACACCAGTGGACCTGCTAACTACAATGAGGGTGTTGGTAAAACATAATGTTATTGCAACAGAAGTGCTATCTTAAGGGAAAACAAAACATTACCATTACATGTTGTTTAACAAACAACTCCAAACTATTCAATCTATCTTCATATGAGTTTCTTCAAGACCTTTACAACAACGATTTCCCTTTGCTGAACCCCTACGACTCTAGCTAGATCCCTTTTTGGTGGAGGGTCACAAGACGACTCTGGAAACCAGAAAAGTATCATCTTTCAGCCCACACATTATGCTTTTTAAGATCACTTCAATTATCACTCTTCAGTAACATATATGTACTAATATATGCCTTATCTGAACATAACAGAAGCACACGTCTGAAGTTTAGGGTGTAGAGTGAAGAATTCTAGACAAGTCAATCTGTTCCCCTCTAAGCTACGAGTCTGGAAGTGACTACATACTGTATCTTCTTTTTCTTGTGAGGAAACCCGAAGAGGAGGTGGCGGCGGCAGCGGATTTGCAATTAGGCTACCGCCCCTTTCCTTCTCCCTTGGCGTCAGCCGAATCGGAAAGCCACCGACGCCACCTGGTGCTGGGAAGGACACAGTCAGGAGAAGGGAGCCTGCGTAAGGCGGCTCCGAATGGCACAGCGCAGAAAGGGCAAGACAGGTGCAGGACTCAAGCCTCGGAGGAGACTTCTTGCCGGCCAAGCCAAGGTCCTCTTACCAGAGATGCAAGCAAGCAGTAGCGTAGCATCTGGCGAGTGCCTCCTCAAGTAGCAGAGCCTGGAGCAACCCACACCAGCCACTTCACGGTTGCTCCTGTTGGGATTTGAGCAGCGTTTGTCTGCAAGGACACTGGAGGGCAGTGTGTGTTCTGGTCACCTGCAAAGACTTTTCACCTGTCCCTTCTCTATGCCCTGGAAGGGGCGTGACCCTGACCTTTTCCCAACTTCCTCTTCCTCGCCATGTGCTCGTTCTCTTCTCTCTCAAGACTCTGAGGAGGAAGGTTGTGCTTTTCTAGGCTCCAGCCTAGTAGTCATCTTTCCATGCATGCCTTTAGGCATGCTGGGTGTGCCAGCTTTTAGGGGCATACCATCCACTTTATGTTTAGTGTACCTCTGGTCATAACCAGATGAATGTAGAATATGAAACTGAACTGTAAGTAAACTATTTTTCTTTTTACTATACAAGCCTCTGCCTCCGTGTCTCTTCTTTTATTAATAGCTTGCTAGCCTGGGTGATTGGGATAACTCTGCTGGTTATAGAAATAAGGCTTTCTTGCGCTGCTACTTGAACCCCCTAAGGTTTATGCATTGCACTATATGCAAATATCCAACAGCTCCACTACTGAATATGCCTTCTCTGAACATAACAGAAGCATACGTCTGAAGTTTACGGTGCAGAGTGAAGAATTCTGGACAAGTCAATCTGTTCTACTCCAAGCTATAAGAGTCTGGAAGTGACTACATATCTTCTTTTTTCACTGCGTATTCACCATAAATAGGAGCTGTGCTTGATCATGAGGCTACAATATGAACTTCCTCTAAATGTACATGGTGAAAACAGAAATTGTAGAACCCCTATTTGGTCTTGGAACTCTGCACTGGTCAGTTCTGTAGTAAGTTAACATTCTGTCATAGTAGGGACAAAACCAGAAAGGCTTCTTAGAAATGGTGCCTAGTGATGGCTGGAAGCCTGCCTCCAGTCTTGCCATGTGCAAGACTACAGCCTCTATTTCTAAACTGAACTGAGCATTGGTAGGTAATTGTATCTTTCCTTCAAAATGCCGCATGCTGGGGTTTAAAAAAAAAGAAAGCTGGAAAAATCCAAACAAAGGAACAGAATAGTAAAATGTTACAAGCATTATATCAATACATATTCTGAAGCTTTTGCTGGAGATTTGCATAGCAGGTGTCCTCAGAATAAATGTACAAGCAGTGTTCTTTGACAGGTGACATCAAATGCCAACACGGCCAAGCTACATACAGCACACCATAATCCACCCTGACAGTCATAAAAAAGAACCTTTGAGAAGTGCACAAGAATCTCTTCAACAAAAAGGAAAACATCAAATCCTGAAATGAAGCAAGAATTCAACAACTAACCAGTTTTTTAAAAAAAGAAGGCTGCCAATAGAATCAACTCCACTCAATAAGGAAGAAAAGTGAGAATATGATGTTCTTGGAATTTTTGAGGGCCACCATTAAATAATGACCTTACACTTTAACAGCTGACAATGCTTTTTCACAAGTTAAATACCTGTAATAGTGTTTCCATTACTGCTATCTTCCTAAGCCTTTATTTTTGCAAGTCTTTTGACTAGTATATCTGGATCAATACAGGTGGAGAGAAAGTGATTATAATCCTCCACAAGACCTTTCCAGAAAGGAAGACCGAGTTAACCAAAAGGAGAAAACACCATCAGCACAAAGGGAGCAGAGAGATTGAAATAGCCACAAGATCTCATTAAGAGACAAAGCTGTGGAACCCAAACAGGTAAAAACCAACCAAGTTATCTGCCCAAGTTTCATTTGAAACGAAATAAAGATCAAGTGCCTCTTATAAAAAAGGAGAGACTACTGTGTATGAGACGCTAAATTCAGCGGCCCTTATCGAAGATGTGAAAACCTACTAAAATAAAGTCGCATGGAAGCGGAAAGAACGTTAAGCTGATAGCAGACCTTGTAAATATCTCAGAGGAGTTTTTGAAAGAAATACAGTAACTGCAAATAACAGCAATAGTCTTAAAATATGGTAGATATGGCAGATAGGTGTAATACTAAAATAATATAACAAGCAAAGAGCAGCAGGAAATATAATTTGGAAACAGACAAACAAATAGGTCAAGACAGGCAGGCACTCTAAAGTGCATGGAAACTGTTTTGACACCTGTTCTCTGCATTTCAGGGCATTTGCTTTCAAAGTGGGGAATGAGTCAGTTCCACCAGTTCAAGTCAGTTCTATCACACTTAGAACATCCATCTACACTCAGCGTTAACTGAGTGTAGATGCCACTTGCCAGTGGGTAAGGCTTGGGTTTCCATTGTCTATGTCTGTCTTGCCGCCAGGGGCCCCAGGGGCCAGAGTCAGTCAAGGAGGTCCATGTGGGCCCTCCTGGGTTCCCCATCTGTCAGTCCACCAGTGTCCCTCCCTTGCTCAGCCCTTCAAGGCCTCAGGAACTGCCCTAGGGGAGGGGGATAAACTCTACCTTGGGGTCCTCCTATCACTGGGCTGGCCTCAGTGCTTCCCAAAGCTCAGTTGTCTGGTTGACCTCCAGTGGGAGACTGTCTTCCTCATCAGCTTTGCTCAGGTGTTTATAGTCCCTGGGGCTAATGGCTAGCCCCACCCCTTTCTGCTCCTCTCCCCTTCTTAACAGCCCTCCCTCACCTGCTCCTGCTTCTCCACTCACATGGAAGTGGTCGGGTTGACTCTATCTCCCTCCTGGTAAGCTCATCCCCTGATAACAGAATACTGCAGTGTATCCCCAACCCTTAAGTCAGGTCTCCAGCTAACCACCCTTGCCCGAGTTTCTTCCCTACTCCTCCGAGGTCTTTCCCTGTTGTGCTCATATGATATAGTGTTAAATGGTCAGGTTTGGCTGCTAATCCCAAACCTGAGATTTTATTGCTATATAGCAGCAGGAGTGGACAGCTTCCAGAAAATGGAAAAGGTGTCATTTTTCTTTTTAATTAGAGGCCAATTCTTTCTCAATCTTTCCCTGCCCAATTTCTCTCAATTGCTCTCAACCATAGACTTAAGTGATAGACTCACACAGCCTGTTTTAAAATTTGGTTTTCCATTCACATTTACAATCCTATACACTTCTGTGCACAGAGGACATCCTTCAAGTATACAGCAATCAGTATCTTATTTTGAGGAGGCCCCATTTTGCTTCCAAACTGAGAGGCACTCCTCAACTATCCAAGTTTGCTATCGAACAAATAAGACATGAAATGCGCTTGTTTCACCCATTATTTCATGATCCACAGCCTTAATGCCCTAGTTATCTGGGTATAATTCACAAGGACTGCAAGTTCTTTGGTCAGAGCTGCTCTTCCATTTAAAAAACCCAGATATTGCTTAGTGTAATGGGACTCTGGTATATGATACACAGGACAACTGGGATAACAATAGCTTCTAATACATTGTACAAGATATATGGCAAAATTTAGGAGCCAGCAAGCCTGTCCGTAGGCATGTGAGAAATTCAACCTAGCTTGGGAGGGATAAGCTGAAATCAGTCACTGTTTGCAGAGGACTGAAGAACATCTGTTGGGGCCTTGGCGACAAATTACTAAACAGGAGTTCAAGGCTCCTTTATAGTATATGCAGGGAAGAGCAAGCACACCTAGGGAGGGAGAAGTGAGCTCATACACACAAAAGTATAGCTACATATTTTGATTTAAATGGAGTCATTGGTTTCTGGTGTTTTCAGACGTTGTGAATGCATGCTGGGAGATGGCAAGCTTCACAGAAAGCCTACAGACTTTCATTAGAACAGTAGGGACCCCTGTACGTACAATGTCCTTTCTCCATATTATTGGAACCATTTTCAGGGATCCATTCATGTAGGTTGAATACATGGGGGGGGGGGAGTGGCACTGTGGCAGGTTCTGCCCTTGACCTACACATTTTCACTGTAATGTGTGCAGAGCACCCACATGTATAGCTGTATGCATGAAGAGCTCTCTCCACATGATCTGGAACCCTGCAAAAGTAGGGCTCCCAGCTGCATGGAGAACCCTACATACAAATATGTGGGGGGCTCACTACAGATGTTCTAATGAACATGGATGGAGACCTCCAGCACAATGTGCCTGCCCATACATTCTTTGCACACACGTGTATGCCTGAAAATGCTCAAATTACAGCTGCATCCCCTGGAATACTAGGTTCCCTCACTTTGGCCGGCAGCCCCAGCCATCCCAAGTGTGAATACCCAACTTTTTTTACTTAGGCATGACCATTAATCTGACAAAGGTGTAAGGTTTTATCACTTGAACAAGGCACAGTATTAACAAGGCATTAACAAACCTGCGAATGATGAAGCAAGCGACGCCCCAGCAGCTTGTTCTATGGGCCAATTGTTTTCCACAGGCAGTTTCCTGATATGGTGTGATTTAAGCAGTTCTTTGTAATGGTGCCTGTGTTAAAATAAAGGGCTCTGTGTAAGGTAATCCTCTCAGAGATACACAAAGCGATTATCTTGCACTTTCAGTTTCTAATACGCAATCGGCTTTTATGCACCTCAGGGGTTTAATCAGATGGTTGGAAATTTTGCCACATTCAATTCTGTAAATTGCAAGTTTCATGTCAATGGTAGCGAGTATTCTTGTCCTGCTTGAGCACTGCTCATCAATTGTTATTCATTTTTACTTCTCTAGGAGATACCACTTTACATAAATTTATCTTTTCTTAGACTTGCACTTACAAAACACAACTACATGCAACAAATATTTCACAAATTTACATAATCAACTGAAATACAGTCACATAAACCTGTTTTTTTATAGTGAAAAAACAAAGAAACACAAAAGAAGCAGCTTGGCCAGAATCCATTGGCTGAGATCCAAAGAGTTAGTTTAACCAGACCCACTGGAATTTTTCTTACTTGCTTCTTTTCAACAGTAGAATCCCATGCCACATCACAAAAATGCTATTGAAACCTCTCTCAGTTTTGAAAGAGGTTTATTGCACAATATGAGGGGTTGCTGTGTGAGAAACATGTCCAAAACGCCTTTGGATGTGCAGAGTTAGTTGTACAATTCTTTCGATCCAGGCAAATACAACCACCAACAGATGCCTTTTAACAATGAGAACGGAGCAAGACAGCAACTATAGAATTGAAAAACTCCATGCATTAAAGTCCAATCACCTGCCAAAATTCAGATGCAATGGCGGAAGACCTTGTCAGAATCCGTTAATATTGAACATGGGAATGAAAGAGGGCAAGGCAGAGGGAGAAGACTGCAAAGCAAAGGTGACTCATAGCTAGCAGCAGCAGCAGGGTCTCCTACTTGCTCAGATGCTTTTAGAGGCTTCAGGAAGTACCACCTGACCTGTTCTGCTTAATTGTTAAAGCGACTTGTTTGATGGTGTAGCAGTTTGACGTTCCTGAAGTTCCTGCCTTTGGGCAGAGCTGGCTGGGTGAGGCGCCAGGTCTTTGCCTCACATCCTTTTTGGCAGCTTAAGATCTATTTTGGGTTTGAGTCTTGAGATACTCAAAGAGAAGCCAGTCTCATAACTCTGACAGGCACCACAGTGAGATTGCAGGAGCTGGTCTTGTCTGTAGTCAGGACCTATAGCATTCAGGACATTAAAAACCAGCAACACAGATTTAAGTTTAATCCACTACACTACAGGCAGCCAATGGAAGGAATACAGGATGGGCGTAGCATGAACACAGTTGCCACAATCTGTAAGCAATTGCATTGCCACATTCTAAATAAAATGTGAGCAATGCATAAAAACTGCTGGGTAGCCACATAATAGGGACAGGAGGTCAAATTCTGTAATTTGTAACATGGGTTGCGGGAATAAGGTCAGCTTGTTGCAAATATATCAGCACTATATACAGGGGAGGCCTTTATCCGCTGGTTAGGCATCCATGGTTTCACTTATCCGCGGATGCCAAATCCCCCCCCCCATGGCCATCACAGTACCTTATTTAAGCAGCTGGCGCAAAGCAAGCGCCGGTGCAGATCTTGTTTAAACCAAGCGCTATAAGCAGCAGCCTGCTGCTTATAGCACAGCTTGTGACTCAGTAGAGTCTCAGCTTGTGACTGAGTGCCAGTCACTCAGTAGAGTCTCAGTGCTAGAGAGGCTCCGACATTAACAGGAAGTTCCTGCTAACGTCGGAGCCTCTTAGCACTGAGGCTGCTGGCTCTACTGAGTCTCAAGCTGTGCTATAAGCAGCAGGCTGCTGCTTATAGCGCTTGGTTTAAAGTTTAAACTTTAAACAAGACCCGCGCCGGTGCTTGCTTCACGCTGACAGCAACTTAAATAAGGTAATGGCCGTGGGGGTGTAGGGTGGCCGTGGAAGATAGCGTTCGCCTCCATCCATGGGATTCCTGTATCTGCAAGGTGGGGCAGGAACCTATCCCCTGCGGATACTGGGGTCCTACTGTATAAGGATTCTCAAACCGTGCCTGATCGCAAGTTTCTATGGATATGGCATTGCCAAAGAAAGTTCAACAAAGACCCATCCAGGGGCCTGAAAAAGGGTGAAGGAATCCATATGCTAATTCACCTGCCTATAATCATTCTCAGGTCTGAAAAACATGTTCCATGAGAATTTCCTTTCCATTGCATCACCCTATTGGGGAAAGCTGTTTTCTTTTTCCTTGACATATTTACATAAGAATGTTGGTAATTAAAAAAATCCACCTTCTGGCTGTACAATGTACTGGTTCAAATTCTCACAATTTAATTCAGCTAGATATATGATCAATGCCACTAAGTCCTGCATGGGCAGAGTCGAACTAAACCAAAGCACAAGAACCAAGGATGAGAGAGAAACTACCAAGCTACGCAGTGATTTTATGCTCATTTTTACCAAGATTTCTTATCAGTTTTATCATAATTTTACAGTCGTACAGAACTCACACTCTTGCACAGAACTTTTATCTCTTGCTGCAATTCCTGAGACATCTTGCAAATTAAACGCTTGAATTTTAAGTTTTCCAGATGTGGTATCATTATTCGTTTCACTTATTTATAGAAGTCCTCAAGGATTAAGCAAAGCAGCTTGTAACAATTGCACAGCACAGCAACATCTGTTAGGCATTATTTGAATATCACCATCTTACAGGACGGGCAGAGTGCTTGTGTAAACCCTCAAACTAGGAATTGCACAAGTAAGGGGAAGAGATCACCCTCAGAGCTGGATCAAGAGACCATTAAGTAGCATTTTCTCAGTTTACGACCTTTGCAATTGTCAGCTGTTTCCTAGAATTAACAGCTGCTTTTGTTTTTTTTAGTTGTCATCCTGCTTCTCAAGACAGAGGAAGAAGCAAGAACAAGAGAAAGAAATAGGAATGTGTTGAAGAAGTAAAAAAACACCAAGAAGATGCAATGCCAGAATCTCAGAACTAGATCAAAAGTAGTGGCAGGACTGACAGCTCAATCCTATGCATGTCTAAGGTAAAGGTAAAGGTGACTCCTGACAATTAAGTCCAGTCGTGTCCGACTCTAGGGTGTGGTGCTCATCCCCATTTCAAAGCCGAAGAGCCAGCGTTGTCCGAAGACGCCTCCGTGGTCACGTGGCCGGCATGACTCTCCTTGCCGCAGCGCATAGCATGCAGCTGGAACACGGAGTGCTGTTTACCTTCCCGTAAGCAGTACCTATTTATCTAATCGCATTAACATGCTTTGGAACTGCTAGGTTGGCAGGAGCTGGCCAAGCAACGAGCGCTCACCCCGTCGCGGATTCGAACTACCGACCTTTCGATCGACAGCTCATGGTTCAGCGGTTTAACCCACTGCGCCACCCACTGGCCCTATGCATGTCTACTTAGAAGTAAATCTTATTATAGTCAATGGGGCTTACTCCCAGGTAAGTGTGGATAGGATTGCAGTCCAAGTTGCTTTTAAGGCATCATCTAGAGGGGAGGAGGCACAAAAGCTGGACCTGAACCTGCAACAGTTCAGCCTTCCCTTGTATCAGTAGACTAGAACTGTAACCACATTCTTTCCCTGGTTTTCAATGTCTTTTGAGCCCAAGTTACAGGAGTCTAAGGAAGAACTTTTACTGTTGGCGTTGGGGACGGACTTAAGTTCACCATTTAAAGAAGCTTCTACATTTCTCATTGCTGTATGGACTACTGCCAGATTTGTCCTCTCCTTATGACCTTACATGTTTATTTGAATTCATTCAAAAATGAAAACACTTGAAATCCTGCCATACTTACTCAACATTTTTTTCCTATTCATACAGCCCTGCATATTTTCCTGTCCCTTTCAACTCTCTACCTTTCCAGTTGCACTTGCTTGCCTTTTGTCACAGGGAGAGCACCGTGGAAAAACTCAGACATGGCGGACTGGATAAGAAAGCTCCAGCCAGTTTATTACAGCAGAGCCCTCTTAAAAGACCTTTGGATTCTGTAAGGCTAGAGACAGTCTTCCTGAGAGCATCACTTCAAGAATGTATTTATTAAATCAAATGATAGCTTCTTTATGTCTTAATATTAACAAGAAAGAAATTGCTCTACTGCAAGATCACTTCCAACATAATGTTTTATAATGTTTTATGTTGGAAGACTTCTAAGGTACAGCGCAATCCGACTTAACTTTTGTGCCAGTGTAACCAGCGGCGCAACGAGAACGGGAGGCCCCAGAACGGAAAAGGGATTCAAATCCCCTCCAAAAGAGGAATTCAAAGGGGATTTGAATCCCTTTTCCATTCTGGGGCCTCCCATTCTCGCTGCGCCGCTGGTTACACCGGCACAAAAGTTAAGTCGGATTGCGCTGTAAGTTTGAATGGCTGCTTCCTAAAACTTAAAACCACAAGAGCATCCCACATTAGAGTATTAATTTTTGAATGATACCAGAAAAGGGATGTTGTAATAGCTTGAATTAAAACTAATTAAAAACTAAGCTAATGTTGGTTAGGAATGCAAGTTTCATATTATACAGACTGTTCCATCAGGTGGAAGATACTAGCTAACCACTTCTAAAGTGCTCCCACCTCTTAAATAATTCATTTTGGGAGCGGCGTTCAGTGCCAATATGTAGACAGATTAAGAGTCATTGTCACATGTCTGGGTATTTTCATAATCATGACTACCAAGACTGGAACACAGGGAGAGACACAGTCACATCATGTGCTATTCAAATGATCGGCTGTACGTTAAGGTTGAATGCATACAGATGTGTCATTCCTAAAGAGTCACCATGATCAAAATGAGTGGGATTTACTTGGTTGTGGTAGTCATGTGACCGAGCAGAGAAACACATGGAAGAGGTTTCACGCTTGTCTCTGCTAAAAAAAAAGGCAAGCAGAATTTGTGCTGGGAAAGACAATTTGTGGTTTATTAGGTTCACTATCCATTGTGCAGGAATACAAGAAAAGAAAGAACACCCAAAAATTACAAAATCTGAAAACGCGCAAGAGACCTTAGCTGCAAGGCATGTCCATACACCCACTAGTCCATCATAGGTCAACCTGCGTAATCAGTATGTGACCCACACTGATCAGGTATGCGGTATTAAACTGTCTGCATAGCAGATCAGATAGGCAAAGTATATCTCAAAAAAGCATACAGTCAGACCTTTTTATTTACAGTTCTTTTTATCCACGGATTTGACTCAACACAGATGGCAAAACTGTGGAAGAGGGAGTCCAAATGAACTACATTACCTCTTTTTTCAGCATTGTCGGGGCCCTGCCAGCCACTTCCAGCCTCCTGCGCGTGTCCAAACCGCCCAAAAAATGCAGCCAGGAGTCTCTGGCGCCATTTACAGGTTGCTTCTAGTAGTGGCTTTTGCTTTGTCAGTCAGTTTAAACAAACTCAGGAGGAGGAAAGCAGCGAAGATGCTGGAAAAAAGGTAATGTGGCACCACTCCCGACCCCTCCCCCCCCCGGACGTCATATAACACTGATTTTCTTATCCACTGTGGTTCTAGGAACAGAACCCCAGTGGATAAAAAGGTCCGACTGTATACTGCTGTAGAAAGAAAACAAAAAATACCCAGGGTCAGTAGCCAAGCTGACCCCCAGAAAAGACATTCTTTGCCTCGGAAATGTATGACTTGCATATATTTGTGTTAAACAGCTGCTTTGGTGAACTTCAAGATGAAAAATATCCCTGATGCATATATGATATTTCTGTGATCAAATTAGCTTCGACAAAGTCGTCCAGATTCAGGCCTGCCATATCACAGCAATGTGAAATGCATTCAGACACTCATTCGAAGGCATTCTTGTTAAATGACGACAATGTCAAGTGCATTTTCCTTGTATGAAGCAAAAAGCCTAGGTGGGTTTCCTAAGGACTCCAGACTGTTCAAGTAGCAGCCCCAGAAAGCACAATGGACTTGGCATGAGGGAAAAAAAACTGTTCTGATCACAAGAAGGAGAACAGTATCTTTCTCGAAGAACGGAGGCAGTAGGGAGGGAAGGATACATAATATTAAAAGCAGATTTTTGCCAGTGAATAAAAGGGCAGAACAACCTGCACAACCTAGCAGATTTACTGTATATGGTGCTTTCAGTGTGCAAAACACTTTACATTATCTTGAGGCAATCCTTACAACAAGTCTGTAAGGTAAGTATTATTACTCCCACATTTCAGCTGAGACTAAGCAGGAGTGGCTTGCCTAAGGCCACCTACTGTGTTCATAGCAAAAGGTGAAATTCAAACCATAGGAAGTTCTGATTTGCAACTCCATCTCTTAGCCACTACACTATACCAAGCAAGAATGAAGTAATGAAAAGTCATGGCTATGAATGGAACTCAGTCAATGCAACAGGAGGTGCCACACCAACACCACATATTGCACAAGAGGAAACGACCATATATACTCATGGATAAGTCAAGGGCATGTTTTAAGACCAAAATCATGGAATTTGCTATGACCCGTGGATGTAGATGGTAAAACTTAGGGATACATGAAATTCTTATTAGATTATGTTGTCTGATTTTACCCGAGGCCAGATCCTGAAAAATGAACTTGCCAGTAATTGTTACCTAAGAACTGTACAGTCTACCTAAGAACTCTAGTCTAATTTATTGGAGTAATAAAAAACTGAAATCCTAGGGTACATTTTCATTCATTAACTTTATTAATTCTGGACTTCATTTAACACAACTCTAAAACAAGCCTGTGAGCCAGAATCAAAGTGCCTTCTTTGTTGTTGCTAAAAGCAGCTGTAGCTTCCAGAGCACACCCAGAGTGCATTTTCAACCATTAGGCTATTGAGATAGTCTGTGCCATTTGGTGCCACATTAGAGCAATGGACTGAACTGATGAGAACAGATTGTAACCCAGGAGGGCAATAGAACTACCGGTATGTCAAACATGCTTTAGTGGAGGGAAGCATTGAACCCTGAGAGCAGAGTGAGCCAAGCAGGTATAGGACACTGGCTCCCCCGTCTCCCCCCCCCCCCACTTGCCTTTTAAAGGCAGAGTTGTCTTTTCTCTTCACCCACCTATCAGCCAGTCACCCCCCTGTTTTGTTTGCTTTGCCTGTAGCCTGCAGGAAAGCTGTTTCACAACAGTGCTCCCAGGAATGGGCAGAAGATGAGATCTTGGGCAGGAAAAGGAATGGGCAGGAGAAGATTAGATCTGAGCATGTGCCAGTGGAGGGAGGTGTTGAGCCCGGAGAGGAGACTGAGAACCAGCAAAGCAGGCATAGGAAGCCAGTTCCCCCTACCCCCGCGTGCCTTTTACAGGCAGTGTTGTATTTTCCCTCCAACTGCTTCTCAGCCTGGTCATCCCCCTGGTTTCTATGTAGCCTGCAGGAAAGCAGATTCACAACATGCTCCTAGGAACAGGCAGGAGACGAGATCTTCTCTTGCCCATTCCTGGGAGCACATTGTGAAACAGTTTTCCTGCAGGCAAAGCAGAGGAAGGGGGACTGGGCTAGACTCATTTATAGGAGGCTAGCCAGACACACACACACCCCACACGCTTTGCCTACAGCAAAGCTGTTTCACAATGTGCTCCCAGGAACCGGCAGGAGAAGATGATTATACAAGACTAGCCCCGCGCATTCATCTTCTTTCTGCTGCTCGGCGTGCGAAGCATGTGACAGCGGAGGGAGGCATTGAGCCCAGAGAGGAGAACGAGCAAAGCAGGCATAAACGACGAGGACGATGCCGACTCCCTCCCTTTCTTGTCTTTTACAGGTAGAGTTGTGTCTTCCCTCCACCTGCATCTCAGCCCCCCCCCCCACGCCTCCCCAAGCAGCTATTTTTTGAAACAGAGGAAGTCTTACCAGTTCTGGCAACGCGAGGCCTTTTTGATGAGCTGGGCAGCCCCCTTTTGTAGTCCCCCCAGTGACTCATTCGCGGGGGTCTTTCCTGGAAGTATAGGGCTCCTATAGCTCTCTCTATAGCTCTCTCCCAGTGGTATAGGGCTCCTGCAGCTCCTATAGCAGCAGACTGGAGAGGAGCAATGACCATGTTCTGCGGCCTGCCTTGCTCCACCAACAGTAGGGCCTTGCTCTGCCTTTTCATTGGTCGCAACTCACCACATTTACCCATGTATAAGTCAACACAGGTTTTTAAGGCCCATTCTAAAGGCATTTTAACTTATACACGAGTATATATGGTATGTCACAGCCTGTTGTAGGCAAAAGGTTTGGGAATGAACACTCCTGCAGAAAAGCTCAAAAACATGCAGGCAGTGCCTAATGAACTCGCAAAGCGATAGGAGAAGTCTCAGGAAGATGTGCTGCAGTCAAGAGAGATTCAGTATACCTGCTCCGGCTCCTTGTTCCTGTCCCTTTGCGGCTTACTATCCCCCAGGGTCAACAATCTGCCAACTCTCAAATCCCACAGTCCTTTTCAAGAAGTTCTAAGTATGCTTAAAACCAGATTATAGAAAACATGTTACAAAACAGCATGTGACACATTCCTGGATTCACATAAGTTATTCTGCCCTTGGTCAGAGTTTCACTCAAAGCCCTGGCTGAAACATTCCTAATAATACATAGTCTTTCCAAGCTACTCCAGAATTCTTTGGGGTCTCCAACACAAGGTATATCGCATCATTACCTCAGAACCGTTACAGTCTCACTCCATTGCACTTGCTCACTCTCCCAAGAATCCACTCTGATCCACTCCGATGTCTCCAATGCAAGTCGAGCCATTTCTATCCGATGCTTTGCTGCAGCCAAACCTTGCTTTCCATAGTTATCACTAACTGGCGAAATTATACCTCCAATCAATCGGTACTTTCCTTGGTAAGGGGAAGAGAGAGAAAAAAGAAGACATTACCAGGCCTTTATATCTGTTTTGTAATGGTGATAAATGAGAAACTGCAAACTACCTGAACAATAAAAAGCATTGTTCCTTCTCCTCTACGATGAAACCGTTCCAAGTTCTATCACTGAAATGTTAACTTCATTAGATAGTACTAAAAGGAAAAGTGGATAAGCATAAACCCTTCTGCAAATAGAAACATGTTTCATCTATAATGCATAGGATTAGACAGACAGAAGATAAGGTTAATGAATTTTTAGTGCAAGTAACTGTACCAGAACACGCTTCAAGATAGTTCAGTTGATGAATGTTTTAACTGACCGGTGTTTATTTCTAAGCATCTGATGTATACCCGCTAACATTATCATCATGCCTTATCCTTATGCTAACGCAACAAGGCTATGCTTCCACAGTGCTTTTCTGCAACTCTATTTAATGGCACAAGACAAAGCAAATCAGTACAATTACGGGAAAGGTTTAGTAAAGGCTCTTTAAACCAAAGATGGGAGTTCTACGGCAAAGCATCTCTAACTGAGCTTATCTGTGACACAGATCTTCGCCCATATGATTGACCATGTTAATTAAATGAAAAAAAGAAGCTCCTATTTTTCAACAGTGTAATGAAATCCTCAATGTAATATGTTTTTCAAGGCAGGCTCTGAAGTCCTCAATTCAGTTTGGGAAAAGTCAATACTAATCTTTTCCTAAAAGTCATAACACTTATCTAGGTACAAATAGCAAAATAAGATTGCAACAATACGAGCTTTTCCTGCACCTGTTTCTTAAGATTCTGTGCTGAATGAAACTGTAGCACTACATAAAAAAAATCTCCAATATTCTCTTGTTCTAGTATTGCAAACCATGTCAATCTATATGTGGTCAAATTTACAGGACTACATATATGAAGCTGCCTTGTACCAAGTCAGACCATCAGTCCATCTAGCCTGTGATTGTCTACTGACAGGCAGCAGTTATCCAGGACCGGGATCCTAATTAGAAGTCTTTCACCAACCTCATACACGAGATGCTTTCAACAGGAGCTACCAGAGAGTCCATCTGGGATCTTATGAATGCAAAGGCATATGTCCTACCACTAAGCCATTAACAGCACCCTGTTAACCATTAAACTACGCTTAATAGGATCCAGTAATGAGTTCTCTGCAGTTTCCCAAAGGAATTTATGACATCATTTCAGATCTACAATTTACTATAAAGGGATAAAAACAAAAGATCTTAAATAAGTTCCGTCTAATGCACTTCTAATAAGTGCAGAGGAAAATAAAATACCAACCACATCTATTTACTCCGAAAGGTACTAGTAAGGAGGGCCATATCTTGATTTAGTCACCTCTATTATGTGAAAAGGCACTTCCAATGAATTTATTGCAAGTTCCACAAGAACATAAAAACACCTTGCAGGATCATCTAGTCCAGCATTCTATTTCCGACAGTGGTCCACCAGCTGCCTCTGGAAAGCTTAGGAGCAGGAAAGAAAGGCATTCTTCTCTCCCACCACTGTTCCCCTGCAACTTTGTGTTCAGAGGTGTAGTGCTGCTGAACGTGGAGGCAATGCATAGCCATCAGTTCCGTATTCATGTCTGCCTCACAAAAATCTGAAAATTTAATGGAAAATAAGGTGTCCTATTCAGTTTTCTAGCATGAAAGCAACACATCCAAAACATTCTACACACAAATCTGGTGCAATCACACCGCAAGTGCACAATGTGGTCCAATGCTAACAGCAAAAGGGATGCAAAAGTGATTTACAGCCCAATGCTGTGCAAGTTGCACCAGCCAGCCTAAATGGTCAGTCACTGCATCCTGTGCAAGATGCGGCCCACATTCGTCCCCTTCCCTCGGTGCAAGCCCCGGCTGCCCCAATGGGCCTCCTCAGATGCGCGCCAGCTATTTAGCTGCTACACAACCGGGGAGGCCATGTAAGGCCAGCCAGGCCTGGGAAGGGGGTTAGGATAGTGCAGCGCAGCACCAATATCCCCGTCCCCTACCAGGCCTGGCCAGCCAATGGCCGCCTCCTCCTCTGCCATTCCGGCCCTCCCTTCCCATATCCTCCCACCACCCAGTGCAGCACCTACCTGCGCCTGGCATCCAGGATGGCGTCGGGCAGCTGAGCGACGTGGCCTTCGCACCGGTGCCACTTACTCACTTGATGCTGCAAAAGTGCTTTATGGCACTTTCACAACGCCTAAGGCCGGCACAGCACGTGCTCCGCTGGCCTATAGTTAGGCTGGACTGCGGCCAGGTAGCCCGATCCTGCCTAAGATGCAGTGGCCGGCCGAAATGGCTGGCTACTGCATCCTAGGCAGGATGTGGCCCATGCTGCCGTTGTCGGGGCTCACCTCGGGGGAAGGGGACATGAACCAAATGGGCCTTCTTGGACGCGCACCAGTTCTTTAGCTGCCGCACGTCTGGAAAGGTCGTGTAAGGCTTGCCCGGCCAGGGAATGGGGATATTGGCGCCAATATCCCTGTCCCTCCCAGGCTCCCCTGCCACCCTGGCCCTCTCCATGCCCTCCTGCTGCCTGGCACAGGGCTTACCTGGGTCGGGCTGCACGGAGTCCGGTGGATGGCGAAGTGAGTGGCACCAACCTCTGCCGTTTACTCCAGAGGTGCTGCAAAAGTGTCTTGTGGCACTTTCACAACACCTTAGGCTGGCAGAGCTAGGCCTAAACTTAGGCTGGATTGCAGCTTCAGTGAAGTATTTCTTACCACCCTGTCACCCTGCCCCACAGCAGCCCAGCTTATCAGCTTGGCAGCCCAGGCCGGTGGAGAGCCTCAAAGAAGCGACACACTAGCTGCCTGCTAATATTGGGCCAGTAAGTGGTCACAGGATCACTGATGGCCTGAGTTCCTGGCCAGAGGCAGGACAACTGGCTGGACAAGCAGGCTCTGACTCCAACTGGGCCTCGTTCTTGAGAGACCCAGCCCTGGGAACACAGCAGGAAAGGGTGGGGCCAGGGAGAAAGAGCTGGGAGCTCATAAGGAGGCCAGCAGTCAAGGGGAGGGGTACACAGGAGCTCCCACCCGGGGAATGGAGTTGGGATACCTCCTTACCTAAGCAAGTCTGTCCCTCACCGGGAGGAGGGGAACTCTTCACCCAGCCTCAGCTAAGGGGCAGGTTGTACGCCAGGAGGTGGAACGGTGTCCAGAACCGGGGAGGTGAGTGGCCTGAAGTCACCCCAGGGCAACCCAGGCAGGCCCCAGGCTCGATCTAGCCTTTCGAACCCTGGGCCGACCAGGCAACCTGCCACCCGGTGGTGGGACCCCCGGAGCTGAGGTAAGACTCGCTGGAGAACGAGCGGACCATCAACACCCACCTCGACTGACCCTGGGCCAGGGCCCGAGCCACTGAACTGCAGCCATCTACCTGACTCTCCAGTCATCCTACTGATCTCCAAAGCACCAGTCCTGTCTGGAGCCCTGACGGTCCATCCCATGGTGTGCACGGCAGGAAGAACAAGGAGAGGATCTTGTTAAAGACTGAAAGGACATAAAGGACCCTGTGACATAACAAGGGTCCTCATGAATGTCAAATCATTAACCCGATTAAACTGGCTCAGCAACCTGCGCGTTTCGTTGCGGGGGCCCGGGGGAAGAGAGACTTGAGTCAAGGACAATTGTACAAGAAAGATCCCACACCCTCCATGGGGGACATGGACGCCCCTATGGAAACAACACCCCACCCACCCCACCCAGTTGACCTCCCCATAATCTTGGCTTACCATATATGAAGGGGGGACAAAGTGCCTATACCTTTAACCATTGTATAGAAGAGGAATTTGGGCAGGTGCAGTTCATCATGGAAGGGTACAACAAGCTGCACCTGCCCAAATTCCTCTTTTATACAATGGTTAAAGGTATAGGCACTTTGTCCCCCTTCGTATATGATAAGCCAAACGTAATCTGTTCCACAAGGGCATTTTCCCCTCACTTGGGCTCCAATACCAGAAAAGAGCATGGCTGGAGAAAAGTGCTTGGCGAGAGGGGCTGCAGGAGGGTAAGCTAAAAGTGGAGGAAAGGTTCTGCCATCATCACCTGTACACCTTTTTGCTGCTGAAATCAGACCACCATCACCCCTTTCTATGTGATGGTGACTTGTCTGGGTTTAACCATTATCCAGCTCATGGAAAAGTATGAGAGAAGATGAGGTTGTGCACAGTTGTTCTAAACTCCATCCAAGTATTCAAAATCCTGCTGTTGGGGTTTCTGGTTTGTGTTTTCTTCTAGGTATTTCATGTGTCTTTTTGCTGCCTCTCCGGGTTAGGACAGCCTGTGAAGTTCAGACTTCCTCTTGCTATAATTTAACTAGCTGCAAACTCTGATAGTATCCAGATAATATCTCCTATTGCCTAATAGGATTCCTCACTCTCCCACTGTTACATAATAAAGTAGCAATATCTATCTTTATGGCATAAGATTCAAATGATTACTCTGAAATTTGGACCTGGAAGAAGCTTTAGAATACTATCTGGTGTATTTCGTCAACAGGGATAATCATACAGGAAACATCCCAGACAGACTGTTGTTTTTTTCTATCTATTTTTAGTAGGTTCCAGTAATGGGCACTCTACCTTCTTTCAAAGTAATTTATGGCTTCACTTTAGAACTACACTTTAACAGAAAGGTTTGCACTTTCTATTAAAGTGCAAACCTGAAGTGAGGCCATAAAATACCATCATGTTTATTGCTGACCAATTACTCCAGGTCACACTGGCTCCAATTAATGTTAAAAGTAGCTTTCCTACTGCCGGCCTGAAGTGGAAACACAGAAACATTCCTGTACTAGATGTTGATCGGGTAGTAATGTTAAATGTGACATTGTGCAGAACTTTCCACGCTCAAGATAGCCAATCTTAGGGATTTATCTTCCCGGCTAAAGGCTCTTTCATGGTACTGCAATGGCTTCAAAATCACTTCTTTGTGGCTTCTTCCCCTGCTGCCACAGTAACGTTTGGAAGCTTGAGATCACACAAAAAGAGCAGATAGTATGGATCATTCATAAGATCAATTTCCGCCAGGTGACTAATAAGTAGAAAATGCAACGCCAGTACAGTAGTTTGTTTGGAGACGTGCACCGGACTATCATTCATTTATTTCACAACCATATACAGGTAATGAGCAAACTCAGGAAGATAGTGGAGGACACGAAGGCCTGGTGGGATATGGTTCATGGGATCACGAAGGGTCGGACACGACTTAACGACTGAACAACAACAAACATATACAGGCATCCCCCTGTAACTGCGGTTCCTGTAACCACGGTTTCACTTTTTTACGTTTCTCCGCGTGCCTCCTTGCCCATTACCTTCCTTTTTCTTTGTAGCAGTGGTGCCAAGCAAGTGTGTGTCTTGCTTTAACAAAACACTATAAGCAGGATGCTGCTTATAGCACACAAGCAGACAGGCAGCCTGAATGCTAGAGAGGCTCAGCCCGAACGTTAGCAGGAAGTTAACGTTCGGGCTGAGCCTCTCTAGCATTCGGGCTGCTTGTCTGGTTCTATGTTATAAGTAGCATGCTGCATTTTGTTAAAGCAAGACACATGCTTGCTTGGCGCCACTGCTACGAAGAAAAAGGTAATGGGCACAGGGGGGCCGTGGAGATAGGGTTCGTTCTTTTCCGTGGTGAGAGCAGGGACCTCCCCCGTGGATGGGGTGGGGTACCTGTACAACTTTCTAATCCTGTCTGTACCCCTCCCCCCATTTAACATATACAATATAGTCAGGTCACATCTTTCATGAGGGTTAAGTTCTGAAGTCAGTGCATAAAGCAAAAATTGCATATAGTCAAAATTACCCTTAAATCTGAAAAATACATACTGTCTCTTTAACAACTAAAATCACACTTTGAGAGACACACAGAAACTGAGATTAGGGGAACAGCATATTAATTCTCCCATGTCATGTCAACTCTGGGCATACATTCATATATTCAGTGAGAGCATATGATCTGACCTGACTGTATATCAAAATGGAAGCATTAAAAAAACATCAAAATAAAATAAATCAGCACAGTAGAATAGTCAGACAAATTGATATCATTGCTAAAAGAAAAACAGCTATTTACATTCTCATTTTCCACAGATCTAACATAACAAGTCTATGCTGGGTATTTACCTGTAGAGTTAACTATGGTACATCAATGGGATTCCTTCTACACCACCGAGAAAAGCATCTATGACTAGGCCCAATTTCAGCATACTGGTTATTACTGCTCACACATAAAGTCTAGCTGGAGAGGGAAGGTTATACAGTGGACCCTTTCCATCAACGGATTCGGGACCCGCGCATTTGTCTCACCATGGATCCCAGACCCGGGGGGTCCACTTTAAAAATGCTTTAAAAAAGAAAATAAAGTTTAAAAAATGCAGGGTTTTAACCTTTTAGAAGCAAACTGCTGCATTGTCTTGCTTAAACAGGCTGAAATCGCGCTCCGGAAGCCTCTACTAGGTTGCGCGACTCCCCCTCCCTCTCCCAAAATAGCTCCAGAATGCATGGGTGACCTTGAGAGAGGGGAGGGGGGAGTCACACAATGCGGAAGAGGCTTCTGGAGCATGATTTCAGCCGCAAGAACACCGTTTGCGTTTTCTGGTTGGACCCCCGTATCCGCGGATTTCAGTATCCACGGGGGTTCCGGGAACAGAACCCCTGTGGATAGGAAGGGCCAACTGTACTATGGTAGTGGACACCTTACACAGGAAGGGAGTTCAGAGGCCTCACCAGGTACTTTGACTTCCAATCTGCATTCCTAGAAGCTTTGGTGAAGCCAAGACAGCACCTGACAAATCAGGGGCATGCTGGGTCACATAACCAGATGCTGGGTTCCAAAATCAGGGAGGCCACTGTGTATTAGTGAACCTGGCACTGTCTCAGCCACTATACAACCTTTGATTTCCAGTCTGATGATCAGATCATTTCTAGCAAGGCCTTCAAACAAGAGACATCCATCTGCAGACTGTGACTTGTGCAGTGCCAGCATGTATCTATGCTCTCGTTTTCCCTGCACGCATGAGCTGGATTGTGTCCAATGTGCACAATAACTACAAAGATGATCAACACTGAAGGTTTTAGATGCAATTCCTATGTAGGAAAAATATTTCTCACTATTATGCAGTTTTGTTTGATTAACAGATCTACAAAGCTATACCAAGAGTAAGGAACATAAACCGAGTTTATATATTTATTTTATGTCTTCCAGCATCCTCTAAGCTCCAGAGGTTTGAGGAAGGCACTGTTGCAGGCTCAAATAGAATTATCACAGATTACACTCTAACCTTTTCTCTAGATTACATGGAAATATCTTATCATGCAGCATTTAATTTTTCTAACTTTCATTCTGTAATGGAAAATCAAAGTTAAACTCATGCCAGCAACTGCTGTGACATTAATTAAATGTGACACTAACCTGGCACCTGGGATCAGACATTTTCCTTTTCAGTTACATAGCTGTTGGTTTAAATATGTTGTAAATTCTTGACAAAGAGGAAACGAATGTTGAATTAAATAGCATGCACCTTTCCTGTCTCTATCAGGTGTCCGGGATCTCAACTATACATTCAACATCTGTTAATGAGGATTAAAGGGCAATTTCTCATACCCTTGCTATCAGGATTATACTGTGCTGCTGTAAAGACCTTACACTTGCTGGCAAGCAGTGAACAGCTGGCTACTATCCTACAGCTACCTGTTCAAAGTTGAATGGACAGTCTTCAGAAAGACCACACGACTGGACAGGTGGCTCTGCAGTGTATTTTGCAACAGTCATCATCACATCATTTGGTGACTAGCCTGAAAGACAACTGAGGCAAAACATACAAACAAAAAAGAGCCATGATGCGAAGGGCACAATAACAGTGTCCGGAAGGTTAGTTGTGTATTAGGACAGGACTGGTCCCTTTGGACATAACCACATTGATCCAATCGCCAGTCGTTTTCAACAGATGGTTATTCCCCATTTTTCTTGGCAGCCAACCAGCCCATTGCGAATTACCAAAGGCAGGTAATAAGCTATACTCTTTGTAAATCCAGACAAGCAGTTTTCCCTTATATATTCAACCCGGTATCAAAATGAGAGGCAATGCCATCTTCACTGCATTCTATGATCTTCCACTCCATCCTGGTTTTTATTTCCCTGCAAAAACATGCATTTAATTCAAGGATCACCACCTTCCGGCAACTGGTCTGGACAGCAGTCTAATGCTACTCTCTTCCCAGTCATTTAATTGCCCCATTGGCTCTACTTGTGACAGGTTTTTTTTTTCTTTTAAAACTTTGAATGCTGAATTTGTACCACTATACCTATATACACCTGGCTCAAACATTTTAACCTATGTACTCATCCAAGATGGCGGCTGCCAGGGCGCTTGTACTGCCCCGTGCTGGAGCCCAGGGCCCGGCTGCTTGAGGTATGTGGAGCCTGCAGACCTCGAGCTGCGGGTTCCCAGGGCTCGAAAAAGGCCCTCCCACCCATCCTGGTCTCCCTCCGGTGCAGCAGGAAGACAAAAGTAAGTGCCAATGATGTCATCGGCACTTCCTTCCGGTGGTACGCCATTGAGAACCCCTGTTTTAGAGCATATAACAAGAATGTGATTTAATAAAACTGGTTAGAACGTGTATAGTTTTGAAACTTATAAGGTGAATTAGTTATTACATTGGTATCTGCACTCAGCCTTCTTTCAAACACAGCGATTATGGGATTTTTTTTTTTTTAAAAGTAATATAGAATATTGCCAGATCTGAGTCTTATATTCTGACCCCAAAACTTTATGTGGAAACAGATAAAATTCTTAGGATGGCTGCCATTCTAATCGCATGTTTATTTATTTTTTTGTGATGTGATTCAAGTACCGCTGGGGTGGAGACAAAGATCTGGACTAGGAAGTGAATCCATTTTTATTAAAAAAAAATTGTTTCAAATGAATGTGAGGGTCTTCTTGTGAGCTTATCGCAGAGATTTCCTCCTCTCCATCCAGAAACAAATAAGGACGCAGTGAATTTACAAAAAGAGGCACATTCCAACGTGCTTTGTGTAAAGAAGTGCTGCCTTGTGATAGAAGAAACAGAATGGAACAAAGTACAGAACAACACCCGCCCACGCCCCCATAACATTACAATACTAACATTGAAAATTCGCAGTCAGAACAGGTATTTTAAGCAATTGGCATATGGCTCCTGAATGCATTAGATTAGAGCGAATGTGCTGAACAGGCGGCATAACCACGGGATACACTGATTTGACTGCTCCGCATGTTTATCTGCAAGTGCCCCTGCTAACTGTGAAAAAGGCACTTTTGGTGCTCCTCTTATATTTAGCAGGGGGAGAGTAACTGCTCCCATTTCACCCCAGCACAGTGTCTTTCTGGTGGCTGTTGCTGGTGGTGTTCTGCATCTTTTTTAGATTATGAGCCCTTTTGGGACAGGGAGCCATTTAATCATTTGATTGTGTCTGTAAACCGCTTTGTGAACTTTTTGTTGAAAAGCGGTATATAAATACTGTTAATAATAATAATAAGTTGATTAGATGCATCAGAACAGGAAAAATTGCAAATTCATTACTTTATTTATTTATTTTATTTAAAGAATTTATACCCCGCCTTTTCCTATGCCAAGGCAAATGCCCAAGGCGGCTTACAACAAGTTAAAATACATAATTTAAAAACAGTACATAAATTAAAAAACAATAAAATCCACTGGGGGGGGGGGGGTTGACAATGTAGAGCAGAACAACAACAAGGCAGAACATACTGAGGCACTGGGGCAGGCAACAACCCATCACCCAAACACAAGACGAAACAGAAACATTTTGAGCCCCCGCCGAAAAGACATGAGGGAGGGGGTTGTTCTCAAATCCCGTGGCAAGGAGTTCCACAATTGTGGCACCACAACAGAGAAGGCTCGCCTACGAGCTGCCATTCTCCTAACTTGAGATAGAGGTGGCACCCGCAGGAGAGCCCGCTCAGATGATATAAGAGAGCGGGCCAGAATGTATGGGAGAAGGCGGTCCCTCAGATATCCTGGACCCAAACTGTGAAGGGCTTTAAAGGTCATTACCAGCACCTTGAATTGGGCTCGGAAACGAATGGGCAGCCAGTGCAGCCGCTGAAGCAATGGTTCAACAGAGTCAAATCACCTAGCTCCAGTGACCACCCGGGCTGCCGCATTCTGCACTAATTGCAGCTTCCGAACTGTCTTCAAGGGCAGCCCCACGTAGAGCCCATTACAGTAATCCAGTCTGGAAGTCACTAAAGTGTGGACCACCGTGGTCAGGTCCGATCGACTCAAGTACGGCTGCAGCTGGCGCACCAGCCGAAGCTGGGCAAATGCACCCCTGGCCACAGCCGCCACCTGGCTTTCCAGGGAGAGCTGTGAATTCAGAAGTACTCCCAAACTGTGCACCCATTCCTGCAGGGGGAGTGCAACCCCATTCAGAACGGGCAGATGACTCAGTACCTGCATCGAGGCTTTCCTGACCAGTAGGACCTCTGTCTTTTCTGGATTCAATCTCAGCCTATTAGCCCTCATCCAGACCCCAACCGCCTCCAGACAACACTCCAGGACTTCCACAGCCTCCCCGGAACGTGATGGCAAGGAGAGAGAGAGAGCTGCGTGTCATCAGCATATTGGTTACACCCGACTCCAAATCCCCGGATGATCTCTCCCAACGGTTTCATGTAGATGTTAAAAAGCATGGGAGACAGAATAGAACCCTGTGGCACCCCACACTATAAAGGGCAGGGCGCCAAACAGGCGTCTCCCAGCATCACCATCTGGGACCTGTCAGCCAAGAAGGAACGGAACCACTGCAAAGCAGTGCCCCCAAGTCCTAACTCGGCCAGCCAACCCAGAAGGATACCATGGTCGATGGTATCGAAAGCCGCCGAGAGGTCCAAAAGGACCAGCAGGGATGCACTCCCCCTGTCCAGTCCTCGGCAAAGATCATCCAGCAGGGCAACAAAGGCTGTCTCAGTTCCAAAGCCCTGCCTGAAGCCGGATTGAAAAGGGTCCAGATACTCCGTTTCATCTAGTATCCCCTGGAGCTGAGACGCCACCACCCGCTCAATCACCTTACCCAAGAAAGGCAGATTGGAAACTGGCCGATAGTTATTTAAATTGGAGGAATCCAGAGATGGTTTTTTTCAGGAGGGGATGCACAATTGCGGTCTTCAAGATGCTAGGCAACACTCCCTCCCGCAAAGATGAATTTACAATGGGTTCCACCCAATCGGCCAGCCCAACCCACGCAGATCGTATTAGCCAAGCTGGGTAAGGGTCAAGCGGGCAGGAAGACGATCTCAAACTACAGAGGACCCTATCCACATCCTCAGGCTGTATAAGGTGAAAAGAATCCATAACGACAGAATTGACAGATGCCGTAGGGACAACTTCTGGAACTGTTAAACCAGAGTCCAAGTCGTGGCGAATCTGAGAGATTTTATCTTGCAGCAAAGGGAATTGGGGGTAGGGGTCTATTATTATTGGAGAGCAAAGTCAATCAAGATGAAATCTTTGCTGCAGGTTTAAAATTTGCCCCACGTTCCCTTGACTCTTCTTACTCCTCAACAATTAAGAACACAAGAGTCTTGCTAGAACAGGTCAAAGGTCTATCTAGTTCCACATTTTGCTTCCAATAACGGCTAGCCAGATGTTTTCTATTAAATCACTCACACTCCCAATATCCCTCTTACTGAGGAAGTGCTTACTTCTAGGTATACAAGGATTACTAACAGGTTCACCTGGGCCCAAAATCTGAAGCCTTTTTGTACACAAACCAGCTACACTGATGGCCAAAATGAATAGTCAGGAAAAGGGACAAAAATCTATGTGCGTTGGATTGATGTAACAGAGTATCAGTTGGTCCTGTGATCCTTCATTTTCTCCCCTAGGCTTACTCCACCTTACATCCTATAGAAACATTGCATTAAGAGAAAATTGATCAGAAGACCAATATATGGAAAAGACAGATCATTTCTGACCATTCTTACACTGTAGAAAGCAATGCAAAACAACAACAGCACCAAAGAACATCTGCGGGCGTTATCGCTAACAGACTGCACATAGGTCTTGGGCACCATAATCACAGTACTAAAAGGTACCTGTAGAACAAGGAATTGAATCACATTATGAACCAAAAAAATCTAACCATGCATGAGAAGCCATGAAAAGTGAAATAAGGTTTCACATGAGTAATAATAAAATACAAAAGGGTGCATTATTCTCATAGCTATTCAATGGCGTATAGCCACATCTATTACATTTAAGAAGTTACTTCACAAGTTATGCCCACTGATGTGAATAGATGAGAGAAATTCACTTAATTTACGCCGACAAGATTGCTTCGCAAAGATTCAGAGGCAGTGAATAAAATGCTGTGCTTAGAATGGCAAATATGAAAGGAGGATTAGAATAGCTATGTGCTACTGAACCAAAATGTTTGAAGACTTAGCAAAGGAAATTCCTAGAAAGAATGGGCATGATCCACTCACATCACGAGTGCAAGCTCACACACCATTTTCTCTCTTCACCACCTATAGCAGCATAATAGGACACTTGGAAAAATTGGGTCAGTGCACAGTGCCATATATCGGTATCCCATACAGCTTTCCCTCTTGCATTACAAGCCACTTGTGTTCTCAAAACACAAGTAACTTGCACCAAATAGGAGGAAGAGATACGAGATGTACATAGATCCCATTCCTTTAATATCTCAATGTGCTGACAATCTTGCTAAGCCTGTACAGGTAGGGGAGAGGGTGAAAAAACATCTGCATCAAGCCTTCCCAGAACACTTGATTTATTTTATTATGTAATCCGCTTTGTGAACTACAGTACTCTTGTTGAAAAGCTGTATACTGTATAACTATTCTTACTAGTAGGTGCTGCAACTGCAGAATGAGTGGATCATGCCTATTACTGTGACAGAGGGACTGAAGTTTCATTAAGGCCAGGACCAATCAAATAGCTCTTCATATGGGCAGGGATGGCTTCCTGTTCCACTTTTTAAAGAGGCATTAATAACACAATAATGCCTATGATAATGACATTTTTTTAAAAGACAGACAACTGGGAAGAAACACCTTCTCCCACTAACAATCTCATGTACTACCACAAGCTATTAATCTTTGTTTAAGCCATTAACCTAGGTACCAATATTCACATTTTGCCCCTCTGCTTCTGTCACTTACTCATGCTGGTATCACTGGTACTCTAAGCCTTGACGGTGACTGACTGTGTGTTGTGATGTACGAATATTGCCTGGGTATTTTTGGATCACCCATGCATTGAATATTTGCAATCTGCTGACTACAACATGCTGCTGCTCCTGAACTGTTTCTTGATGCTTTCTAAGCAGCCATGTCTAACACTCCATCTGTCAATGATTCTCAGCCTCAGTCCTTTAAATTAATAGCTACCTGCTCATCCCTACCTTGGTTTTTTGCTGGTGCCTGAATGAACATGACCCAGAGAGCTATCTGGGTCATCAGCTATTCTGCTCACCTCAGTGGAACATTGAAGCTGCTGAAACACAGCTCTTCCCGTCTGTTTGTGAAACTGTTGTCCTGATGAAACAGTTCATTTTCATGAATATGCACTGTGTTTTGCCAACTTTTTCTTCCAGTTAAAACCGCAAAGTGCAGTATGTTCAGATTAAATTAAAAGATTATCACATAGATGCGACATTGCAATTTACGCATTTCTGTGCTCCTGAAAAAGAGGAAGAAGCTCCTTTCCCCGAGTTCAAGTCTGCTACAATTTCACTAAAGTGCTGACAACATTCACTGTAATGGTGCTAACAGCCTATTTTATATCCCCTTCTTTTGTGTATGAATTCAAAATGAGGTGATATAGGTGCAAAATTTCATTTAGCATGCTGTGAAATATCTGATGCAAATCTTGAACTTAATTAACAGGAATAAAAAAAATGTGTTACCATGTTTCTAAATTTCAAAGATTCTAGCAGTTCCTCATTCCAGCATAGCATACTCAAGTTTTCCTGAGGGACTCATGAACTCACCAGTTTGATGAAGGTGATCTCTTGCCAGTTCAAATAAACGCATGTGCATATTTGTGATGGGATTAAAGGAGCCACAGGCAAGAAGGAGAAGAGGCCTCAGACACTTCATCTAGGCAAGCAGTCTCCACCAGCAACACAAGGCACCTTAAGGGGGAAAGGAACATATCAAATTGCCCATCCAACTAAGAGCTTTCTACAAGTCTGGATGATCATGACCAATGTGCATTCTCAAAAAGTGTGAACAATTTATGTTTGCAAAAATTGAGACTACCAAAGATTTACACAAGGTGACCAAAATATGTGCAGAAGTTGTAGTATTTCACATAGTACTATATACTGTACTAATGACAATGAGATATCTACGTAGCTTTTCAAATATGAAATGCTATTTATCTAAAAGATAAAACCATATAGTAACAAATGTGAAAAGAGGGGAAAACCCTATGGCTCTCAAGGGAAATCTGAAACTAGGGAAACCTTATCATACAACTGACGTTTTCACAAGGTCAGAGACGATCCCGGGGGGGGGCGCCAACGCCACGCCCCCATGTGACTCGTCGGCGCGCGCCTAGCGTGACAATGCGCGCGCGCCCAGCGCAGCTCGTCACAACCCCCCCCCCCCGGCCATTTTTCAACCTATTTTGCAGCCGAAGCAGCTCCAGAGCGGGAGGGAGGGAGGGCCCAGCTCCGCGGCGGAGGGAACACATCCCGGAGGTAGGCGCGCCCCTTTGCCGCCACGTCCGGTCCCCGCCCTGGGGCCCACCGCACTAACCCCCGCGATGCTTCTGCACAAGGTAAAACATAATTCCTGTAGTTAAGGACAAGACTGGTCAATGTTCTACCCCTGAGAAATCTTTCTTAGCTGTCCCAAAGAAACCAAGAACAGTGCCATTTTGCCTGGTACCAGCCTGAAAGGAGTGTGACATTCTGCAGAAGCCTATCAAAGTGACAGTGTGAAGATCTGGTTCTCCTTGGTTTTTTTTTTTTTTTTAAAAAGGAAATATGAATATCCCTAAGAGCAGGCTCTGCATGTGAATGGCAAAATCCTTCTCATTACAAGCAAAAACTGGATGCTAGACCTGTGCAAATAAACCCAATGAATCTAAGGGCTTTTTTCAAACGTAGCTGTCATCAGAGTTGCAAACCAATGAAAACACTCAAGAAATAGTGAATATGTTTTTTTTTCCATCGCACACTGAGAAAATTCCATTGCACGCTTCAAGTTAAAGGTTTCAGATAAATGGAAGCCAAATTAAAACTACATGATGCTGGAAAGCTGCAACTCTTCTGCATGTATAACACATACTATACAGTACACTGAAGGTCATTAACAAAGGACCTGAAAACTTAACTTGCTTAACACTGAAGAGCTATCAAGTTAGCTAAACACTGCTTAGATTTTAAATGGAAGAGCCAATTTGCACCTTTTTATGTCAAATCAGCTAGGTGTAAAATCTACATACCTGTACACTGTTTAGTCACTTAAAGAAACATCATTGAAAAGGAAAGCAGCTCAAGGTACATTCTTTTACTCTTGTACATAGAGAACAAAAACTGGAAAAAGGGAGTACAGTGGACGCTTTTTATTCACAGGTTCAAGATCTGACTCAACACGGATCCGGGATCAGTGAAGGTCCACTGCAAAAAGCCTTTAAAAGGGGGAGAAGCCCCAAAATCGCTGTTTTACATTTAAAAACCAAACCGCTCCATTTTCAGGGCTGTAGAAAGCAAAATCGCACTGCTACAGCCCCTTCCTAGTTGCTCATCTTCCTCCCTCCCTTTCCCAAGGTTGCCCCAGAATACACTGGGGCAGCATGGGGAAGGGAGGGGGGAAGTTGAGCAACCAGGAAGAGGCTGCAGCAGCGCAATTTCACTCTCTAATGTCCTGAAAACAGAGCGGTTTGGCTTTTTAAAAGGTAAAACAGCGATTTGGGGGCTTTTTTTTTCTTTTTAAAGGCTTTTTTCAGCAGACCCCAGTATACATGAAACTCGCTATCCGCAGGGGTGGTGGTGTCTGGAACAGATTCCCGCGGATAGCGAGTTCCACTGTATATCATTCCAGTATATATACTTCAAACATTCATATGTCAAGCAGCAAGTCAGCGTCAAAGGCCTGCCATGGTGAGGAGTTCCCCAGAAAGAGGCCCATGCTGACCCTTCTGCTTCTCCTCTTGCAACTGCCACCCACATTCTTCCCCTGCCCCAAAGGGAGAATATCAGCCAACAAGTGAGCAATGGAAAGGAGCAGTTGCTGCTCCTGCTGCCTGTTCAATTGTCTGTCCCCTTCCCTCTGGCTGGCAGGTGGGGACTGGACCTAGAGGCAGAAGGAGAGCAAGTAGATGATGGCATCTTGCACAAAATATGCGCAATCCTGGATGCATTCTGGGACAAGGCTGGGAGGGGGCGGAAGAGCCTTAGCGCAACACACAACTGGGTCATTAAGCTCCCAGAAGCCTTGCAGAGGCTTCAGAATGGCGTAGTTCAGAGGTTGGGGGTACGCGAGATGGTCCTCATTATCAACTGCTGCGATCAGCAGCTGATAAGGGGGAGCGGAAAACAGCGAAATTCCCCCCGGTAGCTTCTCTTACCTTGTCTCCCAGCCGCCTCCATCTTGAATCTCGCGAAAACCTCGCGATATTCAAGATGGCGGCGGCCAAATCTCGTAAGGGCATATGAGGCATGAGACTACCTCATGTGCCCTTACAAGATTTGGCCGCCGCCATCTTGAATCTCATGAGATTTTCACGAGGTTCAAGATGGAATCGGCCGGGAGACAAGGTAAGAGAAGCTACCGGGGGGGATTTTGTGGGTTTTCCCAGGCTGCGGCGCAGCCGGGCAGGTTATCCCACTTGCGCCGCAACCCGGAGGGTAAAACTACAGCCCTGCCGAATCGGGATTACCGGGGGGAATTTCGCCCGGGAAAACCCCGGGGGTGCTCTTTTGGGGGGTCCGGGGGGTACGTGAACTTTGGGGGCCTGTGTAGGGGTATGCGGGCCCCCAAAGGTTGAGGAACCCTGGCATAGTTTGTTGCTAAAAGATTTTAAAAAATCTGCATTTGACCTGATCCCCTTTTTTTCTTTTTACAGCGGAACCCTGCGGGTACAGGACCACAAATCCACGGGTTCCGAATCCGCGGATAGAAAGGGTCCACTGTATCCACTTGGGCCGTGGTGGTCCTAAAAAAGAATTCGTTTGTAATTCTGTCTCTGAAAGGCTTACAGTGTAAGCAGACCAAGGGCAGAAGCTTCCTTGGAGCATCATTCTCTGTCAGGGCATGCATCTCTCCATGCTGTGCCCATCTCTTTTTTCTTAGCTCTATGGCCTAATCAGGAGGTTCACACATGCCTATCAAATGCACATGCATTCTTACTATTGACAGACCGATATCTGGCCCCTACGCAGAAGAAGGTTGCAAACCCCTGCCCTAAGATCTGTCTCTTGCTAAATCTATCAGGATTATTTTGTTCAATAAGCAGAAATCTTAAGTTGCACAGAAATATTTTATATTGATTGGGCAGCCTCTTTCCTCATGGCAAGTCTGTTTCAAGTCTACTTTGCTGCTTGACAAAAATAGCAGGCAGTCCTTTAGACAAAGATTACGTTCTGAGCTAGTTCATTTCCAAATAACTGCTGTGCCTTCAAATTCTCTTCATAAGCTGAGAGCGATTTGTACCTATGCTGCTTAGAAAGCAAGGAGACAACCTGCTTTCAGCCTCTTTGCATTAAGAAGGTGATCTTACATAGAGGATACCGGCATCTATCTAAAAGCACTTATTTGAAACCCAGTTTGAACTTTGATTGCAAAGACTTCTAGTAAAATTGGGGCCTTCAGAAATCCAGATATAACCCTCAAGAAATCTACTGTTAAAAAACAAAACAAAAACAGGCTATTGTATTTTTAAATAAAGATGTCCTTGTAAAGCATCAGATTAGAGGAATATACACAGCTGTAAGGTTTGCTGCTTCAAAGGAATGCTTTGGAAATACTTCATTCTCTTTAATACCAGTAGTTGCAGAGCTTTGATAATGTGTCTACAATGACTAGGAAGACCGAAGAAAGGTTTCAAGCAAAAACAGGCAACTGCTCAGTAAGCAGATGCATAAATTCCTGTGCCTACATGGCTCAACAAATCCTATGAAGCAACACCATAGCCAGCACAAAGCTCACATTTCCCAGCTACTTTGCTTCTAGCCCATTTGCAGAATTCTGCAACTTAAAGTGTTTCAAAAATGATATTAAAGTGTTTCATCTGGACCAAAGCCCACACACGTCAGTCTAAATTTGAGGGCCAAACCAGATGCGATGGGACAGTTGCATGTACTGTATTTTATCCCTTTATTCACTCTGTTCACATATAACGTGGGGGGAGGGGAGGAGAATGAAATCTCCCCTCACCTTAACTCACTGTGTTCCATTGTTTTAGTTTGATTTCCACAATCAAAGCCAGGCTAGAGGAGGACTTCTTAGAGCAGTGGTTCTCAAACTTTTTAGCACTGGGACCCAATTTTTAAAGTGACACTCTATACCCACTAGGACGCGCGTCACCCTGGGGCAGGGGACGCGCGTCACCCTATTGACGCTACCATATCGCGGCGCGGGGGGGCGACCAGGCTCCCCCTCGCGTCGGGTAAAGCCCTCAAAACGGGTCTGCGCATGCACGAAAACCCGAAAAATACCCGGATCGACGCTTGCCTGGGCCTTCTTTCAGAAGGCCCTGGAGCGTCGACGGGGTCGGACGCTCCGAGGCCGGCTCCCGGGCCGGCCTCGGAGCGTCCGGAGGGTGTCGCGCATCATGGAGGTGACGCGCGAGGGGGTGCGCGCGTCACCCCATGACGCGCATCACCCCAGGCGGCCCGCCCCCCCGCCACGCTCCAGTGACGCCCCTGATACCCACCTAGCTTTACGAGAAGCTCAAACATTTATTTCCCTATATTTACACAAGCCTGCAAACTGCAGGAGCTCAGCTGTTTGCAGGGTAATTAGCAGCTATCTTGCAAACTGCAGGAGCTCAGTTCTTTGAAGGGCAATTAGAAGCTATCTGATTTTTAATAGCTTCAGGGCTTGTGGCAAGTACTTATCTGATCTTTCCATCACCTGGGACCCACCAGAAATCAGGTCGCGACCCACCAAGTGGGTCCCGACCCACAGTTTGAGAAACACTGTCTTAGAGCATAGCACAATAAGGTTAAAACATATTTACATGAAAAGCAGCTTGGGGAGAAGGGAAATGAAACTTGTCCATTTCCCTTCTCCCCAAGCTGCTTTTCATGTAAATATCACCTCCTCCAGCCTCCTGTTTTATGTGTGAACAGGGACAGAGATGTGGAATGGCTGCTTTGTCACATATAGCTTGGCCAGAATTGTGTTTTCAAAGTTCATTAACACAATGAAGTTACTTGCTAAAATTGAAGACTGAGAAATATGTAGCTGCAGACTAAACAAGTTATATCCAAATTCTAGTTTTTGATGCCATACACACAGTGAAGCTATTGCAGAGATTTGAGCACTAACATGCAATGGCGTAGCTAGGGGGTGCGGGGGTGCTGTGACCCGGGTACCACACCTCACGGGGGGTGCCAGAAGCCTCTTCTAGCACCCCCCTGGCAACCCCTGCTTATCTAGCGCCGAATAGCTGATCGGCGCTATGCACCAATGAGCTGTTTGGCACCTGCGCAAAAGGAGAACAGACTTCCGAAGGTCCCCCCCCAGATAAGTAATTCATGATTGGTGCTGAACCCTAGTATCTGAGAGGTGTGGATACTGGGGTCCAGCTATCGTGCGTTTTTTTGCTTTTTTTTTTTAAACAACCCCCCGTGGGTGACATCACTTCCAGGGGTGATGTCACTCCCGGGGGGGGGGAGGTGACAGAGCAGGCCCCGGGAGCCAGGGACCTTAGCTATGCCACTGCTAATATGACTACTCTTCTAGAACCCATCTCCAATTTAAACATTCCTTACATGGACAACCAAGTACGAAGATGTCTTTAAATATCAGCCTTTGCTTCTCTGGAGCTGTGACTGTTAAATCAAGTGGTCCTCTAGTCTCAAATCAGCAGAAGAATCAAATGCTCAGTGACACAAACCAGTCAAACAGCAACGTTCCCCAGTCAGACCAATTCATTTTGTATGTACATATCTGCCACAGGTTCTCCCCCCCCCCCCCCACATACACACACTGTTTCTTCCCCCTCTCCAGAAGCCTCTGCCTTTCCCAGCTCTTCCTGGCGCCAAGAATGAGAAGCAGCAACATTCCTGGTACATGGAGCCCAAGGAAACATCCTGGGGAAACTACCGTACATTTCACAGGACTCCTTGGGCCTGAAATGTTGTTGTTGTAGAATTTAAGGTACAAGAAAAAGGAATGATTGCAAAAAATAAGTGGAAATCAACACATTTGCTCATCAGCATACTTAATATACTACTGTTGGCCAATATTTCACATATCTTCAGATTATGCTAATTTAACCTTGATTGCTACACATGCTTTAAAAAACACACAAACCAAATACTCTGACATCCTTCCAGATTGTAAAAACAGTCAATTTTAACACATGACTCATGAACAGTATAGAAAAGTATACAGCAAAACAAAACAGGAAGCCACATACCTTCAACAAAGCTCAAGTTACGTTTTTGCCCTGTAGAAACATTTTGAAAGATTAGGATGAACCATAACAATTATCAGAAAATCCTTCTAGATTAGTTTTGAATTGCTTATATTCCTTGACTGTATCAATAATAAATGATATTAATGGTGACCAGGGAAGGTTCTGCTGAAACGGTAATTGGAGACATTTATGATTAATTACAAGAATCTACAGTATAGTGCTGCACTTGCATTTTAATTTACGAGCGCTTGGGTGTGCTATAAAATTACTAAAATGAAGGGCAAGTAATACTAAGACATTGGACTAAGAGTCAGAGTGACCATTAAAAGAATAATTGAAAGCAACTGTTAGGCTGGGGAAAAAATATGTAATTCTCTATATTTAAGATGAAAAGCAATAAATTGATCTCGTGAAATGCTTTGCGATTTTTATATTATTAGATCATTTGATATTAACAACTGCTGATAGACCCCTCGCTAGCAGTTACTTGGTACGAGCAGACAGTTGAAAAGTGGCACCGGTCGTGAGTTCCAACCCTGTTCCAAAAGTGACACTCTGAAAATGATTGTGAACAAGCCCAGGAAACCTGAGGGCTTCTCCCCTCTTGTACTTCATGTGCAAGAGAATAAGATCCAAAGCTTCCAATTTACCCAGTTAAGAGATAAAGTTATAATTTGCTGCACCATGTGAACTGGCGACACCATATTAACCCTTAACTACTGTTTGCTCACAAACCAGAAACGAAAACCAGGATTATTTCAATCTTTGGCTTGAGAGAAAGACGTGGTTAGCAGGAACTGTGATTAGGTAAATTGGGTCAGATATCACTATAAGCTCTAGAACCGTAGTTGGAAGAGGCCTTCAAGACCATCTAGTCCAACCCCCTGCTTGAAGCAGGAAAATTACTATACTGTACTATAGTATAGTTATAACTATTATTAATGCTAAACAGGAAAGAGGACAAGAATTCAAGGGAGAGGAAGCGTGAGGATGACGCATGACCCACGGTATAATGATCACTGAGTGTCAGTTAAACACAATAAGCCCAGGTCCCATGAGGGTAAAGGGGGTAAATTGTACATAAGAACATAAGAAGAGCCCTGCTGGATCAGGCCAAAGGCCCATCTAGTCCAGCTTCCTGTATCACACAGTGGCCCCAACAGATGCCTCAGGGAGCCCAGGGTCAAAAAGGGGGCCCGGAAGTCAAAGGAGGGGTCCCAGAAATTTCCTGGGATCTCAGCTGGCCTCATGGAGAGTAAAAGACAGTCTACCAGGTAGGTAGACCTGGGCGCCACATCAGGAAGCCTGGTAGACCTGGGCTCCAGAGACCTTTCTGGCTATTGCTTCCCTCCCCCCATCCTGTTTTGCCCCCTTTCCCTTGGAGAAGGAGCCCAAAAGAAACTTTGTACCCCTTGATAAAACGTTGCTGTTTGACTGATTTCTTTCAGAGGCCCTGAATAAGCCACACGTAGGTGTGGACCTCGTGCAACGTTTTCACATTTGGGATCTAACTACAGAATCATTATTAAAAAAATTTAAACCTTCAAACATAACTGATTTCTGCATTGGCTTACAAGTCAGCTAAATGCTTAAGAAAATATTTAATTTTGTCTGGATCATGTCCATAGCTTTTAATTTTAAACTGTTATTCAATGTGAATCATTTTTCATCATTGGTCATTATCACTATTCTTCTTTATAAATGTGTCTTGCGTGATGAGCACACACACAAAAAAATCTTATTCAACCTCAACACAATCCACTGGACTGCAAAATCCATACTTTTAACAGTATGTTTCCCTCAGATTTTTCCTAAGGTAGGACAAGATTGCAAAACCACCTATGTTCATGCAGAAAGCTGGACCTCAGGCCACAATTGCCATTTTCACCTGCTTGACCCAGATAAACCAACTGCTTTTGACAGGCTAGAAGGCTATAACGTATTAAGCAAAATTCTGAATTCTGCAAAAGGTCGTTTCTTTTAACATAATCCAAATATGTGAATACAGTGTATTACTATTCTTATTAAGCTATTGATACATTTTATATATTTCTGTTTTCCCCTTCAAACTATATACAAATGTTCTCAAATGCCAGGTTCAAATGCAACTGTTTATGATCTTAATTAAAATTAGTCATTCTCTCATAGTCCTAAAAAAAGCACACATAATTCTTTGCTTGTTCACACACTAACCACTTTTTACATTAACATAAACACTTTGTACATTAGCAAATTAAAGCAGTTCCTTAGTCATAAAAAGACATATTTTTATCAGATCATTCAACTTTTTTCATGATTATGTCAACTACAGCCTGACAAAATTACTGGTACCAGGATCTTAATTATGCACTTTACTGTAATTTTTAAAATATGCCATGTGCAATACTGATTTAATTGTATATTATGATATAATTGCAGAGCCTCGGTTGTGTTTATTTAATTTTCTAAGAAATTTAAAAAAAATGTCAATTTACCAACTATCACCAGAAAAATGCAGGAACAAATTAACAATTATGCTAAGTACTCAGACTAGGCCTGAGCCAAATGGAGGGTCCCACTGTGGTATAATTAGCCACAAAAATTATCATGTCTAGTTTTGGGGGTACGGCATTGTCATCTTATAATGCGAGTCAAGCAGCTTCCTTGTGAGGAAGCCATGATGTCGGCTTATTCACAAGGAAGCTGCTTGACTTGCATTATAAGGTAGTGATGCCATATCTCCAAAACTAGACAGTGATAGGGCAAAACTGATGCCATTTTTGGAATCAGTGCCCCAAATATACCCAGGAATATATCTAACTTTTAAGACACCAAAATGTGCACAGGTCTGTGTGTGGAACACCTTGCCACAAGAGGTTTTGTTGGCACCTGGCCTACATGTCTTTAAAAGGGGATTGGACAGATTTATACAGGAAATGTCCATCGCAGGTTGCAAGCCATGAAGACTACATGCAACCTCCATTCCCTTGCATCTGGCATCTCTGAATGCCAAATGCAAGGGAATGACAACAGGATACAGGTATCATGTTGTCTTGCATGCTCCCTGAGCATTTGGTGGGCCACTGTGAGATACAGGAAGGTGGACTAGATGAGCCCTTGGCCTGATCCAGCAGGGCTCTTCATTTGTTCTTATGAGGATCAAGTTACAGATCAAGGAAAAGTAGTTTGCTGGAGTTTGCTACTTGGAAACTTCCAACGCAAGGGCTAAGCAGCACAAGTCAGACATAAACTCAGCATAAGTCGCTTATGTCGAAGTTATGTCTGGAATGCGACCATTTACGGCGAAGTTAGGGCGAAGTTATGTCGAAGGACATAAAGTCAAAGTTACGTCGAAGTTATGTCGAAGTTAGGACAAAGGACATAAAGTCAACATAAAAGTGTGCGTTCCGGGGCGGACCATGGGCGTAACGGGGGCAGCAACCAATTAACGTTGGATTCTAGACCCTGGCAAGCACAGACCCTCCAACACAAATGCTGACACAAATTTTATGTCGACCAAAAGGGTTGACATAAATTCGAGTAGACCCATAGGAACCATTTTACCTTACCCACTCCAGCCCTCTCCTGAAAATTTCTAACACCCTACTCCTGAGTTATGTCAGAGTTGTGGCAGCAAGGTCTGGAAACCGACAGAGTTATGCCAAAAATAGGGAGCCTATCAGCACCCAGCCTCTTTCCCACAAAAGCCCAGCCCCAGACCTCCAGTCTCTCTCTCTGAGCACGCGGCGTGGGGTTCTGTCCCCCACAGCCACAAAGTGGGACTTTGTCGGTGGAGGGCAAAATTCACAAACACCCCACTTCTCTTCTCTCCTCTCTGACCCCCTCAAGGGCAGAGAGGGCTATTCTGGCTGTGGCCAAATTGTTTACAGCTGTGCCTGGGCAGCTGCCTCCATGCTACCATTTGCTAACCCATGTCTTTCTCCCAGCCTCTCCCCCCCCCACAGGCAACAACACCAGCAGGTAAGAGCAGGGTTCATGCTGACATGTGGTCTGACTTCTGCCTCTTTGCATATAGGCATATATGAGACATGCCTCTTTACCAATGTGCCCTCTCATGTCTGCCTGCTTAGCCTTCTCTGAAAAGCCTCTTTACCAATGTGTTGTCTGATAACTGCCTGCTTAGCCTGCTATGATATGCCTCTTTACCAATGTCTTGTCTCGTAGCTGCCTGCATAGCCTGCTATGATATGCCTCTTTACCAATGTGTTGTCTGATAACTGCCTGCTATGATATGCCTCTTTACCAATGTCTTGTCTGATAACTGCCTGCTTAGCCTGCTATGATATATAGGATACATGCCTCTTTACCACTGTTGTGTCTGATTGCTGCCTGTAGTCATGTGAGCAGACAATGCCACAAGTGTGGAACTGTTAGCCTTATGTAGACACCAGCTGCCCCCCCCCTTTTCTCCACAGGGTCTACTGACAGGTCAGTATTGCTAGGTTTGCCATGGTTGTGACCCCCAAGTTGTGTTGTTGTCTCTCTCTTTGACCCTTTTCCCCTTACAGGATCATGCTCTCCTTACACCCAGGTAAGCAGCTCAGACCATGCTATGTGTGTCACACCTTTCAGCTGTGTTTTATTTCTCTTCCTGCAGGCTTTTGCAACCGGCACACTGGCTTGTCTTCAATGGCGACTGCTACCACACACCAGCTGACATGTAACTCCCCCTTGTTTTTTGTCTCCCCAGGAACGTCCACTGCCACCTACCTTCCTGGGAGCACCCCTGGGCCTGCAGTCTGGTTGCCCCACGGTCCTCTGCCTCTGCCTCGATGCTGCCAGAGGTCAGGGAGCCAGCCCTGCAACCCTCCTCAGCTGCCGCAGCTGCTGCTCCTGCTCCACCTCCCTGGCTGTCCTACTTGCTGCCCCTCCCCTTTCTATGGAGCAGGCTGTGGTTCCACAGGGGAAGAGCTTGCATCTCCAGGTCCATGAGGCACGTGTGCTGCTGCTGCTTTCAGATTGGCTGCTGTGACTACCCCTGGCAGCCTCGCCTGGCCATCTCTGCTAACGTTCCAGAACAATAAAGACACCCCTCGGGCAGAGCCCCCTTGACAAATATGTGCCCAGTGTTACACAAGCATTGGCCCCCACACACAGACAGCCCCCAGCACTCAAGCCCCTGCATGAATCCCATCCAGGGACTGCCACGCCCTTCCCTGGGAGAACACAGCAGGGGGGCTGCCAGACCCCCATGGCACAGAGGGGAGGGGGAGTTGGGGGGGGCCTCTCAGGCAGGCAAACAATGACAGAGCCCATCACGAAACCGCTTCCGCCCAAGGTCCGCCCGTAATGAAGGCGCCTCTGCCCAAAGTCCGTCTACATAAGAGGCGCCCGTTTCTGCATCGCCTTCATCTGCAGAGCGACCCCTGTGTCCCTATTGGTCTCTGCAGACCCCTCTCTCGGAATCTCTCTCCCACCAGCCTTGTTGTCTGTCTGTCTGTCTGTCTCTGACCCACCCATGCTCCTCCCCAGCACCCACTGTCTGCCTGCGTGTCTGCCTCCCCTCCCACTCCCTGATGATGGAAGCTGGCCACCCCCCACCCCGCCAGAGCGCCTGCCGTGAGGCGCCGTCGTCACCCCATCTGGGGGTGTGATGAGCTGTGTGAGCCCTTCCCACTTGCAGCAGACAAGCCCAAGGCATCTCTCGGTCTTGGCCGGGGCACAGAGCAGAACGCACGCCGGGATGCCTTCTTTGTGGGCATTGCCCCGGCCCTGGAGGCCCAGGGCTTCAGGCAGCGCACCTGCAAGTCATGTCAGAGGCAGTTCCAGACATCATGCGCCCCCCCTTGTGTGTGACGTTCCCACCCCCCTCCTACCCTTCCCTTCCCCGCTCCCCCCCATGACTCCCACGTGCAGCCTCAACATGGCATGGGGGTGGCATCGCCTTCTGCAGGAGGGGGGGACGGCCACTCTCCCCTGCAGCAGGTGGCTGATGCACAGGGTGCCCTGTGGCGGCTGGCTCAGGCACCTCGCTCACCTGTCACCTGCCCTGCGCCCACCACATGACTGGCGCAACCCCCATGCCTGCGGTCAGCCCCTTTGCGACTGGGCTGTGACAGACCCTGCGGCAGCTGCCATGGATGGACGCTGACACATGCAGACAGAGGCCTGCATGTGCCCGAGCCAGACACGGAGCCTGGAGATCCTGCCTGCCTGGGAGGTAAGTGTTGCCTGGATCAGAAACTGCAGCCTGCCTAACTCTGACATAACTCAGACATAACTTATGTCGAACATATGCTGAACTTAGGCCACTCTTATGCCAGACTTGCGGAGGAGTTGGGTTGGAATGGGCTGTGAGCTACAAAGGAGCTAGAATATTGTTGCCTGATCATTTTTTGAAACCAAATTCTGAACTAGATGGAGCTTGGTCTGATCCACCACGGCAGTCCTTAAAACCTAATGAGACAAAACAATATATGAAAAGCAAATGATTAAATTCATTTTTTTCTCAAATTTATAACAGTTTTTGAGTTGGTCACTGTGATTTCTAAAACTTCCAAGAACAAAAAATAAAAATAAAAAATACAAAACCTCAGTTTTAAAAGTAGTGTTTACACACGTTTTACATTGCCAAGTTGTTGATTAGCATTCTGTATCCTAACTGCATCCTAACTGCAAATTGCTTGTTTCCCATTATAATTATCTGTAATTTCTTCCTCATGAAGAGCATAAATTAGCCAGGTCTGAATCGTGAACTGCCGGTACTAACTGTACACCTGCAAGGAAATGATTGTATAGGACACGCTAATATGTACAATCTACATCAACAGGGGAGACAAATTACCAGTTTTTGCTTTATATTTGGTTGGAATACTATTCAGGGATAAACTACACATTACATGTGAACAAGCGCAAAGTCCCAGTGGCAGTTTTCATTTTGTTTCAATGGTGGTGGTTGTTTTTTTAAATAATAATATGTATCATTGGGAAGCTGTGATTTTAGGTGGGGAAGAGCAGTGGGGGGGGGGTTTAAAAGAAGGTACTTAACCCTTTCCATCCCTGCCTTTTTTCTGATCACTTCCTATTCCTTCTCAGAGTTCACATACATGTTTAACTCATATCTTGGATCAAATGAGGAAAACAGGAACTACCGTAGTTACCGTTTCCCCTAAAATAAGACCTCCCCCAAAAGTAAGACCTAGTCATTTTTGCATGATTTTAATTTTGCTGGCACTCGTCAATATAAGTCCTCCCAGAAATTAAGACCTAGCTAGGATCATCAGCCAGACGCAACCCCCCCCCCCCAAAAAAAACCCCATGACCTCCCCGGCACTTACTTTGATCAATTTAAGCTTCATTCTTTCCTGAGGGTGCAAGGCTCTGCAAGACCTGGAAGGCTTGCACTTGAGTCCTCCACCATGGAGACGACGTGCTAGAGAGACTCTGCAAAGTTACAGCCTCCTTGCAGGCCTTGCTGGCCTTTCTAGCACGTCATCTCCTGGTGGAGGACTCAAGTGCAGACCTTCCAGGCCTTGCAGAGCCTTGCACCCTCAGGAAAGAATGAAGCTTTAATCGGTCAAAGTAAGTGCCGGGGGGGGGGGGGGGTGTTGCGCCACAGGTTGGGAAAAAAGACCTCCCTGAAAATAAGACCTACTGCATTTTTTGGAGCCAACATTAATATAAGACACTGTCTTATTTTCAGGGAAACACGGTAGCATTTTGAATGAAAAACAACAGGGAATAGGAAAAACATCTATCCCTAGAGATGACATGCCTCCAGAAAGAAACCCAGTTGCAGTGCTTCTGTATGGCAAAGAACAGTGACTGGCGACTGATGCCTAGCTTGAAATGCCTAGCTGCATAGGTTCACAAGAACAAAATTACTTACTTCATGTAAATCAATTGGAATTGTAATCCATTTCTATATTTCTGTCATTCCCATTACAATCTCTTTCTCCTGCTTACATGCCTTATTATTCTGGAGAGCATAAAAAGTGTCAGACAAAAGGGTATTTCTCATGCCACTCGTGAAAACACTCAGCATTTCCAGGAAGAACAGAAAAAATGAAGAATTGTAATCAGCCAAGAGTTTCATTTGTGGAGTCAAACAGCTTATAAACAATGCATACCAAAATCATTTTACTACCTGTGGGTAGTAAATGACAGTGATTTAACATCACATGTTACATAACTGAGCAGACCAGGAAGAAGAACAACCCATCCAGTGGTAACATTAGCGCAACAGATTATGAGCACTCACATTAGTGTCATTTAGGACTTTCCACTAAGTCACCTCAAGAAAAAGGAATACTATCTTTGAATCATGTCCACATTCCTTCCTGCAACTGCCTACACCTTGAATTCTTTGGACCTCTGCATCTTTATAAAACACAACCAGGCCAATGGATGTTTTAGCAGTACGCAATTACACAGCAAGACCTTGAAGAACAGCTGGAATTGTGTTACATTTATTCCTCAAGCACAAAATGGGCTGCAATCCTACACACACTTACATGGGAGGGAGTCCATAGCACTGTCCATTTTCAGTAACCATTCTCAAACAGGTATACTAGCTCTACAGTATATTAATATAAAGGTAAAGGTGACCCCTGACATTTAAGTCCAGTCATGTCCGACTCTAGGGTGTGGTGCTCATCCCCATTTCAAAGCCGAAGAGCCAGCGTTGTCCGAAGACGCGTCCGTGGTCATGTGGCCGGCATGACTCTCCTTGCCGCAGCGCATAGCATGCGGCTGGAACACGGAGCGCTGTTTACCTTCCCGCAACATGTTTGCCTATGAAAAGCAAAATAAATAGTTCTTCAAAAATATAATTACAGTTCACTATATTAATATAAAGTAAAGGTAAAGGTATCCCCTGACAATTAAGTCCAGTCATGTCCGACTCTAGGGTGTGGTGCTCATCTCTATTTCAAAGCCGAAGAGCCAGCGTTGTCGGAAGACGCCTCCGTGGTCATGTGGCCGGCATGACTCTCCTTGCCGCAGCGCGTAGCATGCAGCTGGAACACGGAGCGCTGTTTACCTTCCCGCAAGCGGTACCTATTTATCTACTCGCATTGACATGCTTTAGAACTGCTAGGTTGGCAGGAGCTGGCCAAGCAACGAGTGCTCACCCCGTCGCGGGAATCGAACTGCCGACCTTTCGATTGACAGCTTATGGTTCAGCAGTTTAACCCGCTGCGCCCCCCGCTGGCCACACGCCAGCCACCCGCTGGCCACACGTAATTATATTTTTGAGGAACTATTTATTTTGCTTTTCATAGGCAAACATGAGATGTTTTAAGAACATTGAAACAATTAGACTTTTTCTGAACGTATTCAAAGTCTAATTGTTCTTGAACCCAGGGTTGCCATAGCAATGAGGCCGACTGAATCGCTTACTTCAAGCAGCAAGGGGGGGCAAGAGGGGGAGCAGAAAACTGACAAGGGGTGCTCTGCACCCCACATCTCTCTCTGCTGCCCCTCTCTAAGCTGCTTCAATTGGCCCTCCAATCCACGTCCTGTTTGCTGAATGCTGGCAGGACGATGACAGACTGGGGCATCTACAGCACAACTCTTCCTCCAGTGCTGCTGAAGGGGGAAAAAAATGGTGCCACTGCTTCTCTGCTTTCCTTCCTTGCCCACCTATTTGCTTAGAAAAGCAGCTGGGTGGGCAAGGAGAGGCAGAGTGTGGAACCTGGAACCTGCCTCTTCACTCTTACCCGACGTGGTCTTGTTTAAAATGATAACCAGGATGAGCAGAGGCTCCCTGCAGGGACTGCCCCGCCTCATCATCTTCCTTCTCTCTCTTTCCCCATATATATGGTTCCTTTCCTAAGTAACCGGGGGGAGGATGAAGCAGCAGCACATGTGGCCAAGGTTTTAAAAAAGAATGGGGGTAGCAGGGGTAGTATCTCCCCCCCCCCTTCAAATCAGGCAGCATCTCTGATTGGGCCACTCCTGCTTGAGCCAATAGATGTAGCTAACATTTCTTCCTTGACGGATGTTTTAGGGGAAATAAGGCAGCATGATCATTCATCTCCCCTCTGTAAAAGTAATTTAACTGGAGAATGAATAGAAAAGGTTTCAGAAGTTTCAGTTATCCCCATATAGGTCTATCTGTGGGCATGTTCACATGTGTTTTCAGTCCCTCCAGAACCACTGGGTTAGCCTGTTGTCAAAATCCAGGTAACATTTTGTTCCTGAAATATAAAACCATTTCAATGGTGCCTGTAAACCATAAATATCCCTACAGGGCTGGGCTCATATAAAGATGGACTGAATTCATAAAATCTAATCTAATGGACCTTCCAGAGGCGCATAAGGAATATCCCCAGGACTTTTATCACAAGGAGCACGAGCAGGATGTATACATCCATACATGTGTTTCACCAACTTGCACCTATACCAGCTCACATTGAATTTCAAGCGTACTTGGAAGTCACGCATCCCTGAAACTTATGCAGGGGTGCTTGGGGGTGCAATATTCTTCTCACACTCCTCCTTCTAGCCTCCGGTTTTTTAAAAAAATCCTAGCGTACTGGTTGGAACCTAAATTATTGCTCAGGGATGACAGGAGGGCACTCTGCAGTGGCTCAAGAGCACTTACTTTTTCTTAGCTGTAAATTCAGCAGCGCAGGGCCCTTAATCAAACCAAACTCCTGACTAGCCTCAGGCAACGTCTAATGCGAGGGTGGGGGGGAGTTTGGAGGTAATCGGCGGAGTACAAGACCAGATCGTGCACACGCAGCGGTACAGAAGACGTCCTCGTTCGTTCGTGCGCGCGCTCCGTTTTGTAACGAGATTCCCCATTCGCCAACACTCTGCCTCTTCCCATCCCTTCCTGCTCTGCGCCTCTAGGGAACTGTGAGACACGAAGCCCCGCCCCTCACTTACCTGCTGACGTCAGAGCTCTCCAAAGTGCAGCCGCACACAACACTTCAGCTTCCTCCAACCTCAGTAGGCTCAGCCCCTTCGTGGGCGGGAGCGTCTCCTGCGGAGATGTGCGGTGGTGATTGGCCGAGGCGGAACGGGCTTGTGTTGCTTGAATGCCGCGCCCCCACTCCCAGGTCCTGGAAGACTTTTGCGCCTCTAATGTTCGCGGTGACGCTTCCTTTCAAGAGAAGTATTTCTAGAGAACGTTTTTGTTTTCTTTGAAACTGTGGTCCCAAGCGAGCTGCGGCTTGTCCGTGTTGAATGATATACAGTATTTATTTATACAATATACTGTATTCTGAGATGTTTGGAGTCGGAGTCCGGCATGCTAATTGTTTCACGTGATTACTTGTCAAGTGAGTCGTTATATTGCGCTTTCCATGTACAGTGCATGGTTATGTCCATGAAATACGACGTGCGAGAGGACAGGTCCCTGCCCCGAGAGGCCCACACTAGAAAATAGACATAAATGAGACAACAGAGGAAGGGAAATGGAGACGGAGTAAACAGGGGACGAATATACGCTTATTTATTGCAGCCACGTGTACGTAGGCGTAGAGAGAAACAATACAATTCCTCCTGTGACACTTCTGAGGACTACCAAATTTATGATGGCAATGGCATGACTTTTGCAGCAATCCAAATGCTTCACAAGGTGCATGAAATGTATCGACTCGACGACTCCCAACATACAGGGAAGTGTCCAAACCTTCCTGTGTAGTGGGAAACACTTGTACATTGTTTAGTATCCCCCCCATACAAACGTCATGCAAACAAATTGGGGGGGGGCAGTTTCTTCTGTTCTGTGCAAAGCAGCTAGTCACAAGTAGAGGACAACGTTGCAGCCCACTCCCTGTTTCTCGAAGAGAAAGATATGCGGTTAGTGTGAGGGATCAAAGGAAGTTGTTTGACAGATGCATTTCCTCTTTCTCCTGACTTTCCATTTACCAGTAGCAACAACAGTGAACATCTGGTTTTGCTCTCCACTGTAGCTGGACTAGACTTTTGCTGGGGAGTAGAAAGAGAAGTGGAAGGAAATAGTCTTGTATCCCCTGATCATCCAAATCCACTGAAGCTGATTTTGCTATTCACTTCAATGGGATGTGTATTGCTCCTCTGTGGATGACCACACGTTTTCTCTCTCCCTGCTGAACCATAGGAGACAGAACATCAATTTTAATGTCATTAATCTACAATTAAAGAGCACAAAGGGGTGGTCTAATGTAATCTTCCAAAAATTAATAGCTGCCCAGTTGGCATCTAAACAAAACCTGCATGTTTGTATAAGGTCCATTTCCATTTAAATGACCTTTCATCCCTCAGTTGCTTTGATTTTTGTGCCTGAGCTGGTCGTTTTTCAGAATACATTATTATGATTCCTACCACATGTTTGTCACAAATATGATTAATCACAGGCAGTAATTTAAGACCTCCCGCTTTGGGAGAAAGTTCAAACAGGAAATTCTCAAAACAGAAACATTGGTTTTCTCTACAAGAATTCCATATACCACAATAAGCACAACAAATCCTAACAGTCTTTTGCAGTGAATTTTAAGTTGCTTTTCCTAAAAACAGACTAATTCTGAAGCTCAATAAAAGCACCATGCAGCACATATGAATGGGTATGCCTCTTTTTAAAAAGGTGAAGTCAGTGATGGGAGAACTTGGGCACAAGATAGGTTTGGGAAAAAATAGCACACCAAATAAAGTGGACCTAACTTAAGGCACAATTCTGCTTAGCCTGGCACCTGTGGAGTAAGTGGCACCAGCGCCAAAACCGGCGCCGCTCACTCTGCTGCCGGACGAAGCCCACGCCACCTCCAGTGGTGTAGCTAGCAACTGTGGTATCCAGGAGCAAAATTCAAAATGTCACCCCCGGAAATGCCGTGGCCGTGACATCACTTCCAGGAGTAACGGTATACCCACAGTTTTTTTAAATAAAATTAAAAATTTAAAAGGTTGTTTTAGTTTTGTTTAAAAAAAAACCTGTTTGCCCCCAGCCTAACCTGTCACCCACACCCTTTTCACTGCCGCAAGTCTCCAGCAAAAAAGCTGCAAAAGCCGCTGTTTCTTGCTGAAAACCCAGCCTGCTTACCCCCCTGTCTGTTGTCCCCCCGCCCAGCCTGTCGCCCAACTCACCTTTTTCGCCACTGCCTGGGTCTCCAGGAGAAAAAAACCTTCAGAAGCCATTTTTCTCCCTGAGACCCAGACAGCATTGGCGAAAAAGGTAGGTTGCCAGCTTCAGAGCTGGCGTGCATCCGAGGAGGCCCACTGCGTCCTGTGCCGCTTACACCGGGGGAAGGGGACAAGCGTCTCCTTCTCTCAAGGTGTGCCTGGGCTACGATGGGGCAGTCCGCAATGGGCCTAGGATACAGAGGCCAGCCTTTTAGGCTGGCCGCGTATAGACAGACAGGATTGGGCTGTTATAAAAACAAGCTACCTCTGGGCAGGAAGAGAAGAGGATGAAGAACAGCCAGAGAGGCAGAATCCACCATCATCTTCTCCTGCTCTGCATTTTAAATTACACTGTGCCCTTCTCTGCCACACCAACTGCATCTAAGGGGAGGAGAAGAAACCATGTAGAAAAGCCATGTAGAAAAATATTGTTAACTCACTCTGATCCTATGGGATAGAGTGAGATATAAATCAAAATACAGTAATTATTGTTATAGTTGTGAGCCTCTCTGGTGGCGCCTGTGGGGGCAGCAGAGCAGGAGAAAAGTTTCTTAAATAAATCAATGGAAATACAGAATATAAATATGTTCAGTCAATCCAATATCTTTTGCATACAAAGTATGTGCTCTGAGCTGTGGCCTCTGCCTAGGGGCCCTGCTGAGACCCTTTTCTTAATTCTTTTCTTCTTGTCGAGACTCAAGAGCAGGGAGAGGGAGAAAAATGGCTTCCCCATTGAAAAGATGAGTAGGGGATCGCATATACTGTATTTATACTGAAAATGGAAAGTAGAAGCCCATTATATAGACATTAAAGTGATTTTCAGCATCATTAAGTCCAGAAAAGAAAATACACTGGAGTCACATTCATAAATTATTATTTTATTTACAAGCACGTATCAGATACATATAAAATCTTTAAATGTAATCAAATTAAACCTCAGTTTACACATTTTGAGTTCTGGAGGTGGTTTACCAGCAGCATCTGAAGCACTGGCTGATGGGTGAAGACCCCAGGCTGAGTGACAGGGCTGCCTCTGCGGTGACAAATTCTTCTTGCTGAACATCAGCCTGTTGCTGCAGGATCTCTCTATGGACTGGCTGATGTGAACCGTTGGGATACGTAACACTAAGGAGGCTAGAACAGATGAGCGAGCATCCGGGTTGGGTTGGGTTGGGGGAAAGGACAGGAAGGTAGTTGCCAACCTGAGATAATATCCTTTGCCTGGCAGAGACACCATAGAGTATGTGGATGCCAGAAGGGCCATCCTTAGTCAAGGCCAAGCCACAGATAAGAACATAAGAAGAGCCCCGTTGGATCAGGCCAAAGGCCCATCTAGTCCAGCTTCCTGTATCACACAGTGGCCCTACCAGATGCCTCAGGGAGCACACAGCCAACAAGATAACCTGTTTCCCGCTTCCACTCCCCTGCACCTGGCACAGAGAAAACCTACTTCCAAAGCCAGGAGGTTGCTTATGGCTTGTAACCTGTGATGGTCTTTTCCTCCATGAATCTGTCCAAACCCCTTTTAAAGGCATCTAGGCCAGGTGCCATTACCACATCCTGGGGCAAGGAGTTCCACAGATGAATTACACACTGGGTAAAGAAATATTTTCTTTTATCCGTTCTAATTCTCCCTCCACTCAATTTTAACTCCTGAAACAGAAGTTATGCAGTGGCCCATGTGATTACTGGAACTCAGTGATTCGATTCGGTTGAACTGCTGCTCCATTGGCTTCACTGGCTGCCGGTTTGTTTCCAGGCCCAATTCAAGGTGCTGGTTTTGACCTTTAAACCCCTTCATGGCTTGGGAGCATGTTACCTACAGGACTGTCTGCTCCTGTACATTCTGGCCTGCCCCCCTGAGATCTGTAGAGGGAGCTCTGCTGTGCGTGCTGCCCCTGAGGACATTAGGGAGCGGAAACTAGGAGTACGGCCTTCTTAGCTGCAGCACCAGAGTTATGGAACTCCCTCCCGTCGGACTTTTCAAACTTTCAGGTAGGCAGGGGGAGGAGCTACACAACAGTTTAAATCCGGGGCTGGTTTGCGAGTGAGCCCTTTCAGGAGCAGTGAGTGGCCTCACGGGGACCAAGTGGCTCACGGGGACAAAGTGGCAAGATAAAAAAGACACAGCAAGTTAAGCAGCTGGGCGAGTTCAGCAGCGGGGCGAGGAAGCCAGGCCCCACACACTGCCCGGCACGTCCCTTGAAGAGAGGAGATCTCCAGCAACATTAAGGTACCCAAACTTTGATAAATCCATAACTTACACTCAAAAGCTATGCAGTCAGACAGCCAGCAGAAGGGTGGGGGCTATCCAGTGTTTTGCACTGAGTGTCACATGTATGACTATCTGCCTCTTGGGCACAAGTCATGGGTGTGTGCTCGGTGCAAAGAGCTCCAGGCTCTCAGGGAACGGGTTCGCTCCCTTGAAGCCACGGTTGCTGACCTGGAGAAGCAGAGACAGGTAGAGAGGAACCAGGGTGAGACTTCTAGGGACGTGGAGGCATCGTCCCACCCTCAGTTGGCCAGCTCCTCAGCTGCCAGGAAAGGGAGTCTCAGGGCTGGAGGCCATTGCTCTGGAAAAGAGGGAAACAATCCCACAGTGGGGACCCCTTCTTCAGGTGATGGGCCCGTATCCAGTCGCACTATGGATACTCCTCTGGGGAGGGGGGGAAGGGGGCTTCTTGTTGTGGGTGACTCTATAGTCAGGAACATAGAAAGGGGGGTCTGTGACGGATGTGAGGACCGCACGGTGACTTGCCTACCTGGTGCGAAGGTTGCGGACATCACCTCTCGTCTAGATAGGCTGGTAGAGAGTGCTGGGGAGGAGGTAGCGGTTGTGGTGCATGTTGGCACCAACGACGTGGGGAAATGTAGCCGGGCGGTCCTGGAGGCCAAATTTAGGTTGCTAGGTAGGAAGCTCAAATCCAGGACCCCAAAGGTAGCGTTCTCAGAAGTGCTACCTGTTCCACGCGCAGGGCCAGCTAGGCAGGCGGAGCTCAGGGGTCTCAATGCGTGGATGAGACACTGGTGTCAGGAGGAGGGGTTTAAGTTTGTTAGGCACTGGGGAACGTTTTGGAACAAGCCGGGCCTGTACAAGAGGGACGGGCTTCACTTGAACCAAAACGGAACCAGACTGCTGGCACGTAACATTAAGAAGGTGGCAGAGCAGCTTTTAAACTGACTCCTGGGGGAAAGCCGACAGGAGCCGAGGGGCATCCGGTTCGGGACTCCTCATCCCTCGGGAATGAGGGTGCAGAGGATGGGGAACAGTCAAGTAATAACAGAGTAAGAATTGGGAGTGGTAGCGTGATGGGACATGACAGCCAGTCTAGCAAGACAGAAGGCTGCAGGAATAAAGGGGCAAACATGCAGCCCTTCTTGGGGGACCAGGTATATAAGTGCTTTTATGCAAATGCCCGAAGTCTTCGGGCAAAGATGGGAGAACTGGAATGTTTGGTGGCTAGGGAAAACATTGACATCGTAGGTATAACAGAAACCTGGTGGAATGCAGAGAACCAGTGGGATACTGCAATTCCAGGATATAAACTCTATAGGAGGGACAGAGAGGGGCGTGTTGGAGGTGGGGTGGCCATCTATGTCAAAGAGGGGGTAGAATCCACCAGAGTAGAGCTGGAGGGGGGCTCTGACTCCTCCGTAGAATCACTGTGGGTTAGATTACCAGGCTCAAAGAGTGATGTAATAGTAGGGGCATGCTACCGTCCTCCAGATCAAAAACCTGAAGGGGATCTTGAAATAAGGAAGCAAATTAGGGAGGTGTCAACGAGAGACAGGGTTGTAGTCATGGGGGACTTCAATTATCCTCACATCGACTGGGTCAATTCATGCTCAGGTCATGAAAGAGAGACTGGATTTCTGGATATGTTAAATGACTGTGCCTTATAGCAGCTTGTCACGGAACCGACCAGAGGACAGGTGACTCTGGACTTGATATTGTGTGGCACTCAAGATCTGGTCAGGGAGGTAAATGTTACCGAACCGTTGGGGAACAGTGACCATGCTGCGATCCGTTTCGCCATGCATGTCAGAGGGAGAGTGCCGAGCAAATCTGACACGAAAACCCTTGACTTCCGAAGGGCAGACTTCCCCAAAATGAGAAGACTAGTTAAGAAAAAGCTGAAAGGGAAGGTAAAAAGAGTCCAATCGCTCCAGAGTGCATGGAGGCTGTTTAAAACAACAGTCATAGAGGCCCAGCGGGAGTGTATCCCACAAAGGAGGAAGGGCTCGACCAAGTCCAGGAGGATGCCCGCATGGCTAACAAGCACAGTTAAGGAGGCTATAAAAGGCAAGGAAGCTTCCTTCCGTAAATGGAAGTCTTGCCCTAATGAGGAAAATAAACAGGAGCACAAACTGTGGCAAAAGAAATGTAAAAAGATGATACGGGAGGCCAAGCAAGACTTTGAGGAACGTATGGCAGGCAACATAAAAGGGAATAATAAAAGCTTCTTCAAATATGTTAGAAGCAGGAAACCTGCCAGGGAAACGGTGGGTCTGCTGGATGGTGAGGGAGAGAAAGGGGTGATAAAAGGGGACTTGGAGACTGCAGAGAAATTAAATGAGTTCTTTGCATCTGTCTTCACGGCAGAAGACCTCGGGCAAATACCGCTGCCGGAACGGTCTCCCCTGACTAAAGAATTAAGTCAAATAGAGGTTAAAAGAGAAGATGTCTCAGACTTAATTGACAAAATAAAGATCAATAAATCACCAGGCCCGGATGGCATCCACCCAAGAGTTCTGAAGGAACTCAAGAATGAAGTTGCTGACCTCTTGACCCAAATATGCAACTTGTCCCTTAAAACAGCCACTGTGCCAGAGGATTGGAGGATAGCTAATGTCACACCAATCTTTAAAAAAGGAAGGAGGGGGGACCCAGGAAACTACAGGCCGGTCAGCCTAACATCTGTTCCGGGGAAGATGGTGGAAAGTCTCATTAAGGATAAAATCTTAAAATACATAGAAGAACAAGCTCTGCTGAGGGAGAGTCAGCATGGCTTCTGCAAGGGGAAGTCTTGCCTCACAAACCTGTTAGAATTTTTTGAAAAGGTCAACAGGCATGTGGATGCGAGCGAACCCGTGGATATTATATATCTGGATTTTCAGAAGGCGTTTGACATGGTCAAACTGGGAGAATGGGCAGCAAAATGGCAGATGCGCTTCAATGTAAGTAAGTGCAAAGTGATGCACATTGGGGCAAGAAACCAAAATTTCACATATACGCTAATGGGTTCTGAGTTGTCTGTGACGGATGAAGAGAGAGATCTTGGGGTGCTGGTGGACAGGTCGATGAAAGTGTCGACCCAGTGTGCGGCGGCTGTGAAGAAGGCCAATTCCATGCTCGGGATCATTAAAAAGGGGATTGAGAATAAAACGGCCAATATCATTATGCCTTTGTACAAATCGATGGTAAGGCCACATCTGGAGTATTGTGTCCAGTTCTGGTCACCATACCTCAAAAAGGATATAGTTGAATTGGAAAAGGTGCAGAAAAGAGCGACCAGAATGATTTGTGGGCTGGAGCACCTCCCTTACGAGGAAAGGCTACAGCGTCTGGGGCTTTTCAGCCTAGAAAAAAGGCGCCTGAGGGGGGACATGATTGAGACTTATAAAATTATGCATGGGATGGAGAGGGTGGATAGAGGGAAATTCTTCTCCCTCTCGCACAACACCAGAACCAGGGGACACGCACTAAAATTGAGTGGAGGGTGAGTTAGAACAGACAAAAGAAAATATTTCTTTACCCAGCGTGTGATTCATCTGTGGAACTCCTTGCCACAGGATGTGGTGATGGCACCTGGCCTAGATGCCTTTAAAAGGGGTTTGGACAAATTCATGGAGGAAAAGACCATCACAGGTTACAAGCCATAAGCAACCTCCTGGTTTTTTAGAAGTGGGTTTTCTCTGTGCCAGGTGCAAGGGAGTGGCGACTGGACACAGGTATCTTGTTGTCTCGTGTGCTCCCTGAGGCATCTGGTGGGGCCACTGTGTGACACAGGAAGCTGGACTAGATGGGCTTTTGGCCTGATCCAGCAGGGCTCTTCTTATGTTCTTATGTTCTTATGACTTGAGAACTGCCCCTTCCCTGGAGGTGTTGTTGCCAGGGTCTGAACTTTTCTTTTTCAGTTGGTGTTTTTGTCTTGATGTTGGTTGTCTCTCCCACTGTTTACCCCCACATTTTTGCTGATGTGTGCTGTTTTTACTGTTATTTAACATTTCTGCTGCCATTTTTTTAAAAAAATGCTGCTTTTAAAAAAAATATTTTGCTGCAATAAACAATGTTTATTGTTATGACTTTATTTTTATTTATTGTTATTATTTTTATTGCCACTTTTATTGCTGCTGTTGCTATGCTACTGATGCTATGTTGTTTCCCTGTTTTACACACACACACACACACACACACACACACACACACACACACACACACACACACACAGAGAGAGAGAGAGAGAGAGAGAGAGAGAGAGAGAGAGAGAGTTTTAATATTGTCTGTTGCTCCTTGATTGATTATTTCATGGGCTTATGTACATTTTAGGTTAGCTGCCTTGAGTGTCCAGGACAGTGGTTAAAGTCAGGATAAAAATATTATAAATAAATATGTATGGGCCATAGATGGCCACCCCTTGAAGCAGGTACAAGACCTCCTGGAGCACCATTACTTTCCCTAGTGCCCCTAATTTTTGAGTCACAAGAAGATGTGAACTACGTCCTACCACCAGACTAACCCACTGTGTGCCCCAGGTTGAGGTGATGAGTTGCAAAGAGTGGTAAGTACCCATCAAGGGTGTGTGTCTGTGTCTGTGTCTTCCATTCTTACTGGTAGCATCTAGTTTCACAGGATGCATGATATCCTCATGTTGTGTGTTCCCTGGACCCTGCCTCAGATCATTGACTGTCAGTGGTGGGAACAGGGAAATGCAAAACGTGAGGACAAAATGTTGTGCATTGTGTAAAGCTAGATATGTATCAGGAAGAGAGGGAACATTTACTGTACTATGTATTGTATACAAAGGAAGAGAGTTACTGTTACTGTTGTGATTCCTTCCCTATGCAATCTTTGCACCTGTATGGTTGATTTAATTAATTCTGCTCCTGTTAATTACAAGTGTGCTTTGTGCTTATTGAAAGTATTCTGGCATATATACTGTATAAATGAGGAATTGGGGGAGGGGAGAACAGTGAATATTGTATGATTTGTCTTTTCACTACTCAAATATCAGCATCTAGGAAAGGAATAAGAGTACAAATGGCAAGCAATAGGCTGCCCAATTACATAGTCTCTCTGGAGGATGCCAGAGATCAGCAGCCTTGCCAGAAGCTTGGCATTTACTGTGATCCTTCTCATTCAAAGTTCCCTTGAACTTATGAGAGTTATGAATATAGAAATGCTGCAGGATTTAGCTATGAATTTCTTAGATCTGTCAACAAATCAGCAGGGCTAGCCAACACAGTCTTTTGTTTTTCTGGCACTGGTACTTACTGATGTATATCTCTGGCAAGAGGAAATATATTAGAAAGACAAGAAGAAATATGGTACGTTTCCTATGCAGGGAAGATCACTGGAGACGTATGGGATGTCTGTAGTCTCTCTCTGTACAAATATGCAGGTTGAGTATGGGATGCAGAAGCACTCTCACAGGCAGGCAATCCCATCAGAACATCATTTTTGTCTTTTCAAATCCAACATCAGCTATCTTCCAGGAAGTTCTAACTAAACAGCTGCTTTCAGATCTTCTCACACACAGGTGAAACTGGGTATGATACACATTCAAGGTGTTTGGAAAGCTAACAGACAGTCACTGCCATGTTGTCTCATGTCAATGACTTTTACAATCCCAATCTGTAAAAGGAAGGGTGACTCTCTTCTACATAGAATAAGTTCTATAGATTCGAACCCCACTAATCCTAATCTTCATTTGTCCATTGTTTTGTTTTAGTGATGCTTACTAATGATGTCCATTTAGCTTCATGGCACTGCAGACCTACATAAATACCACTCTCATTTATATAAGTTCTTATGACTTCTACCTTTTGAACAGAGCCCCCACCCCATGCCATTAATAAAAATTGAGGTTGCAGTGCAACAACAACATTGTTCCTATCTTTAGCAGAGGTTCATGACAGGACTGATATATAGGCTATCCATTTTGTTCATTCATTCTCTGGGACTAATATGATAACAACTCTAATTGAAATGAGGCTTCAAGAGGGTTTGTAAATATTAATTTCCCACTAATGAGAAGTATTCAACGGCCTGGTTGATATTAGGACTAAAGCAAAACATGAACAAATTCAGGGTAATTATGCTACCAAGGAGCATGAAGCGAACGTAATTCCCTGCAGTTTTCAAGAAGGTAGACAGTTGACTGGGCAGTGGTACGGGCACAGCACTATAAACCATAAAACACTGTCTGACCATAAGCCATAAGGAAAATGTGACATAGACAGGTACTTTCCCAACTTTTTGCTTTGCAGAACATTTTTCTAGAACAGGGGTTCTAAACCTTTGGAGGCCCAGGTACCCCCAATGAAGGTCAAAAATTTTGGAGTACCCCAGCTAATTAGCATAATTAGCTAATTTACATAAATTGCACAAAAATACACAAATGCCAGGATCTCTTAAAAAACACACAGCAATAAGACACATGAACAAAATGCACAAAAACATACATCCCAAGTACAAAACCCCCCAAACTCAACTCTTTTCCCCCCACCCCACCCATGCACAGTAGTATCCAAAGTAAGAATCTAGAACATGTAGCTAATCTTCCTAGCAAATGTGCCACAAGTCAAATAAATCTGTGGCACAAGATAGCACCCCTGCAGTATTTATTTTTATTTATTTATTCAAATATTTGTTAATACTCTGCATTTCTATTCCCATATGGGACCCTGATGGCATCTTACTATGTTAGATAGCACATAACCAGTTAAAAGAATCAGTTATGACATAACAGCAACAATTACCAGCCACAGCCAAGCTCCAACATCCCACCACTTTCCCACATGCTGGCCTGGGATATTGGCAGATATTCTTGCAGTGGTATATTTGAATCTTCATGCAGATATTTTGCATGCATGTGAAAGAATTTGCTGCGATGAGGCAGTCTTGGGGGAAGGAGTGGAGGGAGATGAGGGGGCCTGGCTTGCTGGGCATCCCTTGAATCCCCTGGGTGGAGAAAGAGACGGGGTGCCTCAGCCCCCTTTCCACCCAAACCCCCTTTCCACCCCAGCTCTGAGACGGCATTAAGGGCTCTGTCCACTCCCAGCAGCTTTCCTGATCTGAGTCAGCCTTTGCCCATTCCACAAGGGGGCACTCTTCCTCAGCAGTGTGGACATCTCACTGCGGTACCTCGGGGCTGAAACACTCCCTGCGAGTGGCAGCATCCTCCCCCCCCTTACATAAAACTAGTCTGTTCCACTTGGTGATACTTATTGTTGGTCACATGAATAAAATGGTAAGCGAGGAGGACTTATTTCACACTCCCCTGCCAAGGGAGAGGCACTCAAGGCAGTTTCCAACAGAATAATCAAATACAATACCATCAAAATAACCATACCAAAAACACAATTGCTATCCAAAAAGTAAGACAGCAAAAGTAACTTACAAAATGTAAGACAGCAGCCCTACAGAGTCACATATTGAAGGTTGAGCAAAATAGAAAGGTCTGTAGTTGGCTTCAAAATGACTGTAAGGTTGGCATCGATCTTGTATCCTGGAGCAGAGATTCTCAAAGTGGTGGGTCGCGACCGATGACATCGCCCCGTCCCTATAAAAAAATTACAGGGGAGTAAATTCCCCTGTAGGACTTTGAGAAGCTCTGTCCTGGGGAGTTCCATCACATACCTGCATTTATCTAGTATATGGAGTCCAATCTAAAGGGCTGTGTGGCAGGTTTTGTGCATATTCGAGGGCTTTTGAGCCTTCCTTTTCCGGAAGCAGCACTTTTCTGCTGCAAGATCATCCATTACCAAACTTCAAGGTAGTATCAGGTGGCCTCTGACCAAGTATGAGGAGCTGCTTTCAGATGGAAACATAGGGAACCTTAGTGTGCTCACATGTTTAATCCCTCACCTAAAGGAATGCCTAAATGGGTTCTTCAGATCATGGCCCTAGTTTTTAATAAGTTGTCAGGAGGATTTGTGAAAAATCGTCCTAAACAAATAGTTCTTATCTTAACTAAGGCAAGCAAATTCTATTGGTATGGAGGTTAACTCCATAGTAATCAAACTGATGTTTGATTTCAAACATAGTAATCAAACTATGTTTGATTTCATCAGTAATCAAACTGATGAAATAGATTACATCTACAGTATTTAAAAAAAAACATTTAATCCACCCTTTGTAAAACACTTTGGCCAGGTGTACACCATTTAGGGCACAACCCTACCTGGCAGCCAGCGTAGCACATCCTGCACCAACCCAGAGCCATTGCAAAAGCTGCTGTAAGAGCACCCCAGAGCGCTGTATCTGTGCGGCAGGATGCAAGGAGCCGGTAAGTCGGCGCCACTCAGTGCGGAGGTGTTCCAGGACAGGGGGGAGGCAGGGAGGGGGCATTCTGGGGCAGGGGAGGGCAGCAATGAGGGTGGACCAGACCAGGCAGGGGGGTAAGATCGGTGGCAGCAGCACATGCCAAATCCTACCCTGACTGGTTTGCCCTACATGGGACTACTGGATTTGCGCCAGTGAAATAGCTGGCGCAGATCTGAGGAGACTTGTTCGGGCAGCTGGGGCTTTACCTGGGGTAAGGGAACGAAAGTTTCCTTCCCCCAAGGTGACCTCCAGCCCGCCTCTTTGCGCCCTGGATGCAGCATTGGCTGCACCAGTCTCACTGCATTGCAGGGCATAAAGTTAGGCAGGATTGGGCTGTTAAAAGCAGTTCAGATGGAAACATGAACATGGCTAGCAAATCTGTAACTGAAAGAAAACCCCTTGTATTTCCAACCCCTTAAATCCTTGTGAAAATTAAGGATTAATCTTCTATCTTCTAGAAGTCAATCAGGTTTTGTGTTTTCCAACTTCCGAAGGAAGAGTTTCTGTACCAAAGCGGTGAAGTGGCCACTTAAAATATCCTTCTGCCTATCCTCACCATTTACACTTGACACTCAGAGGGCTGCAAGAATCCAGTTTGAAGAAGTCGTAGATGTTGTTTGTGGGCTGAAAGCATCGGACAAGAGTTGAGGTCAGAGGGAGCACGGTAGAAAAATTGAAGGAGTAATCAAACTGATGAAGAAAGGCTAGGAGGACACTAAACCTCTACTGTCCCAATTAACCTTTAGAAGAGCTACTTGAGCTAAATTTAGTGGACTAGGACCTTGCTGCCCTCTACAGGAGGAGGGAAGGGAGGCTGCCATCACTTGCAGCTGCAGTGCAGAGATTCCTTTATTGCCATGGTTGCCTACCGAAATTTGTGAGAGTGTTTCATGCTGTGATTATCTGTCAGAAAGGCACAACCCCTTATGTTGACGGAGGGGTCTACCTGGAGAAGCAGGATTTCCTTCAGTAATTGCCTACCTGTTGAGATCACTTATGCTAGGTAAGGCTCAGTGGTCCCCATGCCATCCTAGTCACTGACCCCCCATCAGCATGGCCTCTCTCACAGGCACTTGCCATTGCACCATGTGTATGCCACCTTGGCCTCAAAGTGGGCACTTAACACTTGAGATGTGCTTGATAGAACTAATTATTACAGTGATTCTCAAACTTTTTAGCACTGGGACCCACTTTTTAAAATGGCACTCTGTCGGGACCCACCTAGCTTTATGAGACTTTAAAAAAAGACGATCTAGAAAGATTATAATTTATTTATAAGTAATATTTTATTTATTTGTCTATTTCGAAAGAACTCCATCCATTTCTCATAATGAGGCAGCCCTAATGGTTAGCCCCAAGGCTTGAGGGGCTTAGTTTTGTGGCCCAGCCTTCACCTGCCCCCAGACTTGGAAAAAACACACCAGAAAAAAAGATGTTCAAACATTTATCTCAAGGAGAGTCATGCCGGCCACATGACCACGGAGGCTTCTTCAGACAATGCTGGCTCTTCGGCTTTGAAATGGGGATGAGCACCACACCCTAGAGTCAGACACGACTGGACTTAATTGTCAGGGGTCACCTTTACCTTTTTACAGTATTTACACAAGCTTGCAAACTGCAGGAGCTCAGCTGTTTGCAGGGCAAATCAGCTCTCTGATTTTTGAATAGCCTCAGACTTTGGGGCAATTAGATATCTGATCTTTCCAGCACCAGTGTGCCTTTTCATTGGAGGCTCTGTGGGACCCACCAGAAATTGGGTCCCGACCCACAGTTTGAGAAACGCTGAATCATGTAAATATGTGGCAGAGTTGCTTATGGTTTTCTTTTTTTAAAAAAAATCTAATCTTCTATAATAAACATTCAGTCTGTGTATTGCAAGTGGGGAGGAATTGCCTTGAAAGAGATCAGTTTATGTAGCTTAGATCTCTGGTCAAACATTCCTGCTAACATTGACACAGACCTGGCCTATTGTAACTGCCACTGCTGTTGGTGGAAGGGCAGCACTTGTGTTCCATCTTTTTTCTAAGTAGCGCAAAACAACATTTTATGTCTCAGAAACATAGTAAGTTGGTCTAACAAATGGTGACTGGCCGAAGGCTAGCTCCATCACCATTGATTGGTCCAATAGCACCTCTCTCCCTACACACAAAGAGTAGAATCAAGCTTGATATGATCTCTCCATTACAGCTGATTTGTTTCATTGTCTTAACACTGTATAAAACCGTAGACATAGTTGTAAAACATAAATTCCAGAGGTAATATAAATCTGTTCTCTCTGTTTAAGAAATAAAACCCATCAGGTAAACTAAAGTTATTTGTGTGATTAACCTGGGTTTCCCCCATTTGGCTATAAAATGTTTTAGACTCTAAGACAGTTTGATGAATGATGTCATAAAGCACACCCAGAGTAACTTTGAAATATTGTTTTACATCTCTTAATACATAGAATCCTACACAAAGTGGCAATTGGCTGAGCAAATCATCAAATCTCCCATCCATCTTTATTGTTTTGCATTTAGGCCCAGATCCTTGCTCATATGCCAGATGGCAACTACAGCAGAGTTTCAAGTTTTAGCTGCAGTAGACGAGACGATAACTGCCTCTTGAGGACAAGGAAAGCCAGATTGCATATTCCTTTCAGTAGGTGACTTATTGCCAGTCACTAAATGGCTTGTCTGTGTGTAGCTAATTCAAAAGCTGACAGCAGCGGCTAACTTATGTTCAGCCTAATTATTTCTGTAGCAATCACTGGTGAAATGAACCCTTGAAGAGAAGCATCCTGGATAAAAGTGCTGCAGAAAAGCAGGCCAAGGAGTTACCTTCTTTAGCATTATTGCTGTGTCAGGATTTTATGTTTGAAAAGAGCCATAGAACGTTGGGCATTTGGGGGGCAGTCTATTTCATGGCCCTGAAGGAAAAGTTACAGGATAACAGCGCAATCTAGCGTACATATAGGCCAGCGGAGCGCGTGCTCTGCCAGCCTAAGGTGTTGAAAAAGTGCCATAAGGCACTTTTGCGGCACCTCTAGAGTAAGCACGCCGGTGAGGAGGCCGGCACTGCTTAGAAGGCCACCATCCTGAACCTGTGCCTGCCGGCCGACTCAGGTACGTCCTACACCGGTTGGCGGGAGAGCATGGAGTGGGAGAACTGGGGTGGCGGTGGAGACCAGAGAGGTGGCCATTGGCTGGGCCAGCCTGGGAGAAGGCAGGAATATCGGCGCTGGGTTGCACCAATATCCCTTCCTGGGCCAGGCAGGCCTTACACGGCCTCCCCAGATGCACACCAGCTAAAGAGCTGGCACGCATTCAAGAAGGCCCGTTGGGGCCTCCAGCGCTTACACCAGGGGAAGGGGACAAACATCCCCTTCCCCCGAGGTGATGCCCAGCCTTGTCGGTGCAGGCTGCATCCTGACTAGGATGCAGTAGCTGACCATTTCGGCCAGCTGCTGCATCTTAGGCAGAATCGGGCTGTAAGACTCACATACACAAAATTACATGGACATACATCCTAACCCCCCTTCCATATATTCTCCACTGTAAAAACAACACTGTAGTATCACCTAGGGTACTTAAAAAGTAGGTTTATATATCTAAATAAATCGTATTCATCCAAATATTACTAAATCCATAAGATATAATATAAATTGTATATCAATGGCAACGTTTCAAATTATTGCACGTGGCTGGAACCAGGTCCTCCGAGAGGAATTTTATCAGGGGGTACAGTTTCTTTTCGGCCCCTTCTCAAAGGGGAGGGGGCAAAACAGGATGAGGGAGTGCAACAATACCTGGAAAAGTCTTCAGAGCCCAGGTCTACCAGGCTTCTCGATGCAGCACCCAAGTCTACCTGGCCCAGCCACCATCTTTCACTCTCCATGAGGCCAGCTGAGATCCCAGAAAATTTCTGGGGCCCCTCCTTTGGCTCCTGGGCCCCTTTTTTGATCCTGGGCCGGGGTACAATTTACCCCCTTTACCCCCCCCCCCTCATGGGCCCTGGCTGGAACTATACTTGTTTGTTAATTAATCTATTCAAATACATCTACTTTGCATCTCAATCAACAACTCCTGACTGGCCTACAACACATTTAAATACAAAACCATAACGAAATCATCTACAAGATCACCACAGATAAAGAACCTTAAATCAACAAAAGAGGCTCAGTTAGCAGTTGCAAAAAAAAATGTAGATAGCCTGGAGAGGCAAAATGTGTTAGACAAGCCCTGATTGTTCATTCAGTACATCTGGTCTTTTCAAATCATGCTGCACTCATGCTTACCTTGAACTGATTCCTTTCTATACACTTGTGAGAGTCTGTGATGCGACTGAAGGAACAATGTCAAAAAGCACTACAGTTGCCCTACAGCATTGAACTGGGAGTGTAGGAAGTTCCTCAAAGACATACACTGAGACTTGCTCTGCCAACAAACTGAAGATGAACTGTGCCAGTCTTTTCCTAATTGTCCCTGTTGTTGTCTTCTGGCAAGGCTCCTGTGCCTTTAACAGTTGCATAGCAAGAAGAAATTCAAAACTTGATCTTTAGAATGTGAGCCCAATCCTATTCTTTTCCTTTGCCAATGGATCCGCGCCAAAAAGGCGCATGCTGTATCCAGCGGAAGGGGAAAGAAAAACAGATCAGGAGGCATAGGAAGGGAAAGAAGAATTATTTCCCCTTACACCTACATAAGCACCTTGACTGCCAATGGGTAGACATGTTTGTTTTTGATGAATATGAGAGGACTACAGCCTAAGTCTTACTGAACACAATGGGTTTACTTCTGAGTAAAATAAATAACACCATTTTTTATACCTCTACCAATGGATCTCCTTCCAACCTGTGCCAGCTCATTAGCTGGCGCAAGTCCAAGGAGAAGAAAGGGGTAGCCTCAAAAAGGAGGGGATAGGATCCAACACGTTCCGTTGCCGCCAGATACACCCCCTCCTGCCACCTCCCCAACCGATTCCTCCTCTTCCTACCCCATTTCTCCCCCTCCCCACCCCACCACTTACTTACCAGTGGCAGCGGCCACTCCAGATCCCACCGCCACGTACAATGCGTTCATGGCCTCTCCAGCAGTGGAATGGAAGTGTGTGTCTCTGCGCACTTCCATAAGGCTGTTTATGACAGCTCTAAAGCAAACCCTGCAGCCGGAATGCTAGTTCCAGTGGCGGGGAGGCGGGATAGGATTGGGCGTTGTATCTTATCATTCAGCTAAAGACGTGACAGGCCTGCCCCCCAAAACTAGGCAATTCAAGCACAGTGTCACTCTTAGCCCATTCCATATACCACCAAAGCATGTCTGTTACTCGGGTGTTGCAGGCAGATATATGAGAGTCAGGGTAGCGTAATAACTAAAAGGCTCAGTAGCAGAGCAACACCGTCCCCCTGTGATGTCACGGCCGGATGCGACATCACAGGGCCCGCCCCTGAGTGACGTCAACCAGAGCCAAACGTTCCTCAGGGGTTGGGAGGGTGGGGGCCACAACAAACAGCTGCGCTGAGGCAGCAGACGGCTTCTGCCGCCTCCTCCGAGCCATTCCGCCTCCTTTGCAGCCGCCTGTGCCACCGCCGCGTTCTCCGCCGCCATTTCCTCGACAATGCCATTTTGTCACCCCCGGAGCCAGTAAGACACCCCCCTGCGTGCCGCACAGGGGCGGACCGCCCTCTTCCTCCACTGCTGAAAAGGCTGACCTACATATCAGGCTATTCTTGATTTCAGTCTCACCTCTGCTGTGAACTCATTCAGCAGCCTTCAGCAAGACACACCTCAGTTCCCTTGTAAATAATATGGGAATAGTGTCGATTTGCCTTAAATAGCTGTTTTAAGGATTCCAAGATCATGTATGAGAAATGCTTTGAACATTCAAAGGTACTATATACATTCTAAATGTTATGTTGGCAAATATTTAGAGTGAAGAGCTTTGTTTTTTTAAGAGTTCAGCTATTTTTCTTATTTTAATAATACATTTTTTTCTGAATACTATATTTACATAAACACTTATTTAGAAATGGGATGATAATCAGCAGCTTCCCTCAGAAATTATTGAAAAATAGAAAAGAAACAAAAAAACAAGGGAGGATCACAGCTTGGAGTTCTGTGACTGGTTGTCCAATTTCTCTCATTTAGGGGGCATCTGCAGCTCAAATGGCCTTGCATCTCCAGCATAATTTTGCCATTGTTGCTAATGATTAAATGAAATTTCATCTCATAAACTCAGTGTGGTGTCAATAGTGCAATTATAACTCTAAAAAGCAAATTTCCCAGTTTAAAAATACACTCTGTTCATAGACTGAGATCTGAGCAATTTTCTTTCTATTACAGTATTTATGTAACCATCCATCTCTCCAAAGTATTCCGTTTAAAGTACTTTCTCGTGTTTTTCTTCCATTTCCCCCAGGTTCCTTAGTGCAACAGAGAGAATTATTTGCAAACATATGAAATACACCTGGCTCCGTTTAAAAATATATACCATTTACAGATGAGAGAGCACAATCTGCATAATTAAGGCCGTAACATGTAGTCTTTTTGTCACCCAGGCATAACAGGATCAGAGTCAAACTGAAAATACAACCTGGCCTGGTGTGAAAGAAGAACAGATCCGAAGCTGTGATGCTGGGAAAATAAATGAAGTTCCTTGTTAAATAAATATTAGATGCTGTTAATCAATAGACCTGAAAAGTGTTTGTCAGAGTGCAAAAGGTGGTATGTGAGAAAAAGCCCCCAAATCCGCTAATGAGAATGTACAAAGGCATAAAGGTGAGGTTCACTAATGCAATGGTACATAGCAGCATAGAGTTATATAATGTAAGTAAAGGTTGATAGGGCTACCCACTGGCTTCTTCACGACTAGACCACTGAGTCAACCCCAGCCCTTGAAGTGAGTCAAACTATCATTCTTGTGGAAGGGGGCCAATAAGATTATTTTTCAAACAACAGACTATAGCTTACACATTCATTTGTTTAGAAATCTGTGTGTGCAGGAAAGAATTAGGGTCATGCCGCCGTCTCTGCCCCTGATCTCCGCTTATTCAAGGCCCCCATGGGCAGAGGTCACACAAAGCCCTTGAATGCATGGATGTTGCGGGCAGGGTCTACACAGGCAACCTATTACCCCTCCATTTGTTTTCTACGTTCATAGGTGAACGCATGAACTGGGCTAAAGAGACAAAAATGAAAGGAAGACATGTGAAACTGCCTACTGAGTCTGACCATTGGTCTATCTAGTTTAGTATTGGCTACACTGGCTGGCAGAAGTTCTCCAAGGTTTCAGACTTGAGTCTTTCCCAAGTGTATTTGAAGATGCCAGGGATTGAACCTGGGTCTTTTTTGCATGGAAAATGTATGATGTCCCAACGAGTTACATTCCCTCCCCAAATTAAGGGAGAATGTACAGAGTAACCAATTACAAAGGAGGGCAGAACTTCTTTGCTTTAGTTATTGTGTACTTCAGCAGGTGCATCTGCCCTATATGACTATTAAAGGTCTTGTGAATGAGATTCAAATTATCTGCATGCTGAAATTCATCCCAAATTTTGAAATCTGGACACTCATATCATATGAGCTTCTGCTATTCCTACAACACAGAGTTTGAGAAGAAAGGCTGTTTTTGGTTTGCTTTACATGTTCTTTTAAAAGAAGTGTCATGCAGCAAAGATTGTGGTCAATTAGGGAGGAAGCATGATGCTTGTAAAAAGTAGCTCATTAAAGTCTTGTCACAGGGATGGTGAGCAGAAAAGAAGCACAAATGTGTGGATCAGACTAGAGCTGTTGCTTTCAACCTTTTTTACAGTGCAATCCTACCTAAGCTATGGGCGGCAGACCTAGTGTTCTGCCACCTGGAATAGTCACAAATGTGCCGTAAGGCACGTCTGCGGACTACTTTAGAGCTGGGAAGGCCGGCGCAAGGCTGGCCTTCCCAGCTCCACCGCCGGAGCCCTCGTACCGCCGCCGGACCCAGGTAAGTGTGGATCCGGCGGACGACTGGGAGGGTTGGTGGATGGGGGAGGAGGAAAGGTGGAGCCGGGAGGGCGGCCATAGGCCCATCTGCCCCGGGTGGGGGCGGGGACATGGCGTCTGCCATATCCTGGTCCCTGCCGGGCTCCACAGTGCGGCTGGGCCGATACATAGCCTCCTCCGACTTCCGCCAGCGAAATAGCTGTGGACAGGGATCAGAAGTGTCATCGGGGTAGGGGCGGGGGAGCCATGGGGCCCCAAGGCGGCGGGCTCCCATCGTCGTCTTCATGCTGGCCCGCCTTGGTGTTGGGCCCTGCCACCCGTTTGGCTCCAAAAAGGTAAGCAAAACGGCAGTGTGTGTGTGCATGGGATTCCATCCTTGCTATGAAAGGGAGGATTAGTAATTGAAGAAATGGTCAATTGCATATTCTTTAATCTGTGATATTCAAAAGCACGAGAAGTAATTAAGCAAGCAAAAAATAATGTGCGTGAATTGTTAAAAGGGCTGAATGCTTTTATGTTCTTTTATTGCAACATTTATGGCCTTGCAAGTGATGATAAAGGTAATCAAATCTCATGCTTCAGAGCATATATTCAAGAGTCATTTTCTTCCCCAAATGCAAAATTTGGCATTCCACAATGAGCTGGCATCTATGTTGAGTGATTGCTTCCCTCCAAAGTGGCCACAGGTGAAAAGCAGTATGATGCAGTGTCTGATCTCTTCTAATAACCTTGAAATCAGAATTCTAGTATCTAGTTCTCACAAAAGGTGGAATAAAAGTGGAATGTTCTGTTTAAAAAGCACGATTTTTGAGATGCAAACTGTAGACACATCTCTTGCATGTACTAAAGAACCTTGTTTCGGAAGGAACAATAAATGCAAAATAATTTGCTCTCCATCCTGCCTAAACCAACCCTTCACATCTGCTACTACTTAAGGTGGTAGTTTGTCTTTTCTGTGACAGCTGTTCCATGGAGACATGAATTTACATGAGCAGGTTCAGTATACAAAGGTTACCTGCATATAAGGTACTAGGTAAATAATTTTGATAAAGGTTTAGGTGGCATAGAATTATGGTTTAAGGTTTGGGAAGATTAATGCTTATGGTAAGTTCACTGGAGATATCCTTTATCTTACCCTAGCACCCATCTATATGACTGCTTGTAATTTACTGTCTGCTGTAGAAATCAATGGGAGTCATTCACTACTAGGTTGTAGAATAAAGCAGGGGCAGCTGGAGACTCAGCTGGGATGTGAGCAATACCTGCCCTTACCATTGGAATCACCTGTGTTTGGGAAGGTCCAGGTCTTGCTCCTATCTTAGGACCTTTATTTTATCCCATAAAAGAGAATGGTTTCGGGGGGGGGGGGACTAGAGGGCAGCAGTCTGGACAAAAAGCAGTCCAACCATTGGTAGAGCTTTACCTTTTTTGAGGAATGTTGTCTTCTAATTATGAAGAAAATCTGTCAAGTAGGGTCTTCCCCCCCCATAATTGGTTTGTTAAATTCAAATCCCAATAATGTTTAATTGTTAAAAAATCTATTGTTCTCTGACTCTCCCTTACCCCATAGCCATTATTCATGCATGGGATTGCAAGCATGACGTGTGAGAATTTTGGCTCTGTATTCTCATCCATAGGTTCACTGTGACTTCAGCTACCCAGAGCTTTGTGACTCGTAATCCAAACAATTGGGCAGCAGCAGAAACACACTAGCTGACAAGAAAGGACCCCCCACACACACACACACATTTCTTATAGGGTTACCAGATCTCCAACCGGGACAGAGTGCTAGACCTTTAGGAAAAGGAATGTGGGCAGGTGGAGCTTGTTAAACCCATAGAGCACAATCCTAGACATGTCTACTCAGAAGCAAGCTCCATTGTGTTCAGTGGGGCTTGCTTCTGAGTAGAGATGCCTAGGATTGTGCTCTAGGACTTAACAAGCTACACCTGCCCACATTCCTTCTCCTAAAGCTCTAGCACTCTGTCCCAGTTGGAGATCTGGTAAGCCTAGTTCTGGGGCCTCCCGTTTTTGCTGCACCGCTGGTTACAACGGCGGCCTAAGTAGGATTGGATTGCGCCCCCAGATACAAAATAACATTTAACCATGAAGCTCATGGTGTGATTTTGGGTCACTCACTGTCTGTGTCTAACCTGCCTCATAGGCATGTCTACACAATCCTAGGCATGTCTACTTGACTACAGTGGGGCTTGCTTCTGAGTAGACATGCCTAGGATTGTTCTCTAAGGTTTTAACAAACTACACCTGCCCACATTCCTTCTCCTAAAGGTCTAGCACTCTGTTATGGATCTGGTAAGCCTACTCATAGGATTTTTATGAGGATAAATGGGAAGGGTGAAGAACTACATATGTCACTCTTAAATCCATTAGAGTAGGGGTCCTCAACCTTGTGGAATCTGTGGGCAATTGTGGAATTTTGAGAAGGGTGGGAACCATCACAAAATGGCTGCTGAGGGAGGCAGAACATATTACAAAATGGCAGTCAAAGCCAGTGACATAGCTGATCAATTAACATACTCTTTGATTGAAAGCCAGCCTTATTTAAGATAATTAAAAAAAAAACGTAACCTCTCCTAAATAGCATTTGTCATCACTTAAGTCCTACTTATGAGGCTCCCCAGAGGTTAATCAAAACATACACAGCAAGTTGTACGTGGCTTAAGTCTCATCTTGGACCAAAGGTGTGTTTTTTAATATGTGCTGATTCTGCAGCATTTCCCAATATTAATAAATTGCTATCTATAAATTTAGGACAACCAATCTATAGGAGACAACAGGGACTTTCCAATGAAACTGCAGGGAGATTTATATGTATGACTAGCATTCTAGTTTGCTTCAGTTTTCAGCTGCTAATAGCATCACATGTCGGTCTGCCACAATGCATCAATAGGTATTCACTTGCTGTTTGGGGGCCCATAATAACCAAGTAGCTGAAAGTCCAAAGTCCGTACTGATAAATCATGTGAATTAATATATCATTGTTTTACATGTGCCCATTTGTTTTCTGAGTTGCACAAGGGCCTATATGCAATTTTGAAAAACTTGGATTGAATATAGCACACAGCCTTGCGGCACTTAGAAGATCACGCCTGTAATTCATTGCGTGAACATGCTGATGCACAGACAAAGGTGAATTAGTTCCAGACAAAAATGCTTCACTGCTCTATTGAATAGTCAATTATTAAACACATAATGGGATCTGTGGTTAGCAGGCATGGCAAAGATGTGCACAGTCTGCAAAATTTGTTTCTAAAAAGGAGCAGTATTGGGCAATATTAAAAAGGCAGGCAATGAAAATCATATTTGTACTGACTTAAACACAACTATTCATTGGGACTTCTTTTTACCATTACACTTGATATTACTTTGTCTTTTCTGCACTCTTGCCAGGGAAAAAATATTTTATTGCATACATAAACTTGGCATAAAGATACCAAGGCACAAATCTGAGGCACAAATATTCCTGCATTAATACATTCTCCCTGGAAAAACAACATACACCTCTTGCTGAATAAAACTGAATAGTGAATAATTATGTGTTAAATGATGGGAAAAGTTTCCTGAATGTCATTGAATAATACCCACATAGCCAATGTTCAAGGCAGTTTACAATCCATTAAAATCATACAACCAATATTTTACAAATCCAAAACAGTTCAATTTGTTAAAAATTCAAAAAACCACACACATGCAAACCAGTTCTATCAGATGCCTAAAGGTAGGCTTACCAGATCTCCAACCGGGACAGAGTGCTAGACCTTTAGGAGAAGGAATGTGGGCAGGTGGAGCTTGTTAATCCTTGTGTTCAGTGGGGCTTGCTTCTGAGTAGACATGCCTAGGATTGTGCTCTATGGGTTTAACAAGCTCCACCTGCCCCCATTCCTTCTCCTAAAGGTCTAGCACTCTGTCCCAGTTGGAGATCTGGTAAGCCTACCTAAAGGAGAAAAATGCAACAATATTTTGTATGAACTTTTGTAAATTATAAAAAAATATGTTGAATGTTTGCCTTCTGTTGACAGTTCTTTGGATCAAGGCTAAAATCACCAAATGGCCAAAGGCTTTATCGGCCATTTAACACGTACATCATGTTATGATGTATATTATATTTGACATGTATACCAACAGACGTTCTGACCCCTAAATTCAGTAGTCTAAGAACTTGTTTTTAACTGGGAGAAATTGAAATGTTTACACATATGGGCAGACCAATCCTGTCTAACACGACGTGGTGGCACAAATAAGGCATCCGCGGTGGCACAAATAAGGCATCCAAATAAGGCACAAATAAGGCATCCGCGGTGGCACAAATAAGGCATCCAAATAAGGCACAAATAAGGCATCCACGCGGTGGCACCTGTCCCGGCTCAGCCGGAGGCCTCCTTAGGATAAAGGGACGCTGTTTGCGCTGTTACAATTGTACTGTTACAATTGTTGAAAAAATTGAATAATTTTAGTACAAAAACAATCTTTTTAGATTTGTTTGGTTTTTCAGAGAATGATGTCTATGATTCTTGTTTTCTGTTTTTGTTTTTTCTGATTAGAAGAAGAGAATTTGTTAAGTGAACAGCATTTAATGGTCAGAGCTCTAGCCACAAGGCTGAAACATTTGTATCCTCTGTATGTAGCTGTTGCTGACAGTAAAAAGAACTTTTGAATGTTCCAGTCTAATTTAGGAAGGAACAAGACAGCTGTAATTGAGGAAGTGATGTGCCTCTTGATGTGTTACAAGCCTGGGATGCAATGAATAAAGCTTCTGCCATGTTTAGAACAGGCCCAATCTCTTACAAGCTGCAAGAAAAGGCACCACAATGACAGAACTGATTCACCTTTGCGAATGAACTAGATACACGCAGCCAAGGTTTAGACTGAAAAATACCTATGTATTTACGTCTTGTCTCTGCCTGTGCTGGCTCTGTCACTCGTCTTACTCTCCGCATGATCCTAACCCCAATCCCAGTCGTTTACCTTTTATTGCATATCTCACTTTCTATCCAAGCTTCTTCTTCCTACAGCCATTTCATTCTTTCTCTGACCATTTTAGCATCCTCCATTCCTCTCTTTTTCTCCCTCTTGATGTATATTCTATCTCTCTTTCTCCATCTCCTTCCTTATCATGCACTTTTTGTGGCAGGGATTCAGAGCCACAAGCATAATAAAATACAAAATTGTCACAGTGTACATGTCAGCTGTCATAGGTCTCAAACTGTAATCCAAGCATCCATTCCAGCCCCTACTTTCTGCAATGGTTGATGAGGCCCTTAGGGATTTTGCAGGGCCAAGCCCATTATCTTCCCTCATCCCTTCCAACCATATAGCCAGGTATCTAACAGGTCCAGTGTGGAGTCATAGCTGCATGGGAAAGCACAGGCTTAGGATATCAGAGGTCCTGCATTTGATCCCTGGCCGCAGTCTCCTGGGGAAGGGGCTGCTGGATCTTCTCTTTACTAGGCCTCCAGGGACAGTGCCATGGACAAAATGCCAGCCTAGCTCCTCCCAGTGTGTGCACCCTATTGTGAAGATATCTGGATAACCTGACGTGGCAGGTATTTATATTTTAATTGCTGCAATGCCAGCTCCAGCAGAATCAATAGCACTGTAGCCTGTAGGAGTCCATTGGCACCTGACCTTTCTTTCCCCACAATGTCCTGATGATGTAATATCACACCACACTATGTGCGTTTTGTGTGGGGAATGGTGGTATATAAATACTGTAAACCAACCTTTCTCTGACATACTCATTTTCTAGGGGAGGGGGCTATTTTTGTATGGATGAGCATCTAGGCCTATGAGAGACAGACAGACAGACAGACAGACAGACACCACGGTGTGAAATGGTACAATTCAGAGACTGGTTCACCTGTGAGAACTAGGCCTTAGTAAGAGGTTTCCCTGTGCATGCTATTTTATTAGAGGTTTTATGCCAGAATGCAGCAGGGGGGTGCACACAACCCACTAGTACTAAGTGGTGCAATAAATCTTGCTGATGTTGCCAAGTTAATAGCAAGACTGTATTCTCCAACCTGTAACAAGATGGGTTCAGATACTGATTTGCCATCAGATCTTTCAAGTCTGACTCACGCAAGAAGTTCTATTATAGTGAATGTCAAAATCTGAGCTACGGAGGATTTCTCATAACGTAATAGCAATGCGGGGACTTGATCTGGATGACAAATGAAAATTAGTTTGTGATCTCAAACAAGTTCTATAGTGTTATCTGTAAACTTTTCCTGAAAACCTCACTCATGCTGGGGATGTTTTTCTATCACAGCAGCCTGCTGCACACAATGCACAGAATGCAACCTCTGCACAAATGCTTGCAGCTGTACTAAGCAAAGCAGACCCATCACTGCAGATAATGGCAGATTTTGGCTTAAGTTACCTGTCCTTTTCCTTGGCTTATTTATTTGTTTATTTATTAAACAATAGATAGATTCATGGAGGAAAAGACCATCACAGGTTACAAGCTGTAAGCAACCTCCTGGCTTTAGAAGTAGGTTTTCTCTGTGCCAGGTGCAAGGGAGTGACAACAGTATCTTGTTGGCTGTGTGCTCCCTGGGGCATCTGGTGGGGCCACTGGACTAGATGGGCCTTTGGCCTGATCCAGCAAGGCTCTTCTTATGTTCTTATCTTTCTATCACCTGGGACCCACCAGAAATCAGGTCGCGACCCACCAAGTGGGTCCCGACCCATAGTTTGAGAAACACTGCTTATGTTCTTATGTTCTTACTCAAGGTAGGTGGGGGGGGGAGCCAAAATGATTGCCACTACTCTATTGGGAGCTGCGTTTTGGTGACTTCTGAGCTCCACTTATTTGTATTGATCATAGTGCTGCTGCTATTGTTTCTGTTGGGTTGTGTGGTGCTGTTGTTTATTGCTGCTGAATGTTTCATTGTTATGCTAGAGGAGTTTTATTGCTGGCTTATAGTAATTTTGAATTAAATTACTAGCCGCTTGGAGGACCTCCTGATAGGAAGGGGAAAGTGGGGTATAAACATTTTAAATAAATGGCAGTTGGCCCTGATGGAGTAGGTCTTGCTGTGTCTCAGTTCTCATGCTGAGGCAGCCAGGTGGAATATATGCCACTGATGTGGATCTGGGGTAAAGGAACAAGTAACTTGAAATGCGATCTAAGACTTTCATGGGCGGCAGAGATACTGTACCTGACGAAGTTCCATAGAATTGGAACAAAACGTTGGAAATGAATTTTATTTCTTTGAGACCATGGTCTTTGACCCTGGAAATTGTGAGTAAGTAACTTGAAAGATCACCTTTTCCCATCTGAAACTGCCTGTCTGAACTGCTTTGGCTCTTCTCCTACAGGTACCTTCACATTCAGATATATTAGGAAGGTGGTGCCTGGGGAGAGGCTTTTCAGTGGTGACACCCTGGTTGTGAAATGGTCTTCCTCCCAAGCAAATTCAGCTGGCATCAACTTTTTTTTTTACTCTTTAGGTGACCTAAAGAAAAAATGTCCAAGATTTTTAATAGTAGGTGATTTGTGACTGCAGCTTTTATTGTTTTTTTTTTTCCTCACTTTCAAATGTCAAGTAAAAACAGATTGTGTTTTACTATGATGGGGGTTAGGTTGTTTGACTGCATTCTATTAATGTTCTCTGTTGAAGTTGTTATAAACCACTTTGGCTCTTTTAACAGAAAAGGGGCATATAAATAAATAAGTAAAATGGAATGATGTTCCTAACTTATCGTATGTGATGAGTCATGCAAATGACATGGTTCGGGTGATGACAGATCTTCTATGGGGATGCAGTCTTCACGGTCAGTGAAACATCTAGGGCTGGCTCTCACTGATGGTGACTAAAGGTAGAGTAGCAATGTATTTATTTTATTTATTTATTTTAAAAAATTATACCTCGCCTTATCCCATGCCAAGGTAAATGCCCAAGGCGGCTTACAACAAGATAATTTCACCATGCAGGCTACTACTGCACTCTGACCATAATAACTACCCTGTTTTTAAGACTAGTGTAACTGAATGTTGTAAAACAAAACCCATATACATTCATTCTAAAGAAACCATCCCCGAGGTTCATCTTAATGATGGCATTTCAACAGAAATGGAACTACGCCCCCACGTGGGGAGGGCTGCCGACGCGATGCTCCCCACATGACGCCGCAAGTCATGTCCCCTGCAGGGGTGTGATGTCAGTTTCGCTTGCACGCGCGCGGCTCCAATCACCCCCCCCCCCGTTTTCCTTACCTTTTTAGAGCCAAACGGCTCCAGGGCGGGAGGGAGGGCCCAACTCCAAGCCTTACCAGCGTGAAGACGACAACATCCCCCACCCCTACCCCGACGACGCTTCTGCATTTCAAAACAGAATGAAGATCTCTATTTACAAAAAGCAGAAAATATACAGAAATTACCTAACCATTGAAAACCTATAAACTGGAGGGATAGATCTGACATCGTTTATTCGTAATATTCCCTTCCTATCTTTTCTGCACAGGAAAAATTCCTATAGCTACTCATTTTTAAAATACAGTAAGTCCTCACTTAAAGTCATTTCATTTAAAGTCGCTTTGTTTAAAGTTGATGGGAAAATGGCATGGGTACGTTTACATCTATCAATTAGCCTATGGTAAAATTGACTTCATTATAAGTTGTTTCGCTTAAATTTGCAGTTTCTTTTTTTTTTTAATTATTTTTTTATTTTATTATAATACATAAAGAACAAACAATACATAAATTTGCCGTTTCCAAGACTATCGACAACTTTAAGTGAGGTCTTGCTGTATAACTTTCACATTAGCCCCCTTAAAATGTGTTGATTCTGGGTATGGTATAAAAGTTCTCCCTCCATGTTGAAGAAAGACCTGTTCACATGATGTTGAAACACTGAACCCCAACCCTGTGCAAAACTATAGCTGTACTTTGAAGTTCTACATTGCTCTAAATCTCTCCCAAGCATCTATAAACAATTCAATATCTCACGTATAGCTATGTGCTGAGGAAAAAATCCCTCCTGCTCTGAACAAGAAAATATTGTAGGAACTAAGGCTTTTTTTTTTTACCTCAGAAGAAAATATTGCCTGTATATGAATGCAGAGAGAGAATGCTTAAGGCCCAAAATAATAATAAGAAACATCTTGGAACTCCACAGTTAGGGTTTTTGCATTTCCTTGAAGTAATTCTTAAGTTAGAAAGAACAATGGACATTGGATGTGCTGAAATAATCTCTGGAGCTGTGGCAAACCAGAAATGACTCTATTGACTTTTAAATACAGGTGGGCCCCCATATCCACGGATTCGCTATCCACGGTTTCAGTTATCCACGGACTGTGGGGACCCCCCCCCCCCCCGGCTTTTACATTTTTCCCAGTAAGCTTCATTTCTTCCTTAAACAAACAGGAGAAGCAGCCTCTGGCTGCTTATTGCAGGCAAGTAGAACAAGACTAAGTCCTAGAGAGGCTCTGCAAAGTTAACAGAAACCTTGCAGAGCCTCTCTAGGACTTAGTCTCATTCTACTTGCCTGCAATGGAGGCTGCTTCTCTGTTTGTTTTAAGGAAGAAACAAAGCTTGCTGAAAGAAAAATAAGAGCTGGGGGGGGGAGCGCACACCTGCCCGCAGGGGAGGCAGGGCTGGGGCCCCTCAGGAAACCATGGAGTGTTCGCTCTTATCCACGGTTTCAAGTATCCACGGAGAGGCCTGGAACATATCCCCAGCAGATATGGGGGGAGTACTGTAACTTGCAGCCCAATCTTATCCTCTGCCAACCCAGAGCTTGCAGCACCGTTGACAGAACATGCACTGCATGTTATGGGCCAGCAGGGGACCAGACAGTCCAGGAGAGGTAAGTAAATTTTTACTTACCTCCCCATAGGCCACCTGGTCTCCAATGGATCTCCTGAGACCTACGCCAGCTCTTTAGCTGGTGTAAGTCTGAGGAGAGTCGGGGTGGGTCTGGACTGGGAAGGGGGGGATAGGATCCAGTCCAGCATGCATGGCTGCTGGTGAGATCCTCCCCCCTCCGTCCCCTGAACCACCCCCCAGGATGCTCTGCTCCCCACCCTGCCCTCCTGTGATTTGCCCCCACCGTTGACCTATCCCGACGCCGAACTACCAGGCAGCAGAGGTTCCGCAGGCTGGTGTTGCCCATGCATGGCCTCCAGGGCTTTGCACTGGCAGCTGCCACCCGCAGAACAGTGGAGCACTTGCTGTGCCAGCAGCCTGGGTCTTATGGTGGAGGATTGCAAGATCCACCAGCATAAGGTCTGGATTCGATTGGGCCCATAGTCATTCAGGCTATCCATGGTAGATGTTTTTTCTTGGAAATCTTTTGGTTTTTCAGAGCAAATTTGTATTCCTTCCTAGACATTTCCATTGGACATTATAATAATGAGGGGATCAATGGGAGTGGAATCATGTGCATCTAAACTCCACGTGCTCATTAGGCCGAAAGGAATCCCCAAATGTACAACTGTATGCACAGAGGGCTTTTTCCATGCTATTGAGAGCCTTGCTTCTTCAGAGTTTCTGACAGAATGGACTGAGCCCTGTAATGGAGGTCAGGTGCATGTGATTTCACTCCCAATTCACGATGTCACATTCATATAACATCTGAAAAGGGCTAATGTTTCAAAAGCTCCAGAGATTTAATCTCTCATATTCCCATCCCTACAGAAATCACAAGAAGAGTTGGCTTTTGAAGCAAAAGCTCATGTTTTGAGAGAGAGAGAGAGAGAGAGAGAGAGAGAGAGAGAGAGAGAGAGAGAGAGAGAGAGAGAGAGAGAGCATAGCATAGCATAGCATAGCATAGCATAGCATAGCATAGCATAGCAAGTAAAGGATTTTCTTGATAAGCTCCTGAAAGAAAATCCAATTTCTGATCTTTACAAAACATTACTTAGGCATAGGTTATGGGCCATATTACTGTCATCAAATGAATTACATATTACTCAGAATGTAGGTGAAAAGGAAGTAAGATACAGTAATTTCAGCTTATTTTTTCCATCAGGTGTCTAACATGCTCCCACACATTTTTCCTCTTCAGTACAATTCACAATGTAGTTCTAAGGTCTATTTGCCACCTTGTTGCTACTCTTACTGCACTATATTTATTTTGGGGAAGCAGCATGCAAAGTTCAGCATGCACTGATATTGTCTCCATCTAACAGCACAATCCTCTCTGACTATAGAGCAGCAGAGCGCACGCTCCACCGCTCTAAGACGTCACAAACGTGCCGGAAAGCACGTTCGTGACTATTCTGGAGTAAGGGCCACCAGCGCTGAGGCCAGCAGCTTTCACTCTGCCACCCTATGGACCCTGTGCTTGCCGATAAACCACCGGTTGGTGCAGGGGCAGGGGTGTAGAGGAAGGAGGGCCATTGGCCGGCTCGGGGTGGGAGGGGGCGGGGATATCGGCGTTGCACTCCACTGACATCCTAGGCCCGTTCCCGGGCCTGGCTGGCCTTACTCCCCCACCCCGGACGTACGTCAGCTTCATAGCTGGCGTACATCTGAGGAGGCCCATAGGGCCCCGGCCAGCTTACACCCGGGGAAGGGGACAAATGTCCCCTTTTCCCGAGGTGCTCCCGGGCTGCCCCGGGGCAGTCCGGGAACGGCATAGGATACAGTGGCCGGCCCTTAGGCCAGGCGTGTATCTTTACACAGGATTGCGCCGTAAAAGGCTTACACTGGTTAAATGGAGAAAGAGGGCTGCAAGGCAAAGCCTACTTCTTACATGAAGTTTTTGCCTAACCGCTTAATTTCTGCTCTCCAACCATAACAAAGCCTAAATACATGTAGCTGCTCCTTTTCCCATTCATCCTTTGTTACTATAATCTTTCTTCTATTCCTCCCTTTTTCTGTTGCTTCCCCCCTGCCCCTAGTCACATGTTATGTGAGAAGCTTTTCAGAGCAAGACTTGTCATTTTTTCACATTTTTCCTTGTGTCACTCCAAAAAGCACTAGGTAAATCCATTTACTAAACAATTTAGACCCATGACTGAAGGAGTCAACCCCATTGTGATAGAGGAAGACGTTGTTTCTACAATGGATAGACCTGTGCACCAGATTGCAGTGTATTGTAAGAGGATAACATGATGTTCCAACCCATTCTCCTTAGAACTGAGCCAATGCCATGATGCATTTCTGAGACCTGGTGAGGTTGGGAGTTAGACATTTTCTTCTCTATTCCTCATCATCCATGGCCTTACCTTACACACTGTCTGCCCTCTGTGTGTATTTTGCAGGATGATATTTTTTATCTCTCCAGCTGCATGTTGTGATCAGTTCTCTAACATCCCGATTGACCCAGAAATTCTAGGCTGTGGCAAAAGATGCTGTTCTGGCCACTAGGTTAAACATTTTTTCTCCATGATGACAGCATTCTGTTTGCTGTTTTTATTATATTTTGACCTTAATCAGGACAACTTTGGTACCTGCAGCTTGGGTAATGCAACAAGTTTGAACACTTCTGAATCTAGAAACCTAGAATTATGTAGAGTCTAACCTGCATTCACAGCACATCTTTCCATGATTGGTCACATGCATACATACACCTTTCCTGTACTATTGCTCTTAAGAAGCAGCATAGAGTGGGAAGTTGTCTTGAATTATGTTCCATGAATGCAGAGGCGTTCTAACATGGGGGGAGCTGGTGTGCTCCACCCCAAGCGCCGAGTGGGTGCGGGGGCACGGCAGCCGGGCTCGGGGCTGCGCAGAGCGGCCGGCAGCGGAGCCCAGCTGGCGCGCCCCCGCGCCGCATCCCCAGCCTCCAGAGGCTCCGCTCCGGAGGCCGGGGATAAGCCCTCCAAAGCGACCGCCCAGTTCGGCAGTCGAGGGCTTTCTGAGAGGGATGAACGCGAAGCCGGCTTTTATAGGGTCTGCGCATGTGCAAAACCTTTCTGAGGGCAAACGGACGGTCGCTTTGGAGGGCTTGTCCTCGGTCTCCGGAGCGGAGCCTCCGGAGGCCGGGGACGCGGCAAGTGGGCACTCAGCCCTGAGCCTGGCTGCTTGTGGGGGCGCTCCAACCCTGCCCCCCCAGGCGCTGGGAGGGCTGGGAACGCCACTGCATGAATGACAATGTGGATCATCTTGCTATTTTAGGATTGATATAGCTCTGGAAACTCCAAACCCAAGCTCTAGTGATGTTAAAACAATTGTTTGTCAATTACTGTAATATACAAATGGCACCTGAGGTACTCATGACATTAGGATTTTCCCATTGCCAGGAAATGCCCATTTCTTAGGTCTATTGCCATAGAGATAGACTTAGCTACTTTACTCGCATCAAAGCTACAAAGGACCATCTCTCCATTACTTTTTGAGGAGCTAACTTCTCCAATGAACAGAAAAAAAGAAAACCTGACACCATTTCAGTTTTTGCCATTTAAATGTATTTAGTATCTGTATCTGATGAATGATGGGCTTGTAAAATTGCAGCTAAATAGTTTGACACCCCCCCCCCAAAAAAAAGGCTAATGCTGAAAGAAAATCAGATAAAAAAATTAGTGGAGTTGAACCTGGGGGCTGGGGAGACCCCCTACCTGTACCAGCAGAAGGAGTCTTCTGTGTAGAAGCATTTAGTAAACCTGCCTTTACAGCAGAATACCCTGGTCTATACCACAGGCACCACAGGTGTGATTTCCACTGGTTTCAGTATCAGCATGATGTGAAAATAACAGATTTCAAATCTTTGAAGTGTTATATGGATTTATGCAAGAAGAGAGAGAGAGAGAGAGAGAGAGAGAGAGAGAGAGAGAGAGAGAGAGGTGTCCCTGTTCACAAATATTGAGCAGCAGAAAATGAACACACAGCCATTTATCTGTATAGGAACTATGGAACCTCAACCAGAAAAGCTTCCCTTGACATGGAATTCTGGGCCTCCCGGTCCAATACGGCAATGCTGAATTGTTTTGATCATCAGCACTTTACATACAGAATAGGATTTTTTATGTCTGAGAGGAAGCCAAGCAATGACTAAAGAACTGTGTCTGGTTGAGTCATATCTGTCATAGCTTTCTCATTAGAGAAGACACAGCAGTGTGCCAAACTTGTCATTGTGAAAGACAGCTTATTTCATTAGTTGTAGCAGCTGACTGCGGTTTTAGTGAACACATCAGATTTCTTTTTACCAGTCCCAGGAAAGTACACAATTGAGAGTTAAAGTAGGGCCATAACTTTGAAATCTGAAAATGTGAAAAACTCACTCACAGAAAATGGGCCCAAACGTGAAGCCCAATATGAAAACCACCTCAGATTAAGTTTCAAGCTCCAAATGCACTTATCTCTGGAATTCTCCAGAAGCTGGGTAAAAAATAAGCCCAACTGGGCCCAGATGCAAAGAGCAATATGTCCACGTTCTTCATTGCCCCATTGCAGCATGAGGAAGAAACAGAGGCTGCAACAAGACACTCCAGCTGTAGCATCGGTGACTTTTGGCCCAGTTCTATTGATCGCTCTGCCGGCGTGCTGAGCCCTTTGAGACAGCAGAAAGCACTTCCGCTGTCGCAAAATGGCTGCTGATGGAGTGCACAGTGCTCCATCAGCAGCCATTTTAGGAGTGCTGTTGCATGAGCTGGCAGTGCTCCAAAAGTGTCCACAGAGCTGTCTACACCAGCAGGAGCAGGTAAGGCAGTGGCAAGGAGGAGCGAAACAGGGCGGGGAGGAGGTACGACAGGAATCGGGGAGGCTGCGGGAGGGGGTGGATCTGGCACCAAAGGCGTGTGCTGGATCTTATGGATCTTCACCCCTTTTCTCTCTTCGGACATGTGCTAGTGAAATCACTAGCATGGGTCCGAGGAGACCAATTGTGGGTTGGAAGGCTTATGTAGGGGTAAGGGGATTTATTTCCCCTTTCCCTGCTGAAGCCTCCTGATCACCCCACCCCCACAGTAGGATGCAGCAGTTGCCATTTTGGTGCCGCTACATTGATGTGGGGGGGGGGGGGGTTAGTGGATAAGATTGGGCTCCTAAAATACCTCCCAGTGGCCATAAAGGCCTGATTTGGATGCTCAGGAGCCCCTGCACAATCACCTGTAGGAGTGGGCCATTCCTTGTTTGAGTCACCACAAGCATGCAAATCATACTTGCCCATGTATAAATCCCACAGAAATGTTCATACAAAGACACTATGAGCTCTCGCACTGGGTGACACAGATCCTAGTGATGCCTCTGCATATAATTGGTGGCTCATGACCATGATCCTCACTAAATTGCAAGCCAGTGGCCCTGTACATTCCCAAAATGCACCCAGATGCATCTGGTTGGTCAGTGTGGGAAACAGGCTGCAGACTTTTTGGTCTGGTCTAGCAGGGCTCATATATTGTTGTGATGGGGTCAAATACAACAAATGTAAAACTGACCTGGGTGCCCTTTCTTCTCCTGCTTCCTGCAGACTAGGTTGGTACTGTTCTTATCAGAAGTCAGGGGTCATTTTGGTTTGAAAATAAACACTGAGTTTGGATTTTGTTCATTTTCTCAGGCTAGCCAAGTGATATAAGCCAACTCTGTTGGGACTAAGGCATGGCTGAGCATTGACAATTGGAGATTGTATTCCTTGACACAAACATGAGAGGACAACGTGAGCACTAGAAAAAAACTTTTCTGCTCTTTGTCTCTTAGGTCAGATTCTCATGCTACTGTTGCAGTATGGGGCCTACATCTGTGTATTCACATCCCTTACTGCACAATAAACAAGATGCTGTGTGGGCCAGATGACTGACATTCAGCCTGGTCCCATGCATGTGGACATTTACCTGGAAATGATGGATAGGTCACACAACACAAGATGGTAGTGTATTCACATCAGGATGAACAGTAAAATATAACAAGCAGAGCATATTTCATTCTGTTTGGTATCCCTGCAAGTCCAACAGAATGGCCACAACCCAGCCCTGAGGGAGCAGTGATCCATTTCAGCTTTCTGGTCTAATCCAGAGGATTCTCAACTGGTGGTATGTGTACCATCAGTGGTACTTTTTGGTACCTCTGGTGGTACTCAGACCGCTGGGACCCCCACAACCCCGCCAGAACCCCTGCAGCCCCACAAAAATTTGATGCTTCCGGCACCACATTTTCACTCCTGAGAGGCTCCTGCCTTTGGCCAGGCCTCTCAGGAGTGCACAAAATGGCCCATGTACCCACAGGCCTCTCACCTGTGTTCTCTGACATGGCCTCCAGCATCTGACAAACAGGAAGTAAGCAGCGATGGCATCACTTCCGGTGGTACCTCGGTGAAGGCAGACGCCGGAGGTGGTATGGCGCCCCCGTGGTTGAGAACCCCAGGTCTAATCGGTTCTGCTTTGTTCTCCCAGTCTCATTTGGATTCCTGTAGCAATCACAGAAGCCAGGGAGGGGGGAAAGAGACTGGGCAAATTAACAGAATTTTTGGCTCAACTCTAGCTAGAAACTTCAACTGCCTCACGATCAAGGTACATCCAGTGCAATTAGTCTTGGTAGTGTGATGCATCTCTTTTCACTGTGACTCATAATGTTTTCTGCTTATCATAAAGAGGGACCTACCATAATGATGAATGGAGGAAAACATCCACCATTCCCACTCTTGAGTGAGTCTTCTATGACTTAGGTGTCAGACATTACTCACAGTTCCTATAAGAAGGCAGAATCACATTGGAGGTAAGACGCAGCAGTTTTTAACCATCACAGTGCATATGAATGACACTGTTGAATACCCTTTCTGTTCACTTTGAAGAGATCCCAAAACCATAAGAAGGTATTAGATTGAAAAGGGCATTCTGTATTTGGGAACTGTAGCAAGCCCAGAGTAGTTCAAATGGATTATGACATATGAAGATAAGCTGCTAGAAGTGCAACATTTCAACGTGTTTAATATTCTGTGTATTTTATTCATTTGAATTGTCCCCTTCTATGTAGCACTCAAGCACTGTTACTCACCCTAAGCCTTTAAGATAGGTTAGGTAAGAAATCTACATAAAAACTAACTAAAGTCAACCTAATATAGAATGGGTTATTTTAGAGCCAATGCAGCAGGTCTTTGAAATATGTATGCATTGCAAACTTGCTGTTAGAATAATGTGCCCATAATAATATAGTATATTTTAACACCATGCTGAACATACTGCAAATGGCAAAGTTGTGGAAAAATATCAGCTGCGTACAAGAGGGATGCTTTTGAGAACTAGAGCTAGGGATGAGAAATAGAGACTTAAAATAATACAGTTTAATTGAAAAGGCAATATATGTTGTAGAAGAAAGCCATCTGTAATGATTATAAGCTCTTTGAGTCTACATATAAGCTCTACAACAGCAGGGATGATCATTTTAACTGATGAGTTTTTAACACAAAAATGTAACGTTTTCAACTTCATAGATGCCAGAAAAATATGAAACTTGCTTTCACTAAGCTTCTCTGTTTTCATCTGGCATTTAATTTTGATGCAAAGTGAACCAAGAACTATGTAGTCTGTAGAGTTCAGTTCCCAGTTTAGTAGAAACCATGCTTCTTGAAAACCAGAGAATAAATTCCTTTTTGTTAAAATTGGGTTCCGTTCCAATTTGGGTTCAGCAGTATTTTTCTACCTCTCGGGTTCAATTCTAGTTCAGATACTAATGTTTAAACAAAAGGAGTGATACATCTGTAGACCTTTTCATCAAGTGTCTCTTGCTTTTTCAAATTCTCAATCTTTGGTTGTATTCCAATATCTTCTATTTGTGGAAGAAGCTCCATTTGCTCAAGAGGGTTGCGGGAGCTCAGAGGAGCAGATGCTTGGGGACCAGGAGACTGCAGAGAGAAGGGGAGATCAGAAACTATAAACTCCCCCCTCCTTGCACCTGCAGAATGGAAGAAGTGCTGAAAGTGTACAACCTTTGGAGAAGTAGCTCAAGTCTGTCATCTGAATGAGCCACACATTTCTGACAAAAACTCAGTTGCTCTCACAGGCCACTGATAATGGAATTAAAGGAAGAATGTTGCTCAGAGCTGCCAATTCTAATATGCTCCCACTGCTTCTCTCTCTCTCTCCCCCCTTCTTCTTCTTCTTCTTCTTCTTCTTCTTCTTCTTCTTCTTCTTCTTCTTCTTCTTCTTCTTCTTCGATAGCTTCAGGGTTCATAGTCTGTTGGCTGAGCTCTTTTTTTGCATCACAATTAATATAAAAGGTAAATAAGAATTTTACAATCTTTATAATTATTTACCAGGTATAAACTGAGAATCAACTGGATTAAAACATAAGTTTAATGTTAATGGTGAGTAAATATATTTTAAAATTTTAAATGCTTCTTAAATATTGCGGCTCTCAGACATCTGAAGTTTATCGTATGTGGCTCTTACATTAAGCAAGTTTGGCCACCCCTACTATACATCAATATGGTTAAGTAAGGGATAGTAATTCCTAAAATGTCTCATCTTACACAACTCTGTCCAGAGGCAGAAAAACTGTTAAGTTACACCACAGTGAAGAGATTGATGGAAGCAAAGCTAATGTCACAGGTGACAGAAGGGCTAAGCGGTAGGAAGACATGTCACTGTAAAGATGCACCACTCTTGTCAGTATTATAAATCATGTGGCTTAAAAGCATTCTGAATATTTGTGGACAGGTGACATGCTTTGCAGTGAATGCATTGCAGTGAATTTCAAGCCTTTCTTGAGCCACTCAAACCAGATTCACATAGTTACTTTATGGCCCAATTGTATCTGCCACTGTAAGTCCTGGGCCAATAGCGCGAAAGCCGTTCTGCTGTTCAGCGGGTTGCAACCTCCGGTGTAAATGCCTGGTGACCATGCACAGGTGATAGTGGCCTGCTGAACCTCTGCCATCCTCCACAGTTATCAGTAAGTTGGTAGCAGGGGTGGACTGGGGTGGGGAGCAGGCCAGGCTGGGGGCAGGAGAATCTCAGCAGCAGCTGTGCATGCCAAATCCTATCCCCCCTTGCCAGCCCAGTCTCGCCTCCAGAAATCTCCTTGGACTTATGCCAGCTAAACAGCTCTGTCGGTAGCGCTGCATGCTTTGGGCTGTCGTAGGATAGGATTGGGGTGTTAGTATAGCAAACCTTTAAATCTATCACATCTGTTCTATTTCCTCAGATGAAAGAGTCTGACATCTTCTTTAATGGCAGGTACATCTCCTCGCTGTTCGTTCTTGAGAATGCTACTAGGTTATGGCCTTCTCCTTTTTACAGAGTATATTACAGAGAATATTGGTAGTTTCTCACAATTCAGTGAACATGACTATCCTTGTGGGGAAAAATACCACAGAGAATATATTCTTGTACATAAAGCCTGTATGAACAGGACAGAAGCCAGATGCATTTCTTCGGAATAGTTGTCTACAGAACTAGCTAGTGCCATTTGTCCTTGTTCACATAGAGGCAGCTTGAATGTTCTCTTAACGAGTGTCGTGTGAACTTGAAACCTGCCTGACATTTATAAACTCATCTCAACTCCCTTTATGCTGTGTTATGTCCCTGATCACACAGACCATTTGCAGCCTATGTGTACTGATGGTCCAGTGGATGTAGTTTGGAGGGGAGGTGGAACTGCCACTGTGGTCCTGTTCCCGTGTGTATGTGAAATGTGCTTTGGCCTTGGATCTAAATCCAGTCTTCTGTTTCATTTACAATCTCATACAGTAGCACAGTCTAATAGTTCTGATTGATCTTGGAATATTTTTTGCTAGTCATAGTGCAGCCTGTTCCGCATTCCACTTGTCTGCCTGTCTGTAACACAGTAACAGCGCAATCCTATCCCCTGCCACTCCATGGCATGCAGCTGCACCAACAGAGCATGCCTTTCATGCTATCGTGTGTGTGTGTGTGTGGGGGGGGGGGGGAGTGACCAGAAGGCCAATGAGAGGAAGGTAAATACTTACCACTCAGTAGACCTGCTAATCACCTATCGGTCTCCATAGACTCACGCCAGCTATGTAGCTGGCTTAAGTCTGATGGGAAGAAGGGGGAAGTCCTGGGTTGGAAAAGGTGGATAGGATCTGGTGCATGCTGCCACCATCGAGATCTGCCCCCTCCCACCCTGATCTGCCCTGATTTTGTCCTCCGAAGTGCACATGGCCTGCCCCCAAAACCACCTTACTAGCTTTGGTGCAGCCTGGGTGGGCTGTTGGCACACGAGGACCTGCCAGCCATTTCCACTGGTGGCTCCTTTGGGCACATTTGTTCCCTTACCCGGGGTAAGCCTCCGCTGCAAGGAGGGATCTACTTGAACCTGCACCAGTGATATCACTGGCACAAGTTCTCATGGACCAGGGCCGCAGGATCAGGTCTGGAAAGGGGGTATGATTCAGTGGTTGCTGCTGCCAAACCCACCCCCTTCCCAAATTCGATCCACCATCCCCCACCACCCCATTTCATCCTCCTCTCGCTCCCCACCCGGCCTCCTTCTGCTCTCTGCTGCCCTTGTTATGCCTGCCCCCGCTCCGTCCCGCATCCCCTGCTGACTTACCGTTGTTGATTATCCTTTTGCAGTCCGTCGCCATGCACAGGGCTGCTCTATCCTAACTGCTGGCAGCGCATAACTCCATGCCCTGCCAGCAGGCCATTAGCAATGTGGTGGGCCACTGTGAGATACAGGAAGCTGGACTCAATGGGCCCTTGGTCAGATCCAGCAGGGCTATTCTTATGTTCTTAAGTGTGTGCCTGCTGGTTCTGTGACAACCCCCCCCCAACCCTTCTGTCTACTTTCTGTTCATTTAATATAATAATATACAGTATTTATATACCGCCTTTCTTGGTCACTGGATTTCTCCTCTGACTTTAATCCAAGGCAGTGTACATGGGCAGGCCTTCCTACCCCCCCCCCCACGGGAGGTTTTACAATATATACATGTCCAATCTATCATGAACAACTACATTCCAGATGGTATCTTTTTGCAGTCTGGCCTCTCCGCTGGCTGTCACCTCCCACACTCGACCGACACAGCTGGCAGCTCTTATCACTCCTCACAGAGGGTTTCAGAGCTTTTTGTTTGTTTGTTTTTTGTCAGTGGCGCATCTCGAACTTGCCATTCACTGATCTTCTGGCTTGCAAGGTGGCAGCTCTACCAACTAAGCCAGACCCCTCTGCCCATTTAATCAGATTTACATTGAAGCTTTGGTCTGAACTCACCACAGCAATAACAGATTACTCTTGTGATTAACCGCCTTCCTTCACTCTTTTGAAGCCTCAAACACAGGCTCATCTGAAGCACCAGAGCATGATATACGGTGGACTGATAGATACAGCTACAGTACTCTGGATTTGTTCTTTTGCCAGACATAATGGATGTAGTGTCATTCCAAATTATTCTTATTTATTTCCACTTCCTGGCCTCAATATTTTACAAAACTCATCTAGGACACTGCACTAATGCAAGCAGTTTTATGGAGCGTTCCAATACTAAGCAGTTATAACAGGATTTAATATGGTTACAGGACACTTTAAGGCAAAAAGTGAAAAAATGTTCCATTTCACAAGTTTTTTATTCATTTTTATATTTTAAAAAATATTCCATGAGGGTTTATGAAGCTAGATAGAGCTCGACGTTGTACTTAAATCCATAGTGGGTAAGCAATCTACCAGTCCACTGACTCCAGTAAATCCCTGGTGCTAGTAATTGAGTTATCAGACTCATAGGTAAGCCACACTCCAGCTATTAAACACTAAGAATTTCAACAATGCTAAGGTAGTGGCTTGAACTCATTGCCAAGTCTATTTTAATATCATTGCAACAGAAGCGTCGTCGGGGTAGGGGCAGGGGGGGCATGGGCCCCAGGGTGGCAGGGGCATCGCTCCGGTAGGGTCAGGACCGTACGTTTTGCACCGTCCTAGTCCCGTTTACCAAGCTGTCAGGAGGCGGCCTTTCCCCCTCACTGTCGTAGCCATTCCCGTGCGGAGAAAGCATCAGGCAGGGCGTCTCTTGTCTGTTGCTTTCTCCGCACGGGAATGGCTCCGACAGTAAGGGGACGGGGCCGCCTCCTGCCGGCTTGGTAAACGGGACTAGGACGGTGCGAAACTTATGGTTCCGCCCCTACCGGAACGACGCCTCTGCAGGGTAGGGGTCCGTGGGTCCCAAGGCGGCAGGCACACGTGGCGGCGGAGGGGCGCACTTGCCTCCGGGAAGCATCTCCTCCGTTGTTCATCTTGATGCTGGGCCCACCCTCCCACCCTGGAGCTTGTTCGGCTCCAAAATACCTACCGTGTTTCCCCAAAAATAAGACAGTGTCTTATATTAATTTTGGCTCCAAAAATGCAGTAGGTCTCATTTTCAGGGAGGTCTTATTTTCCTAACCTGTGGCGAGATCCCCCCCCCCCCGACACTTACTTTGACCGATTAAAGCTTCATTCTTTCCTGAGGGTGCAAGGCTCTGCAAGGCCTGGAAGGCCTGCACTTGAGTCCTCTACCATAGAGGCGACGTACTAGAAAGGCCAACAAGGAGGCTGCAACCTTGCAGAGTCTCTCTAGCGCGTCGTCTCCATGGTGGAGGACTAGAGTGCAGGCCTTCCAGAGCCTTGCACCCTCGGGAAAGAATGAAGCTTAAATCGGTCAAAGTGCCGGGGGGGGATTGTGTCCGTCTCGCTGATGATCCTAGCTAGGTCTTACTTTCAGGGAGGACTTATATTGACGAGTGCCAGCAAAAATCATACAAAAATGACAGTAGGTCTTACTTTCGGGGGAGGTCTTATTTTCAGGAAAACAGGGTAGTAAAATGGCGGGGGGCATAATTGGAGCCGCTCCGGGCGTGCGCGTCAAGCTGACATCACGCCCGGGTCACGTGGGGGCGTCGCGTCGGCGCCTCCCCCCCCCCCAGAAATCGCCACTGCATTGCAACCACATCAAGTCATGAAAATTGAATGGTAGGCATGGTAGTGGCTGCCTTTGTCTAGTTTTTGAAGACTCCATATGTCACATGAACATCTCTTTGTACTGGTGTCTTCAGAGTTCTTCTCACTTTATGACATAATCACTGACGTGAAGGCTAACTATTCAGAGTAAGTCCCAGTAGACTTTTAAAACTTTACAGTTATATATTGGCACAGTATCGCAATTTGACATTTCCAGCAGGAACTGGAAACTGATTGCTAAAGGCAGGTCTGTTGGAGGCAAAAGCGTTAGCGTTGGAAAAGCCATTCCTACCTGATTTGCTGTTTGAAGCTCTGCTACACAAATGCTTTGACAGGGTTTCAGCACCCAGGACAGCTCTCACACTTGAAGGTTTTGCCAAGCTCTTCTTCAGCACAACAGCCAAGGCATTAAACTTAGAATACACTAATTTCCAAGGAAAGGGAAGCTGGAAAAGAAAAGGCTAAATTCAAAGAAGCTGAAGACATGTGCAGTTCTTCTACTAATATTTTGCCATCTGCAGTTGCTGCAATTCAATGAAAGCAGAATACTTAATTGAATGGCACAAAATAAAAACTCACGAGAAAATGTGGGTGCACAAATTGCATTTGTTAGCTATGTTTGCATTGTTTTCTGTTTATATATTTTTCAAAGAAATGTTGATGTAATATGGAACCTTAATACTGCAGTATTAAGTTGCCATTACAGTCATTATGCTAATTCTCAGATAACACAGACAATCAAATGGTCGGTGAGATGCATCTCAAGATTCAGGTTGTCAACTATACATTGATGTGCTTTAGTTTTAATCTGTTGGATGATTATGTAATCAGAAGCATTAGACTTGAAATGGTTCCTGAGTTTGATTTTCAAAGCATTAAGAATAAGTCTTCAAATTTAACTTCTCTTGAAAAAACTTCATAGGGATTTGCATGTCATCTCTCTCTCTCTCTCTCTCTCTCTCTCTCTCTCTCTCTCACACACACACACACACACACACACACACACACACACACACACACACACACACACCTGGACACTTCATTATAAGTGAGATGTTTGAAACTCTGTTTACTTTTAAGTGAAGACTTAGATTTTTGACACTGAAATCAGATGTGCAAGAAATCCTTAACTCCTTAGAATTGTCAGATTTTTTTTCTTCATGTACTTCTCAGTCATTCTGTGAATCATCATCTGGTATGATAACCCATACACTGCATCACAAATTAAAGCCAAAGAACATTAATTGAACCATGTCTTCCCACCACTTTATTTTTTTTGCAGGTGGATTCTCTTGGAAGGCTGGAGGGAGGGAGGGAGGGAGGGAGAGTCTGTTGTTGTGAATTTCAAATACATTGCATATTTGTATCTGATTGGTTTTATGCCAACAAATTTGGAAAACTCAGCAGTGGCCAAAGGATTGGAAAAGGTCAGTTTACGTTCCAATTCCAAAGAAGGGCAGTGCCAAAGAGTGTTCAAACTATCGCACAATTGCACTCATTTCACATGCTAGCAAGGTTATGCTCAAAATCCTACAAGCTAGGCTTCAGCAGTACGTGGACCGAGAACTACCGGACGTACAAGCTGGGTTTCGAAGAGGCAGAGGAACTAGAGATCAAATTGCCAACATGCGCTGGATCATGGAGAAAGCACGAGAGTTCCAATAAACCACCTACTTCTGCTTCATTGACTATGCAAAAGCCTTTGATTGTGTGGATCACAAAAAACTGTGGCAAATTCTTAAAGAGATGGGGGTACCAGACCACCTTACCTGTCTCTTGAGAAACCTGTATGCGGGTCAAGAAGCACAGTTCGGACTGGCCATGGAACAACCGACTGGTTCAGAATTGGGAAGGGAGTACGGCAAGGCTGTATATTGTCACCCTGCCTATTTAACTTATATGCAGAGTACATTATGAGAAATGCAGGGCTGAATGAATCGCAAGCCGGAATCAAGATTGCCAGGAGAAATATCAACAACCTCAGATATGCAGACGATACCACCCTAATGGCAGAAAGTGAAGAAGAACTAAAGAGCCTCTTGATGAGGGTGAAAGAGGAGAGTGCAAAAGTTGGCTTGAAACTCAACATTAATAAAACTAAGATCATGGCATCTGGGCCCATCAATTCCTGGCAAATAGAAGGGGCAGAAATGGAAGCAGTAACAGATTTTACTTTTCTGGGCTCCAAGATCACTGCAGACGGAGACAGCAGCCATGAAATTAAAAGACGCTTACTCCTTGGAAGGAAAGCTATGGCAAACTTAGACAGCATAATAAAAAGCAGAGATATCACCATGTCAACAAAAGTTCGCATAGTCAGGGCGATGGTGTTCCCAGTAGCAATGTATGGTTGTGAGAGTTGGACCATAAGGAAGGCTGAGCGCCGAAGAATAGATGCTTTTGAACTGTGGTGCTGGAGAAGACTCCTGAGAGTCCCTTGGACTGCTAGGAGATCAAATCAGTCAATCCTAAATGAAATCAACCCTGACTGTTCCCTGGAAGGACAGATACTGAGGCTGAAACTCAAATATTTTGGCCACCTAATGCGAAGAGAGGACTCTCTGGAGAAGACTCTGATGCTGGGAAAAATTGAAGGCAAAAGGAGAAGGGGAAGGCAAAGGATGAGATGGTTAGACAGCATCACCGATGCAACGAACATGAAAATGAGCGAACTCAGGAAGATAGTGGAGGACAGGAAGGCCTGGCGGGATATGGTTCATGGGATCACGAAGGGTCGGATACGACTTAACGACTGAACAACAACATCTGATTGGTTTAGTTGGCTGTGACTCACCAGAACTCAAAGTATCCCAGCTAACTGGGCAAAGAGGCACTTTTTCAAGTGGTGTTGGTCCTATATTTAGCAGGAAGAGAGTAACTGTCCCTCTTCACTCCAGCACAGTGTCTTTTCCAGTGGCTGTTTGCTGGTGTTTCTTCTGCATCTTTTTAGATTGTGAGCTCTTTTGGGACAGGGAGTCATTTAGTTATTTGATTTTTTTCTGTAAACCGTTTTGTGAAATTTTTAGTTGAAAAGTGGTATATAAAATGTACACTGCTCAAAAAAATAAAGGGAACACTGAAACAACACAATGGAAGTCCAAGTCAATCAGACTTCTGTGAAATCAAACTGTCCACTTAGGTAGCAACACTGATTGACAATCAATTTCACAAGCTGTTGTGCACATAGAATAGACAACAGGCGGAAAGCATAGGCAGTTAGCAAGACATCCCCAATAAAGAAGTGGATCTGCAGGTGGTGACCACAGACCACTTTTCAGTTCCTATGCTTTCTGGCTGATGGTTTGGTCACTTTTGAATGCTGGCGGTGCTTCCACTCTAGTGGTAGCATGAGACGGAGTCTACAACCCACACAAGTGGCTCAGGTAGTGCAGCTCATCCAGGATGGCACATCAATGCGAGCTGTGGCAAGAATGTTTGCTGTGTCTGTCAGCGTAGTGTCCAGAGCATGGAGGCACTACCAGGAGCTATAGTAGCTATAGTAGCCCTCGAGGCCAGTATCCTGTTGTCTTTCCCAGTCCTGTGTGCAAAGAAACTCACATGCCCTCTTGGACTCTGCAAGGGACTTCCAAATGAACTGACTCCCACTACAAAATCTGCAGCCCCACTAGTGGATCCACCTACCCCATTGGATCCACCTACCCCAGGTGTATTTTTTAATGGAGCTCATCTGCTTTCAGGATTTTGTGGGAGATGTCTTGTGGGGGCACGGGGGTGTAGAAAGAGTAGAAAGAGGTGTAAAATAAAAAAAATATCTAACTGGTCCATGGATTCGGCAGGCATCACTACAGTCAGAACAAAATGGAGAATGATCCAATGATCCAGAAAGCAAAATGGAGAATGATCAGAAGCTGGATGCAATAGGACCTAAACCCCTCTCTTTTCCAGTCTCTTTTTTTCTCCACAGCGAGCAGGCCTCGCTGGAAGCTCTCGTACTCCGGCCGGGGCTTGACGATCACTCCGAGCTGCTGCGGCCGCCAGAATGACGTCGGCGGTGCTTCGACCCGGCCATTGGTCAACGGGGAAGGCGGGAGGAGCTGTTGCCAGGCATCACTTTAAGATCCTTGGCTTGCCTCCGAATATCGGCGGCAAACCGCTACGGACCGTTTTTCTTTTTTTGAATGAAAAGAGCGGGCACGGAGGATCTCCCGTGGCCCGCGAAGAACTTGGGGATCCCCAGTTTCTTCGTGGGCCACGGGAAATCATCGGGGGGCCGCATGCGGACCGCGGGCCGTATGTTGTGCACCCCTGGTCTACATTATGACAGGGCTGGAAAGGATTTTTTTCTTAGTCACCGATTGTCTGCTATAGTGTCTGGTATTTTTTTTTTAACCTTCTCTCCCTTTTTTCTATTCTCTGCAAGAGGCTTTACAGATGGAGCCTAGCTGTGTTGCTTTTTGCTACTTTTAGCAGGTTTAGTGAGGACATAGTGAATAGTGGGGCTAAATTGCAACCTTTTAAAAAAATGGTTTAATTTCCTCCCCGCCCACAGGTGTACACATTTAACTCCTGTTGCGTATATACACCCTTGGGTAAAAATGCTGCACTTTGAAGTCTTTATAGGATGTCATTGTCCCCAATAAGCCTTAAACATCTGGAAGGGGGGTTGATAATTTCCTACTTGAGTTTGAGTTCGTTGTTCTAACTCAAATTGGATATTTGAATTGACATTTAAATGGCAATTATAAATTTCATACAATTCTGCTTATGTCACCATGCTTACCTATAGGGTGAACACTTTATGCTTAGAATTGTGATTAGGGCTGTGCTCTTCTATGTGCTTACCTGGGAGTAAATCCCATTGAACTCAATAAGATATACTTTTGAGTAGACATGCATAGGATTGCACCATAAGAAATCTTGCCTCTGCCAAAAACTTACTACACAGCCTCAGGCAAGCTGCTCCCTCTCAGCCTCCGCTCCCCAGCTGAAATATGGGGATAATAATGCTCACCTGAGTTGTTGTAAGTTTTCCATCAGACTAATATATGTGAAGTGCTTTGTACATTGAAAAAGTACTATGCAGATGTTAACTAATATTATTCTCATTCATCAAGCTCACCCATAAGGGATCTGCCTACAATGTGATGCTTCTATTTAATGGGGCATAGTGATGGATTTCACCATTCTAACAACATAGGGAAACACCATGATCCAGTTCTTGTTATAGCCCCTTTTAATTTATTTATTTAAAACATTTATACCCCACCTTATCTTATGCAAAGGCAAATGCCCAAGGCGGCTTACAACAATAATTAAAATACATAATTTAAAAGCAATACATAAATTAAAAACAATAAAATCCACTGAGGGGATGACAATATGGAGCAGAGAAGCAGCAAAGCAGAACATCTTGAGATACAGACCACAACCCATCACCCAAACACCAGATGAAACAGAAACGTTTTGAGCCCCCGCCGAAAAGTCATGAAGGAGGGGGTTGTTCTTAAGTCCCCTAGCAAGGAGTTCCACAATTGTCATGCCACAACAGAGAAGGCTCACCCACGTGCTGCCATTCCCCTAGTTTGAGATAGAGGTGGCACTCGCAGGAGAGCCCCCTCAGATGACCTAAGACAGTGGGTCGGAATGGATGGGAGAAGGCGGTCCCTCAGATATCCTGGACCCAAACCGTAAAAGGCTTTAAAGGTCATTACCAGCACCTTGAATTGGGCTCGAAAATGAATGGGTAGCCAGTACAGCCGCTGAAGCAGCGGTTCAACAGAGTCAAACCGCCTAGCTCCAGTGACCACCTGGGCCGCCGCATTCTGCACTAATTGCAGCGTCCGAACAGTCTTCAAGGGCAGCCCGACGTAGAGCGTGTTACAGCAATCCAGTCTTGAAGTCACTAAGGCATGGACCACCGTATACCTGTAATATACCTCTGACCTGTTTTAAACCCAAAGTTGGCAACCTGATCTTCATTCCATCTGCAATCGGATACCTCCTGTTGCAGAGGGTTGTAGCTCAAGTATCCATTTCAAACTTGTTATAGTTGAAAGCTGTATTTTAATCATTTTCTAAAGTATCCATGTAGCCCCATTTATAACGTTGTAAATAAAACTGCTTGCAAAGAATCCAAACAATAGCACATTCTGGAATACCTCATAAATGCTTTTTATTAAGCATGCTTAAATTTATCCAGAAAAAAAAGAGAAAATTAATGACAAAGGAAAGGAAACAGTTGAAAGTTTGCAAAGAAATGTGGGGTGATTTTTTTTCATTCAGAAAAGAAACGGATGCTATATATTAGCAACTGCAGTTGCAATAACAAGTGTCCCATAACCCAATGCAGGTGAATGATTGTTTTCATCACAATCAACTCTTAAAAAACTCTTATTGCCACTGTCAATATTACCTTCCACTTACCAGTCTAGGAGCTCAATCCTATCCTTTCCCCCCTGCTGATGCAGCCATGCTGAAAAGGCATGCACTTTATCAAGTGGGCGGGGGGGGGGAGATAGGAGGCTTCAGAGGGGGAAAGGGGAATCCCTTACCACTCTGTAAGCCTCCCATTCTGCAATGGGTCTCCTTGGACATGCACCAGCTCTGTAGATGTCACAAGTCCGAGGAGATAAAAGGGGCAGGGAGGCTTGAAAAAAAGGATCTGCGTGCACCATTGCTGCCGGATCCACCCCACCTACCACCTCCCTGCCCCCGTTCTTTCCCCTCCCCACACCATTTCTCCCCCTCTCTGCCCCTTCCCGCCCACCCCATCCTGCCCCCACTACTGCCTAACCTGGTCCAGCAGGTGTGGCGGAGTCTGGCTGCAGGGTTGGAGTGATGCTGCCTGTTGCGGCAGCGCTCACAAAATACAAAATGGCCACCAATGGAGTGCTGTGCACTCAGTTGGCAGCCATTTTACATCCTGACAGCCCAATCCTGGATAGGATTGGGCTGTAGGGAAAGTAAATTGCACTTGTATTCTATTCAGTTCAAATATGTGTATATGTGCTGGGAGGTTACATAGGTTGTAAGAGCTAGGAGTCAGTCATCTGAAATGTAGAAATATTTATTCATTTCCCCACCCTTCCTCCAAGGCAGGGGTGCACAACATGTGGCCTGGTTTTCTGGTGGCCCCCAAAGGTCCTCTTGATGAGGGTGAAAGAGGAGAGTGCAAAAGCTGGCTTGAAACTCAACATTAATAAAACTAAGATCATGGCATCTGGTCCATCAATTCCTGGCAAATAGAAGGGGTAGAAATGGAATCAGTAACTATTTTTGGGGGGCTCCAAGATCACAGCAGACAACAACTATCAGCACTTTAATCAAGTATGATGGGATATTTGTTTTGGGTCCAGCTTGGGTTCCCCTATGGGGGAGAAAGGCGGAATAGAAATTCAATAAATAATAATAATAATAATAATAATAATAAATAAAAAACAAATATCTGTAATAATTTAATGAAAGAAACTGAATCCTATCTAATTCTATGAATAGCTTCTTACAGCCCAATTCTAACTGTTGTAAATGGTCATACTGTGGTGTGCACAGCATGTTGCCACCAGCCATTCTGGAACCGCTGCCACAAACAGCTGCAGAGGCCTGCTGCGGCTGCCGACTACTGGCGGGAGTGCAGGTAAGCTGGTGCAGTGGACAGGCAGTGGGAGGAACAGGACAGGTACGGGAGGAATGGGGGAGTGTCTTGGCAGGCAGGGGGCAGGCAGGAGGTGGAACAGGGGAGGGAGGGGTGGATCCTGGTAGCACTCCCCATTCCTCTCCCCTTTCCTCCTTGGAATTGCACCAGCAAAACGGCTGGTGCACATCTGAGGAAACCCATTGGTGAGGTAATGTTCCCTTACCTTGAGGAGGCCCTCCAGGATTGCTCCCCCCCCCACACACACACAGGATGCGGAGCATACTCCATTGCATTGGCAGGGTTTTTAGTTAGGTTTGGGCCGTTAGTCTTTTTATCAGTAGAAGATGCTAATAAGCATTTGTATAGCACTTGACAAGTGTGCAAAGAACTTCACATGAATTATCTTGATGGCAATCCTTACAACCACCTTACAATCTATGCATCGTCACTTCCATATTGCTGTTGGGGGACCTGAGAGAGAGAGAGAGAGAGAGAGAGAGAGAGAGAGAGAGCCTTGCTTAAGGCCACTGAAAGAGAATTCATGGCAAAGGTGAGAGTCAAACTACAGAAGCCCTGATTCTCTTATGTTGTTGTTCAGTCATTAAGTCGTGTCCGACCCTTCGTGATCCCATGAACCATATCCCGCCAGGCCTTCCTGTCCTCCACTATCTTCCTGAGTTCGCTCATTTTCATGTTCGTTGCATCAATGATGCTGTCTAACCATCTCATCCTTTGCCTTCCCCTTCTCCTTTTGCCTTCAATTTTTCCCAGCATCAGAGTCTTCTCCAGAGAGTCCTCTCTTCGCATTAGGTGGCCAAAATATTTGAGTTTCAGCCTCAGTACCTGTCCTTCCAGGGAACAGTCAGGGTTGATTTCATTTAGGATTGACTGATTTGATCTCCTAGCAGTCCAAGGGACTCTCAGGAGTCTTCTCCAGCACCACAGTTCAAAAGCATCTCTTCTTCAGCGCTCAGCCTTCCTTATGGTCCAACTCTCGCAAACATACATTGCTACTGGGAACACCATCGCCCTGACTATGCGAACTTTTGTTGGCATGGTGATATCTCTGCTTTTATTATTCTGTCTAAATCTGCCATAGCTTTCCTTCCAAGGAGTAAGCGTCTTTTAATTTCATGGCTGCTGCCTCCGTCTGCAGTGATCTTGGAGCCCAAAAAAGTAAAATCTGTTACTACTTCCATTTCTGCCCCTTCTATTTGCCAGGAATTGATGGGCCCAGATGCCATGATCTTAGTTTTATTAATGTTGAGTTTCAAGCCAACTTTTGCACTCTCCTCTTTCACTCTCATCAAGAGGCTCTTTAGTTCTTCTTCACTTTCTGCCATTAGGGTGGTATCGTCTGCATATCTGAGGTTGTTGATGTTTCTCCCGGCAATCTTGATTCCGGCTTGCGATTCATTCAGCCCTGCATTTCTCATAATGTACTCTGCATATAAGTTAAATAGGCAGGGTGACAATATACAGCCTTGCCGTACTCCCTTCCCAATTTTGAACCAGTCGGTTGTTCCATGGCCGGTTCAAACTGTTGCTTCTTGACCCGCATACAGGTTTCTCAAGAGACAGGTAAGGTGGTCTGGTACCCCCATCTCCAGTGGCATCACTAGGACGCGCGTCACCCTGGGGTGGGGGACGCGCGTCACCCTAGTGACGCTACCGTATCGCGGTGCGGGGGGTGACCCGGCTCCCCCCGCGTTGCGTCGGGTCACCCTTCGGACGCTCCGAGGCCGGCCCGGGAGTCGGCCTCGGAGCGTCCGACCCCGTCGACGCTCCAGGGCCTTCTGAAAGAAGGCCCAGGCAAGCGTCGATCCGGGTATTTTTCGGGTTTTCGCGCATGCGCAGACCCGTTTTGAGGGCGAAAATCCGGAAAATACCCGGATCGACGCGCTGCCTGGGCCTTCTTTCAGAAGGCCCTGGAGCGTCGACAGGGTCGGACGCTCCGAGGCCGGCTCCCGGGCCGGCCTCGGAGCGTCCGGAGGGTGTCGCGCGTCATAGAGGTGACACGCAAGGGGGTGCGCACGTCACCCCATGACGCGCGTCACCCCCAGGCGGCCCGCCCCCCCACCACACTCCAGTGACGCCCCTGCCCATCTCTTTAAGAATTTGCCACAGTTTGTTGTGATCCACACAATCAAAGGCTTTTGCGTAGTCAATGAAGCAGAAGTAGGTGTTTTTTTGGAACTCTCGGGCTTTCTCCGTGATCCAGCGCATGTTGGCAATTTGATCTCTAGTTCCTCTGCCTCTTCGAAACCCAGCTTGTACGTCCGGTAGTTCTCGGTCCACGTACTGCTGAAGCCTAGCTTGTAGGATTTTGAGCATAACCTTGCTAGCATGTGAAATGAGTGCAATTGTATGGTAGTTTGATTCTCTTAACCACTCTGTTATACCTGCTCTCCTACATGGTGGGGGACGATACTGCCACTTTATCCTTATGCTGAGATTGCCAATCATTGATATAAGAAATCTGGTTCCTGAAAAGGGCATGGAGGAATTGTGTTCTTGGTCAACAGAGTAATGTGAGCTCAGTTAGTAGCCCAGCAGTTGTTGTTGTTTTTTCCTTTTTGCAGGGGCGAAGCCTAGCGCAAAAGCTGCCTCTCACCTTACCATCTAGTTTTATGCAGGACTGGGGTCAAACTACAAACACAATGTGTCTGCATAGTTGTTTTTACGTGGTTCTTTAGGTGGTACTAGTTGTGGGCTCCTGATCTGTATTGAGACCATGGTATGCGGGGTGGGGAGAGTTAATCTTTTCTTCCTGCCATGGTTCTGATTGAGATCAGACAAGGGGGAAAGGTTACTCCCCATAAGCCATGGTCTCAATGTGGATTGCCTCTCCCCACTTCCCCAAACTGATATTTCTTGAAAAAAAGAAAAGGTATCTACACTGATGTTTTTGATGTCATGTGCAGCCTGACAGTTAGTTGTTCCTAAGCACATAAAATCAATGGATTTTGGTGCACCTAAGTCTGCATAGGCTTAGGCCAGCGTTAGCCCCACGAGTTGGGGAAATTGCAAGTATTTGCGACCCCCCCCCCAGTAAGTTTTTAAAAAGACCCTTTTTGTCCTGGCTGTGGCAGCAGGATTTCGCTGACGTCACCACCACCCTTAAGGGGGTAGCGACCACATCTGGTTCTCGTGGTGGGTCGCAACCCACTACTTTGAGAACAACTGGCTTAGGCTGTAAAGTGTAAGTAATTCAGTGTAACTGTAAAGTGTAACTTAAAAAACTGCATGAAAAAAACAACATTGCCCCTAGCTTTTCTAGCAGCAGGCCCCAAAGCAAGCAAAGCAAGGCAGAACAAAACAAAACAAAAACATCCAGCCTGTTTTCCCCCAGGCCCCTTGGCTACCCTATTCTCAGCGCAATCCTTTGGTTTACATAAATGCCTTTTTGCTCTGTTTTCTACAAAAATAGAATCTGTAACAAAGAAGAGGATATTGAACCATATCACTTGAAAATTGGAATGTACATCAAATATGACTGGCTCTGTAAATCATTTTTACAACCTTTTTATAGTTTGTCTGATTCCTGGAAATATTCTTCTAGTGGCAAATTTATTTGGTTTTACAAAAATGCTTTCCATTTCAGCACTTGGTGATGACAAGCATTCTTGGGGAGAGTGTATGGTTAAATAAGAACTGAAAAACTCACAATATGCTTTTTTTCAGTCTCCTTTCCTTTCAGCACACACAGTAATGCTTCAGCTTTTATATCTATGCCAATAATGCTTTTGTAGAAGTATAAAGTCTATAGACAATGCCAATTTGCTGCAACACCCAAGGCATTCTTTAGATTAGTCATCTGAAAAAAGCAAAAAAACAATAAAATAAACTTCTCTTGCAGCTTCCCTCTTTTCCCTCTATAAAGCCACAGAAATACTCTGATTAGATTCTGGTTCATTCTGATCCTTTCATATATGCCTATAAATATCTGATTATCTAGCAATCGAAATAGAAAAGTAATTATTTTCAGCCATGGGCATGTGTAGCATACAAAGATCTAAATATATTTAACTGCAAATTAGGTTTTTTCACTATGGAATTAGAGGTTCAGAGCTTGTGTAAATAAGATATATGAGTAAACTTACCTCCTTGCTAACAAGGAAATGAAGTGAAGAATCTAGCATATTACTGGCAATGTAAATACTAAGTAACTTATCTGAGCAGTGAGCCCCTCCCTCTTGGTGTCATATTGGTCTTGTTTACACTGGGATGTAAGAAACATCCCTTCACATAGAAAGCTAGTATGTTGGGAGAAGACTAGAGTAGAATCTGATAGTTAGCTTTCTATGTGGATGTATATTTTCATTTGTAGACACATTCAGGCAAGTGATTCCCTATCTGAAGTTGGAAGTGATACAGCCCAAAGTCAGGTTTATCACCTCAATGAGAACTAGGCTGTTCTGTAATTCACTAACTTGAGTATAGGATTGCATTGCTCAATTAGGAACTCTCTGTCATTTTAGTAATCTTCAGTAGCAGTGAGCAAGTTTGACTGGAAATGGATGGAGTTTTCTCCCCAAATTGACATCTGGAAAGGACATTTGGGTTACTGAAGTCAACCTTCCCTTGAAATTTTTTATTCAGCAGTAGAGATTAGGGCAATTCAAGGTTAATAGAAAAATGAGGTATATCTTTACTTCAATAAGTAAGAAAAATATAAACCAATGGCTGTTACTGAAGAAGAAGTGTGTTCTCCTATTCCCACTTCTAAGCAAACAGAGCCCCAATAGAGACTAATCCTTCTGAATGCAAGAGATGCCAATTCTTTTTCAAGTGATTCTTCTCTTTCAGACTCTGCTGAACTGATTGGAAAGTGCTAAGTCTGTGCTTCAGCAGAGTCCAGCTTTTCCTGTTCATGTTCCAAAACAAGGTCTCTGGTGCAGTTGCGACTAGGCTATGTTAGCTGGACACTGCAGGATATGTGACTCACCCTTTATTGGTAAAGCAAAAGAGAATTCTTTGTTTTTTCCCTTACCAGCGACTAACTACCATTGGCTACAGAGCCATGCAGCCTTAAGCCATGCAGCATGTATTCTACGCAACCACAGTCTTTGTTACTGGTGCAAGAAAATTAATCATCCTGAGAATCTCAGCTTTCCTTTTAGAAAGCAGGGGCATGTTCTGGTCAACGTCAATAAAATTGATGGCATGTAAAAGGCCTCGAGTGCTTGGATTTATCCCACGTTCCTCCTATTCCTGAAGCCTGTGAAGATAGCCTTGAAAATGTACGGGTAGTGCCTACTGAACTATCAGAAGGTTCAGGGGAATTGGGCAAGGTTTCCAGTGGTGCTAGGAGGATTAAGTGTCACATTATTTAGCATAATATTGGCCCTTGAATGCTTGCTTTTTTGTTTTGTTTGTTTATTTGCTAAAGAGCAACCAGGGAGTGGGGTGGGGGCAAAGGGTTAAAGCTGCCCTTGCCCAGGCTATGATCCTGAAGGATCGTTTGCTATATAGCAAACAAACCAAGCATGCAATGGCAAATTACATCAGGGCTGGCCCAAGACGGTCAGGACAATAAAATGTCAGCACCCACTTACCAGAAAGTGTGCCAACATCCCCTAGTCTTCCTCTTCCTGCTCTGATTCAAAAACAAAGGGGGGGGGGAGAGAGAGAGAGAGAGCAGAAAATGTTAGGAGATGCTTTCCACTCCTTCACACTGCCTTTTTTGCTTCATTCTGCTCTTCCTTTTAGAATCCAAGGAGCAGGACATGAGGAGTGGTAGAGATCAGAGCTTGCTCCTGCCAATCCGTTGACTGAAGCAATTGCCTCCGTCAGTCTCATGAGTGGACCAGCCCTGACTCCTGTGCTTGAAGCATCTTAGCTGAACACTAAGTGGATGTGGTTCCAGTCACCTCTTTGCACTCCTTTGTTTTGCCTAGCATAAGTGAAATTACAAGTCAAACAATAGGTGATTTTTTACAAAACAAGAACACACCAATGATTACAATTTTAAGGCAAAAGTTTTGCTGACATGTTACTATAATTCTGCAAGACCGTAATTTCTTATTTTCATTCAGTAAAATAGCAGCAGCCCATCGTAAGATTCTTTTGACTCTTAACATAAAAAGGAACAAATTGGACAAGAATTGCAGTCGTGAATAGGAATTCAGAATCTGATACTTAGCAGACTGGGAAAGGTGACGCTGTTTACCAAGATTTCTAACAAACCATTTTGGAAATGACAGCTGCTTCCTCTGCAGGGGCTTCTTTGTCAAATGCCAGCATTGTGGTTCCCAAAGAGGATTAGAATGAAACAGGAGCAGTCTCAAAAGACACAAGGCCATGTCTTTCAAATGTGTAATGCAGAAAAAGATCAAAGCTTGATGGTTGTCAGATTGTTAATTACTTTACCAGCTCCCCTCCCTCAAGCATGTCTAATATGATATTTGGTTATTTAAATCAAATAGTGAATAATTTTGCTTATTGGTACAAAGAAGCAAGACCAACTGGTTTTTTTTCTCTCTCTCTCTCTCTGAAAGGCGAGCTGGTTCCTCCCCAAAGTGGGAGTGCTACCCCCAGCCAAGTCACTCCAGCTACATCTTCCTAACCTGCTCCACCCAAGCTCTGCCTCTAAAACCAACCCAGCTCTGACCAAAGCTTTCCTAGCACTGGCGTCACTGCAGGGGGGGGGGCAGAGCTCTAAGTTCCTCCGCGGTCAGACCCTCCGTTACATGGGAGCATGAAGCGCCTCCGCCCCCTCGCCTTTGGAGCCATTCAAGTCAGTGAAAGCAGTGTTTCCTAGTGCCCTAGGGCAACTGGGCCCAGGAGGTGGCCAGCTGGAGCAGGAGACAGACGTGCACATGGGGTGGCAGCAGATGAAGTTCCACCCCTCAAAGAATGGGAGGTTAGGGGCTGCAGGCTGGAGTTCATCTCACCATCCACTTGTCCAAGCTCCATTTGCCTTCTGGGGCCAACTGGGAACAGCGTGGGGAGCGGGGCCACCGAGAGACATGGTGAGGCCAGGTGGGGAGCATAGCATATTGGTGGCACCGTTACCACTGATAACTGCCCCTTACCCGTCCCCACAATACCTCCTGGCAGCCCCGATCCCCACCCTGTTCCTCCCCATCTCCACCCCATTATGCCCCCTCTCTGCCCATCACCCACCCCCTGTGCCAAATCACCTTCTCTAGTAGTGCCTGGGGCGCCAGTGGCACATGTGTGGGACCACCAGACATTTGTGCTGGCAGCCATGTTGCATGCATTGCCACTGTGTCTGCAGTGCTGACGGAGTGAGCCTTCTGCTGATGGAATGCTCTTTTCATCAGCGGAAGGCCTGCATAGGATCAGGCCATTAGTAAGTTGTGGTCTAAGTGGTCTAAGCCCAAACACAAACGTCATATTTTATTTGTCTAAGGATTTATATCCCTGCATTTTGGCCCTAAAAAGGGCCATGAAAAACAGCAATGAAAAAAGCAAAAACCAAACAGAAAAATATCAATTTTTTAACCTGAAATAACTGAACGCAATAAAAACCAAGGAACAGTACAATTGCCCTGTGAAATAAGAAGGCTCTCACTAAGTGCCAAAATACTATCAAGGAAGGGGCTACATAGGCCTTATGGGCCAGGAGGTGCTGCAGCTGAATGGGGCCTGCCTTGTGTCACTGTCAACCAGCCTTGCAATGGTAGCAGAACGAACCTGAATCAGTGCCTCTGATGACGAGTGACGTTGCCAGACAGTTTCATGTGGGGAAAGCTGGCCCATTTTTTCCCCATTAATTTCCACCTCCCCCATGTATTTCCCACTTGATTCTTTCCTGCCCCATTTCAAAAATGAAGTTCTCCTGATTCACTGATTAATTTTCCCCTTTTGCTTCCCCCTATGTCTCCTCCAAGGGAAGAAAATCCCCTCTATCTTAACTCAGCCAGTACGATCCTGTTACGAAAACTAACGCCTCAATTTTCCCAGGTCCACTTCCAACTTGGAGAGCTGGAAGCCAAAAGTGCTATTTCAAACAAACAAACAAACAAACAAACAAACAAAAACAAACAAACAAACAAACAAACAAACAAAAACCACGGTTGTAGACAACCCATCAACAGCAACCCACCAGCTGCTGCCAGAAGGACCCAGCCATCCTCGACTGACTCATCCCTCTTCGGCTCAACCAAGTAGACCTTCTTCACCCATCAAGTACAGAGGCAGATGTCTCATCTATTATTATTATTTTTTATTTTATTTTACACACACACACACACACACACACACACACACACACACACACTCATTTCATGTGCACAACATGCTGTAAAAAATTTCTGGACTCTACATTTTGAACATGATTTTTCTTCTGCTTCCTCACAGAACGGGAAGCTAAAAGTGAAGACATAGCTAAAGTGTCTGAGAGGAAATTAAAGAGATCAGCTTACTTGAAGCATTTTCCTTGGCAAATTAAATTTTCATTGGGGTTACTTGCTATGTTAGAAGAACCTAAAATGGAGAATTCAGGGGGAAACCCCCCGAAGGGATGACCTTGTTCATTTGTGAAAGCTCTCCGCTTAAAATGATTAAATGCCTAGCAAAGCTCTAGTGGCTGCAACTTACTTTACACTTTCCAGCTTGGACTTCACAGACTCTATTTCTCGTCTTTCCATCTACCTTAATAGTTAAAAAGGGAACTCTTCACAATAAATCCATTTGGATTACTGTAATGGAAGCATGCTGTTCTGTGAACTAAGTGTTATACAGAATGTGTTGTGACGTCCATTATGCATTAATCCTCTTTCCTCCTTTGTATTACAGTATATTGAGGGAGATAGTGATAGGAAGGCTAGGACAACTTGGTTGTCCAACTGAGCACAACTTTACTGGAAGAGCATAATTCAAAACTGGGTCAATGAGGGGAATGCATACAATATAGTCGTCAGGCAGCTCCATTGTTACGCCCCATATTAAACAGAGGTATCGTGAGCATAATTGCATGATAGCAAGAGGCTAATCCTATCATTTAATCCCAGCCTGAGTGAAAGTCTGTGGAATTTAGCCAGCTGAAATAATTTTTACTAGGAGAAGAATGTGGGAGTTAAAAGTCAAACTCCCAATCTGAATATTGGGGGATCCAGCTCCCCAAGAGTTATTTTTAGGCCCATCTGGTTGTTTAAATGCTTGTGCCCAACTGTGGAATCACCGAGTGAAGCCTCACCTCAACTTCAATCTCACTGTTGCCCTGCACAAGCCCAAAGGTGTGACAAACACAGCACAGTTTAACACCCAATTGTCAGGGATGGGGACTTTTTTGCCATTGTAACCCAGCGGCCCAGCGAGAACGAGAGGCCCCAGAATGGAAAAGGGATTCAAATCCCCTTTGAATTCCTCTTTTGGAGGGGATTTGAATCCCTTTTCTGGGGCCTCCCGTTCTCGCTGGGCCGCTGGTTACAATGGCAAAAACGTTGGGTCGGATTGCGCTGTGAGTCACTTTTTTCCTGACTCGGACTCGTACTTGTGACCCACTGACTCGCACTCGCAACCCATGGGACTCGTACTTGACTCACACTCGTGGGGGTAACCATTTGGGGGACTTGCCATTTCCGAGTCATTTTCCTTTAATGGCCAGTATCAACACAGGCAGGCAGGCAGGCACAGTGGAGACCTCACAGGAGGAGGGCAGCAGGGAGGGAGGGTTTTCAAGGGGTGGGAAAGCAAGGCTGGCTCGGAGTTTTTTTCCTTTTTTTGCCGTCTGTTCACCATTAGCCACAACTCCAAGCGCGAGGGGTGGGGACGGAAGGCGAAGCTGCCGCAGTGGTTCCTCCTCATTGGCCAAAACTCCGAGCCCAAGGGATGCTCGGCCTAGCAAGGGGAGGGGGCAGGGAGGGAATAATAAATGGTTTGAATGTAGACACGTTTTTTTCCCCAAACCAGATGGGTGGTGATAAGACTGAGAGGTGAGGGGAAGGGCATAGGGGAAGCCAAGTGGGTGCTTTAAAAGCCTCAGAGGTCCACACACACACCCCACACAGACACACATCCACCCCATTTTCAAGGGAAAAAGCCATTTTCCCCAAAGTGACTCAACTCGTGACTCATGGTTTTTGGCCTTACTCGCACTCGACTCGCACTCATGCAAAAATGGACTCATTGCACTTGACTCGTACTTGCCCAAAATTTTTGGCACTGACTTGCACTCGCACTCGTGCAAAAATGACTCATACTCACACGTGCATTTGTGACCTAATTACTTAGATACATCCCTGCCAATTGTAAACCCCCTCACATGAGCTGACTAGTTCAAAGATGCAACACGTGTTGCAAAAGACAGAAAAACCTTTAGCACCAAAGGGCCATTAAGTGAAAGAGGAAAATTCCTTACCAGTTTCTGGGTGGGAGAAGGGCAGAACAGGGGGTGGGACAGGCCCAGGAGGGGGGGCAGGATTGGCAGAGAGAAGATATACATATCCTATCCTCCCTCCCAGGCCTGAATGCTCTACATGGGGTTTCCCAGACTTGCGCCAGCTAAATAGCTGGTGCAGATCTGAGAAGCCCCATTGGGCAGACTGGGGCTCTACCCAGCATAGGTAGACAAATATCCCCTTACCCTGAGTCGACTTCCAGCCTCCTCCTAACCAGCATAGGATACAGCATGGTCTGCTTGGCCCCACTGCACCAGCACTGGTTCGGATTGGGCTGCCAGTTTAGTTTCATAGAAGTCAAAATGACAGGCATTTTCATTCTCTAAAAGCTGTTTGACTGCTATGTAACAAACAGTGACGTGTGCTTTGGCAGCTAAACGAGTCATCTCAAGTTGACACGTTAACAAGGCGAAAACTAAAGATGAGAAAACAGATCTCTCTCTTCCATGCACAGGAAATGTATCATTATTATGATACACACCCAATGAGAGACACTTCACATTTATACCTTGGGAACTTGGCTTATTCTCCAGTCAGAGAGAGAGGGGGGGGGGGGTAAAGGCCTCTTAGTCTTTGCCTCACAACCAGTTCCTACTTCTTCCGCCCACCATTATATGTTCAGTGAAGGGAGCCCCTCCTTCCCTTCTCAGCTGAAAGCAAGGGGCCGCACAAGTGTAGCTGTTGCAGCTTGAATTTATTTTATTTAATTAATGAATGTATATCCCACCTTTCCCAAGCTGAAGAAAATGCCCAAGGCGGCTTACAAAGTTCTATAATAAAATGTATAATGTATACAATGAGTAAAATCCTCAATGAAAACAATAAAACCATGGGGTGGGGGAAGCTATTTGGTCCAGAAAGAGGCAGCAGAACCAAAACACTATTAGAGACACAGAGGGCAGACATCAACCCATCACCCAAATGCCAGATGAAACAAACATGTTTTGAACCATGACTGGCAGATATAGTGCGGGACAGGGAAGAGTATTAGGGATCTGGTGTCTGTCCTTAGGCAAGCAATGGGGGGGGGGAGAGAAACCAGAACCGGTCTCCAGAGGCTGCCTGGCTTGGGGATGCAGGCTGGTAAACCATCAGGCATGAATTGGGATGCCTGCCTTAGGGGCTGCCTGGCTTGGGTTCATCCTTCTTGATCCCCTTTGCAGAGGTTGACAGCGATGAAGCAAGATCCGCAAGGTGATCCTGGGTTCAGAGCCAGGGTGGTTTTACCAAAAGGAGGGCCAGGGCAGGAGAGCTTGCCTGAGGGGGGACATGATTGAGACGTATAAAATTATGCATGGGATGGAGAGAGCGGATAGAGGGAAATTCTTCTCCCTCTCGCATAACACCAGAACCAGGGGACATGCACTAAAATTGAGTGGAGGGAGAGTTAGAACAGACAAAAGAAAATATTTCTTTACCTAGCGTGTAATTGGTTTGTGGAACTCCTTGCCACAGGATGTGGTGACAGCATCTGGCCTAGATACTTTTAAAAGGGGTTTGGACAGATTCATGGAGGAAAAGACCATCACAGGTTATAAGCCATAAACAACCTCCTGGGTTTTCTCTGTGCCAGGTGCAAGGGAGTGACAACGGGAAACAGGTTATCTTGTTTTCTTTTGCTCCCTGAGGCATCTGGTGGGGCCACTGTGTGATACAGGAAGCTGGACTAGATGGGCTTTTGGCCTGATCCAGCAGGGCTCTTCTTATGTTCTTATGTTCTCTCCTCCATATTAGGGGGTGGAGTGTCTAAGGCAGGACCTGCTGCATTTACTGATTGTTGCCTGGCTTTATAATCAATAAACATGGACCTAATTTTAACCAAAATTCAGTGTCATGTGTGTTTGTGTTGGGGGCGGATACCTGGGCAAGCTGACTGCACAATTAAACAGCACCAGCTGGCTTCCCAGTTCCATCAAGCTTCAGGCAGGCTGCCTACCTTTTAAATGTACTGTATATTTATTCACCCATTTCCTTATTCAGAATTGAAACTCTTTTCTTCTTCTTCAAGCACTAGGCATTGGGGAGAAGATTTATCAGCGACAACATAGGCACCAGGCAATCTGCCCTTTCCACTACTGGAACGTGCAGTTCCAGTACAAACGTGCAGAAGCTCCTGTATATGTAGAACTGAACTCTGTAAAAGAAAGATTTGTTTTGGATAGAATGGAGCAAAGGCACTTCTAAATCAGTCACTGCTCTATAAATATGTCACACTTCACCCTGAGTAAGGCAGGCAGAATGTGTAAGATGGCTTGATAATTTAGCCTAATTAGCAGGAGACAGCACAGAGGTGATACAGGAAAGGCTTAAGAGAAATCAGCTGCAAAAATGAAATTGCATGAAGACAGAGAATTGTCTTGGTTAATATTATGTTCTTGCAACACTGGTGCCACAGGTGAATTTTCTCAGTATCTGTTATTTTCCCCACTCTATTGGGAAGCGATTCTGAAATAGCAGACCTTAATTTTTAACAAAATTCAGTTCTAGTCTGTTAAATAGTGGATTGAAATTTGTGCTGTGGCAAGGACTTGACTCAAATGTGCCTCACTGACATGAGGGTATTATTATTTGCAAGAGAAATTATGTTTAGCAGATGACTATGCGAGAAAAGGAGACAAAAAGGGGAGGGAAATAAACGGAAGGTGTAGGAAAAACGTATATCATTTGCATAGCAACTGTGCCTCTAGCTTGTCAGAAACAAGTCACAACATATTTTTCACTATCGAGAACTTTTGATTGACTTGACTCAAGGCAAATCAGCCTAGAGATATGTGAGCACAATCCAGCCAGAATTAAGTGGTTTCAAGCCCCATTGAATGAGATGGACGATAGTTAAGCATTGCATAATGTTCCTATTAAAGTCAATGGGACTTGCAAGCATGTAGCAATTATCCTCTATTACCAGCTTATTTATTCATAAAATAGGGATGAAGTAATGCAAAGCTTCCACAACTAAAGTATAAACACTTATTTGTTTAAACTTTGCTTTAGTATTCCCTCTTTGCTATAGGAAACTTTGCAATATAAACAATAAGAACAGCTTTGTACTTCTAGCTAATGTTTTCGCTCATCAGTGGCATAGCTAGGGCATCTGGCACCTGGGGCCACATTTTTTTTTAACACCCTCCATACTAGTTTGCTATACTGCCATACTAACCCATACACCCTTGACCTTGTTGATGGGGGGATATGGGGGTGGGTGTTACACGTTTTTGTGCCCCTGTGTGCTAGATGGGTGTCCTAAGGCTTTCTGAGGCTCAGGAAGGCCATGCACAGCTTCCCCGGACCGCAGAAGGCCTCCAAAAGGCACTTTCGTTTTTTGGGCGAAAACCAGATATGCCTTTTGGAGGCCTCCAGGACACCCCCTGGAGGTGTGGTACCTGGGGCAAAGCCCCCCCAGCCCCCCCTTAGCTACACCAGCTATGCCAGTGTCTCTCATATCAACATTTGGCTGATGAACATTTGCATCCATCAGTAGCACAATCAGTAGCACTATCCTGTGCATGTTTACTCAGAAGTAAGTGCAACTACATTCAATGGGGCTTACTCCCTAGCAAGCGTGTTTAGAAATAAGAACATAAGAAGAACCTTGCTGGTTCCGGCCAAAGGCCCATCTAGTCCAGCTTCCTGTATCTCACAGTGGCCTCACCAGATGTCTCCAAGAGCACACACTCAACAAGATAACCTGTTTCCTGTTGTCACTCCCTTACACCTGGCACAGAGAAAACCTACTTCTAAAGCCAGGAGGTTGCTTATGGCTTGTAACCTGTGATGAACTTTTCCTCCATGAATCTACCCTTTTAAAGGCAGCTAGGCCAGGTGCGATCACCACATCCTGTGGCAAGGAGTTCCACAGATGAATTATATGCTGGGTGAAGAAATATTTTCTTTTGTCCGTTCTAACTCTCTCTCCACTCAATTTTAGTGCATGTCCCCTGGTTCTGGTGTTGTGCAAGAGGGAGAAGAATTTCCCTCTATCCACTCTCTCCATCCCATGCATAATTTTATACGTCTCAATCATGTCCCCCCCTTAGGCACCTTTTTCTAGACTGAAAAGCCCCAAATGATGTAGCCTTTCCTCATAAGGGAAATGCAGCCCAAGAGTTGTATTTGTTTCAGAATAGGATGGACAGAATAGGATGGACATTTTCAAAAAAAAGTCTCAGATGAAAATTAGTGGTTTTTGCTTTGGCAGTAAGGGAGAACTAGGAAGGGTGCTCTGTGTGCGTTTGGGAACAGCTGCACTAAACTCTTTCTACAAATGCTGTAGGTCAGCATTTCTCAAAGTGGTGGGTCACGACCCACCACTTTTTGGGGGCATGGCCGATATCCCCTTAAGATATTCAGGCCACCCTGAAGGTCGGAGCAGCATTTGAGCAGCATTTCTCAAAGTCTTACAGGGCTTACAGGGCCTATTCCATAGCGGTGGCGGCAGCTAAGAGGGCTTTCTTCTCTGCCGGCATCGCGTCCGCGGAGAACCGTCCAGCTGAGCTTTTCCGTGTGGTCCGGGGCCTGCTCCATCTCGCCCCCCCAGTAGATGGGGCAGAACACACGGTGGCTCGCTGTGATGAGTTTGCAAAGCACTTCGTGGACAAAGTCGATCGGATTCAGCATGACTTGGACGCTGCGTTAGCAGTATCTAATGATGTCCCTGAGGCACCTGTCTGTTCTTCTTCCTGGGATTCTTTTCAGCTTGTAGAACCTGAGGATGTAGACAGGATTCTTTGGAGCGTGAGACCGTCTGCTTGCCCGCTTGACCCTTGTCCGGCATGGCTGATTAGAGCTGCCCGGGCGGGGCTGGCCGAGTGGACGGGGAGGGTGGTAAACTCATCTCTGAGGGAGGGGGTGGTGCCGCCGTCTTTGAAGCAGGCGGTGGTGCGCCCCCTCCTGAAGAAACCCTCCCTGGATCCCACTATTTTGAACAACTTTCGGCCAGTCTCGAATATCCCATTTCTGGGCAAGGTGATCGAGCGGGTAGTGGCGTCTCAACTCCAGAGGGTCTTGGAGGAAGCTGATTATCTGGATCCATTCCAGTCTGGCTTCAGGCTGGGGTTCAGGACAGAAACGGCCTTGGTCGCCTTGGTGGATGACCTGCGCCGGGGACTGGACAGGGTGAGTGCGTCCCTGTTGGTCCTGCTGGACCTCTCGGCGGCTTTTGACACCATTGACCATGGTGTCCTTCTGGGTCGGTTGGCTGGGTTGGGGCTTGGAGGCACCGTTCTGAGGTGGTTCCGCTCCTTCCTGGCTGATAGATCCCAGAAGGTGGTGCTGGGGGATGCTTGTTCGGCACCCTTGCCCTTGAGGTGTGGGGTGCCACAAGGGTCAATTCTATCCCCCATGCTGTTTAATATCTATATGAAGCCGCTGGGAGAGGTCATCCGGGGGTTTGGGGTAGGGAGTCATCAGTATGCTGATGACACCCAGCTCTTTCTCTCCTTTCCACCTGACTCCAAGGGGGCGGTCGATGTCCTGAATCGTTGTCTGGAGGCAGTTGGGAGCTGGATGGGGGCAAACAAGCTGAAATTAAATCCTGATAAGACAGAGGTTCTTCTGGTCCAGAAGTCTACGACTCAGGTATTGGATCATCGTCCTGCTCTGAATGGGGTTGTACTCCCTCTGAAGGAGCAGGTCCGCAGCTTGGGGGTTCTCCTGGATGCGCAGCTGCTCCTGGATTCCCAGGTGGCGGCTGTGGCCAGGGGGGGCTTTTGCCCAGCTTCGGCTGGTGCACCAGCTGCGACCGTACTTGGATCGTGCAGACCTGGCCACAGTGACCCATGCCCTAGTGACATCTAGACTAGATTACTGCAATGCGCTCTACGTGGGGCTGCCTTTGAAGACTGTTCGGAAACTGCAACTAGTGCAGAATGCGGCGGCCCGGGTGGTTGCCGGGGCCTGTTGGTTCGACTCAGTCGGACCGTTGCTTCGGCGGCTACACTGGCTGCCGTTCGTTTCCGGGCACAATTCAAAGTGCTAGTTTTGACTTTTAAAGCCCTTAACGGCTCGGGTCCAGGGTATTTGAGGGACCGCCTCCTTCCTTATAATCCGACCCGTACTCTGAGGTCATCAGGGGGGGCCCTGTTAACCGTGCCGCCACTGACAGAGGTGAGGGATGGCGGCGCGGAACAGGGCCTTCTCGGCAGTGGCGCCCCAACTGTGGAATTCCATCCCCCTGGAATTGAGAACGGCTCCCTCCTTAGAGACCTTTCGGCGGGGCCTTAAGACATTTTTATTTAGATCAGCTTTTGATGTCTGACATGGCGGGCTGGCTTTTAAACAGCTGGCTTTTTAACAGATGGCTTTTAACATGTAAATGTGGATGACCCACTGGGGTTGTTTGTTTTAATTGTTTTAACTGTTTTAATTCTTTTTAAATGTATATATGTATTTTAATGTTTTATTGTAAGCCGCCTTGGTTGCCCTCATGGGAGAAAGGCGGGGTAGAAATTCAATAAATAAATAAATAAATAAATAAATAAATAAGTCTTTGTGGGGGGTGAGGCGATGTCAGAGGCAGCGCTCCAGGATCTTGCCCACCCACAACCCAGAAACGCTGTTTGTAACATACCTGGTTGTCCTGCCAGCTCCCCTGCTACTGGCTCTGCAGGCTTCCCCAAGGCTCTAAATGGCCTCCCCAAGGCTAAGTGAAGAAAATAGCAGTTGCGGGTGGGGGGCATTCTTGTTTTATCTTAGGAAATAAGACACTGATGTGAATCAGGTGTTGCTGGGTTGGTCATTGCACTGCTGTCTTGCTGTAGGTTTGTAAACAAACAATTTAGCACAAAAGCACAATAAATCTCCAGCTCCTTCTGTTGCAAAGAATAAAGATTACCTTGAACATCCCACTGTTCAGGGAGGAAAGAATGCACAATATTCCCTTCCTTTCCTGAGACAAAAGAGTTATAGGCAATTTCAGCTTTGTTCAGACCCTTTTCCATGAGTGTCTGGCGCTCTCTCCGTATTTCGGTTGGAAAGACTGTCCCTGTTAGGCTTTGTGCTACTAGACTATCCCGACCCTGCCTAAATCTATAGCTATTCACGTTGTTCTGCTGGTACTTCAGGTACATTCCCCTACTGGTCATCTAAATGCCAAAGTTTGATTCTGGATTAAAATATAATAATAACTACAGGTCTATTGTGACCCAAACGAACTGTGGGGATTTAAGAGGTTTTTTTTTTTTTTCATAAAAATCAGACTATGTCTTCGGTTGCCTTATGCTGCAATCCTATACATATTTACCTGGGAGTAAGCCCCATTGAATTCAACAGGAGTTACTTCTGAGTAGATGTTCAGGGCTGGGGCTATCATTAGGCCAACTAGGCAGCCAGTTAGAGAGCAGTACAGACGTTTGAGGGGCAGTTTTATACAGATTTGTTTTTTTTAATCCATGTAAAAATACATCTGGCAATTTATATATTTTTTATTTTAAGATAAATACCTCAACAGTGCTATGGAATATAATTAATTATTAAGTCTTATTAAAATATTGGGGTGTGTGTGTGCGTGCGTGCATGCGTGCAAGTAGTTAGCCTTGCCTAGGTCGCAAAATAGCCTGGCACCGGCAATGGTTAGACTGACATCCTATACACACTTTCCTAAGAGTAAATCTCATTGAAAACAATGGGACTTCTGAGTAGACATGCATAAGATTGCACTGCTGCTCAGATTTAAAACGGCGCTTTAAAAATGGCATTTTCACTGTAATATGAATATCTTAATCGTTTGTTTGAACATTTTGCAGTTAAATGAGTGAATCTGCCTTCAAATAAAATAAAATTAACATTACAATTAAGTTATGATGAACCATGTAAGAAAGTCAGAGAAAAGCCCATTTTCTTCTGAAAGCATTTTTTTTTCTCATCCTCTCCCTTACAGAAGCCAGGAAAGAGCAGTGGATAATGCTAAAACACGGTGGAAAAATCCCATCTGCAGACTTGATGGAGATTTACATATCCTGAATCACCTCATGATGTGACATAAGACAGCACATCATACACTGAGAAAATTAAAGCTTCTTAAGTAGGACACAGAGAGCATTGCTGATGATATTCATTTAGCCCTGAACTAGCATATCCTGCCATTCAGAGCTGCCAGGTCTCTTGTGCCTGGAAGGACAAATCTACATTTTGGAACTGTGTCTCACTCAGAATTAATTTTGGAAGCTACATATATACACCCAAGAAGCGATAAAAGGGAGTCAGAGGCTTTGAGCACAAAGAAAGCTACTATGCTCATCAATAGAATCAGCAGGTATTAACCTTTCTGTCCTGTAATTCAATTTACAAAGAATATCCTGATCCCCCAAAATGCAAGCAGAAGATTTTAAAAAGAAATACCCCCTCCCCTGAAAAACACCATGCCTGCCTCGAGTGGGATTTCATTGAAAATCCTTCTCCCAGCTCCCTTTTAGAGGAACATATACGTCAGTCTAGATTTCAGATAATATATTGACTTCCACATGAATATTTGATAACAAGAACAGATGGTGATGCACCTATGTATGTGGGGTTGCGAAAAGAAGATCTGTTCATTTCATCTAGCCTGTTTTCAGGAGGTGGTGTTGCACACTAATGATTCCCCCTTTGCAGACTGAATGGGGATTAGAGAACTCCCAAGTGAATATTCACTGGGGAAGCCTTCCTGTGTTCTTGTATAAAGCTAATTATAGGTTAGTAATGACATTGTCTGAAGGCTGGGGTTGGTAGAATCCATTATGACCTCAAGGAAGAGACTGTAACCCTATTCACACCTGGAAACACATTGACTGAACATATGGGTGGAGCAGGATCACAGCTGCCAGTCTTGCTCTGACCTCCATACATGCAATGGAAACTGTGAACATGTCCTAGGCACATGCAACTGTGTGCACTGATCACGTCTATGCAATAAGGAACCCTGTGTAATCAGGGTCCTTTATTATGCATGCAGAGCCTACATGCATATCGTGGTATGCAAATAGAACTCCCTTCATTCTGAACATGCAGGGGTCAGGGAATAGGAATAATGGGCAGGATACCCCTCACGCATTCAGTGAATGAATTTTGATGTGGAGAAGGTTAATGAATGGCAAATCAGCAGGGCCAGCCCATTCATGAGGCCAACTGAAGTGGTTGCCTCAGGTGGCAGATTGGTGGGGGGTGTTCATCTCTGTCCGCCAACCTGCATCTACCTCTCCTCCAGGGATGTGTGGTGTGGGCGCTGGAGGTGAGGTAACCCTGCCCCCTCGTAGTTCCCGGTAAAGTGGATGTTGTTGTTGTTCAGTCGTTAAGTCGTGTCCGACCCTTCGTGATCCCATGAACCATATCCCGCCAGGCCTTCCTATCCTCCACTATCTTCCTGAGTTCGCTCATTTTCATGTTCGTTGCATCGGTGATGCTGTCTAACCATCTCATCCTTGGCCTTCCCCTTCTCCTTTTGCCTTCAGTCTTTCCCAGCATCAGAGTCTTCTCCAGAGAGTCCTCTCTTCGCATTAGGTGGCCAAAATATTTGAGTTTCAGCCTTAGTACCTGTCCTTCCAGGGAACAGTCAGGGTTGATTTCATTTAGGATTGACTGATTTGATCTCCTAGCAGTCCAAGGGACTCTCAGGAGTCTTCTCCAGCACCACAGTTCAAAAGCATCTATTCTTCGGCGCTCAGCCTTCCTTATGGTCCAGCTCTCGCAACCATACATTGCTACTGGGAACACCATCGCCCTGACTATACGAACCTTTGTTGGTATGGTGATATCTCTGCTTTTTATTATGCTATCTAAATTTGCCATAGCTTTCCTTCCAAGGAGTAAGCGTCTTTTAATTTCATGGCTGCTGTCTCCGTCTGCAGTGATCTTGGAACCCAAAAAAGTAAAATCTGTTACTGCTTCCATTTCTGCCCCTTCTATTTGCCAGGAATTGATGGGACCAGATGCCATGATCTTAGTTTTATTAATGTTGAGTTTCAAGCCAACTTTTGCACTCTCCTCTTTCACTCTCATCAAGAGGCTCTTTAGTTCTTCTTCACTTTCTGCCATTAGAGTGGTATCGTCTGCATATCTGAGGTTGTTGATGTTTCTCCCGGCAATCTTGATTCCGGCTTGCGATTCATTCAGCCCTGCATTTCTCATAATGTACTCTGCATATAAGTTAAATAGGCAGGGTGACAATATACAGCCTTGCCGTACTCCCTTCCCAATTTTGAACCAATCAGTTGATCCATGGCCGGTTCGAACTGTTGCTTCTTGACCCGCATACAGGTTTCTCAGGAGACAGGTAAGGTGGTCTGGTATCCCCATCTCTTTAAGAACTTGCCACAGTTTGTTGTGATCCACACAATCAAAGGCTTTTGCGTAGTCAATGAAGCAGAAGTAGGCGTTTTTTTGGAACTCTCGTGCTTTCTCCATGATCCAGCGCATGTTGGCAATTTGATCTCTAGTTCCTCTGCCTCTTCGAAACCCAGCTTGTACATCCGGTAGTTCTCGGTCCACGTACTGCTGAAGCCTAGCTTGTAGAATTTTGAGCATAACCTTGCTAGCATGTGAAATGAGTGCAATTGTGCGATAGTTTGAACACTCTTTGGCACTGCCCTTCTTTGGAATTGGAACGTAAACTGACCTTTTCCAATCCTTTGGCCACTGCTGAGTTTTCCAAATTTGTTGGCATATTGAGTGCAGCACTTTCACAGCATCATCATTTAGGATTTTAAGTAGCTCAGCTGGGATATTATCATCTCCGCTAGCTTTGTTGTTAGTAATGCTATCTAAGGCCCACTTGACTTCGCTCTCTAGGATGTCTGGCTCTGGGTCAGTGACCACACCAGCGTGGTCATCAGGAACATTAAGCTCTTTCTTGTATAGTTCTTCTGTGTATTCTTGCCATCTCTTCTTAATCTCTTCTGCTTCTGTCAGGTCTCTGCCTTTTTTATCCTTTATCATGCCCATCTTTGCACAAAATGTTCCCTTGATATCTCCAATTTTCTTGAAGAGATCTCTAGTCCTCCCCATTCTGTTGTTTTCCTCGATTTCCTTGCATTGTTCATTTAAGAAGGCCTTCTTATCTCTCCTTGCTATTCTCTGGAAATCTGCATTCAGTTGTTTATATCTTTCCCTTTCACCTTTGCTTTTCGCATTCCTTCTTTCCACAGCTATTTGTAAAGCCTCATCTGACAGCCACTTTGCTTTCTTGCATTTCTTTTTCTTTGGGATGGTTTTAGTTGCTGCCTCCTGTACAATGTTACGAACTTCCGTCCATAGTTCTTCAGGCACTCTGTCTACCAGGTCTAGTGCCCTAAACCTATTCTTCACCTCCACTGTATACTCATAAGGGATATGGTTTAGGTCATATCTGACTGGTCTAGTGGTGTTCCCTACATTCTTCAATTTAAGCCTGAATTTTGCAATAAGAAGCTCATGATCTGAGCCACAGTCAGCTCCAGGTCTTGTTTTTACTGATTGTATAGAGCTTCTCCATCTTTGGCTGCAAAGCACATAATCTATCTGGTTTCGGTATTGACCATCTGGTGATGTCCAGGTGTAGAGTCGCCTCTTGTGTTGTTGGAAAAGAGTGTTTGCTATGACCAGCGTGTTCTCTTGACAGAACTCCGTTAGCCTTTGCCCTGCTTCATTTTGCGCTCCAAGGCCAAACTTGCCTGTTGTTCCGTTTATTTCTTGATTTCCTACTTTAGCATTCCAGTCTCCTATGATGTAAAGGACATCTTTTTTGGGTGCTAGTTCTAGAAGGTGTTGTAGGTCTTCATAGAACCGGTCAACTTCATCTTCTTCGGCATCAGTGGTTGGGGCATACACTTGGATTACTGTAATGTTGAATGGTTTGCCTTGGATTCGAACTGAAATCATTCTGTCGTTTTTGAGGTTGCACCCCAGTACTGCCTTTCCCACTCTTTTATTGACTATGAGGGCTACTCCATTTCTTCTAAGGGATTCATGCCCACAGTAGTAGATATGATGGTCACCTGAATTAAATTCGCCCATGCCCGTCCATTTTAGTTCGCTGATTCCCAAGATGTCAATGTTCAATCTTATCATCTCATCTTTGACCACATCCAGCTTGCCTTGATTCATAGACCTCACATTCCATGTTCCTAAGCAATATTGTTCCTTGCAGCATTGGATTTTCCTTTCAACCTCAGACACATCCACAGCTGGACGTCCTATTGGCTTTGGCCCAGCCGCTTCACTCTTTCTGGGTCTACTTGGAATAGTCCTCCGCTCTTCCTCAGTAGCATATTGGACACCTTCCGACCTGAGGGGCTCATCTTCCGGCGTCATATCTTGTAGCCTTTTGGAACTGTTCATGGGATTTTCTTGGCAAGGTTACTGGAGTGGGTTGCCATTTCCTTCTCCAGTGGATCACTTTTAGTCAGAACTCTCTGCTACGACCTGTCCGTCTTGGGTGTCCCTGCACGGCATAGCTCATGGCTTCATTGAGTTACGCAAGCCCCTTCGCCACGACAAGGCAATGATCCATGAAGGGGAGGTAAAGTGGATAGTGTACGCTCAATCCCCCAGTTAGGCTGTGGTGTTTTACCGGGAACTACGAGGGGGCAGGGTTGCCTCACCTCCAGCGCCCGCACCGCACCGCACATCCCTGCTCTCCTCTTTCTATGCCCTGGATTGGAAAAGTAAGAGGGGACAGAGAGGAAAAGAAAATGTGGAGGGGAGGAGAATGATGAACTAGAACAGTCGTTCTCAGAGTTCTCTCCGTGAGGTGGGGAGAACTCTGAGCGTTTGGGGGGCAGCAATGACAGCGATCCTAGGGATCGCTGCTGGCACCTGAAAAATGCCCCCGAAACTGCCCTTTTATTGCTTACCGGGTCTTCGGGGAGGCCTGCACAACCCTCCACAGGCCTCCCCAATCTTCCAATCACCAAAAAACGACAATTTTCGTGCACTTCTGGTTTTCGCAAAAACCAGAAGTGCTCAAAAATCGGTGATTTTTGGCGATCGGAAGATTGGGGAGGCCTGCAGAGGGTCACGCAGGCCTCTCCAAAGACCTGGTATGCAAAAAAAGGGGCAGTTTCAGGCACTTTTGCGGAGATGGTGACCCCTGGGATTGCCACTGCCACCACCATGCTGCCCCCCCATAAGGGGGCAGGGGACAGTTAGAGTTCTCAATGGTGGGTCGCGACCCACCACTTTGAGAACCATTGACCTAGAACATTGGCAAGTGGGAGGAGCAGTGGCTAGCACATCATTGGGTAAGGGGCAGTATTTGGCATCAGGGGGTCTTGGGCCAGCCCTATAAATCAGTATGCAAAGAATTCTCTATATCCCATGCAGGGAGAGGTTTTCCCGTTGTGCAAAATCCTCTGTGTTCTCCTGTTGGTCAGGAATGGTTCTCAGGAATAGTTCTCAAAGTCATGCTAGATGGTCTCTTTAAGATGAATGGCTGACCTGAAAAACCCAAGTTAACTTGTTCAGGCTAAGATTTCCAGCAGACACAATCTCCTGCTGAGAAAGGTAAAAGGCTGATTGCTGTGGAAGGAAGGAAAAGGAAAGAAGTTGGGAGAGCTCATTCTTCAGGGGAGAAACAAGCACCATTTGCTATAGCACTTCCAGGGGCAGTGACTTCCACCCATCTACTTCTAGTTCCTACTACCTTGTCTAGACCCCACATCCATTTCCAGTTGCTGGCTTCTCCTTCCTTCCTTTCACAGCCATCCTGTTGAAGCCCAGAATCTGCCTGTTCATTGCATAGCAGCCAATCAGACTGGAGGGAGTTCTTCCAAAGACTGATGCTGCAATCCTATACACACTTTCCTGAGAGTAAGCCCCATTAAACACAATGGGACTTACTTCTAATCTGAGTAGACATGCATAGGCTTGAGCTAACAGTGCGTTTCTGACTGGGAATGTTTTCTTGTTCTAGAGACCAGGAGATCTTTCAGCTATAGGGCCCCCTAGGCTTCAGTTGGGTTTCTTGTCAAAACTGAGAATGGCAGTCTCTGTTTGTAGGCTCACACAGGTCTTGCAAATAGGAAAATAATATAGTACAATTTCCCACAGCAACTTCTCCTGCACTGTTTAGTCACGGACCATATTAATGTTCACAGCCAGACCTGGAACACTTGCTTTCTTTCAATGAAGGTCGCCAGCATTAAGCATTCATGTGAATGGATGTCACATACAATGAGTAATACTGTTAAGAGTGTCTTGCTGTGAAGCTTGTAATTTGATGAAATCAAGTTACTCTGTTTAGTCAAAAGCACGCCATAACTCATTTCTGTTTCATTTGGCTGTTTTGACATTTCAAATGTCAAAAAGTCCCTTCTGTTTGTTATGGACTCCTGCAACACAATCTCAAATATCTTTCTTCCTGTTGGAACAAGGCTTGATCTGTCCTTTTCCAATTTCTATTGGAAAGCAACCATAGAATACCCCTCAGTCAAGAAGGGTGTTTGTACTCTTTGTATGAGCTAGTTTCTCCTGTCCTTTGAAGTGTTAAATTATAGAGGGCAAATCCAGCAGGAAAAAAAAATCCCCTCTGCACACATACCTGCTTCACTTTGATCCAAAGAGCTTCTATCCAGATCAGGGGTTTTTTTTTCCCTATAAAGCTAGAGCCTAAGCTGTCTAAGGAAAGTCTTGAAACAGTAAGCGGCTAACTGAATGTTCAATGCTGCATCTCTGACAAGGTGGTCAGAGAGAGGAATTGCTTTTCCGAGGTTATGAATACAGATAAACTGGATATATTTGCAATTGGAACTTCTCTGCAATTGACACAAGTGTTTCTACTATTCCAGGGCTTGCAATTTATCAATAGTTCCAGTGGCAACACTGGAGTTGCGAATTCTTACTCGGATTCGATTTCCCCCCCAAACATATGGTGGGTAATGGTCTGGATGTAAGAAGTGTAGTACAAGACTGACAACGCAATCCTGTGTAACTTTAAGTGGGAAGCCTAAAGGGCCGGCCGCTGTATCCTAAGCCTTTTCTGGCTGCGCCAGCGCTGCTGAAGCACACCTCGGAAGAAGGGGACATTCATCTCCTTCCCTGGGTGTAGATGAGTCTGGGGCTTATGGCCCATGGGCCTCCTTGGATGCACACCAGCTCCAGAGCTAGCGTACATTCGGGGAGGCTGTGTAAGGCCACGTGGGCTACTACAGGGCTTAGGATATCAGCGCTGATATCCCCACCCACTCCCAGCCTGGGCAGGCCAATGGCTTCCTTCCCTTGCTGTCCTGTCCCACCCATCCCTGCCCCTGCATCATCCAGTGCAGCACTTACCTGCTGCAGCTGGTGCAGGTCCGGGACACCGGGGGAGTGAGCAGTGCCGGCACCACTTACTCCCAAGTCACCGCAAAAGTGCTTTATGGCATTTTTGCAACACTTTAGGCCAGTGGAGCGAGAGCTCAGCCAGCCTAAAGTTACACAGGATTGCGCCGTGAGACTGGGAAGAGTTATTTGCAGGATAGTGCTCATGGTGCTCATGCACACTCATGCCACACGGAGGAATCACTGAGCTGGTGGATTGGTTTGGGGAATTAGGCAAAAGGAAAACAGAGGAATGTCTCCAAGACAAAAGACATATAGAGTAGATGGGGTGGTGGTGGCAGTATGAGTTCCTATCAAGTAGACAGAAAAATATTCAGACAAAAAGCTTTGACCCAGAGTCAAAGGGTGCATATTGTTGCACAGACTCATCAGCCTACCATATAAAATATCCAATCCCAACAAGAATCACTTGTTGACCCGATCTTCTTAGTGTCTGTAAAGGGTTACTTCTGCTAAAGGACTTGTACACATGCAACCTAATCTCCAAGATCCTATTATCTGTCTGCATCCTGTAGTTTGCTTGGGCTTTGGGCCTTGGTATTTGCTGTTTATGGTTGTTTGTTAATTGCCATGTTTTGCAGTTTCAGCATGCATTGCACCAGTGGCACTTAGTCCTGTGGACATGATAGGATTGTGTTTAGTGTTGATGCTTCCATATAGCCAAAGTTCAAGCCAATCTAGTGCATGTGCTTACACCAGCACAATGCTTTACAGGGCATTAATCTCCAATTTAACTACATTGAATATTTTTGAGCTTTGATGGAAGTGTTTAAACTAGCCTATAATTAGCACAGCAGAAACTGGACAAGACCCAAGAATAGCTATAAAAATGATTTAAGTCTAAGTAAATCTTACTTACATCTAATGTAAGACTACAAAGAATGCCTTACTGTGATCTTCTCTCTAACAAAAGCAATAGTGATATACATCATACATCAGGTTTCCTTTTTCAAATTTAAAAAATCTGGCAAAAAAAGGGTAGACAGAAAACCTAACATGGTCAGTATCCACAGATGTATCGTTATGCAGCAGTCACGTCACTGTGGAACCTTATACATCACTTTTAGTTAGACATACACAGGATCAAGCTCAGGAGAAGCTGGTTCTACTGGTTTCCAGCCAGTGGTGTAGCTGGGGGGGGGCGCAGTGCAAAATGACACTCCCCCACGATGCCACAAACCAGAAGTGACGTCGCTGGCCCGCCCCTGGAAATGGCGCTAGTGGCGTGAAAGGGTACCTGGGGGTGAGCAGGCAGGTGGGGGCAGCCTTTCGTGGCGCTGCCCACAAGGACGCTTCAGGCTCCCCCAGGAGCCTGTAAAGCAGCACGAAAACCTTGCTGCCACCAAATTGCCACCGATGCGGCGGCTTTGACAACCCCCTGCTTGTCGCCCAGGGACACACACACCAGCCCCTCTGGTTTCCAGCAGAGGCAGCTGTGCACAGTGCTGATTGGCTAGCTTTTGTGCCATTACAAAGCCATCTTGGCTCCACTCTGGAACAGTTTTTCAAGTTCAAAACTTGTGTGTGTGTGTGTGTGTGTGTGTGTGTGTGTGTGTGTGTGTGTGTGTGTGTGTGTGTGTTAAGTTCTGAAGAAAAATGTAATTGAATAAACTTGCAAGGCACTTGAATTTTTTTAAAAGTGGACAGCCCACTTCAACCATCAGGAAGGGAACTCAAGAAGGAAGAGGTAATGATAGTTGGATTCAGAATGTCAGTACATTTCTCATTTAAGGAGTGAAGGCAAGGATGAAAGGATTAACTGAACTTACCCTGCAGCAAAAAAAAAAAATCCAAAAACAACAACAACACGGAGGCCTGTTTGTTTGTATGTGTGTGTATGCATCCTGTATAATGTTTCAAGAAGCATGTCCCTTCAATATATGTAATTCTACTTCCCTCAAGATTAAATCTTGGAAAACAAGGGCCCATTGTTCAGGACACAAACAGTGTTCAAGATTGATTGCTCAAGACTGAACTGAGTTTTTTTTTTTTTTTAAATGTGTGCCAGGAATAAAAAAACGGAATAATTTCTCTCTCTTGGATGAACATCATATTGCTACTGGAGACAAGTGACTGAACTAACTGCATACTCTCTCTCTCTCTCTCTCTCTCTCTCTCTCTCTCTCTCACACACACACACACACACACACACACGAGAGAGAGAGAGAGAGAGAGAGAGAGAGAGATCCAGTTTCTTGCATGTATAGTATGTGTTCCTTCATATTGTTTTCATGGCTGCAGATGGTGTGCTAATATTAACCTTCTTCCCACATGCGTATAGGAGGCAGCCATGTGAAAGGTCACTGGTGCATGTAGAACACAATGTGCATTGACTCTGCTGGTGTAAGTATGTTTTCTTGGGGCAACTGTAAAGTCAATGCATGCTAACCTTGGCATGCACCAGCAACTTGCATACAACCACCTCCACATGGGTTGACATATGAGATGACATCAGCTTAAGGAGAGTTTGCCATGTTGCATGTGCTAATGAAAATTAGAGCCCAATCCTATCCTTCCCCCCGCCGACGCAGCTGCACCAAAAATGAGCATGCTGTATCTAGCAGGGTGTGTATGAGTGAATCGGGAAGCTTTAGAGGGGAAAGGGGAATTATTTTCCCTTACCCCTCTGTAAGACTCCCCTCCACAATGCGTCTCCTCAAACCTCCACCAGCTCTGTAGCTGGTGCATGTCCAAGAAGAAAAGGGTGGGGAGGCTCGAAAAAGAGAAGATAGGATCTGGTGTGCACCATTGCTGCCAGAGCCACCCCCTCCCGCCACCTCCCTGCCCCCATTCCTCCCCCTGTACCAGCCCAGTTTCATCCCCTACCTGCCCACCCCGCCCCTGCCACTGCTTTACCTGGTCCAATGGGCACAGCAGGAACCAGAGACAGACAAGGAGTGCTACTGTCTGTTGTGGTAGCGCTTCCAAAATGGCCACTGACAGAGGACTGCGTGCTCCGTTGGCAGCGATCTTATGACAGCGGAAGACTCTTCCGCTGACAGCCCAATGACAATCCTAGATAGGATTGGGCTGTCAGTCTAATTGTAGTGCCAAAAGAGAGCTCCATAGTGAGTGGGCAAATGACAATTTACATGTGTGTTCATTATTCTTTGGTAAGGTACTATTTTAGACTCAAAGCTTTTAATTACATTTAATTTTTCCCACACGCTCCATCATAGAAACCTTCTTAGGAAAGACTTCATTAATGCTAAGTACAAATTTCTTCCTGAAGGATCAAGAAAGCAGTTAAGTTAATAAATACTGTACCAAAAGTATAAAATATTTGACCCTACTACATGACATGCAAGTTATGCTTCATTCACTATTGGGAAATCATAATTTCTGCTTGAGATATAGTTTATACAGTATTTTGCTATATGCATGCATTATACATTGCACATGTACCTTCATACAGCTTTGCCAATCACTAAGCCATTAGGAAAATATTTCACAACAAATATTGTGAAAGGTACTGAAATATCTAGGAAATGCTCAGTTTTTAAAAAACACTGTTTCTCACTTTCAGTCATAAACAGCAAGCAAAACACATCTCATGTGGCACAAAGTGTATGCACCTATTGGTTACACAATCTAGTTCAACATGATATTTTCCAACACTTCCTGGGCAGCACAATCCTGCGTAAAGATCCATGGCCAGCCCATAGGGCCGGTCGCAGGATCCTATGCTCATCCTGGGCCACTCCGGCACAGCCCTGGGTCTCCTCCAGGGAAGGGGGCATTCGTCCCCTTCCCCGGTGTAGAGCAGGAAGGCCCCGATGGGCCTCCTCAGATGTCCGCCGGCTCTCGAGCTGCTGGAAATCTGAAGTGGTCATGTAACGACCGCCAAGCCCAGAAACAAGACAGAGATGCCGAGGCCAACATCTCCACCCCCTCCCGGGCCAGCTCGGTCAACCGCTGCCCTCCCTCGCCACCTGGCCCTCCCCTGCTCTGGCCGGAGCAACTTTCACCTGCTCCGGTGGCTGCGGGATTGGGAATGCAGCGGATTAAGGACTGATGGCCTGCCCGCCGACAGCCCTTCCTGGGTGCCAAAAATGCGATTTATGGCACATTCACCCTCCACCTGCGGAGTATGCCCTCCACAGGCGGAAAGATATGCAGGTTTGCGTCATCAACAGTGACAACACATTGAAATCCATGAAACAGTTGGAGTGATGCAGCTCGGTTCTGTACATTCTGGAAGGTGCCACAGAGTTCAATGCAGGCTTACTCCCAAGTCAGTGTTCATAAGATTGCACCTTTAGGCATAATTACTAGAAACTGAAACTTGAGACATTCAATAAGTATAGCTGTGTGGCTTACTTACATGTCTTTGTTTAGCCTTCTTAGATTATTAGCTCTTCTGTTCAGGCAGTGTTGGCAAGCCTCTGGTAATTGTACACTGCCTGCTACAATTAGAAGAATGCAAATAACATTATCACAAAACCATTCCCTTTAGCTATACAAGAGCCTGTCTCTGAAGATGAATTGCATTAAAATATGGAACACTTTATTTGCAACACCAGCAAGACTGTAGAAAGTAGTGTGCAGTCATACCTCATGGCGTAGACAGGCATAATATCAATATTACAATATTCCAGACACATACCTGGTTCGCCATTATGTCCAAATTCATACACTGATTAAATGAAAGATGACTCCTTTATCTTGAGAGGTGAATTATGGCGGTAGCTTAAAAGTCATATATTGGACATATATTTGTAAGAACAGAGGCAGGTCACTCTGAATTTCAGTTTGCCTTGAATTGCAGCCCTATCCTATCTCTCATCAGCCCATAGCACACAGCACCGCTGCTGGAGCATATGGAGGCTAGGAAGGGAATAGCTTCTGGCACGTTGCCCGCACCATGTGCCATCCCTCCTACCTCTGACATGCCTCCTCCATGTGCTCCTCATCCTGCAGTCATGCACTGGGCATCTGCAGCCTCTCTGGCAGTGGTCTGGCTCCACACACTTTTGGAGTGCCTTTCACAACCGCCAGAAAGCACGTTCTGCTGCCAGAATGCTAGTTCCAGTGGCAGTAATGGGGGATAGGATTGGGACATTACCTCCCCATAGGCCACCTGGCCTCCAATAGGTCTCCTCAGATCTACTCCAATTATTGCTTGTATAAGTCCGAGGAGACTCAGGGGACGTTTTGAATTGGGGAAAGGGTAGGCTTACCAGATCTCCAACCGGGACAGAGTGCTAGACCTTTAGGAGAAGGAATGTGGGCAGGTGCAGCTTGTTAAACCATAGCGCACAGTCCTAGGCATGTCTACTCAGAAGCAAACCCCATTGTGTTCTGTAGGGCTTGCTTCTGAGTAGACATGCCTAGGATTGTGCTCTATGGGTTTAACAAGCTCCACCTGCCCACATTCCTTATCCTAAAGGTCTAGCACTCTTTCCCAGTTGGAGATCTGATAAGCCTAGGAAAGGAGGATAGGATCTTGATGTGCATCGCTGCCAGTGAAATCCCCCCTCCTACCCCCTGCCCAGTCCAGTCCCCATCCCAAACTATCCCAAACTGCCCCTGTCACAAACCTACCTGCTCTAGTGGGGCATCTGGTAGCCACTCTCATGCACACTGGGCAGTGCTGCAGCACACAATATTTGTGCTGGCAGCCCTGAAGCATATGACAGTGGTGTGGCTTTTGCACCAGCATCCTGGGATTTTCAGTGGCAGATCACAAGATCCACTACCATAAGTCTTCCATAGGATTGGGTAATTAAACTCATAATCCTAGATATGGAAGTGTGGGGGATCCCTTATCATGTAGGGGTGAGAGAGCAAGAGAGTGGTCATGATTCAGACCTAGAGGAATGACACTCTGCAACTGTTCAGAAGCATTTTATTAAGATGATTGACTCATGGGGCATAGTCTGAAGGTGACATAGCCACAAAACCTAGTAGGTCTAGGTGCAGTCAGATTTTGAACAAATGACCCCAGGGATGCTGCTTTGAGTTCCATGATGGAAGAAAATGGACGTAGTGTAAATAAATGTATTCAAAGATTTATAAATGGGATTATAAGTCATCTCCAGGAGAAAAATTATTAATGTTTTAAAAACAAGTTGCAAGGTTAAAAACAACCAGCTAAAAACAAAACAACAGGTTTAAAAACATTATAATACAAATACAACGTTTCACCCAAGTCTATGGGCATCTTCAGGTAAAAGAAGAAAGAGCCTGACCGGCTGTAAAAGATGTCAACCCTCAGACCAAACAGCCAGCATTATAAAGGCATGGCATGCAACCAGAGGTAACAATTAACACCTGAAGTAAGGCGTGTGCTGGTACCAGAGGTAATGGAAGGCAGAAATGATCTACATTAACCCCTTAATACTATCAAACTGCCCCAGTATGCAGTAAAGATTTCAGGGATACTGGAAGGCCAGAAATGACTGGGATTAACCCCTTCCATCCTCCAAAGTTGCCGCGAACACCTTGCTTAAGGCAGGTGTCCAGATCTTATCTACAAAAGCCCATTCCTGTTTCCTGTTCAGTTAACTATTATTTTTTTGTGTGTGTGTGTGTGCTTAAATATCTCAATTGCCTCATAATTAGTCTTACCAGATCTCCAACCTGGACAGAGTGCTAGACCTTTAGGAGAAGGAATGTGGGCAGGTGTAGCTTGTTAAGTCCTAGAGCACAATCCTAGGCATCTCTACTCAGAAGCAAGCCCCACTGAACACAATGGAGCTTGCTTTTGAGTAGACATGCCTAGGATTGTGCTCTAAAGTTTAACAAGCTATACCTGCCCACATTCCTTCTCCTAAAGGTCTAGCACTCTGTCCCGGTTGGAGATCTGGTAAGCCTAGTCATAATTCACTCTTTGCCTATATCCATATTCCTGCACTAACATCCTTGTGCCATCAAAATTAGATGATTGAACGCTGGTACTGAAACACAAATTCCTTTGGAAACCTCCCTGCCTGGCCTACTTTCAGTTTAGTACACATTAGCAAGTATTCATACACATGCATATTGAGCAATGAATCCCCCATATTTTGCATTATTTGGGTAGATTATGCATATTTGAATGACTGAGGACTATAGTAGTGCCCCTGAGTATACAGCTGTTCTGTTCCTGGACCCCACACAAAACTCTGAAAGCAAGTGTTCTGTGTTAGGGTACACTTTCTATAATATGAAACTGACAGCATCCTGAGTGATCTTGGCAACATTCTGAGTGAAACTGACAGCAGCCAGAGTGAATCTGACAATGTTCCAAGTGAAACTGACAGTGATAGCAATGGAAATGGTGACTGACTGCACAAAAGTAGGGTTGTTGTGTACACTGAATCAGTATGTCTGGGGGTTGATTGAATTGTGTATTCCAATTGCCCCTGGTAAATTGTGTGCACAGGGAAGCAAGGAAGAAGGCAGCAATAGCAGAGCAATCCTCTTTCAATCACTTCCCTGGAAGGACAGTGATTGGAACAGAGTTGCAACAGCCTCTTGCATTTTCCTCCAGCCCTCCCCCCCCCCCCCCCCGACGATTGCTTTCTTGTACCAGAAGTGCTGGAGGGAACGGTGAGTTGCCACTTCTGCTCCGATCATCCTCTCACTCGCTCCTAGTGCTGAAGAAGAGGATCAGGGATCACAGTGAAGCAACTCAGTGGGTGGCAGGATGGAGGAGGTGGTGCACAGGCACGGGATGTGGGACACTCCTGCCAATACACCATCTTCCTCTCAGTCTGTCTCTCAAAGCAGCTGGTTTACCTGACTTCATGGGAGAGCCAGCCTGGTTTTGGCACTGTTTGTATTTCTCATTTGCTTCTTCCCATGCCATTCCCCCATCAATCCCAGTTGTAAAGAAGAGTAAAACACGGATATGGTAAAATGACAGAGGCAGAAAGCAGGGTGAGAGAGCTCAGACTGAACACTGAACCTGTGAGCTAATATTATTAGTCATGATATTGCCTGATCTCAATCTTTCTAAATTGTGCTCTCAACTTAAAGGATCACCCCCCTCACTTCAAAACCAGCTTGCGCTTAAATTAAATACACCAGTAAGGGTATGCTGAAGGAAGGCTATTTGGTGATCAAAGCTTCATGCCAGTTCTTTTTCCCCCAGGATAGACTGTGGTAGTGAAAGGGTGCAGAATCCATAATAGAACAATTAAGAGCCCCTTTCCCCTAATTAATATTGTTCTCTCATTTCCTGTTCGTTTCTCCCAGTAGCTGCATCTGCACTCCCAGATGCTGAAATAACTTATTAATTCTGATTTTAGTTTTTATTTGCTATGTACAGATGGTTTGCTTGGAGGTATAGAAGACAACATAGGCCTTGCCCTGAGAAACTGAACAATTAAAGCAGCTTATGACACTGATGCTGCTAGATCACATACCAACATGTTGCCAGGCAGATGCAGATAATTAGATTTTTCACATTTAAGGTGGTATATTTCTTGTTTGGTGAAGTTAGTCTAATGGTATGGGAGAAATGCAATAAAGGAAACAAAACAAAACAAACCAACTCTAAGCTATGGATTGGGTACAAACAAATGCTTAGTATTAGCTAATTGTGCTGCATTTCAGCAGCTGTTATGTTGGAAAACATTGATCCGCTAAATGATTTTCTTCCTGTGCTTTATGTTGTTGCCTAGACTCACACTGGGGCACTGTGTCCTTTTGATTTGTCAACGTTCCATAGCTGTCCCTAACCCTTGTTGACTTCTGATCTGATCTGGTAGATGATATTTATCATTAACCGCCTATATGCTTTTCTCTGACCTTCAAAATTATCTTTCACTTTAATTAGTTGAAACTGGGTTCACAGCCAGATGACCTTTCTGAAAGTGTCACTGTGTGGGTTTGAAAAACAGTAAATGCAAGAAAGACCAGAATCTCAGATAATTGTGTTACTCCAAAAAGCTGAATACAGCCTAACTTCAAAACGGAAATGTTGTACACAGTGGTTTTTGCAATATTATCTGGAATTTTACGGGGTGGAAACATGGACACTTTTATTTATTTATTTATTTATTTATTTATTTATTTATTTATTTAAAAGATTTATATACTGCTTTTCTAAAATTCAAAGTGGTGTACAACAAAACATATAAAACAAAACTACTAATACATCATTAAAACCCCGTTAAAACCGTTCACAATTAAAATTAAATATTAAAATATAATTACAATTAAAAGAGGGTACAGAGCAGATTAAAGGTAAAAAACAAACATATAGCAGCAGCAGAAGTAAAAAGTGTCCCAAGGTAGCTCCTAGATAGTTCCTCCCTCCTCAAATGCCAGACAGAACAAATAGGTCTTACTAGTTTAGTTTCTTACTAAACATCCCAACCACAGTACTAAGATGGAACTTTTTTCCCCAGCAGTCTTGAAATTAATTTAGGGTCAGTAAATTCCACAGTAGCACCTGGAATGTGGAATTCCCTGCCCCAGGAAATTCATTTGGCCCTCATTCTCTATTTTTTTCATTATTGAAGATTATGGCTTGTGCTGCTGAAATCAGAAATGCTATTAGCTTTTCTATGCTTGGATTATTTTTCTGCTGTTTTCGTATTTCATTACATTGTTTTATGGTTGAGTTATTTTTCTTATCTTACTTTTACTATTTGCATTAGCCTCCTTGAGCAGTTCTTTAAAATGAAATAGAAATAACATTAATTAATTAATAAATGATAAAGAACTAGTCATGTGATCTGTGTATATAAAGGATAGCATGCACTCTTCATTCTATACATGGAGTGAAAAGCATGAGATTAGAACAGCCTTATATTGGGTGTCAGATCATTAGTCTATCTGTCCTACTGGTGTCTACTTCCACTGTCAGTAGCTCCGCCAAGGTCTCAGGCACAGATCATAGCCAGTTGTGTTACGTTAGATTCAATTCTTTCACTGCTGAAACAGTTTGGCAGCTACCAAAAGATTGCTTCCCTGTCATCAGCTCCCATGTTTCTTCAGGAATGTATGGAAGCTTTGATCGTATGAGTTCCTCTGATCATATCGTGCCTTCTCACTCCAGCACACATTACTGCTCTCAGTGTAACTGCTGACTTTGGCATGGGAAAGAATGATCCAATCGGAGCAACTGCATGTATACGAGTGCTTCCGTATGTTAGAATGGAATGTTACAAGGTGGCATGGGAGGTAACCACAGATCAATATTTTGTTGGTGTCTACTCCATTGCAGCTACCTCAGGCTCAGTAACATATCAATTTGACTTGATATCCTTTAACTGGAGATGTTAGGAATGAATCCTGGGACCTGCTATTCATGTCTCATTATAATGGTGATATCCCCTCCCCCAGCTTGCCAAGAGTACCCCTAAAATGGACAATGTAGTCACAATGGTGTGCAAGCGTGGTCATCATGAGCCTGAGCACACAGCTTTGGCTATTGAAATTTCATTTTTTTCATTTGTATACTTGTTCATTTCATTGTGTGTGTTTTTTTTAAAAAAATGTTTATCATGGTAATTTGTTCATACTCGTATTGCCCTGAGAAAATGCTACATCCCAGGGCATATGGATAATTAAAGTGGCTGTTATAAGGACAACTGCACCATTGGAATTCTTGCCAGGAGTTCAGCTGACAGGTAAGTTTCCACACTTTCTTTGAACAGAATGAAGTTGAATGAAAATATATGGGAGTTCAGAAAGTGGATTGCTCATTAACTATAGGTTGTTCCACTGAAATCAGTGGAATTTTGCACTCACCAAATGTCATTGTACAGTATTTATTTATATATTTTTTCTGATTTATTCAGCTCATTTTAAAAACTATGATCTTAAAGAAAAAAAAAATCTATCTTCCAAAGAGCTCATGGTGCCTCCCAGTTTGGTAGCAACTATAAGTTTTGAAGCCCAATCCTGTGTAAGGATACACAGTCGGCCTAAAGGGTCAACCGCTGTATCCTCCTAAGCCCATGGCAGGCTGTCCCTTCCCTTTATGTAAGTGACCCTGGGGTCTATGGGCCTCCTCGGATGTACGCCAGATCCAGGCCTGGCATACATCCGAGGTGGCGGAGTAAGGCCGGCCCGGGCTCGGAAAGGGCCTAGGATATTGATGGAGTGCACTGCCAATCTCAGCCCTCTCCCAGCCCAGACCAGCCAATGGCCACTCCCTGGCTGCCCCTGCCCACCCTCCCCCCGCCCCTGTGCCCACTGGCACTAGACATACCATTACGGATCGGGCCCACTAAGGGGGTGGACTTAGTGGCAACGTCCGCCGAATCCTCACCCCCTTCCCAGACTTGATCTGCTTCATGTGTCCATGCAATATCGCTGGTGCAGGTCTGAGTAGACCTGGCAGGCTGTCATGGACTTACCTGGGTCAAGGGAACAAATGTTCCCTTACCCTGAGGCCTCTGGAGGCTGAAACTCCCCTGCGGGATACAGTGGATGCCGCATTGGCACTGCTGCATCACCGAGAGGGAAGTTAGGTAGAATTGGGCTGATAGTCAATAATAGAACAGAAACGTACTACCAAATGGTAACTTGCCATGGTATGCATTAACTACTACACTACACTGGTTTGTAACAGCCTACCAAGAAGAATTTTATCACACACCAATTGCAGATATGTGGTGAAATGGTCATCAGTATTTGGTCAGAATTCCTGTTGGAATGAATCAAGTTATGGTTTCTGTTTCTGATTTCACATTGTCAAGGACTTCTTAGAACTTTTGACAGTAAGTGTTGCCAGGGAAACCTGTATACCAAAGGGCAAGTCATCCTTCAGATCTTATTCTGGGCATATTGGCCTTTTTAGAGACCTATTAATTGCTTGGTTGAGCTTTCAAAGCTTTGGCACTATAAACTCATAAAATTACAGTACTCCTGGAAGTCTGTGTGCTGCATTTTTGCTTCCAGAAAACTTATGTTCCTTCTATAAGTCTGAATTTTAAAATGAAGGTACAGATGTATCAGACACCCACAAATTCATATCTCTTTATGAAATCATCGTCAGTAATGATTTGCTTGGAGGGAGAAGGGAATAAGAGGTGAACGGCTAAGAGCCCATCTCCACTTCTCAAAGAGTATTCAGTAAGTTCTGTTGAAACAGGTACCATGTCCTTCACATCCTTATTTTGCCTCTGTCACCTTACAAGTACACCTTCAGAGGGCATACTTGGCCGGTTTGAATAGGTTGAAATTGGCCATTTAGCACATGCCCAGCCATCTCAATATTTTGATCTTGCTGCATGTTTGATGACAAAATATCTAAACACACCAGGAACTCATTCACAAAATTGTACCCTTAGAAATTTCTAGAGATAGTAGGATCAAGGGTCACCATATCATATATAGGTAGGCTTACCAGATCTCCAACCGGGACAGAGTGCTAGACCTTTAGGAGAAGGAATGTGGGCAGGTGTAGCTTGTTAAGTCCTAGAGCACAATCCTAGGCATGTCTACTCAGAAGCAAGCCCCATTGTGTTCAATGGGGCTTGCTTCTGAGTAGACATGCCTAGGATTGTGCTCTAAGCGTTAACAAGCTACACCTGCCCACATTCCTTCTCCTAAAGGTCTAGCACTCTGTCCCGGTTGGAGATCTGGTAAGCCTATATATAGGGGAAACAAACAGTGAATCCAAAATGTGCTTCTGCAGAGAAGATACCCATGACCCAGAACTGTAAATCGGGAGCATACAAGACACCCTGCCTTTTTTCATTTCAGTTAGTGGGCTTATAAAGCCTTCCAATAAAGCATTGGTCCCAAACCTTTTTAGCACTGGAAACCCCTTTTTAGAATGACAATCTGCCAGAACCCCCCTAAGACCTACATCATTGTGCTGGTATGGCCAGAAGTGATGTCAGTAAGCAGGAATAAATCACATTTTTAAAGTTGTACTCATAAGCAGCCCCATTTGGGGGGCAGGAGGAGTGAGCTAATATTAACAGAGATGCTAAAGGGCAAGCAAAAAGTAACACAAGGTGAGCAAACAAGCCCCAAGTGAACATCAGACACTTCTTTCTCTGCAGTAGGGGTGGCCAACCCGCCAACATCCCGCGACGCCCCAGAAACCATTTCATGACCCCTTGAGGGTCACAACCCCCAGGTTGGGAACCACTGTGATAGTTTCAAAAGTTGTTTGACAGTGCAATAGTAAGGGAGCAAAGGAGAGCTGCTGATGCATTAAAAGTTCTTGCACATACACAGATCTTAAACTGGCAATCTTGAAAATGGTTTACAAGGCACTCAGTTCATACCCTTTCCCTAAAGCCCCCTCACACTCTGGAGTAATAACATGATCCAGCCAATGTTAAGAACTAAATGCTTGATTTGAGGGGAAGAGATTTAAGAATGTGCTTAAGTATCCCATTGACATAAATAGAACTGAGAAGTGCTTACCATTACCTGTTTCATGCTCTGTAATTGCACATTCTTTGCCCAGACTCATAAAAGGTCTAATGGCATTTTGTTGACAGCAAAGGATAGATCTGTCTGATGTATTGGCTCTGCCTATAGCTACAGTTTCTGCTCTATGATTAGCCATTTACAAATTCCACTTGTTCACAGACTGAATGCCTTCTACCCAGCTGCATCTAAGAGACCATTATCAATGAGGCTAAGGAAGTCAGAGGTAAATGGGCAGTAGGTATTGTCATCCGGGATGGAGTTTGATGGTCTGTCTCAAACAAATATCAGAGGAGCTATATGGCGAGTGAGCTCATCTGAAATTCAGGGGAGTCTTGCCTAATTGTTTCATTGCCAAAGGCTTTTTATTTATTCCTGGATTAAGCTATTTGGTTTCCCTCCACCTTAGGTAGTTTGTGAGGATAAGCAGATTAGAGATTAGGCCTCCGGTTGGGTTATTAGGAAAAGTACATTACAGATTGTGAGGTCTTCTGATTTCCGGGTAATGCTGAGCAGTGCTTTGATGTACGGTATGGCAAGCAGTATAAACCCTTGAGATGTGTAAACAGACTTTCAAAACTGCCTACAAAGTGTCAACTTTACAAGCCTAGCTCCCAGACACATTGTGCTGCAATCTAACACACACACACACACACACACACACACACACACACACACACACACACACACACACACACACACACGGGAGGCATGACCTCAGAAGCTGCCCAATGCCAGTGACGTTACCACTGCCTCTTCCAAGGCATGATGTAAGGGAAGAAAAGCCCCTTCTTCATGATGTTCTTCATCATGGAGCTCCTTCATTTGTGTGGCCCCTGTAAATAAAACTGGAAGTCTCTCACTTCCAGGCTTGAGGAAACTGCAAGAGGAGTACAGTAGGAAGGCTTTTGATCTGTTTCCTGCTTGAGCAAGCAAGAACTGGATCAAGAATCAATCGCCTACGGCAGGTTGGAGGGATGCGGTGACAGACTCAGGGTGAAGGGACCTCGAATCCATTTGCTTCCCCTTGCAATCTGCCACTGATGCAAGACACTTCGGGTCACCTCATGTTGAGCCACCCCTGTATATGCATATACAGAATAGACCCAAAATATAAATAATAGTTCAAATGCTCATCCAGAATAGAGGCTTTGAAGGTGGTGTCCAAATGTAAGTCAATTTGTATGCTAAAGCTCTTTAGCTAGTTTTGCATCCCTGGGCACATTACATGTCAAATGACATATCATTGGTGTTTCTTAGGCTGTGCATGTCAAGATTGTGCTACACAAGAACCTGTGTGCTCCCCAGTATATGTTCCCTCTCTGTTCCTTAGAGGGCTTTGTTGGGGAGGGACGATTGGAGCAAGCCTCGTTATAAACATCCTCTTTTTCCCAACACGTGTGCTGCAGCATAACTTAGCAGCATGACATAACCTTTTGATTTCTGGCTGTTATTTCTAGGTAAGGGGTCATAGTCATGCTGAACTCTTAGGAGAGGTCATGCAAATTAAGGGTCATTGTGGGGAAGGAAGGCTGTAAGTGCTGCAAGGCATCTGCGTGTCTCTTTTCCTCCATGGTCCTTGCAAACCTGGGTGCTCCATCCTGGTAGATCTTTGCAGCAAGCACAAGTCTTGCTGCATAATAAATTAAGTTTCAAATTGACCAGTGGCCAGGCCACCAGGCAATCTTTTCAGATTCCTATGCCAAGAAGCCTCTCCCATCAACTATAGGAGCCTAGGTGCAGCAATTGGTTCAGTTTGAGTTATTGTATGTGTGTGCATGACTTGTGTAGGAACACGTGTGTGTGTGAATGAGCAGTGTTGGCAACAGCATACATTTTCTGTGTGATGATGATACTAGCTAGCTCTGCGTGAGCCCCCAATTTGGCTCCAGCCATTGATATGTAGACCAGGTTCACCAACAGAATAAAGACAAATGATCTACTGTATGTTCTATAATGTCAATATGGTACGATGGGCAAGCAGGGTAGGTAGTAAATGAGAACATATGTATCCACAAATGGGTTTTCAGTGACTGGAATAATCATTGTATTACCGGACAGAGAAAGAAGGGGAGGAGAGTGGGTGCAGCTGTTAGATTTCATAATCTTAACTTAAGTTGATGGTCTACTATTAAATTATTGTCAGAAAGAGAAAAGACGGTGAACTTCACAGTTAAAGGGCTAGGCAGTGTCTGTCATACTCAAAAGTATAGACAAGGCAATGAAAATGATGAGACTGAGGGGGTAGAAAAGAGCACTACCTCCAGCTCGCCTCTTCATTTTTTGACTCTGCAGCTGCTTCAGAACAGTTCATCTCCTGGCATATTTTCAAAACCTCCAACAATGCAACCACAAAGCTTTTATAGGAGATTGGTTGTGATTAATGTCGCCACAATAAATAGCAAATTAATAACGATAAGCTCATAAATGTTATATTCAGCCCAGTGATGTAACGTTCTAAATAGGGGCAAAAAAAGTAGTCAGACTGAACCATTAAATGTAGAAATTAGAGCTTTGTAATTACATGCCTGAATGGTGCCTAAACAGATGTTGATATATAAAAGGATTTGAAAATGCGCTTTTTTTTTCCTTTTAAAGGGCCTTGTTTTTCTCCAATGGTTTTACCTTGGATAGCTGTATTGTAGTTCATCTTATTACAGGCAGAGCTAGTGCCGATAACTATAATTGAGGGTGCCTATTATAAAACTCTTTTCAGGGACAAAATTTAATAATTTGGGCTGAGATTTGCCATGCCTAGTTTATGCCTCAGGGTGAGCATTTTTAAAAGTCTCAGCAAAAATGGTTGAGCTGTTTTTGAAAGGAAGGCTAAGGAAGCTACACTGTTTTGCTTGTATATCTATAGTGAAGGACACTTGGTGCTTCTACTCATTCAAGCAAAACTTTGAAAAAAGACAGAGTCTATGGTTAAAAATCTCTCTGTGTGTGTTGTTTAACATTGTTCCCAGATTTAGGCTAAGTTGTAAGAATTTGAGGGAATGCACAGTCATATCTAGGATGGTTTAAACATTACTAGTTAAAAGTATTCTGATTTTTCATTCTCCCTGAATCTGCTTCCGGTTTGTATGATTCTTTGTGTGCCAAATCACATGGAACTATCACAAATGCTGGAACAGCACTTCCCAGACCACCTCATACAGAGGAAGAAGGTGATATGTAGAGACTGGAGACAAAACAGTTGCCAGTTGAAGTTAGCCAGTGGTGCAGTAGATAGTGGGTTGAACTTGGATTTGGATGGGAAGACCTAAGTTCAAATTCCTGTTTATCCTGAAGCTTAATGGGTAGCCTTGAGTGACACTCCTCTCTCTCTCTCTCTCTCTCTCTCTCTCTCTCTCTCTCTCTCTCTGACCAACGTCCTTCTTCAGGTTGTTATAAGGACAACATGAAAAGGATAATCCAGACATAACTAGTCTGTAGTTCTACGAGGAAGGATGTGATATTACAAATATAATACCGTATTTCTTCGATTCTAAGACGCATGTTTTTTCCCAATTAAGCATTTCAAAAAATGGGGTGCGTCTTAGAATCGAAGGTCTCCAAAAAGTACCCCAAAATGCAATGTCCTTACTTACCGGGGCTTGGGGGAGCTTCAGGGAGGCCTGCGCTACCCTTGGCAGGCCTCCCCGATCTTCGGTGAAAAACAGCGATTTTCGGCCATTTCTGGTTTTCGCAAAAACCAGAAATGGTCGAAAATCGCTGTTTTTCACCGAACTGAAGATCGGGGAGGCCTGCAGAGGGTAGCGCAGGCCTCCCTGAAGCTCCCCCAAGCCCCGGTAAGTAAGGACATTGCATTTTCTGGCGGACCGCAAAGACACTGCTCAAAGGCAGTGAGGAGATTGTCAGCTGCAGCGCGGGGCAGGCTGGGGCGAGCTCTCAGGTTCAGGAAGAGAGAGCTCGCTGCTGAGCAGAGGGGGCAAAATGGCGCGGTAAAAATCAGATCGCCGTGGCAGGCAAGCTGGGGAGAGTTGGTGCTGAGCAGACAAATTGAAGGAAGGAGGTGCGTCTTGCAATCGATGTTTTTTGTTTTTTTCTGCTGGTGTTCCTGAAATTAAGATGCGCCTTAGAATCGATGGCGCCTTAGACTCGAAGAAATACGGTAAATGCGCATCACTGTAACATGGCGTGCGGGGCGGGCCACCCGGGTGACGCGCGCAAAGGGTGACGCGCGCGCCCCCACCCCCGTCCGCGCGGAGGCTCCGAGGCCGGAAGAAGACCTCGGAGCGTCTGCCCTGTCCAGCAGTCCGGGGCCTTCTGAGAAGGCCCGAAGCGTCGATGCGTTATTTATTAGCTTTTTCGCGCATGCGCAGACTGTTTCTGAAGGCAAAAGGGCAGCCCTTAAGCATGAAGGTTTAATTCCCCACACCAGTATTAGTCCCCAAACATCAACATTTAAACACCAAGAAAGTACTTAATTATTTGAGGTATTTATATTACCACCCCCAGAGAAACACATCTGTCTGTACTTATGGGATTACCTATATTCACAGGAAGAAGTAGTTTACAGGGCACTGACTGGGTCAGAATGAAGATAATAATTGCTTTTTGTTTCAGAACTGGAAGCAGCCCTCGCTCTGTTTGTACAAGTAACCATGGACACAACTAACATGAGAAGACCAGCAAGCCCCTTGCTATCAAGATGTTCCATAGCTCTGCCCCCGCCCCCCATTATCCTCAGCAACAGCGCTTGCCTCTGTTGACAAATGCTGTTCCTGGGGAAAGCAGGTGGAGTGGAGTGGAGCTAGGAAGCATGTTCTGCCATGCATAGGGATTGTTGTAACTGTGGCCACTGTCCATATGAATAAGGATACTGACTAGTATAAAGTGCTGAACAAAATCAAAATATATGCTGACTGATCGTAGACTATTATAACCAGCAGCAATGTAAATCGTATGAAGCATCATCGGGATTCAGGTTATAAATCAGTTTATAAAATGTTAAAAACTGTAAAATACGTCAGCAATAAAACATATGTGATTTTACTGTTTTATAGCTGACGTATTTTACAGTTTTAAAAATTTTATAAACTGATTTATAACCTGAATCCCGATGATGCTTCATACGATTTATATGCTGACTGATTCTGACTGGACCCCTCAAGCATGTTGGAGAGTAACATGGGTACACATGTCCCCCTTATCTGCTGTGTCAGCACCTAATTGTAAGGGGAGCAGTTCTTCCTAACAGCCCCCCTACATGTGAATTAAATACTAAATCATACTTTCTAACTAGAAGTGTGCTTAGAACTGAAGCTTCAATTTCACAGTTGTTTGGATCCTGGCCCAGAATTGTACACTATAGTCTATTAGGCATCCTTGGAATCTGGCTATTTTTCTCCTGAGCTCTCAATCTACTTTCAGAGCAAATTTTTTTTTTTAATATGATGCAAAATGACCATAAGGGTCAATTCCAGGGTATAAATTGTTGCAATACACGAAGCTGGGATTCAAATTTAAGCTTTTGAGTGAGCAGTGAAGGGTTGAAAACTTGCTTTTCAACTGCACCTCCCAGGTAGCTGCTCCCAAACTCTGCGGCTCACCTCTGATGCAGCACACAAAGACCTGGGTCCAGACAAGGAAACTGGGAGTTTTCCAGAAGGTGCATAGAATCTTTTAGGTCATATACGGCAACTGTCTATACATTGACAATTTTCTTTTCCTTCCAATCACTGACCTTATTTTGCCCCTGTTTTTGCCTTTTCAAGTTGTCGTATTAAAATGTTGTTAATGTGAGTTGCTGGCTTTGCCTTTCTTCAAGGTTCAGCTCCTGCTCTGGTGTGTCTAGAAGTCAGAAGGGAGGTGGGTATATTTTGTCCCTAGTGCAGATGCATATGAATGTGTGTGCATGATGAACAGTAAGTCACATGTACTTGCGCACAGCCTGCCATTTCACATGCAATGGTTGCTGACCTGTTGAACTGTGAAGATGCTGTAAGATACAGTAATTTTGCTGGTATTCCTTTCAGAACAAATACCGCTATGTTTGGCGTTTAAATCAGGGAACAGCAGTTCATCTGAAGAGTAAATGAGAAAATGTGCTTTCAGCAGCTAGTAGTGGTGTGTGCGGGTGGGGAGGGTTGGTGCAGTGATCTTTGGCATGCAAATGGGGGGGGGGTTGTAACCCTTATTTTAAGCTGTGTAATGTTAGATGGGATGTTATACATGCCCACATATGCCTAAAATATTAACATACTGAGATGACTTGATTCAAGTCAAAATCACTCTTTCCAAACTTTGTCCCAAGGATAGTAAGTCATGGACTAAAACATGTCAAATATGGCAAAAACATACAGCAAAACAAAATGAAAACCTGATCATGTTCTACTGCGGACAGAAGCAATTCTGGTAAAGGCATTTGGGGAGCAAGTCTAGATATGACATCTGCGTTTCTTTAGGCCAAGCTAAGGAACAGGATTCTTCACACCCTCATTGTTTCCCCCCCCCCTCCCAAATGGCTCTTTTTATGTTTTGGTGATTAGTCATTAGTTCAGGGCCTGGCACACTCAGTTTAACTGATTTACTTGCTATCATCCAAATATTTCAAAACTGATTAGCAACTGTGTCTCAAAAGTGCTACTTGGAGCTTAATCTTATGCCTGGGATTACCATCTGCAAGAGTGAATTTGATGAAGACTCTCTTCAGCCCAGCCATGTCTTCTGAGAACTGGAGATAAGGATGTAGCAAAGTTGGAATAAGATGAATTGCAATTTTAAGTGCACATCACTGAGAGCTTCTTACATTGGAAAACTCTAGTCTAAAAACTTTAATGTTGCTAGTGGGAGAAATGTTACCGTCACACAGAACAACCATGCCCTAGTTTTATTTTTGAGAACAATATATGGTGATACAAAGAATACAGTAAGATACCACAATTTCTCTTCAGGAAATTGGTTAATGCTGTTCGCATGTTCATTATAATATTTCAAAAAATACCACATGCCTTGCTTGATCGACCCAGAGGCAGCTCCAGGGGGGGGGCGCTGCCCCAGGCAACAAGTGGGGGGGGACAAAACCGCCACATTGGTGGCACATCGGCAGTGGCAAGGGAGAAAGGCAGGGAAGGCGGTGATGGAGCAGTGAAGGATATCAAAACCGCCTGTGGACAGGAGGCGGCGAGAAAGGATGCACCCGCACTCGCCCACCCTGCAGGTACCTTTTTGCGCTGCTGGCACCATTTCTGGGAGCAGGCTGGTGATGTCATTTCTGTCCAGTGATGTCGGGGGATGACAACATTTTTTGCTGCTCCCACCCCCCGCAGGGGTGTCCGTACACCACTAGATCTTTAATACCGAACTAAACTCTATATAGCAATGGTATAGAACCAAAATGTAATGAGAGGACCAAACTTCAATTCCCTTGCCATTGGGTGTCCAATGATTATGCCCGCCCTTTTCTCACCTGAATTCAACATCGAGCCATCTTGCCAGAACTCTCATGGCCACCAAAATCCCTTGACCAGCACACTTCACTTCTTTATTCCTTTCTGCTTCCTCAGACTCAATCTGGAGCTCCATCTAGATTCTCTTCCATGGTTTTTAGGGGATGGGGTGTAGCTGAGCCATAGAGCATTCTTTACATGCAGAAGTCCCTGACATCTCCAGCCAGGTCAGAGAAAGGCTCCTGCTTTTCTGCCAATCACTGTAAAGAATACTGAGCCACAGAAACAATACTGAGCTAGAGAAACTGTTTCTCCAGCATTTCTTCACTCACTCCAATCAAACATCCCTGCCAACAGGGATTTCCCTATTGTTTGGCGTTCACAGCTACTCCATGGTTAATACACCTAGCATTTTAACCCATAGAGCTAACCCGAAATGGTGGGAGCCTGAGCGATACAAAAGAGTTGGAGCAATGCAAATATATGATGAGGTGACTTCAGTGAATTCCAGAAATATGGTGGTGGTGGTGGTGGTGGTGGTGAAGAATATTTATACAGTATGCCACTTTTCAACAACAAAGTTGACAAATCAAATAAATAAATGGTCCCCTATCCCAAAAGGGCTCACAATCCAAAAAGATGCTGAAGAACCTCCATCCAACTGCTACTAGAAAAGACATAGCACTGGGTTGAAGAGGGACAGTTACCCTCCCTCTTCTAAATAGAAGATGATGAGGACCACTTGAAAAAGTGCCTCTTTGCCCAGACAGCAGGTTACTATGGAAAATTCATGTTCGCAAACCACATTTATCAATACATTTATAATACAAATGGAAGGGCAAATGTCAGGGTGGGGGGCACTTGCATGGGAGAATTGGCAGGCAAGCAGGAGGGCCTTAATCCTGCCCTTGGCCACTGGTTCTTCCTTGTAAATACCCCAATGCCATTTTCTCTTAACTGATGTTAATGCTGGTTTCAGAATATGTTCGCAGAAAAGCATTTAAAATGGCTTGGACGTCATTTGTAGGTGAAAATTGGTTAGTGGGGGGGAGGGTTAAGCTCACTGCCAATCCCTCCCCCCCACACACACATCTGCATTGGGAGGGAAACATGGGGTTTGCCCCATGGCCTTTCTTGTAGCCCACTCCGAGTTATGCACAAGAATGCAAATTCTGCTATAGAAGTGACAGAAAGTGACAAGTGTACTGCTTGTACTTTACCTTTCTACTCAGATTTCAGTCCGTTTCTGCTCCAGCTCTGAGTCTTTCACTGAGAATATTTTTATTTCAATCAGTTAGAGAAATAGAGGAAAAAAACGGTTGGCTACAGCACTTCACAGATATTTAGCATCTTTCAGTCTATATTGAGACAGTGGCATGCTGGGTATTTTCCAAAGCATTTCATCAGAATCAAATTTGACAAGGCTAACTCGCGGGAGCAAGGCGTTTATAAATAGGCAAGACCAAGAATACTCTTCCTTGTCCTAATTCATTCGTTGGAAACTCTTAGAATGATATTATTATAACCCAACAGGTGGTGATCACTTGGGAGGCAGCAATATCTAAGTATGTCAACGCTCAACGGTGCAAATTACTAATTACAATTTGCTTTGTTAATAACAAAAGCACTTAGAAATGGATTTCTGCTTGGATGGGTTGAGCACCAATCAGGCTGACGATCCAAAGCACAAGGACTAGGCTAGATTTTAGTCTGCAATTTTCAAATATTGTGTATTTTTATCTAGGGCACTGTCATAGCTGTTTTGTTGAGCAAGTTAGGAACTGTTAAACTATTTATAAACAAAGAGTCCATTTCCATGTTCTCTTTTATTTAGATATTTTGGGCTAAAATATTCCCTGATCAAGAGAGCCAAGAGGTGAACTGTCTTTTAGACTCAGGTCTAGTTCAGACATTTGGCCTTGCAATAGCACTTCCAGGGTATGTCTTGCTCAGCCTCAGCCTGGCCAACAGCCGGACCCAGGCTTTGTTTGTGTGACAACCCTGGTTTCTCTCTCAGTGTTTCTGTTAACCTGCTAACCTATCTCTTCTGATCTTCCTGCCTGTCCGCTTCCCTCCCAGTCATCCAGATACCTTGGCTGCCTGCCTGCCTGCCTACCTTTCCAGTTAGGACTTAATATGGCACAGAACTGGTGTCTGTTTCCAATGTGGAGTCCCTATGCTCACTGATCAAGGGAAGGGCCTTCACTTCAGCAGATGTTATTTCCAGAGAGACTTGAACCCCACATCACTTTCCCCCCAAATTCAGCATTACGTGCTTTTCAGGACCAATGATCAAAGACTATCACAGAATAACAGATAAAATGATATTTTCAATCCTGAACAGACCCCATACAGTAAAACATGTACATGGTCCTGATACATGTGTATCCTAGCTTCTCTCCTAACTTTCTGATTACTTTAGTAATTAGTTACTGATTAGTTACTACTGATTAATTACTTTAACTAACTGGCCAATCCTATGCATGCTCCCTGCCGCCAGAACCAGCGTTCTGACAGCGGAACATGCTTTCTGGCTATTGCAAACAGCAATCCAGAAGCTGTATGCTTCTGGACCACTACCGGAAACAATGCGGCGGGGTAGCCCTTCCATATACAAAGAGGGACAAAGTGCCTATACCTTTAACCATTGTCAGAAGAAGGAATTTGGGCTGGTGCAGCTCATCATGGAAGGGAGCAAAAAGCTGCACCAGCCCGAATTCCTTCTTCTGATAGTGAAAGGTATAGGCACTTTGTCCCCCTTTGTATATAGTAAGCCTATGGCAGGGTAAAGAAGGCCCGCCGACAATGCTGAGTCAGCAAAGTGGGCAGAACGGGAAGGAGAAAGGCATAATGGGGCATAACGGGGAGAGGGCGGGAGGTGTGCTGGAGGTGGGAGAGAGTGGCACCCAGCACAGGCGACTTGCACTAGATGTTATTCTTCCCTCCAGAGTGAGACACCATGCCCCCCTTTGTCTCCCCAGACTGGTGCAAGTCTCAGGAGACCCATTGGTGGTTGCAGGGCTTATGGAGGTGGAAGGGAAAATAATTTTGGTAGGAATATACCATAGAAATATACTGAGTAGGGAAAATGGTGTAGGAATTCTGTCAAAAGTAGAAATATACTTTTGTGTCAATATACCATAGGAATATATTGAGAAGGGAAAATAATTTCCCTTCTCAAGCCTCCTGATTGCCCCCCCCCCTCCACCATAGCATGTAGCACAGCCAGTTTTGGTGCAGCTGCATGTTATGGCAGGGAAAACCATAGGGTTGGGCCCTAAAGGAGGAGCTAGGATGTGCCTGTGTCTGGAGCACACATATCTTTTACTGTTACAGGACTAAAAATATCATCTGAACTGGTCCATGGAAAACAAACCCATCGTGCAGCTGAGACATTTCAGATTTGGGTGTTGTTGTTGTTTTCTTTTTAGTGAGGAGGAGGCAACCTTAACAGTAAATTTCAAAGATCTTCCATTTTACATACTGAGGACTCAATTAATTTTAAAAAAGCCTCACTGTGTTTTAACAGCATTGTATTTCATATTTATACCTTACAATAACCAGGATCAATAATCATGTGTTCTGAAAAAAGGTAGCAATGCTACCCCTAAGTAGAACTTCCATAATCATGAGGCTTTTGTGGTATAAACATAGCCTTTGTTTGTCTCCTCAAACCTTTCCGGTTTCAGGATGCTGTGTGTTTCTTTCTTCCAAGAATTCCGCTGGTGTTGACACTGGCCTCCCCCTAGCCATGTCTGTGGATAAAAGCAAATGGTTGTGATGACACCTCGTCACCCTAACTCAGATTATGGGTCATTTGCTGCTCACTAGACAAGGGGATGGTGCTTCCTTGTATTTTTCCTCACTTCAATTACTTGAGCAATTTTTTTCCCCTGAAAAAGCAGAATGCACTCAATTTTTAGGAGGCACTTTGCACATATTTTTTTCCCTCAAGCAGCCCCAGATCATAATTTCCTCCTGCAGCTGGGGGAAACATGACAAGGCTTTTCCCAGACGCTTGTCAGTGCTGATCATTTTCTCAGCCCAGATGGGGTTCACTCTAGCAGAAGTGCAAAGCACTTGCTCCCAGTGGAACTGCAAATGTTGCCTCTCCAACCAAACTCAGATGCTTTCCTTTCATAGCTCTACATAGATGGCAGCCGCTCCTTACTACACTGCAATCATTCTGTCTCTCAAATAGTCACTTTCATTTCTTTCACTTTTCTAGGAACAACATGAAATTCCTCGTTAAGTTGTGGGTGGCTGTATTACCGAACAGTGAGTAGAATGAGTGTATTCCAGACAGGACAAGACTTTTGTCTGCTTAACAGCGTAATCCTATACATGTCTACTCAGAAGTGAGACTCATTGAATTCAATGGGCCTTACTCATTGAATTCAATGGGATTTGCTCCATTGAATTCAATGGGACTTAATCCTTACTTAGGATTGCAACCCTAAGTGTGTTCAACACAACAATTTCCACAGATGCAGATTCTCCTATCAGATGGCATAGTGATGGTCAGGAGTGTTTTTGCTTCAGAGTTCTTAAAGAGACATAAACCCACCTAATCAAACAGTGAACTGACACCATCCCTTCTCTCTATACAAGTCCTGTGAACAGTACTTTCTCCTTGTTTTCTTTTAGTAACAAGATGCTCCTCTTCCACCATATTTACTCCTCCCTCTCAAATTAGGGAAATGACTTGTACTTTCTGTGTTCTGTGCTCCTTTGCAACTTCTAAAGTAGAACATTCACATCTACCCCCCGCAAAGAAACGTTGCAAGCTGTCCCTGTAGTATGTTGTGTATCTTGCCATAGTGGGAGGTAAAGAAAGTCCCCCACTGAACATTAAAACACACACAATATACAGTATATCAGTGGTTCTCAAATTCTCCCAGGAAGGCAGGGAGAACTTTGAGTTTTTGCAGGGGTGGGGACAGCCAGTGGTGTCTTCAGCCCTCCTGCCGCCTGGGGCTAGGAGGGCGGGGGCTGGCCGAGCGCCCCCTGGACGTCACGTGACGTATGACGTCACGTGACGTCAGACACTGTCGCTCGAAAGCTGGAGCGCAGCGCCCGCCCGTTATGGCTTTGAGTCAGGAGGCGTTGGGGAATAGTGACCATGCTGCGATCTGTTTCGCCATGCATGTCGGAGGGAGAGTGCCGAGCAAATCTGACACGAAAACCCTTGACTTCCGAAGGGCTGACTTCCCCAAAATGAGAAGACTAGTTAAAAAAAGCTGAAAGGGAAGGTAAAAAGAGTCCAATCGCTCCAGAGTGCATGGAGGCTGTTTAAAACAACAGTCATAGAGGCCCAGCGGGAGTGTATCCCACAAAGGAGGAAGGGCTCAACCAAGTCCAGGAGGGTGCCGGCATGGCTAACAAGCACAGTTAAGGAGGCTATAAAAGGCAAGGAAGCTTCCTTCCGTAAATGGAAGTCTTGCCCTAGTGAGGAAAATAAACAGGAGCACAAACTGTGGCAAAAGAAATGTAAAAAGATGATACGGGAGGCCAAGAAAGACTTTGATGAACGTATGGCAGGCAACATAAAAGGGAATAATAAAAGCTTCTTCAAATATGTTAGAAGCAGGAAACCTGCCAGAGAAACGGTTGGTCCGCTGGATGGTGAGGGAGAGAAAGGGGTGATAAAAGGGGACTTGGAGACTGCAGAGAAATTAAATGAGTTCTTTGCATCTGTCTTCACGGCAGAAGACCTCGGGCAAATACCGCTGCCGGAATGGTCTCCCCTGACTAAAGAATTAAGTGAAATAGAGGTTAAAAGAGAAGACGTCTCAGACTTAATTGACAAAATAAAGATCAATAAATCACCAGGCCCGGATGGCATCCACCCAAGAGTTCTGAAGGAACTCAAGAATGAAGTTGCTGACCTCTTGACCAAAATATGCAACTTGTCCCTTAAAACGGCCACTGTGCCAGAGGATTGGAGGATAGCTAATGTCACGCCAATCTTTAAAAAAGGAAGGAGGGGGGACCCGGGAAACTACAGGCCAGTCAGCCTAACATCTGTTCCAGGGAAGATGGTGGAAAGTCTCATTAAGGATAAAATCTTAAAATACATAGAAGAACAAGCTCTGCTGAGTTTGAATGTGTGTGCATGATGAACAGTAAGTCACATGTACTTGCGCACAGCCTGCCATTTCACATGCAATGGTTGCTGACCTGTTGAACTGTGAAGATGCTGTAAGATACAGTAATTTTGCTGGTATTCCTTTCAGAACAAATACCGCTATGTTTGGCGTTTAAATCAGGGAACAGCAGTTCATCTGAAGAGTAAATGAAGAAAATGTGCTTTCAGCAGCTAGTAGTGGTGTGTGCGGGTGGGGAGGGTTGGTGCAGTGATCTTTGGCATGCAAATGGGGGGGGTTGTAACCCTTATTTTAAGCTGTGTAATGTTAGATGGGATGTTATACATGCCCACATATGCCTAAAATATTAACATACTGAGATGACTTGATTCAAGTCAAAATCACTCTTTCCAAACTTTGTCCCAAGGATAGTAAGTCATGGACTAAAACATGTCAAATATGGCAAAAACATACAGCAAAACAAAATGAAAACCTGATGCATGGCTTCTGCAAGGGGAAGTCCTGCCTCACAATCCTGTTAGAATTTTTTGAAAAGGTCAACAGGCATGTGGATGCGAGCGAACCCGTAGATATTATATATCTGGATTTTCAGAAGGCGTTTGACACCGTCCCTCATGAAAGGCTCCTGAGAAAACTCCACAGTCAGGGAATAAGAGGGCAGGTCCTCTTGTGGATTAGGAACTGGTTGAAGACCAGGAAACAGCGAGTGGGAGTCAATGGGCAATTTTCACAATGGCGAGAGGTGAAAAGCGGTGTGCCCCAAGGATCGGTCTTGGGACCGGTGCTTTTCAACTTATTCATAAATGACCTGGAGTTGGGGATAGGCAGTGAGGTGGCCAAGTTTGCGGATGACACTAAACTTTTCCGGGTGGTAAAGACCAGCAGGGATTGTGAAGAGCTCCAGAAGGATCTCTCCAAACTGGGAGAATGGGCAGCAAAATGGCAGATGCGCTTCAATGTAAGTAAGTGCAAAGTGATGCACATTGGGGCAAGAAACCAAAATTTCACATATACGCTAATGGGTTCTGAGTTGTCTGTGACGGATGAAGAGAGAGATCTTGGGGTGCTGGTGGACAGGTCGATGAAAGTGTTGACCCAGTGTGCGGCGGCTGTGAAGAAGGCCAATTCCATGCTCGGGATCATTAAAAAGGGGATTGAGAATAAAACGGCCAATATCATTATGCCTTTGTACAAATCGATGGTAAGGCCACATCTGGAGTATTGTGTCCAGTTCTGGTCACCACACCTCAAAAAGGATATAGTTGAATTGGAAAAGGTGCAGAAAAGAGCGACCAGAATGATTCGTGGGCTGGAGCACCTCCCTTATGAGGAAAGGCTACAGCGTCTGGGGCTTTTCAGCCTAGAAAAAAGGCGCCTGAGGGGGGACATGATTGAGACGTATAAAATTATGCATGGGATGGAGAGAGTGGATAGAGGGAAATTCTTCTCCCTCTCGCACAACACCAGAACCAGGGGACATGCACTAAAATTGAGTGGAGGGAGAGTTAGAATAGACAAAAGAAAATATTTCATTACCCAGCGTGTAATTCATCTGTGGAACTCCTTGCCACAGGATGTGGTGATGGCATCTGGCCTTTGTTGTTGTTGTTCAGTCGTTAAGTCGTGTCCGACCCTTCGTGATCCCATGAACCATATCCCGCCAGGCCTTCCTGTCCTCCACTATCTTCCTGAGTTTCCTCATTTTCATGTTTGTTGCATCGGTGATGCTGTCTAACCATCTCATCCTTGGCCTTCCCCTTCTCCTTTTGCCTTTAATTTTTCCCAGCATCAGAGTCTTCTCCAGAGAGTCCTCTCTTCGCATTAGGTGGCCAAAATATTTGAGTTTCAGCCTTAGTACCTGTCCTTCCAGGGAACAGTCAGGGTTTACTTCATTTAGGATTGACTGATTTGATCTCCTAGCAGTCCAAGGGACTCTCAGGAGTCTTCTCCAGCACCACAGTTCAAAAGCATCTATTCTTCGGCGCTCAGCCTTCCTTATGGTCCAACTCTCGCAACGATACATTGCTACTGGGAACACCATCGCCCTGACTATGCGAACTTTTGTTGGCATGGTGACATCTCTGCTTTTTATTATGCTGTCTAAGTTTGCCATAGCTTTCCTTCCAAGGAGTAAGCGTCTTTTAATTTCATGGCTGCTGTCTCCGTCTGCAGTGATCTTGGAGCCCAGAAAAGTAAAATCTGTTACTGCTTCCATTTCTGCCCCTTCTATTTGCCAGGAATTGATGGGCCCAGATGCCATGACCTTAGTTTTATTAATGTTGAGTTTCAAGCCAACTTTTGCACTCTCCTCTTTCACCCTCATCAAGAGGCTCTTTAGTTCTTCTTCACTTTCTGCCATTAGGGTGGTATCGTCTGCATATCTGAGGTTGTTGATATTTCTCCCGGCAATCTTGATTCCGGCTTGCGATTCATTCAGCCCTGCATTTCTCATAATGTACTCTGCATATAAGTTAAATAGGCAGGGTGACAATATACAGCCTTGCCGTACTCCCTTCCCAATTTTGAACCAGTCGGTTGTTCCATGGCCGGTCCGAACTGTTGCTTCTTGACCCGCATACAGGTTTCTCAGGAGACAGGTAAGGTGGTCTGGTACCCCCATCTCTTTAAGAATTTGCCACAGTTTGTTGTGATCCACACAATCAAAGGCTTTTGCGTAGTCAATGAAGCAGAAGTAGGTGGTTTTTTGGAACTCTCGTTCTTTCTCCATGATCCAGCGCATGTTGGCAATTTGATCTCTAGTTCCTCTGCCTCTTCGAAACCCAGCTTGTACGTCCGGTAGTTCTCGGTCCACGTACTGCTGAAGCCTAGCTTGTAGGATTTTGAGCATAACCTTGCTAGCATGTGAAATGAGTGCAATTGTGCGATAGTTTGAGCACTCTTTGGCACTGCCCTTCTTTGGAATTGGAACGTAAACTGACCTTTTCCAATCCTTTGGCCACTGCTGAGTTTTCCAAATTTGTTGGCATATTGAGTGCAGCACCTTCACAGCATCATCATTTAGGATTTTAAGTAGCTCAGCTGGGATATTATCATCTCCACTAGCTTTGTTGTTAGTGATGCTACCTAAGGCCCACTTGACTTCACTCTGTAGGATGTCCGGCTCTGGGTCAGTGACCACACCAGCGTGGTCATCAGGAACATTAAGATCTTTCTTGTATAGTTCTTCTGTGTATTCTTGCCATCTCTTCTTAATCTCTTCTGCTTCTGTTAGGTCTCTGCCTTTTTTGTCCTTTATCATGCCCATCTTTGCACAAAACGTTCCCTTGATATCTCCAATTTTCTTGAAGAGATCTCTAGTCCTCCCCATTCTGTTGTTTTCCTCGATTTCCTTGCATTGTTCATTTGAGAAGGCCTTCTTATCTCTCCTTGCTATTCTCTGGAAATCTGCATTCAGTTGTTTATATCTTTCCCTTTCACCTTTGCTTTTTGCATTCCTTCTTTCCACAGCTATTTGTAAAGCCTCATCTGACAGCCACTTTGCTTTCTTGCATTTCTTTTTCTTTGGGATGGTTTTAGTTGCTGCCTCCTGTACAATGTTACGAACTTCCGTCCATAGTTCTTCAGGCACTCTGTCTACCAGGTCTAATGCCCTAAATCTATTCTTCACCTCCACTGTATACTCATAAGGGATATGGTTTAGGTCATATCTGACTGGTCTAGTGGTGTTCCCTACATTCTTCAGTTTAAGCCTGAATTTTGCAATAAGAAGCTCATGATCTGAGCCACAGTCAGCTCCAGGTCTTGTTTTTACTGATTGTATAGAGCTTCTCCATCTTTGGCTGCAAAGCACATAATCTATCTGGTTTCGGTATTGACCATCTGGTGATGTCCATGTGTAGAGACGCCTCTTGTGTTGTTGGCAAAGAGTGTTTGCTATGACCAGCGTGTTCTCTTGACAGAACTCCGTTAGCCTTTGCCCTGCTTCATTTTGCACTCCAAGGCCAAACTTGCCTGTTGTTCCGTTTATTTCTTGATTTCCTACTTTAGCATTCCAGTCTCCTATGATGTAAAGGACATCTTTTTTGGGTGCTAGTTCTAGAAGGTGTTGTAGGTCTTCATAGAACCGGTCAACTTCATCTTCTTCGGCATCAGTGGTTGGGGCATACACTTGGATTACTGTAATGTTGAATGGTTTGCCTTGGATTCGAACTGAAATCATTCTGTCGTTTTTGAGGTTGCACCCCAGTACTGCCTTTCCCACTCTTTTATTGACTATGAGGGCTACTCCATTTCTTCTAAGGGATTCATGCCCACAGTAGTAGATATGATGGTCACCTGACTTAAATTCGCCCATGCCCGTCCATTTTAGTTCGCTGATTCCCAAGATGTCAATGTTCAATCTTATCATCTCATTTTTGACCACATCCAGCTTGCCTTGATTCATAGACCTCACATTCCATGTTCCTAAGCAGTATTGCTCCTTGCAGCATTGGATTTTCCTTTCAACCTCAGACACATCCACAGTTGGACGTCCTATTGGCTTTGGCCCAACCGCTTCACTCTTTCTGGGTCTACTTGGAATAGTCCTCTGCTCTTCCTCAGTAGCATATTGGACACCTTCCGACCTGAGGGGCTCATCTTCCGGCGTCATATCTTTTAGCCTTTTGGTACTGTTCATGGGATTTTCTTGGCAAAGTTACTGGAGTGGGTTGCCATTTCCTTCTCCAGTGGATCACTTTTAGTCAGAACTCTCTGCTACGACCTGTCCGTCTTGGGTGTCCCTGCACGGCATAGCTCATGGCTTCATTGAGTTACGCAAGCCCCTTCGCCACAACAAGGCAATGATCCATGAAGGAGGGCATCTGGCCTAGATGCCTTTAAAAGGGGTTTGGACAGATTCATGGAGGAAAAGACCATCACATGTTACAAGCCATAAGCAACCTCCTGGTTTTAGAAGTGGGTTTTCTCTGTGCCAGGTGCAAGGGAGTGGCGACTGGACACAGGTATCTTGTTGTCTTGTGTGCTCCCTGTGGCATCTGGTGGGGCCACTGTGTGACACAGGAAGCTGGACTAGATGGGCTTTTGGCCTGATCCAGCAGGGCTCTTCTTATGTTCTTATGTTCTCATCTCTACTTATTTCTGAATTCATTCATAAAGTGAGACAGATGCTAGTTTCAGTCATGCTACTCATCTAATACCTAATGTGAAACTATTAGTATACTGTATACGACAGTTTCCCTATAGGACTATCTCATAAGATGCTCTGTTCTATTGCAGCACCATGACATTTTCCAAATATCATTACTTTTGTTTTTAATCTCAGCTCGTCATCAGAGCTGATGTTTAGTGTTAGGCACTGCCATTGCGAAGCTTTAAGCATGCCAAAGGCAAGTCAATTTTGCACATTCTATCTTGAATGCTGCCACTTTATCTATTAACACAACATTATATTTTCCTATATAATTTGTTCCCCTAGTTGCCATTTTCTGACTATTATAAGGATAGTGATCATAAAGGAATACTCATTTTCAAGTAAATTGGTTACATCTCTACAATTAGCATTCCTGTTCAAGGCAAGTTGCAAAGAAGATACACTCTTTTGAAGCATATTCTTTCACTCAGTTTTATCTTAAAATGAATGGTTTCTTCTTAGTCCTCCATTAGTGAATATAGCAACCAGCACTTATTACAACCAGCACTATTCCACATTTGGCAACATTTGGATTTGAATCCCTTTTCTGTTCTGGGTCCTCCCGTTCTTGCTGGGCCGCTGGTTACAACGGCAAAAAAGTTAAGTCGGATTGCGCTGTCAGTCATTTAAAAGTATAATTTGTTATATGATTTTCTACAATTATAATGATGTTCTGGTTTTAGATATTTCTTCTACATCAAGGTCAGATATGCAGCGTTTGCTTAAATTGTTTTAATTTGTTGGAATATATGAAGTAGCTTCAGTAAAGTATTTGTACTGTACTGTAAACTTTGTCTCTATTTTCATTAAATTGATTAGTCCTTTAATATAGTATAATACTGTAATATGATTACACTGAAAATGCCAAGAGAGATTTGCTCTCTTACTATAGAAGAACAAAATCAGATACTTTAATTTTTCTAGAACTTGTATTAATAAAACGTTGGTAGAAAAAGAAGGTTTAGTTCAGGGGTTCTCAACCTTTTCACCAAGTGTATCCCCTGACATGGTCAAATTTTTTTAAGTACCCCCTGTGCCAATTAATTAATTAGCATTTATTTATTTAAATGTAAATTTTAATCATTAAAATTACTCAGCTTACACTGTTAGCCACCCCCTTTTTAATTTTTGCCACCCCTTTTATTTTTTTAAAGAAAATATTGCCACAGGTCTCCCATCCAAAAACAAAAAAAGGCAATTCCTTCTTAACTTCCTTAAGAAGCAGAGAACCAGCTCAATCTGCCACAAGATCTGCCTTCTTTAAATAGAAGAAACAATGTATTCTAAAACCCAGCATATAAAGTGAACCAGCCAGTAGAAAAGCACTTAGTTTGCATTCCACTCAAAGCCTTTTGGGAATACAGTCTGGAGGGAGAGAAAGGGTGGTTTTGTTGCACAAGAATCTCTTCTGTTCACTGTCAATTATGTTTCTCTTTTCAGTAAGAAATTAGGGACTATTTAATCAGTGAGAACGTACTCAGTTAATGTCATCCTACCTTGATGCAAATTCTAGAATGGGGTTTATATAGAGATTTGGCAGAGCTTTTTATATATATATATATATATATATATATATATATATATATATGGGAGCCCTGTGAGTCTGTGCCTTATCAGCTGTGAGTTGTGTCAGGAGTTTAAATTTAAAAAACTAAAAGCCGATGCTGACTCACAGTACCCCTAGGGGTACGCGTACCACAGGTTGAGAACCCCTGGTCTAGTTGTACTAAATAGGGAAAAAAGACCATAGAATTGAACATGGTATGATAAGGCATGGATAGGAGAGAAACATTAGCATATTTGCAGTGCTAATTCGCATTCCATGGTAGCTAGAGATAGAGTTTGAGTATCCTTTATCAGGACTGCTTGGGATGGGAAGTTGTCTGGGTTTTGGATTTGTCTGGATTTTGGAATATTTGCAAAAATATGGGGGGATGAGACCCAAGTCTCATCTTGGGGGATGAGACCCAAGTCTAAACACAAAATTTATGCATTTCTCATATACACCTTATACACATAGCCTGAATGCAATTTTATACAATATTTTCAATAATTTTGTGCCCCAGCATGCCTTGCGCTATGCCAGCCAGATGTTGAAAAACATAGGAGGGAGCTGTTCCCATGACCCTGATCCAGCTCCATATACAGGTTGGTTACCTCTTATCCGGATAACCGAAATTCAGACTATTCTGAAATCCAGACACTTTGGGGACTGTGACATAAAAAAAATGTTTTTGCCATTTTCAAAAACAGAGACATTATTGTAACCTGTGTGTAGCGAAGGAGTTTCACCAAGAGAAATTATGGAGATAGTGATCATGTCTTTAGGAAGAAACAAAAGGTTTTCATCAGAGTTTAATTAATACATTACTGAAATTGACTGCTGGATAATAATGGATAGATTAGTAATGTAAGAATAATAAGAGGGCACTGGCATTTTTAGAAGAATTAAGAGGACTAATGAAATGGTTGAATCGATGAGAGAAGATTTGAAACACTGTAATGTGTATAAGGGGTGGAGGACAGGGGGTGGGCAATGAAAATGTCCTCTAATTAGAAATAATTACTGTATATGCTTAGAGGTGAGAACCAAAATCCGCAGTGCACGCATCATCCAGAGTATACAGAAATGAGAGCAAGCGAGGCCAAACTGTGAACAAGATTAATGTCAAGAATCAAAGGAAACTTGAAGTACTAGTAATGATTTGTGTTCATTTCTACAAGTATTTTCCATAACAGAAAAAGTGCAATGAAGATGCCCTTCTGTGAGAATTAGTAAAATGTATTTGTTCAGGTGCAAAGCAGGTGAGATTTCTTTTACTCTTTACAATTATTTCTGTAGTGCAGGTGGTAGCCAGCAGACAACAGATGTTGTACCAATAGTTGTTTTTTAATTTAACATTATGCTTTAGTAAAGTCATTTGTAAGGTTCTATGATGATCATCACTTTCAGAAGTCATTTAAAAATGAACTTTATGATTGTTTAATTTATTTCAGGCTTATCTCATTTGACCAAAAGTTTTAGAAAGTTAAGCCTTCCAAATATAGACTGTGATGCAGGAAAAATCAGAATATTGAACCCATTTGATACATTATCCAAAAACAATGTCATTCAAAGAATCTGGCAGAACATCACTACCTTGAAGCACAGGCTGGCATTCAAATTCCTGTATGCTTTGATAGTGAGTGGGGATATTTGCCAATGTATTCTGGCCAGTATATTGACTTTTCCACTCTGACCAGAAAAGCAATTTGGAATAACCTTCATAAGTGATCCAAGAAGGAAAAAAGAAAATGGAGAACATTCAGTGTGAGTACATGTCAAGTAATAATGGAACATGGGTGGACTCAAGCCATAGACTTTTGAAAACTGGTCTTTGAGCCACTGCATCTCTGTTGAGAGGACTTGCGTCGAGCAAGCATTGGGAGCCCTACTGGCAGGGGAACAAATAAGCTGGTTCTCCTAGCTAGTGACCCCTGGGACAATTTAGCTTGCAAGGAGAAAAACTTAAGGTGAAAAAGTGTGTCAAAGCCTAAAGGGCAGGAGGTGAATCAAAAGCCGCAGCTGAAGCAATCTCATTTATTTATTTATTATTTATTTATTTACATTATTTTTACCCCGCCTTTCTCCCCGAAGGGATAATTTATTCATAGTCAGAGCCATTTTTCTTCCATGTCTGTGACAATATTCCTAGACCAATTTGATTATTTGTGCTTTTGCAGGGTGATAAATGGTTAAAGAAACAGACATTAGATATGCTGCATGGAGAGTAATGAGCTAATCATGTGCTTGCACATAGCTGCCTTCCCAACAGATGGCCAGTGATCTCAGCAGTGAAGCACCAATCATCTGTTTCAGAGGATTGAGGACCCTCAACCCAGTTCTCATCTCCACTTCCTCCCAATTCAGTGCCCCAGTCCCCGTCCCCCCCCCCATCCCCCAAGGAAGCAGAGAGCCAGATCTTGGAACCCTGCACATGTGGTTAATAATATAGCAGGACAAAAATGCATGGCAGCTTGTCTCCCTACACATATTGCCATTTGAACAGACTGACAATTCAATGTGTGTGTGTGTGTGTGTGTGTGTGTGTGTGTGTGTGTGTGTGTGTGTGTGTGTTTACAAAAGTATACAACATAAGCAAGATTAGATGGTTAGTTAGTGTGCAGCATTCCACCCCCAGCTACATTTGTTCATCTAGCATTATTATTTTATTCATAGCTGCCTCATCAGGACATGGTAGATAATTGTACATCACACATCGTGTGTGTGTGTCAACATTATTTGCCAATAACAATGATGCATTTAGCATGCATTGCAGACAAGTATGGGTGGCATAAAAAATACTGGAACAAATCCAACTCCCTAACCTTGTCTGCCAAGATTATAAGAGACAAGAGCCTTACTGAGCGTTTTGTTTTGTTGGCTGTAAATGATAATACTGGCCGCTCTAGTCTTTACAAAACTGTTTAGCTAATGCAAATGTATACATTTATATATGTTTAGTTTCCTACTCTTGTTTTTGTACTCGTGTCTCTAAGGCAGGGTGGCCCATCCACTAGGCAAGGTGGTGCAGATTTCACAGTGACAGAATGAATTCCTTTTGAATTTACATCTGTTTGCTTTTGTGATATGTACTGTACATATGTGGCATTTGACATTATGTTTGCTTTAGCATTCAAATATGCTGCATGTATCATCTATTTCTGTTTAGAAAAGAGGAAACAAAGCAGTTATTCTCTCTGCCACATTTCAGGTGGAATTAAAACGAAGTAATACATTCCACTTCCATATAAAACCTTTTCAAATAGTACAGGTAACAGGGTGATTTGTCTCTTGTTTAAGTACTTTCTGTGCTTTGAGGGTCAAATTCTCCTGGTTGTGGAATGTGAAATCTCCAGACTGAATGCTACTTGATGCTAAAATTACATTAATATCCATAAGTAGAACGATACTGACATATGAGCTCAACACAGATTACTACTTCACTAAATATAACGGTGAAAATATTGGCTAAAGTATCTCTAGCAAATAGACTGTAGAGAAAGTGATTTGTCAATTGATCTGAACACTGCTCAAACTAGCTTTATCAATGGCAAAAATATCTCTGGTGAGATAATATTCCTGCTTGATAGAATGAACTTCTGTATAAATCACCATCTTCTCCCTGCCTTTGGTTCCATGGAGGAAGATAACTGATTTCAGAAGCTTGGACTTGACATTTATAATGTGACTCAATCAATTCTTAATCTGGGAGATACTAATAAGACATACAAATGCTCACTTTGTTATCCATTGTTGCAGGCCACACTTTGGTTCATATCAGCCAAAAATGCCAAGAAATATTTGTTTAGAAAATAAGTGTTTGTCTCTTCACTCTAGTTATATTTATCAGCAAAGCTGTTAAGGATAAATCCAATAATAGAACAGGAGAGAAAACATATATACAGTAGGCATACACATGTTGCACGTACAGTGTTCGCTATGTATAAAAGTAGTTTATGAAATTGTGACCAATATAACTGCGCAATCCTGCTTAAGTATAGGCCAGTGGAACAGGAAAGTGACATAATAAGGCATGTTTGTGGCACCTCAAGAATAAGCAGTGCCGGCACAGAGGCCGGCACTGTTCACTCTGCCACCTACCTGGACCTGCGCCGGCTGACCCAGGTGAGTGCTGTGCGGGTCGGTGCAGGGATGTGGGGAGAGAGGGCCAGGGCGGTGAGGAAGGGTGTGGGGAGAGCGGGCCGGGGTGGCCGGCCCAGCCTGGGAGGGCACGGAGATATTGGCGCTGGGTTGCGCCGATATCCAACGCCCCATCTCAGGCCGGGCCAGCCTTACACAGCCTCCTCAGACATGCACCAGCTAAAGAGTTGGCACGCGTCCTATGGGGCCCATTATGGGCCTCCACTGCTTACACCGGGGGAAGGGGACAAACGTACCCTTCCCCCTAGGTGAGCCCGGGCTGCGCCGGCATGGCCTACATCCCTACTAGGATGCAGTGGCCAGCCCTTTAGGCCGGCCGCCAAAACTTAGGCAAGATCGGGCTGCCCTTCTCATCTGTTACAGCCTCCTGATGTATTCTGTATCCAGGTCCCAAACATATACACTTGTAACAGCCCAATCCTATTCTTCCCCCCCCCCCTGCCAATGAAGCGACACCAAAATGGCTACCGCTGCATCGTGTGGAGGAGGGCAGTTGCGGAGGTTTCCTTTGGGTAAGGGAACATTTGTTCCCTTACCTGGAGGTAATCGTCCAAAACATGGAGGCGTCTACTTGGACCTGCACTAGCGAATTTGTTGGCACTGATGTCTGTGGATCCATGCTGCGGGGTCTGGCCCAGGAAGGGGGCTAGGATTCAGCAGCCACTGCTGCCACTGAACCCGCCCCTTTCCCAGACCCAGTTTGCCCATCTCCCACCCCTGTTACCTCCCCATTCTGCCCTCCCTCACTCCCGTCACCACCTCATTCTGTCCCCATTGCCAAACTGCCCTCTGCCCAACCCGCCCCACCTCCCCTGCCACCTTACCTGTCTCAGCAGGTCGAGGGGGATCCGTCAGCATGCACAGGAAGGCTCTGGCCTTCCCACCAGTGCTCCAGCTGCGCATGACTCCGCGCACTCTCAATGTGCTGTTTACAACTGGCATAAGGCAGTTAGCACTGGCAGAATGCTCGTTACACCAGCGGGGTGGCCCAATAGGATTGGGCTGTTTCATTTAAATACATGAGTTTGACCTCCAGTTAAAAATGTGATCAAAAGAAATGTGCTAAACAATTATTTGGCATGGTGCCTTGTGATTTTGGCTGCTATTGTACACACTTCTTTGTGAGTGAGACTCAGCAAATAAAAAGAGATTTACCTCTGAGAAAACATGTGTAGGACTGGGCTGTAAAATACACTATCTCAAGTGATTAAAGTTGCAATCCTACACACATTTTTCTGAATAAGTGCCATGGAACTCAGTTACATTTACTTCTGAGTAGAATTGTACTACATAGTTTCAGTTCTATACTCACTCACTTAGGAGAAGAAGCCCCATTGAATCCAGTGTGACACTTTTGGATAAGCATGCAAAAATCATGCTGCACAGTTGCAATCTTAACCAAAGTTTTGGTGCTGGCAAAATAGCCGGCGCAAATCCAAGGAGCAGGTATAAGGCTGGCTGAGTCCAGGACAGGAGATAGGATTCGGCCGAGAGCACTGCCAATAATCCCTCCCCATCCCTGGGCCAACAGGCCAATTACCCCCTCCCCTGCCAACCCAGTCCGCCCTCCACTGACCGGTGCGAAGTTATCTGCTCAGTGTGGCAGATAGGCTGGATGCCGGGCAGGTAGGCTGGCGCCTGTCTTGGGCATACTCACGGACCTACTCGTCAGGTGTCAAAAAGTGCCTGCCCTTACGGCATAGACTTACCATTCATCCCGGAAAAACCGGGACAGTCCCGGAAATGGCCCTCCATTCCTGGAATCATCCCGGAACGGTTTTCCGGACCAGTTGGTAAGCTCCGCTGCCGCCACCGCCTCCATTTTGAAAATTAAAGAATTTACCCGGGCGCCGCCATCTTGACTCGTGAAATCTCGCGAGATCCAAGATTTCGGTGCCCAAATCTCATGAGGGCATGATGCCCTCACAAGATTTGGGTGCCGACATCTTGGATCTCGCGGGATTTCACAAGTCAAGATGCCGGCGCTGGGTAAGTTTCTTTAGTATGTAATGGCGGCGGCAAGCGGTGAGCAGCGGGCAGCGAGCAGGTGAGGAGTCCGTTCATCCGCTCTCTCACTGGCACGGAACCAGCGAGGGAGCGGGCGAACAACAGCCTGCCCATGCTGCGCAAGCCTCCAGCAGGCTCGCGCGGCACGGGCAGGCCACCTCCGGATCAGCAGCACAACGAGGAGCAGCACGACGGCGACGATGGGGTAAGTAAATTTAATTACTTATTTAATTGACAATGTTTAAGGAATACGGGAATTAAAGCCATGTAGTAAAAGAATCTTGAACTTTAATTGGAATAAAAATCACATTAAAATCCAAGGAACTGAGCAGCACATTTATTTATAAATGAATAAATAAATAAATAAATAATTGCGGGCACGCTTCGGGCGGCAATAGGGGGTGTTTTGCGCCCCCTTCCATTTTTAAACTTAAATTTATTTATTTATTTATTTATTTATTTGGGCTGTAGATTAAATAAATAAATAAATAAATAAATAAATAAATAAATAAAATTTGCGGGCATAAGTTTTAAAATTTAATTTTTTATTTTTTTATTTTTTTATTTTTTATTGATTGATTGATTGATTGTGGGGGTGTCCCGGTTTGAGGGGGGAAATATGGTAAGCCTATATACGGCATATTTACGACACCCACGCAACGCCGGCGTATAGTTGCACAGGATTGCACTGTTAGTCAATTGCAAAAGAGTTTTTGTGTGCTGCAAAAACCTACAGATTCTTCTAACATATAACATTATCTGGGTACTCACAATTTGCTCACTATTTCCAGGAACCTGTTGCTTTGAATAGTGCCTAAAGAGGACCAGTTGGTAAGGGATCTGGAAGAGGGATCTGGCTTAACAGTAAAAAGGCTGAATATGTGTAAGAATTACATTTCAAGAGAAAGACAACTTCTTACCCTTTCAGGGACTTCAGTGCTTTCAACTAGTGAGAACCTCATTGCCTGTGGCTGGAACCGAACCCATTATGCTATCTGAATTGTGACTGCTCAGGCCTCAAAGACATCGTCAGGTGGAGAAGGGAATATGGCCTCGACCAACATTAGTTCTTGTGTTTTGCAGGCAGTATGAAGCTAACAGCCCAATCTTATCCAGGCACACAGAGGCATTTATGACACCAGAACACAGTTCCGCTGTCATAAAATGGCCTTCGGTGGCGTGTGCAGCCACCGGTAGCCATTTTAGGAAGGTTGCCACAAACAGACATGGAATACTCTGAACCAAGAAAGGTAAGTCAGACAGTGGCAGGGGTGGAACAAGTTGGGCAGGGGGCGGAATAGAGCAGAGACCGGGGTGGGGAGGAGGGTGAATTGAGGCCAGGAAGGGGGGCGGGTGGCAATGGTTCCACCATCCTATCCACCTTCCCAGGCAGCCTCAATCCACCTACCCGGGTCCACTTAGACTTGCACTGGCAAAGTAGCTGGCACAAGACGGAGTAGTAGATTGGGGCATTAGAGGCTTGCCCCAGGGCAGGGGAAGAAATGTTCCCTTACCTCCAGGACCCAAAACTCCCCCAAGAGGTGCAGCACATGCCCTGTTGGTTCGGCTGAATTGGCACAGGGGGAGTTAGGTAGGATTTGGCTATAATTCTGATATAAACATTGGGATCCTGGCCTTGTTCTCTTGTCTAGTCAGTAAAGATGTTATTTGTGTTTGCTGCACTTTAGGCTCCATCTCTGACATGAGGGCTTCACTCCAGCAACTGCCTGGAGAACACCCAACTGGGTTCTGCAATCGGAGGAACAGGGGTTCTAGCCCCAGCCTGGCCCTGAACCCCCATAGCTGACCTGGCTGAATAGTAGGAGAAATAGCAGCAACGTTTCCTTAAAGAGAAAGATAACAGAAAGATGGAAAAGACAGTTAAATGGAAAGATTCTGGTTAGAGACTTTGGTCCACTTGCCTTTTCTTCAAAGCCAAGAATAATAGTGTCTGATCTTAAATAAGATAACTGGCAAGATAACTGGTGAATCAGGATCTTGGCAAAGGTATCATTTGCAGACACCCCCCAGGATCACAGCTTTGTTATTCTGAAACGTTCACTAATTTTGAAAGTCTTTCCTCAATTAATCACAGTGCAATCTATACTGTATAAAGTCTAGATGGTGCCTCATCACTTACCTCAGACACGTTCCTACGCTCCTCACCTGTTGTGGTTCAAGAGTGGTTGAGAACCACCTTTCCAAGCTCTGAATAAAGAGGCCTTCAAAAATGCAACTGGTCTGGATTTCTGAGGTTCATAACCTTGATAGTGGACGGACTGTAATATAAAACAAAAGAGCACAGGCCAGCTTAACTTTGATAAGTTACATGCCCTGAACAGTAGTTGTAAATCTGAAAGTCTCTGTGCAACTTTCACTGCTGTGCTGGCAGTTCTGGAATGTACAGAAAGCCCTTTATAAACTCACCTTCAGAAACTTGAAGGATTCATGGGGCTCCAAGGACCCATTGAAAGGTTTAGAATGTTTCACCAAACCCTGTAGTCCAGCTGGCACAAATGTTCCGACAACCTTAACAGAATTAAAGATGTGAAGTCTGGTGAGTACAAGGAGGAACCGCAGAACTCTGTGATGGCTGAGGTAAGGAAATAAATTAATGCACTAGACTCTGCTAGCCGTCTTATGACTTTTTAAGTATCTATTCTAAACTCTTGAATTTACTGGAAAAAAACAGGTGTGAACCCATAGCAAAAAAGTTTTAAAATGGTAGTAATAAAAATGAGGAAACTAGGTGCAACTTGAGGATTGTAGTTTAAAATATAGAATATTAAACACAAACACACACACACACACACACACACACACACACATTAACACCTAAAATAACGCTGTTTAAAAATTAAAACCATCAAATAAACACTGCAACGTTTTGCTCATCTGTCAGAGCATTATCAAGCATAGCCCTCATGTATTATTTTTATTTATTTTAGGAATTTGTAGCCCGCCTTTCTCCCGAGGGCACTCAAGGCGGCTGTAGTGGGGAGATGTTAGCTAGCATAAGCTATCAGCCTGCTAGATAAGGGCGGAGAAAGCCTCTTATTCAGGCTACTATGATGAATCAGCTGTGTGAGAGATACTTGAAGACATTTTTGCCATGGCTTCACACCAGTTTTTTTCCAGTACATTCAAGAATTATTGCGGGCCATGAAAATCTAAAATGATTTTATTTTAAACACACACACACACACACACACACACACACACACACACACACACACACACACACAGAGAGAGACTTTTGTATTTAAAGTACAAATGAGAAGCATTTATAGATGTAGCCTACTCTTATTCCCTTCAGTCTTGAAGAACTCTCAACTGCAGACCAATAAACATAACATTTGGATGTAAAATGCTATCAGCTCATTAAAGTCAATGGCATCAAATTGATGCCGATTCAGACATTCTGACTTAACTAGTTCAGAATGGCAGACACAGAGCCTGCTTGAAAGATTTTAATGCCCATCTGCCATAAAAACACGGCCGAGATTTGCCTTTCACTTACATGATAAACGGTGTTATTGCAGACATAAAACAATTCTTGACCAAAGTTTTCCAGTGACCTCATTTGGGACCAGAAATCTTATTATTTCTTGATAAGAAAGCATGCACACCAAAAGTCTCTCTACACTGTATTTGTGGTATCTCACGTTGGCTAGCATATTGTCCTTCCTTTCTATTATCTATTCACCATTACCAAAATGCACAGCTTTGGTTGAATCATCCCCAATATCCCTTAGTGCATTGCCTTATAAGTAATTTTGTTAGGTGGTATCCACAGGCTGAAACAGATAGTATTGTTTGGAACAGAAAGAAAAAAAAAACCATGAAAAAGCAGCTTTTGAAACGGTACATAGCTGATGCATCAGGTCAGCTATCTGTGCTGCTGTTTCCCATGCCATCTTTTCCCTTTGATTTTTATTAAAGTGATCACATTGGGGGAATTTTATCGTGTCCATTTTAGTGTTTCCCATAAAACACAGAAGTTAAAAGCTTCCTTGGGTGTTGCCATATGCAGCTGTGATAGCTCTTGATGGAACTGAGAAGCTGCATTTTTCTACAGATTTCTCTGCCAGCAAGAGATAGGAGGGGCTGGAAAGAATGGGCGCAGCAGGTGGAAAGACAGAGAGAGAAAAGCAGCAGGAAGGGAAGTGGGAGAAAAAAAAATATTTGTTATAAAAATATATCTACTGTATGCAAATTGTCCATAGAGCCACAGCTGGAAAATAGGAGGTTGTTCTCTCAGATTGCTCAGGCTTCTGCCTGGTTGCGATTAAGGCTGATGGGATATAATATCTGTGCCATAACTAAAAAAATAACAACTCTGTTGAACAGTAATAGTTATCTGAAAACTAAACTTTGCAGCACTGATTCTGTTACTATTCTGTCGTTGTACTATAGTACAACAAGCACCAGAACCCATCTTATTTGGTAAGTTCAAGGTACACCCAAACCTGTCCTATTCAATAGCTAGCAGCAGGCAAAACAGGCACTTAATAATGTTAATCATCTGTTTAGTGCCTCCTGTGCAGATTGGTTGGTCAGAAGTGACTACCTGCTGAACGGTAATTTAGGAGGCAACAAATGAGTTAGGGATCAACTGAGGTTTTATTGCTATGCCAGGACCCACCAACCAGGACCCACCAAATTATGAAACTGGTTCAAAGAATTCTTGAAACAGAGTCGTTCTTTGTTATTTCATTTGGGTCAAATGAAACAATGAAATGTTTCATTTGAGTCAGCAGTACAGAGCAATAGAACATCAGATCAGAAATTATTGAGCCTTCATGCAACCAAGATTAATTGAATAGTACCGTATTTGCCCGAGTATAAGACTCACTTTTATCCCCTAAGGCAAGTCTTTAAAGTGGGGGGTGCGCCCTACAATCAAAGCCTAGCGTTTCTGCCTAGTGTTTTATGCAAAGCGCTTTCAAACCAAGCCTCTCCCAGTCTCTTTTCAAAAGGTAAAACGGGGCTTTTTTTCACTCTCTTTTTTTAAACTGCAAAGCACTGTGTTTTCAAGCTTTTCCTTGCAGTTCTTAATCACTTGCTAAATGGCTGAATACCATGAGAGATCATTATCTCTCAGCAGCCTCTGGAAGCATTTGAAAAAAATAACCCTTAAGTTTCAACCCCAGGACTCTGTGGAAACTAAGATATTTATTGATCTTGCAGTTTAAAAGTTGAGAGTACAGTTTGAAAGTTGAGAGCAAGAGCTCCCGCATAGGCTTACCATATCCAAAGGGGGACAGAGTGCCTACCTTTAGGCTGCAATCCTATGCACACTTTCCTGGGAGTAAGCCCCATTGAATGCAATGGGACTTACTTCTGAGTAGATATGCATAGGATTGTGCTGTTCATTGAAATGTGGGCAGGTGCAGCTCATCATCATGGAAGGGTGCAACAAGCTACACCTGCCCAAATTCCAAAGGTTAAAAGGTAGGCACTCTGTCCCCCTTTGGATTTGGGAAGGCTACTAATACTAGCGTGCCCAGATTCAATAAGGGACAGGGTGCCTATGTCTTTAACTGTACTAAAGCTGTACTGTTCTACTAATGTGTATATTTAAGTTAAAAAAAGTTAAAAATGTATTCTTTAAAAAATAGCACCAAACTTTAAGGGTGCGACTTATAATCAGGATTGTCCTATACTCAGGACAATACGGTAGTTCTATGAGCCGTAATACTTGGCCTTCATTGTTGAATCCAAAGAAGGAATATTGCTTTGAAATACACAGAATATGACAAATACCACTTTATTCCAAATCATATGACATCACCCCCCCCCAAAAAAAATAACAACAACACATTCCCACCTAGATTTTATTTTAACTTTGATTTGCTCTGCCTCTGGTGCTATGGAACTAATTTGAAAAGAGGTAGAAAAAAGAGGGAAAGATTGGCTATTTGGAGAAAAGGGCCCAACGATCTAATCCATTCCAAGGTCCATGGCCCAATGAGTCTCCTCAGATCTCTGCTAGCCATTATCAATGTATTTCTTTTGCTTTATGGCTCATTTATCCCCAGGACTCCCAAGGACAGGTTGCTGCAAATACAAATAGATGAGGTGCAGTCGTCAACCCCCTGAACAGCTTGCTTTATTTATTTGTTACAATAGTTATTAGCCACTATTTCAGTCAAGGAAAGGACTTACAAGAATAAATGCAATGAACATGCAAAGGTGCCTTCCACTGACTCAGTCCATTGATCCATCCAGCTCAGTACTGTATTGTCTACCTCTACCCTATAGCTGCTCTCCAGGATTTCAGACATGGGTCTTTGCTAGCCATACCTGGAGATGCCAGGGATTTAAACTGGGACCTTCTGTACAAAATGTACGTGCACTGCCACTGGATACCACTGAGCTACAACCCTTCACCACATGTTAAGCTCTACCAACTGAGAATCTGTGCTAAACTCTGCATACTCACATAGTCCTTGTTCTCACTATTCCTTAATCTCATCAGATGGTCTGTTAGTTGCAAACTTGCCCTTGCAATCCCACTACATATTTTCCTATACTGTATAGCAAATGGAAAACCAAACCCCACCAGATGCCCCAGACTTCTTCCCCCTTTCTTGCCCCCTGAAGGTAGGAAGGAAGCAGACATTTTTCCTTATCTCATCTGTTTACTTTTGGCATCATCATTCTGAAAGAAACATCAAATATGATTATACTTAACTATCTGTATTGCTAGGTAATTCTTTATTTCCCCAGAGCTAGAATTAATAGGCTTACCAGATCTCCAACCGGGACAGAGTGCTAGACCTTTAGGAGAAGGAATGTGGGCAGGTGCAGCTTGTTAAACCTTACAGCACAATCCTAGGCTTGTTAAACCTTAGAGAACAATCCCACTGAACACAATGGGGCTTGCTTCTGTGTAGACATGCCTAGGATTCTGCTCTAGGACTTAACAAGCTACACCTGCCCACATTCCTTTTCCTAAAGGTCTAGCACTCTGTCCCGGTTGGAGATCTGGTAAGCCTAAGAATTAAGGAAGTGGGATTATTCTCATAAATATATTGCTTTTTAAAATACATGTATCAGTCAACTTGGTGAATGAGGTTGGTGGTTCACTGAACAGATGAGATGTTAATATCTGTGGAGCAACTGCATGCTTCTCAATTAATAAATCATGATGAGACTGTGCACATTAAGTTCAAAAACTCTTGATGTAGAGACGGAATGTACACAAGACGTGTGGGAATATATAAAAAGCCCCTACTAATGCATTGGGTTTCAAAAGAGGGGAAAGGCCTTTTTTGTCTGAGAATCTCATTTTAAAATGGTTTCTTTTGGTGCACAATTTTCATGGAGGAACCCTGTGGCAAACTGCTGCATGAACAGGACATCAAGAGGAAAAAAAGAAGCAATAATTTAGAGGCTCTCTGCCAAGATTTTCTGTACAACCCTGCATAGTGCAGTATTCTGGGTATTTTAGGAAGAGATCAAAGCCAAAGAGAAAACATAATCTAACAAAACACATTTGGGCCTTGGGATAAAAGGAAGGAGCTTATGAACGACGAGGATGACAAGGGTGTAGTTAGATGCCCTCAGCAGAACTGACACAGGATCTAAAAAAGCAAACAAAACAAGAACACAGATTTTGACAATCAGCCTAGCTTGCCATCTTTTATGGAAAAATCTGAATGGGTCTGAGGGCAAATGAATGTCTTCTGAAATTCACAGAAGAAGCATTAATATGATGCTCTGCAGAATCATAAGAAGCAAACTGCCATGAAGCTTAATATGCACTCTGTAAAGGCAAGGGAACAGACTTTCAAATCAAGACTTTTAATTGAAAAGGCACTGAAATGCAATCAGATGCTGTTTATGTGCTGGAAGAAGCCTTCAAGTTGTGTGTGTGTGTGTGTGTGTGTGCGGGGGCGCACACTCGCATGTCTTTAATAAAACATGGATCTCAATGCCTGATATAGATTTCCAGGTTTCCCTAATCAAATTAATCTGAGCTCTCATGGGTTAGAGAGAATTCATTTCGCACAGCAGCTGGAATAAAAAGGCCATTTCAGCAAGTTAAGTTTAAAAAGTGTTTATTAACTTGAAGTTGCTACCCAAAAATGGGAGCTATGTGCTCCAGAAGCATAGATTTGGTGCTGCACAAGGATAGAGGACTATCAAGAGCAGTTTATTGTTCCATATAGTGCAACTGTATGCTGATGCTCTCGCAATACTGATGCTTTAAGTGGGTGCAAGGAATCCAATCCATTGACTCAGTGGATCAGAAACTACAAGTGGAAAACAATAGATTGAAACCTGAACAACCAGGCTTCTGGCAGTGGGTACTGGGAAAAAAAGGAGAAACAGGGGACCAGCAGTGGTATTTTAAGAATGACAGTATCTAGAATCCATTATTATGGAATATGACAATCATGCAGTTTATAATTAATATTTCTTATTTCTGAGAATATCAAAACAATGCAAACATTTACTTTTTCACTTTATAGAATTCCTGCTGTGTCCTATACTTTTGAAACTGAAATCTGAAGTCAGATCATAGGAAAGAATAAGGTAGTCATAGCCAAGAATAAATCGGTTAAGTACTCTCAGTTGATTGATTGGGAATGGAGCTGCCAATAAATTTCACTTGAAGAGAAATTCAGGATGAATTTGGAATGCTGCAGGAAGCCAAAGCAGCGTTGACATTTCATACAGTGGAATAGACCACACCTGATGTGAAATTCAAGGTTTAAATTGGAGGTGCCTGCTTAGGCAAAAACATTTGAGGAGTTTCACCAAAATACATTTTGGGGAACATGTCTGAGGGATGTGAAACAGATGTAGCATTCACATATCTATGAGAAGCTTTTATGTTATTGTACAGTATATTCCTATAAAACAGGGTAAGGTAGATTTCAGTCTGAGGTCCCTTCCAGTTTGTCCATTAAGCAAAAATCTGGGTTGTAATCTTGTAGTCCTTGGCCACAGTCAGAATGTATTAAAAATCAAAACAATCAGTGCAGGTGGCTGTTTATTGATGCTGCTTTCAAATCTCCTGGCCTGTAAATGTTTAATCATGTTACAACTTCATGTTTTTGTACTGAAAATACACATGATTTGTGTCACAATCTGATTGTTTAAGTGGCTACAGAGTAATGAGACTCAAGAAAGGAGAGCTTCTGAGATGCAATCATTTCAACTCCAGTCCATCCTTTTTTTTAAAGTCCATCTCTTCTAAATGAATGAGATCTTGATTACATCAGCCATTTACCAAAGGTATCCTGCTCTCTACAAACATGATAGGGTAACTATTTGCACATCCTCAGTTCTTTTTAATTGGGAGTGTTGATTTAACTTTGCTGTGATGTTTACCACAACAAGGCAGTTTTCAGTTATGTTCAGATGCTGACATAGCCTGTTATGCTTCTCCCTGTGTTAAATTTGTTCTGACAAATGCAGTTACCTCCTGAATGTGGCATTGTTTCTCTGATTGATTAAAACACCCTCCCTGCTATAAATAGGATGCAGCAGTGCTTGCTGCTTTGTTCCATCAGAGACTGAAAACAGCTATTTTCTTGTCGGCAAGAGTGAGCAAGCTTTTAGGCTTCACAGGTCTCTTTGAATGGTATTCTAGTGTGAGGGAAAGATAATAGGGAAAATGACTAGAGAACAGATTATAACAAAAAGGCATGGAATTGCTTAGGGTAGTGACTACAGTTCTTAGCACACCGGAATGCAGTGCACATTAGGAATGGCTCTCCTCATTTAGTACATTGATCCTTCAAGGCATGAGAACAATAGCCCTATGTAGTCTACATAGCAAACTGCAGGATGAGTTTAGGTGACAAAGCCCTCACAGAGGCCATTCAGAGGAATTTTATCAGGGGGTACAAAATTTCTTTTGGGCCCCTTCCCTACATATGAAATTGGCTCCTGGGCCCCCCTTTTTTGCTCCAGGGCCCCCTTTTTGACCCATTTTTCACCTTGGGCCCGGGTACAAATTACCCCCTTAACCCCCTTCGCAGAGACCTTGTGTGTAACCACTTCTGCAGCATGAAAACTGCTTTTTGGGAAGTACTGTATCCCAATCTTCTCTTTTAATACTAACAGACCAAGCTGACTACCCAGAAAATGACTTTATCAACATGGCCTTGCTTGTATTCTTATGCAAATTGCCACCACCCCATTCTTTGGCAATGCCATGGTAAAATATGTCCCAAGTAATGAGGTGGTTCTTTTGCTGCTTAAAATATTAGAATTCACATATGTGCAGAAAGTTTTCACTGGGGCCAAAACTGGCATCACAGTCAAATACTCCTAATTATCCCTTCCAGCTCTTGAGTCTCCATGGGATGGTGTAGTGGTTCTGGACTTGGACCTGGAACATCCAGGTTCAAATCCCCACTCAGCCACAACATTTCTTGGGTGACCTTGGGCCAGTCATCACCTGCTTCACAGGGTTGTTGTGAGGACAAAAGGATGGAAGGAACCATGTTGTACACTTCCTTGAGCTCCCTCAGAGGAAGGGTGGTATAAAAATGTGAAAGTTAAATAAATTGGTGAAGGAATATGTTAATTCCATCTCCCAGAACAGGTTCAGGCCACCAGTCTTAGTTCTCAGCCTGCAGCTCTTTTTTCACTGCTGTTTCTTCTCCCAGTAAGTATTTTCAAGAGGTCCATCCATCAGTACCAGCAGTTTTGCTTATGTCAAGTGAAGCTAATGGAGGTGGTTGCTCTAACCATTGTTTTCCTTCACTTTGAGCCCAATCCTATCCTTCTCCTCCCGCTGATGCAGCCGTGCCACAAAGGTTGGGAGGCTTGGAAGAGGTGAGGGGAAATATTTTCCCTTACCTCTAGGTAAGTTTCCCACTCACCAACGGGTCTCCTTGTACAACTCCCTCCTGCCTCTGTCATGCACCGTCCTTCCGTCTTCACCCTGCCCCCACCACTACCTTAGTTCTGTATGCGAGGCAGAGCCCATCGGCGGAATTGCAGCGCTGCCACCTCTTTCAGCAGCCATTTTATGACAGCGGGTGTGTTTTCTGCTGTCACAAACCCCTCCATGCGACAGCGTAATCCTGCATAGGATTGGGCTGTTTGCCAGGATAAGCTTCAGGCAGCAGGGATCAGTTTAAGGTGGTGACTGGCCAAGTTGTGGGTTCCACCCCATCTGTTGAAGACAACTGAACTGAGCAATGGATTTTTCCTTAACCCAGCTCCTGAGCCACCTGAACATTGTAGCATTTCCATTATGGTCAAACTTCCCATATTTCTTATTTGTTTTCTCAGAATGTAATATTGTCTGCAAATTCTCATTACCAATGCAATACCTTTGATTCTGAAGTGTCAACCTTTCACCTTGTCCAGTCTTGTTCAACCTTTCCTTCTTTGCTATTTTAGTATTTGACTGTCTGCTATCTCTTGATTTAATAGAGCCTTATTGGATCCTGCATAAAAATGAATTTAAAATATCTATAGAATCAGTACAAGTAGGATACGAGGTTTTTTTTAAAAAGAAATCTTATGAGTTAAAAATCCATTATTTGTTTTATTGAAAGTCAGAATCCAAATTGAAGTTGAGTTATGTTATTTATCTGTGTTTATTTTGAATGAAAAAGCAGAAGCTTGTCCGTTGTCATGCACTAAGGATCTGGTTTTTATGCAACATCATTTAGTTAAGGCTTGTTCAAGGAGAAATTCTAACAGATTGCCAGAGGCAGACTCTGTAAGCTGGAACTGCTGTGAGAACCTACTATAAATATTCTCCTGTTTTACAATTGGCAATTCTGAAACTTGGCATGAGCCCATGAAATGTGCTTAGATATAAAACATATTCTTGTCCCTTTAGATGTAATGATGCTAATGTGAAAAATATCAGAAAGAACTGCCGACCAGCTTGGTGATGGGCATTCATTAGTAAACAATCAGTATTATGCTCATCACATTCAGGAAGCTGTAATAAGTTGAAGACCACCTACTCACAGTTTTCTAAGGCAAATCAGTCTATAAAAAAACACAATAGGGTTAGCTTTCCATCATGCCTTTATTGATGTTCCTTCAGTAAATAAGTGAGCTTGTAATTTCAAGAAGCTTGTTCTTGGTCCTGGAACTCTATTGAGAGGAATACAGATGGAATTAATTCTCTTGGAAATAGCATTTGTCTTGTAAATTGATTGCATGGGAAGGATTGTGGAATTTGGTACTGCTCCTTTTTTGAATAATATTGGAGGATTTTTGTACTTGGATAGGTCTAGTGATCACACCCTTTCGTGAATCCATATATTCCTTCAGAAATCTAGCATGTCTACTTGGAGGGCTGGTCTCATGGTCATAGCAAAGAATAAGGCTGAAACCACACGTGCAGGAATCTACATGACAACGGACATTTTCCATGAAATAAGCTCATGTTAGGAAGCATAAGAAGAGCCTTGCTGGATCAGGCCAAAGGCCCATCTAGTCCAGCTTCCTGTATCTCACAGTGGTCTCGGATTCCTTCGAGAGCACACACCTGGCACAGAGAAAACCTACTTCTAAAGTCAAGAGGTTGCTTATGGCTTGTAACCTGTGATGGTCCTTTCCTCCTCCATGAATCTATCCAAACCCCTTTTAAAGGCATCTAAGTCAGGTGCCATAGATGCCTTTAAAAGGGGTTTGGATAGATTCTTCCAAACTCCTGTTAAAGCAGTACTCACATGGGTTTCCTTATCTTGTGAGTTTCGTGCCACAGAATATACAAGTATCGTTTTGCCACTTATAGCCTCCTAATCCATGAGTTTGGATTTTTCCACATAGGATTTTGAACGTGTTGTTGCAGAACCTGTGTGTGTATCTCTATAATTGTGAGTTTTGGTAGGTGAGACAGCATCTTAGACCATCCTCCGGGGGAACCCTTCCTTGCCACAGCTCCTCCTCTCATTGGTCTTGCCTTTCAAAGGCAGCCACCCCATCGCATGTGGCAAGTTGGAGAGAAAGTTATAAAAGTGCTGTGTGTTTGGAATGTAGTCTGAGAACCTTTAGAATGCATTGGCTGATGTTGGAGGAATCAGTATTTTCATGGAGATTTGAGGGGCTGTGCAGGCTCCCCTTCAATATGCATGTCTGCTAATAGGTGTTTCACGTGTGCATGTGTGTAAGTACCTGTTGCTAGTGTGGACCACATTAATCAAGCCACTGAAGACTGTAGTTTTTTTTTTGGGGGGGGGGGTTAGGTATTTGGGAAAAATGCATTATCAGCTACTCCAGCCCCCGATTACTGAGGTAGCTGCAGAGCATGTCCCTGATTCTTTTGGCAGCCTCCTCATGTGCTCTCAAGCGTGGTGTACATAGGGAGCAGCAGACGTTGGCATCCCTCTCTGCTCTGGGTGGTTCCTGCTCCAGCAGAATATTGCTTTTTGATAGGCAGAAATTGTGCAGGATGCAGTACATTGTCACCACCACCAGGACCAGCTACTCATCGCAGTCCAGTCTTTTCAGCAGAATCCTCCACAATCCCTTCAACTGTCTGAAGGCTTTCTCTGCTGAGAACCTTCACTAGCTCAGTATGTGGCTGAAGTGCTTTTGATCCAGGATGGGGAGAAGGGGTAGGTCATAATCAGCCAAGGATGCTGTGGATATGTGGCATCTCCGATGATCAGGGGTGTGATGGCGACCCCATTGATGTGTTCTGGCACACTGGCTTCCCAAGAGCCCTCCTCCATTCTCCTGAACAGAGGGGACATGCAAAGAACCCTCACATCTTCGTGGCATCTGCTGGGTGCCACATACTGAGCATTTTGGCCTCCTGCCTCATCTCCCACATCACCTTCAACTGATGAGTGAGGAGAGAGTTGATGCACTGTTGCTTGATGACATTGCAGGACCAGAGGTAGGACAGGGCAACCGACATGGCCACATTCTGCTTGTTTGTGCCTTCATCCTCCACCAATTGTGGCTGCAAGAATTGCTCCAAGCTGATCCAACACTATGCAAAACATTGCATGATTGGGCAGGCGATCATGAACTCCACCGGGTGATCCATCTTGGAAGCTCCTGATGAGTTGCTATTGTTGGCTCCCTGATTGTTGGGGGAGCACAGAAAGTATGCAAATTCAGGTGCTGGCTGAACGTGGTTGGAAGGAGACAAGAGAAGAGGAGGGCAGAGGAACTCTGTACAAAGAGAAGGAGCAGAGCTGGGAGGAGAAGATGGTGGGGGTGGAAGGGGCATTTGCAGATTAGGTGGGCATCCCAGCATGCCTGGGGCAAGATTATTGAGGTTTCAGGGTCCTGGGGAAGGGGTAAAGGGGTACACATTCACAACAACTACAGCAGTCAGTCTCTAGTCCAGGGGGTGTGCTGGTGTGACTGTGCCAGGTCCTCCTGGGTGACAAGCAATCAATGTGAAGTTCAGCCATACCTATAACACACCAGTTACTGGGGAGAACATCACACATCTCTTGATTAGTTAACCTAACTAGGATCCCATAGGATTCTATGGGGCAAATATCTATACAAACCCTGAACACTACACCCTCAGGTTGTTCTCTGTTCTTCCTTCTTCGCCTGCTCTCCTATCTTGCCGCCTTGCATTTGAGAAACCTGCTGCTGCTGTGATAAGACACCCCATTCCAGCCACTATCCACCATGCCAAACAGCACCCAGGATCGGTAACACCCCACTCCCCCTTTCCTTTCCAGCTTTTCTCTTTCAAGTGCAACCAAAGCAGTTGACCTAGCACAGGCTGGTCAGATTACTTTTGTGGGCCACCTGTCAATGCACCACTTTCCCCACCAGAAGGCAGAGTGGCTCTCTTGCCCTGCTTCTCTCCAGGCTCATTGCATGCTACAGCTTGCTTCATAGCCTGCTTTCTGTCTTTGAGACGCTGCTTTACTTAGCCAGATTTACTAGGCCTGGCTCTCTTGCTGCTGTGGCCCCTGCAATGCAACACTCCCAAGCCTCTCAGAAAAGGAATGGTAACCTTGATCCTTGGAACAGCCTTGCCAAAGACTTACAAAATCTCTTCTATCTTTCCTTGACTTTGTCTCATGTTCAGCCCAATCATATCCTTTCCCCCGCCATAGCATGTAGCTGCACCATAGCATGTGGCTGCTCTGCATGGGGGGGGGGATCAGGAGACTTGGGAGAGATAAGGGAAAATATCCCTTACACCTCTGTAAGACCCTTGGACACCAATGGGTCTCCTTCAACCTGTGCCAGTTATATAGCTGGCACAAGTCCAAAGGGAGAATGTCAGGAGGCTCTGGAGGGGATAGTATCCCTGCACAAGTTGCTTGTGCTGGGATACATACCCTCCTGCCTCTGACATGCCCCCCTTCCTCCCCTCAATCCACCCCTTTTGCCCACCCACCCCCCAGCTCGGCCCACCCTACCTACCAATGTCGGCCGGGCCTCTCCTGGCCACTGCTGTGCATGGTGGAGTGATTCTTGGTGTCTGTGGCGGCAGCAGCGTCTCCTCTGCATCTGTGGCAGTGGAGACAGTGGAGTTGACTAGGCGCGCTTCCATAACAGGGTTCATGATGCCATAAACTGCATACTCTGCCACTAGAATTCTTGTTCCAGCAGTTGAGCTGAAGCATAAGACTGGGCTGTTAGTTGCATTGACTGCATGCTTAGTGTTTGTTGCTTTCTGTCTCTATTTGTGACTGCTGTGGTGTGTGTGTGTGTGTGTGTGTGTGTGTGTGTGTGTGTGTTTCTACTCTGTTCTTCACCATCTTTTTTTTTTTAAGAGAGAGAGATCAAAGATCATCCTCAGGTCTCATTCTCAAAGAAACCCCTTTAACCCAATCCATCAAGTACTCTGAAAACAAGGAGAATCCCCCTTGTTGGTTGTTAACTCCTTTTGGAGGCTTAGGACATTGGTTAAGCATGTTTGTTCTGTAGTAGAGACTAGCTCCCCCACCGCAAGTGGGTGAAGGGCTTTGAATTTGATGGCCTTTTTAGAGGCCCACTCCTTGCCTGTGGTAGCTCTTGATTCCGGCTATAGAGACCTGCTCTCCTGCCCCAGTCTTTCATCATTTTCTGAACCATAGGATCCTTCTATCTTCTTCACTACTAATCTCCCCACTTTCCCTTCTTTTCCTTCTTGCTCTACTACACCACAAAACTTTCATCTCCTCCCCCCCACCCCACCGTTCTTCTGAGAAAGCTAATCTCCCTACATCTCTCCTTTCATTTCCCCTTTCTAAGGAGTTCCTCTCTCCTTCCCTCTCTTGTTTCTTCTAAAAACCCTGTAGGGCTTCATATATGCATTCCCCTGTCTAAGGTGTGAGTGAATGAATTTAGTGTGGCCCCAGTTTTGAATCTTTTCATTTGTTTTGTTTTTTTAACTCACTAAAATAAATCCTTTGTTGTACCTTTTACCCTTGCCTCCATTTTCCCTTCTCTGTCAAATTATACGTCTGTGCCATTGGCCACTACGCAGGATCTCTGCATACAATTATTCTCCTTCATGCACTCACATGTTACATGTGTTTTTGAAAAGTACTGCCAGTAACCGTTGAGGGATAGAACTGGCTCTATCCCACTTCCCAGAATAGGCTGCCCCTTTAGTTGCCATCATAGAAAACATTGTTTTCATTGTAGTAATAAAAAAAGCATTATAGGATTAGGGTGTCAGGCTAAAATTTTACATGATTGCTAAGTGGTTTTCAGACTTCTGCTACTTAGCAATTTTGACCTTAAGTGAAGAATTTTAGAAACAACCCGTTAGCACACAGTTCTGATTAACTTATTCAAACAGATAATTTAAGAAAGCTTAGAAGCAAAGCTAAGTGTCTAGGGGCCCTTAAACTCTATAGCATTACTGAAGCTAAGGAGGTGTGAACCCTATCAGTAATCTTACTAGGGCAGCACTGGGATTGAATGCAATTATTTATATTATTAAAGAAGAAAGCTGTAAGGATTCCTACACATTCAGTGAAAATGCTCAAGAAATAAGGGACTCATAGATGCTTCACCAATACGGGGTTTGACGCCATGTATTCAGCTCGAAATTATCCAATAGTTTCCAAACGCGCCGCGGGTTTTCACCAGGCAGTCGCATGCGCGGTAAAAATATCAAAAAGCATCCGAGGATCACACTTGCCCAACGTTTCGTTCTATCCTTAGGGACTATGCAACTTCATGAAATAGTCTTTTAAAAATCCTGGATATTTCATTTATAATTTTTTCTTGGCTGTCAAGGCAGTAATTCAGGATCATCCCTTCATCTATTTTTGAAAACTTTTGGGATGCTATGAAAAACCCTTGTACTCGTGTGTGTGTGTGTGTGTGTGTGTGTGTGTGTGTGTGTGTTTTCTGTGCTTGAGAAAATAAACAATTTAGTTGTGTGTAGTTGAGGGGTACCCAACTCAAACCATGCCACTTACAATGCAATCCTGCATAAGGATACACAGAAGGGAAGTTGTGCTCACAGAAGGGTGCCACAGAACTACAAGGATGATGATGATCATCATTTATTATGATGATGATCTGTTGTTGTTGTTGTTGTTATTATTATTATTCCATGCTGCTTTTCTGCTCCCCCCAGTGGATTTTATTGTTTTTAAATTTGTTTATGTATGGTTATGTTTGGTTTAAACTTATTTTATGTATTTTATTCTAAACTAAGTGTTTTAATCTTTGTTGTAAGCTGCCTTGGGCATTTGCCTTTCGGCATAGGAAAAGGTGGGATATAATTTTTTAAAATAAATACATACATTAAATAAATAAATAAATTATTATGTACAGTACAGTATTTATATACCGCTTTTCAACAAAAGGTGGCATAAGTGGCAGTGGTCCTTGCATGAGAGCAACTCTTTTTCTGTTTGTAAGATGAGCTTTTGGTAAGAAAACTATATCAAAGATGAGAATTCAAGTCAATATACAGTATGTCCCATCAACAATAATGAACTACAAGAAGTACAAATCAGACTTACAAGAATTTTTCTCATTGCTTTTTGAATGCTTTTTCTTTATTTGAGGTAGTGTGTATCAGGTATTGGTCAGACTGGGCACTGGGCACTGCCCATCAGAGGACTCATGCTGCTGGGCTGAACAATGAGTACTGGTGGCAAATGGCAGCACCCAATGTACCATCTGGGACCAGTCTGGGTTGCCATGGGGAGCCAGTGCAGGGCTTTACAGCATGGCCCCCAGCAATCTATTTCTAGCATTGGCTAATATTTACGGATACTTTTTGTAAATTCATTGAGAAATTTTGTAAAATGTACCACACCAGTGATATTATTCATGATCCATTTCATGACTTTACCAGCATGCTCTGGGCATGGGCCAGAATTCCCGTGGGCTTCATATGAGACAATCATATAACATTGAATATTCAAAAGAAAACACAGGAGAAGCTCCAGAAATGGGTACAGAGCATTTCCTGAGAGTTGTAATCCTGTGCTAACTGGGCAAGAGGCACTTTTTCAGTTGGTGCTCCTCTTATATTTAGCAGGGGGAGAGCAACTGCCCCCCCTTTCACCCCAGCACAGTGTCTTTTCTGGTGGCCGTTTGCTGGTGTTCTTCTGCATCTTTTTTAGATTGTGAGCCCTTTTGGGACAGGGAGCCATTTAATCATTCGATTTTGTCTGTAAACTGCTTTGTGAACTTTTTGTTGAAAAGCGGTATATAATACTGTTAATAATAATAATAATAAACAAGAGTGCGATGGATGGAACCCCATTTAAGCAATTTTGATTATACTAGATGGTACATGGTACATGGAAAGGATGATAAAGTACATGGAAGGATGATAATGATGACACAGCACTTGCAGCTGCAGCCATTGGAAATGAAATACCCACAGTAGCCTAATTCATGAGGAGATGGCCAGTTACACCACAATTTTACTCCCAAACAGAGATATTACTTAGTTTCCCTGGAAGCTCACAGCTGTGACATACTGTGCCCATTAAAGATACAGGCAAGTTGAACATGCTGCTTATAAAATATTTATCCACAGTTTAACACATTTTAAAGTGTGTTTCTTATCAATGACTTGAGTGCAAAGCCATGCTATGCAATCACAAGCTTGCAGCACCTATATTCTACTATAGCATATTTTGCATAGCCACTAAAAATCATGGTGGTGCTATATTCTGTTTGATTGTTTTCAGCAGTCTTGTTACAGTCTGTTTTGAGTATTTTCTTCACAAAACTGTGTCTTTGTGTTTTTATTATTAAACTTCTTCTTTATCCTACATAGAGCAAGCTTTGATTGTGTTTTGTTAGCTCTGAAATATCTGCAGTAAAGCAGCAATTGAGAAATGCACAAAGAACGTGCTGCAGACACGACCCAACATGCATAGTATTTCATACAGAAAACTATCTGGGACTTCTATGCAAATGGAGGAAGGCAGGAAGCAAGTGAAAGAAGAATGCAAGGTTGCTCTGACAAGGTTGCTCTGACGTTTAATGAAAATAAAATGAAGACGAAAACCTATACATATGAATTCTTCATATCCTTACCCTCACACTCTCGAAATGAATACGCCAGACAGAGTTCTTGTGGAGAATTGGTCACTTTATTTATTTATTTATTAACAAAAGACCTGCAGAGGCAAACCATAACTAGGGGTAACTTAACCTCCCCCAAGGCGTGTGGGTCCACTGGATCCACTGGAGAAGGAAATGGCAACCCACTCCAGTAACTTTGCCAAGAAAATCCCATGAACAGTACCAAAAGGCTAAAAGATATGACGCCGGAAGATGAGCCCCTCAGGTCGGAAGGTGTCCAATATGCTACTGAGGAAGAGCGGAGGACTATTCCAAGTAGACCCAGAAAGAGTGAAGCGGCTGGGCCAAAGCCGAAAGGACGTCCAGCTGTGGATGTGTCTGAGGTTGAAAGGAAAATCCAATGCTGCAAGGAGCAATACTGCTTAGGAACATGGAATGTGAGGTCTATGAATCAAGGCAAGCTGGATGTGGTCAAAAATGAGATGATAAGATTGAACATTGACATCTTGGGAATCAGCGAACTAAAATGGACGGGCATGGGCGAATTTAAGTCAGGTGACCATCATATCTACTACTGTGGGCATGAATCCCTTAGAAGAAATGGAGTAGCCCTCATAGTCAATAAAAGAATGGGAAAGGCAGTACTGGGGTGCAACCTCAAAAACGACAGAATGATTTCAGTTCGAATCCAAGGCAAACCATTCAACATTACAGTAATCCAAGTGTATGCCCCAACCACTGATGCCGAAGAAGATGAAGTTGACCGGTTCTATGAAGACCTACAACACCTTCTAGAACTAGCACCCAAAAAAGATGTCCTTTACATCATAGGAGACTGGAATGCTAAAGTAGGAAATCAAGAAATAAACGGAACAACAGGCAAGTTTGGCCTTGGAGTGCAAAATGAAGCAGGGCAAAGGCTAACGGAGTTCTGTCAAGAGAACACGCTGGTCATAGCAAACACTCTTTGCCAACAACACAAGAGGCGTCTCTACACATGGACATCACCAGATGGTCAATACCGAAACCAGATAGATTATGTGCTTTGCAGCCAAAGATGGAGAAGCTCTATACAATCAGTAAAAACAAGACCTGGAGCTGACTGTGGCTCAGATCATGAGCTTCTTATTGCAAAATTCAGGCTTAAACTGAAGAATGTAGGGAACACCACTAGACCAGTCAGATATGACCTAAACCATATCCCTTATGAGTATACAGTGGAGGTGAAGAATAGATTTAGGGCATTAGACCTGGTAGACAGAGTGCCTGAAGAACTATGGACGGAAGTTCGTAACATTGTACAGGAGGCAGCAACGAAAACCATCCCAAAGAAAAAGAAATGCAAGAAAGCAAAGTGGCTGTCAGATGAGGCTTTACAAATAGCTGTGGAAAGAAGGAATGCGAAAAGCAAGGGTGAAAGGGAAAGATATAAACAACTGAATGCAGAGTTCTAGAGAATAGCAAGGAGAGATAAGAAGGCCTTCTTAAATGAACAATGCAAGGAAATCGAGGAAAACAACAGAATGGGGAGGACTAGAGATCTCTTCAAGAAAATTGGAGATATCAAGGGAACGTTTTGTGCAAAGATGGGCATGATAAAGGACAAAAAAGGCAAGGACCTAACAGAAGCAGAAGAGATTAAGAAGAGATGGCAAGAATACACAGAAGAACTATACAAGAAAGATCTTAATGTTCCTGATGACCACGCTGGTGTGGTCACTGACCCAGAGCCGGACATCCTAGAGAGTGAAGTCAAGTGGGCCTTAGGTAGCATTACTAACAACAAAGCTAGTGGAGATGATAATATCCCAGCTGAGCTACTTAAAATCCTAAATGATGATGCTGTGAAAGTGCTGCACTCAATATGCCAACAAATTTGGAAAACTCAGCAGTGGCCAAAGGATTGGAAAAGGTCAGTTTACGTTCCAATTCCAAAGAAGGGCAGTGCCAAAGAGTGTTCAAACTACCGTACAATTGCACTCATTTCGCATGCTAGCAAGGTTATGCTCAAAATCCTACAAGCTAGGCTTCAGCAGTACGTGGACCGAGAACTACCGGACGTACAAGCTGGGTTTCGAAGAGGCAGAGGAACTAGAGATCAAATTGCCAACATGCGCTGGATCATGGAGAAAGCACGAGAGTTCCAAAAAAACACCTACTTCTGCTTCATTGACTACGCAAAAGCCTTTGATTGTGTGGATCACAACAAACTGTGGCAAATTCTTAAAGAGATGGGGGTACCAGACCACCTTACCTGTCTCCTGAGAAACCTGTATGCGGGTCAAGAAGCAACAGTTCGAACCGGCCATGGAACAACTGATTGGTTCAAAATTGGGAAGGGAGTACGGCAAGGCTGTATATTGTCACCCTGCTTATTTAACTTATATGCAGAGTACATTATGAGAAATGCAGGGCTGAATGAATCGCAAGCCGGAATCAAGATTGCCGGGAGAAATATCAACAACCTCAGATATGCAGACGATACCACCCTAATGGCAGAAAGTGAAGAAGAACTAAAGAGCCTCTTGATGAGAGTGAAAGAGGAGAGTGCAAAAGTTGGCTTGAAACTCAACATTAATAAAACTAAGATCATGGCATCGGGTCCCATCAATTCCTGGCAAATAGAAGGGGCAGAAATGGAAGCAGTAACAGATTTTACTTTTCTGGGTTCCAAGATCACTGCAGACGGAGACAGCAGCCATGAAATTAAAAGACGCTTACTCCTTGGAAGGAAAGCTATGGCAAACTTAGACAGCATAATAAAAAGCAGAGATATCACCATGCCAACAAAAGTTCGTATAGTCAGGGCGATGGTGTTCCCAGTAGCAATGTATGGTTGCGAGAGTTGGACCATAAGGAAGGCTGAGCGCCGAAGAATAGATGCTTTTGAACTGTGGTGCTGGAGAAGACTCCTGAGAGTCCCTTGGACTGCTAGGAGATCAAATCAGTCAATTCTAAATGAAATCAAGCCTGACTGTTCCCTGGAAGGACAGGTACTAAGGCTGAAACTCAAATATTTTGGCCACCTAATGCGAAGAGAGGACTCTCTGGAGAAGACTCTGATGCTGGGAAAGATTGAAGGCAAAAGGAGAAGGGGAAGGCCAAGGATGAGATGGTTAGACAGCATCACCGATGCAACAAACATGAAAATGAGCGAACTCAGGAAGATAGTGGAGGACAGGAAGGCCTGGCGGGATATGGTTCATGGGATCACGAAGGGTCGGACACGACTTAACGACTGAACAACAAAGGCGTGCGGGTACTGGTTGGGGGAAATGGTCCTAGCCGATTACCTCCCCCTACTTAATCTGGTGTCCAACATCCTGGCTCCAGGCCCCCTCGGGGCCAACCCCCATAGGGGGTCGAGACAGTGGAGCAGGTCAGGTACCCATACTAGCTGTGCCATTGATGGGCCTTCCCCGCTCCAGCCAGGGGGCTTGCCAGCCACCTCATTGACCCGGCCAAGTGACATCACGAGGGGTCTGGCTCAGCTCCTGACCTTGCCGACCTCGCGATGCACGCCGGGACCCTACCAGGCTACCTACCCATTCCCGCACGCCACCTGCCAGCCAGGTGACCCACTGGCTAGAAGCTCCACTCCCAGAAGCACAGTCTGAGGTAGGCCAATCATGAGCCAATTTATTGGCGGCCAAAAATTCCTACCTGGCCTCGATAGGCAACCGGCTATTCCCAGACTATGCCCAGGGAGGGAGGGGTTGCTTCCCAGGCGGCGAATGAGGGAGCCGAAAACATGCAGCGTATTTCCCTCAGGCACCGCCTATCCCCGTGACTCCCCGTGACAGGAGGCTGGGCCTCTGAACTCAGCCAGGTGCACCTCGCAGGGGTGGGGCAAGGCTCCCGAAATGCGAGGTGCGTCTCAGGATAATTCTACCATGCTGTTCACCCACTCCAATCTAGACAGTACAAAGAGTTACATGTATTATTTCTCCTGGTAGGCTGCCTGATCACCTATGGGTCTCCTCAGACCTACACCAGCTAGATAGCTGGTGCATGTCCATGGAGAGCCACGGGATGTGGTGGGCAGAAAAATGGGGAATAATATACAATATGCATGACTGCTGCCGATCTACCCCCTCCCTCCCCTGTCACACAGCCTGTTTCCTCTCCCAACATACCCTGTTATACTTCCTCCCTGCCCATGGCCTGCCCTTACTGCCAACGTACCAGTACCTGCGGAGCTTCCTGGAGCACCGCACCTCTTGCCATTTGTGGCAGTGGCCTCACAGTGCACAACAGTGGCCCAGCTTTTGCACCGCCATAAAGGCCCTTGCCCTGCTGGAATGCTAGTTCTGGCAGCGCAAGGCCCCAATTGGGGCTTAAATGTAATATGATCTCTATAAGTAGCCCCATACAAGAGCCATGCTGCTGCATTTTGGTGTCATAGTGATGGGAGATGAAAATGCATTCTGCATAATAGCTGAAGTGTTCTGAATTTAACTGAGGCGCTCTGTTGATTGAAGACACCAGATACAGTAATATGGAAAGACAGCAAGGAGAAGGTTGCGATGGTCTAGCTGTCAAGCACAAATTCCTAAATTCTATCCAGTGAATCCTCTAAGTTATGAGAATATTAAAGAACGTGAGTGTGCGTGCCGGCTTGGGCAGGTTGAGAAATCTGCCTTAGCTCAGCACAAGGTGGAGTCTGGTCATGACATTAGATTTGAAGAGACTACAAAATTATGCCATGAGAATAATTACAGGGCCAGGTTGAGCTTAGAAGCTATAGAAATATTTAAACATTGGTCCCAGGTCCTGAATCGTAAGCAGGAACTTTCTTTCATTAATAGGATTTGGACTCCTGCAATAACTAAAAACAACATACAACAGAAATAGGTTTTATTAACTTTTATTAACTGTGTCGCTCAGGTCTACCACCAGGGGCAGTACAACAAGGTTAAGTAAGGACAAGTCTCGGTGAGTTCATGGCTTCCGTTGTTAATTGCTTCAGCCGGTAAATGCGCACCAAAATCCTCTTTAAAAGTAGCAGGACTGCGATGTGTGTTTTCACCATCTTCCTGCCTACTTAGGCTTTGCTTCGCATTTGAAAAAGATCATAGCTGATGAACGAAACGTCATGCCTGAGAAGTTTTGAAATGTTTTTATTGTATCTTAATGTGGATTTTTAAAGCAATTTTAATCACAGACGTGATTTTAATCTGATTTGTAAAGTCGCTGGCATTTTACAATTTTTACATTTTATAAACATATTTTTATAACCCTGAATCCCGAAGATGTCTCGTTCTATTTATGAGAATATGACCCTTTGTTTACTGATAACTGTACTATAATACAGCATATGGAGAAAATATGTATAGCAATTAAAATTTTATCTTGTATGTGGAGCAACCCCCCTCCCCCCCCCAACAAAGCAAACAGTCAGTTGACACATAATGGGATTCGGTCTCTCATTCATGCTGAAGGTGATGCTATTTCTTATTAGTGACATCTGGCATGTGGATCTGACGGTAAGGGACATAGAAGCCAAGCTATGAAGATGTTTCATTATATGAAAGGGAACCTTGTCAAAATATTTTTCTCATGTCAAATAATTATTCATCATACATACAGGTAATCAATGTGATAATTAATTGGCCAGTTTAATAACACGGTGTATGTGTCAAATCTCTCTTAATCTTCAGCAATGCTCCATTGGTTTCCATCAGATTCTCCCGTTGGAAGTTTAAATTGAATTATCTGGCATTTTACATGTGGAAACTGTCACTGAGATCCATAAGGTCAAACCAATCTTCTCTTGAATGCTTAGTGTACATTTAAAATTGGAGGATGACTTGGTTTCAAGCAGTGACACTTGTATGGTAACGAATAGTCTCAGCTTCTTTTTTCTGATGGAACATTTCGTTTCTGAGAATTTCTGCAGGACAACTGTGGTATTGTAAATATAACAGAGAAGCAGTTACCCTTGCCCTTTATGTTCTTTTCATTTAGCTGGCTCCCCTACCATAATATATTACAGTCTTTATGTACAAATTTGAGAGCTAACAATAGAAGAAAGATACATATAAATATACACACACACCCCTACCTGCTGCAGGACATACTGTTATTACAAACTGGGAAGAAAGAATACGGTTCTGACAATATGATTGTTATTCACAAGACATTTATGAGATTTAAGAGAAAGTGGAAATGTTGCAGAAAGGTCTTGGTGGGTATTTCAGCACAAAAGAGTTCATGATAATAAGACTGGCACTTGCCATTTGTTACCCTCTATTTTTTGCTCTGAAAGAATTCTAAATAGCTGCTCGGCTCTCCTTATGGCTTGGGTCACTATCTGTTTTGGTCAACTGCACTGTGCTAAAATGGAAGTGGTGTTTGTTTTAACAGTTGCTGTTCATTCCAGATAGAAAGAAATATGTAGCAATAAAAGTTTAAAAGATGAGAGCTCCATTTCACCCTCAGTGACACATGCATCTCTTTGGGAGGACACAGATACAGGGGTGAGAAATCTGGTGACAACTTCTTTAGACCTGATACTTTGTTTACTATTTCTTTTAGTTTACTGATGATTCGGTATTAAGGGCAAAGTGATAGTAAAGGCAAATTAAGTACGGTAAGTCTGCTTAAGCCAGAGCTACATTATCTGAAAATTAGTGTTAGACACATTATTAATAGTGACAGCTGCCACCATCTCTTCCCTCTCTTGATTGTTCTCCAGCCTCTGGAGAGAAAGATGGAAAGGGGAAGAAATGCCAGAAGAAGCTTCAACCACGGCCGTCATTCCTTTGCCTTCTTGGTCATGCTCCAAAACCAGAGCATGGTCAGCAATATAAATGAGAAAGGGATGGTGGCAGTGGTTGAAGTTCCTGCTGGATCTCAGCCTCCAGAAGCTGGGCAGCACAATCCTGCCTAACTATCCGGCAAGTTACCCAGGGCTGCCCGCCGGATCCTATCCCCGTTCTACTCAGGGATACGTTCGTCCCCTTTCCCCGGTGTAAACCGGGGAAGGCCCTATTTAGCTGGCAGAAGTAAGAGGAGGCCATGTAAAGGCTGTGCCAGCTGGGAGGGAGACATGGGATATGGCAGCCTCCATCCACACCCCATCCTGGGCCGGCTTGGCCAATGGCCTCCTTGGATTTTCACCAGCTATTTAGCTATTTAGGTGGGCTAGCCTTGGCAGGTGGGCTAGCCCTGGCAGCATTTCTGATAATTAAGTTCACTGGCATGGTTTATAAATACTGTTCTGGAATGTAGGGTGAATAAGTGACTTGGACATACTAGGAAGTCAACATTTTGTTTTGGACCACAACTTCGTTAATCAGGAGCCCTAATATATAAAGGTAAAGGTATCCCTTGACAATTAAGTCCAGTCGTGTCTGACTCTAGGGAGCGGTGCTCATCTCCGTTTCAAAGCCGAAGAGCCAGCGCTGTCCAAAGACGTTTCCATGGTCATGTGGCCGGCGTGACTCAACACTGAGGCACATGGAACGCTGTTACCGTCCCGCCAACACGGTACCTATTAATCTACTTGCAATTTCTTGCTTTTGAACTGCTAGGTGGAACTCCTTGCCACAGGATGTGGTGATGGCACCTGGCCTAGATGCCTTTAAAAGGGGTTTGGACAAATTCATGGAGGAAAAGACCATCACAGGTTACAAGCCATAAGCAACCTCCTGGTTTTAGAAGTGGGTTTTCTCTGTGCCAGGTGCAAGGGAGTGGCGACTGGACACAGGTATCTTGTTGTCTCGTGTGCTCCCTGAGGCATCTGGTGGGGCCACTGTGTGACACAGGAAGCTGGACTAGATGGGCTTTTGGCCTGATCCAGCAGGGCTCTTCTTATGTTCTTATGTTCTTAGGTTGGCAGGAGCTGTCGCACGGATTCGAACTGCCGACCTTTCGAACGACAGCTCAAGATACAAGAATGTGTCTTTTGAAAACAATTTGTAAGTAGCCTTGCTGTTCCGAATTTCCTGGACAGATGCTGCAGCATGAGACAGATTCTACAACAAACACTAGGTCCAAGAGAACCGCCATAATTAATAGCACAGGTAGTAGTAGTAGTCTAAGGAACACTATCACTATGTTGATGGCAGTAGCAGTCTGTAAGTCTGCTACTACTAACCTTACTATTTCTGCTACATTTAGCAACAGAATTACTATGTGACAGTAGAAATGGCAGAACCCATGGTCAGGAGATTAGTACAGTGAATTTATAAATCTATGGTAATTCTAACACTGCAATGTGAAAAACCTGGAAAATATAGCAGTGTTTTCAGACCAGTTGTGCTTAAAATGCAGTACATCAGGAGTAAAAGTGCATGCTGGCAATGCATCTAGTCATTTAAGAAATGATTACCAGATTTGCCCTAGATTATAGTGGTCATAAGCTGAAGGATCTCTCTGGACATACACAAAAGAGGCTGAAAATAGACTGCCTGAAGGACAATGGATGGATCATTTGTCAGGTCCTTGGAGGATGTGACTGCAAGGTCAAGGACATGCTGAAGATAACTTCCTTTGCCTCATGGTTAGATAGCTCCAGTCAAGGACTGTTAGGACAAGCCCCTGTCCTTGTCACATACAGAAAGATACAGCTTCTGAAGCCTGGGGTTCAAAGCATGTTTGTCTTTCTAGATCAGTGGCAAACCTCATTAAGAACTCCAAATAAATGAATTTGTGCAAAAACGTATTTGTGGTTAATGCAGCTACTGTAGTAGCTGGGCAGCACAGTATTGATATGTTGAATCGTTTGAGTGGATTGTGAGTGTCGGAGTTTGTGATTACTTAACCATTAGTCAGAAAATTCTCTCTAGTCCCAGCACTTTCCAGCATTTAATTTGATATGCATCACCACTACACAATACAGAGTTTTAGTAATTGGTTGTGTGTGAATAAAATATGATTGGAAGTGTTTAATTATATATGTGATCATGTGTGTGAGAGGGAGAGAACAAAAGTCATCTAAAAGAAACACAATACACTCAGGGGAAATGAAATACAAAGACATTGCTTAGAGCTAAAACCATAAAGTGTGGGGCATTTGTGTGATTTGTCACCTCTGCATTAGCCACTGACTCAAAGCATTAATGATAAAAGCAGATAATAACAGTGGCGTCTGCTAGCAAAGGAGCCATTACAATTGGGTAAATAATAGACACTATAAAATGGTTTTAAACTTGTGTTTGCATAACAGCTCTGTGATCTTGTGCCTGGTGGCTGGAACTGGTCTTTTTTTGGTATATCGTATATTAGCCCTTCAAAGCATGAGTCAATTTAAATTAGCTAGTTTAAAAAGTGGTGGATTTAAAAGGTCTGACATATATGGATAAAGAATGGAAGGAGATATCATAACCTAGGGCCAGAGGCATCACTAGGGTTTGCATCACCTGGTGCAAGAGCTCATCACGTCACCCCACTCATGTCATTAGGGTTGGTGTCACTCAGTGCAGTAACTCATGGTGTCACCTTCATTAACTTTATTTATTTTAATATATAAAAGTACAGGTTACGCAACAAATCAGTAACCAACAAAAAACCAGTGGCCAACTTGATGACACTCACACAACTGAATAGTATTCTAGTATTAGATATGATATATAGAAATGTTAGTAGATGTCATACTAACATCTTATTGGTTCCATGCTGTCTCATAATAACACCTCATTGGTTCTCAGAACAATCAGTCTCATTGATCAGTTTTGAGTTAAGGAAATCCACTTTTTGTTACTTAAGGCAGTTGTGTTTTCTTTTTCTGGGTATTTGCCCATAACTTTTGATACAATACAGATATTTCAAAACAGTTTGTTTCATTACATTCTGCATTATATTACCTTTGTCCTCTCACTCTGGTTGGTCGGATGAGCAAAAAATCCAATATATGTTAGGGGGTTCTGAAAGATTGTTTACTTGTCTGGTTGCCAAATTCATAAATCTAGTAATTCAAATCTGACGGAATCTTCCATTTTTGAGTTCTGAGATTTAACTTGATATTATGGGGGTGACTTGGTATGTTTAACTATGTGGGTGGGTAGGGAATGTGAACTGCCGTTAGGGGACTTTGATGTCGATGTTTGTTTTGAAATGTTTTGTTGTGTATTGTATTTTTTGTGTGTTTGTTTATGCCAATAAAGGTTATGGTATGGTATGGCATTATATCACCTTTCCAATGATATATGAGTGTTTGCGGGGGTGGAGCCAGCAGCAGTGGCTATCCAGGGGATCGCCACTGCCGAAGCTGCCCCCAAACCACCATTGAGGCACTTACTGGGGCTTGGGGGAGCTCGTCCCCTTCCCCAAGTGTAAATGGCACTGGGGACTATCGGCATCCTCGGATTTCCACCAGCAGAATTGGTGGCGGGAGTTGGAGGAAGCCATGTAACTACCCAGCCACACGGCAGGGTCAGGATACGACCGAAGCCATCCCCCGCCCCTCCCGGAGCGGTTTGGCCTATGGGCCCCCTCCCTTTGCCTTCGACCCTCCCCCCCTGCCCGTTGGATCCTTCCCTGGGTCCGGCGGCGGATGGGTGAGGGCTCTGGCGTTGGAGCAGGGGAAGCCGGCCTTGCACCGGCCATCCCTGCTCGAAAGTAGACACAAACGTGCCTTACGGCTTGTGTGTGTGTGTGTGTGTGTGTGTGTGTGTGTGTGTGTGTGTGTGTGTGTGTTCCTTATATAGTGAGTATCAAAGATATAAATATGGAAGCTTCTAATAGGGTGGTAACCTACATTCCTGACAGAGGTTCTATGCATTCCACAACTGTGTAAGGTCTCACATCATCCATCTCAATCTCATTTTTTTTTCCTACATGTGATCCTCTTCACATCTCTCTCAAAGTGCTATATTCAGCCCCAGGGGTAAGCCTAATGCTGAATGAAAAGGAAAGCTTTGCTGTAGAGCTTTGCCAACTTCACTTGCACTATCAAAAGCATGGAGATGAAATTGACACGGTTCTTTTTTAAGATTATGGGGAGCATGAGCTGCTGTGCATGGTGAGGGGGCACACGACCTTCAGAATAATAACTTCTTTTAAAACCCTGAAAAATGAAAAGGTCTGTGAAATGCAAGTGACTGGGGTAATGGAATGGGGATGGGTGAGGAGAAGAGGTTGCTTTGCTCATGCCTACAAGTTGTTGTTGCTGTAAATATAATAATAATAATAATAATTAATAAAGGAACAGATGAACAATCTTCTACATAACTGGTATAGCAGTGGAACAATCAGCTTCTAAACATTAAATACTGTAGTTATTGAAATTCTCAAAATAATGAGGACACAGAGAAGACATTTGTCTTTCATTGCTGATTTTACAACAACTGTTCAGTTTGTCCATGCAACAAATTTTGCAAGTCTTTCACTCTGTGTGTGTGTGGGGGGGGCTGGGTGTGAGCGAGTGTGTGGGTGTGTGCGCGCATGCACATGTGTGTGCAGAAAAGATGGGTAAATAGACACTGTTATAATGTTTGTTTATATATGTGTCAACATTTTACAGTTGATGAAGAGACGGTTAAAACACACAGATTCTTCTTACCATTCTTTTACAAGGTTAAACCTTTGTACTTAACAGCAGCTTGAGGTTTACCTCTTTTCTTATTGTCTCCATGACACTCAGGCAGACATAGTCCCCCAAGCACTTGTTCTTGGAATACAAGTGCTTCCCCCCCCCCCCCAAGTGACAGATTATTGTGGGTTGAGTGCTTGGAAAAATGTGATTCCCTTGCCAGAGAGAAGCGCTACTTTGAAGAAAGCTGTGTTGATCCCCAGAAACAACTGAATAATGGTTGCAGATTTTTAGGCTGTCTCAAATTAGAAATTGCTCCTTCAGCTAAGACTCTAGTCTTCTGTTTTGATCTCCAAGAAGAGAATGGGAATGACCAAACCCTTAGATTCCAATCATTTTTTTTCCTGTGAGCTGCCCAGCTGTGCACTGGCATCACTCGAGGTGAGGCAGAACGGTAAGTTCCGCACTGTGCTAACCTCCGTTTACTCCCCGGTACGAGGCGGCCCCACCCCTTCGCTGTCAGAGCCATTCAGTGCGGCGAAGGCAACGCACAGGGAATCTACTGCACATTGCCTTCGCCACACTGAATGGCTCCGACTGCGAGGGGACGGGGCCACCTTGTGCCGAGGAGTAAACGGAGGTTAGCACAGTGCGGAACTTACCGTTCCGCCCCACCTTGAGCGATGCCACTGCAGTTGTGCATCTGTTATAGAAGTCCCATGCAGCTGAAAAACGTTGTCATGCACCTATCTCTTCCCTTTGTTCTCTTATCTCTCTCTCCCCCCCCCCCCCCCCGCAGAACAATGCAGATGGATGCAGTGGAACCTACTTAACCAGGGAGGGAAGACAGTTATGTGTGCAGATCACTGATAGAAAATATGCTTTTATCAGCTTCTATTCCCCCCTTCCCCCAACACCAAATCAGCCACCTTAGAGAGGGAAGCCAGAAATGCACACTGTGCAGATCACTGATAGAAAGATACTACAGTGCAGTTTTGTTTGCACCATCTTCCAAAAGGATATTGTGGGAAAAGGTTCAAGCAAAGGTGCCTGGAAAGGCTACCAAAATGATCAGGAACTTTTTAGTAAGGAAGGTGGGGTCAGAAACTAACGGCCCAATCCTAATGAGCCTGAGCGGCAACAGAACTCTCTTTCGGCTGACACTATCAGTGCAATCCTGTGTAACCTTGCACCGGTGTAACAGTAGATGCACCAGTGTAACAGCAGACGCACCAGTGTAAGTGCACTTACACTGGTGCATCTGCTGTTACACCAGTGCATCTACTGTGCAAGGTTACACAGGATTGGAATATGACCATTATAAGGCAGTCAGCATCAGCCGTAAAAGGCGCTCCAGCAGTGCACTGAGTAGCGCACTGCTGGGATGCTGGTGGGAAGGCTGGAGCCTTCCTGCCCATGCCAGCAGATCCCCAGCCGCCCACCAAGGAAGGTAAGGTGGTGGGGGAGGTGGAGAGGGGGCAGGGAGAGTGGAACGGAGACAAGGAAGGGGCAAAACTGGGTGGATAGGGGAAGAAATGGGGCAGGGAGGCTGTAGGAGTGGGTGGATCCAGTGTTGATGATCCTATCCCCTTTTCTGCAGCCTCTCCTCACACTTGCACTAGCAAAATCGCTAGTGTAAGTCCAAGGAGATCCATTGCAGAGCAGGAGGCTTATGGAGGTGTAAGGGGATTTAAATCTCCTTTTGCCTCTGAAACCTCCCAGTCTTCCCCCTCCCCACTGGATACCAGTGGGGGGGGGGAGAGGAAGGATAGGATTGAGTTATAAAGGAGGAGAGAAAGATAGTGATTTAATGGGGAGGAGATGGGGAGGAGAAGAGGGCAGATTGGGCCCTCAAAGGGGGTATGTTCAGTGGTGGCAGTGCCCACTGAATTCTAACCCCCTTCCTGTACCTGATCCACCTTCATGGGTCAATGCAGAACTGTGCCAGTCATATAACTGGTGTAGGTCCACATTGACCCATGGAGGCAGCTGAGGCTTACCCCAGGGCAAGGGAACAAATGGTTCCTTACCATGAGGAGGCCTCCAGATGCCTCCCCCACAGGAGTCAATGGATGTTGCACAGGGAGTTGTGGTTAATTGGGTTGCTAGACTCTAGGCCGTCTAGAGACTGGGAGTAGGGGGTTATTCAGAGTTTGGGTAATGTTTCTTTAAAATAAGTTAACCGCATACTTATTACATAGTTTTTTTTATTATGCCTGATAAACATGTAAACATGCCACCTGACCGTCTTAGTTGTGATGCATGAGCTGCCTAGTGGTCAGACTGGCCATTGCCCATTTCTCAGATCGTTAACTGCTCCGCACATTAGGTGAAAAAATATTAGAGGGAACATTGATTCCAACGACATAATGATAACCTTTGAAAAGGACTGCAACTTAGCCAGAGCTGCACTGATGCTTCTGCTGCTGTTCAATAATAGCTTGTGGTTTTCAAGCCTCAAAGACTGCTCTCTGAACCCTCACATAGCATGAGATGACTTTGTAAAATACTTTGCACCACCAATAAACCTTAACTCTGTATATCTGGTACTCACCTATCAGTCTTTTGTGTACACTGTTGCATTTGTAAAGCCTGTTTTGTTTTGTTTTTTAAAAAAGGACAAAATGTTGATTCCAAACAGATCTGAAAGAGGATGCCTGTGATGAAGGAATATATCTGGCATGACTCTATTTGCCTCTCATCCTTATTAGTACTTCTGATAGGAAAGGGACACAACAACAAATCTCTGAAGGGGAAACATTACCAGACTAGTGGAAGCTATTTGTTCAAATAATGAAAAAGTCCTGTTTATCTGAAGATATTTGAAAAATATGGTTATTTAACAGAGCTTTCTCCTAGATAAAAATAAAAGTTTTCTTCCCCCTCCCTCCAATTTATTGATGTTTAGGTACAATAAATACAAGCCATTATCTCCTGAATGGAATTAGTAGCAAATGAAAACTCTGCCTGGGAATGCTGTAAGTCAGTGTTAGCCACACACATGCACTTTGAAATACAGCCGGCAATGTCAAAGATAGTCTGGCAAAAAATAGTCTGTCCCAGCTGCACAACCTGTTTTTTTACCAGAGAACCAAGGACCTTCTGGAACAAAGGTCCACCAGTTCATCAGAGATTCCTCACTTCTTCCTAAGTCTGCAAAAGGTGGTTATTTCAATCTGAGATGAGTGATACATAGTCATTTTTATACTGTATGTCGTATCTGGAATGCAATTTCTGTCTCCTCTTTCTTTGACAGCTATGGACTCCTCCCCTTTCTTTCCTTCTGATAGGACTTTATATCGTTTTCATGCTGTGCTGACCTGGTTTCCCTTTCTCTCCACACACTCCTGCAACTTTCCTGTACTAAGTCACAACACAGGTGTGGTGTTTTGTTGTTGTTTGACATATGTGGGATGAGATATGGCAGTACTTTATTTCACAGCAGGCCTTCCTCAAGGGATTATCCCTCATGGGTGAAATGATTGTGTTCTCCCCAGTTCTGGATTAGATACTTTAGGAAGGAAATATTTCATATTCATTACTAACATTAATCTTTCAAGGTGCCCCTCTGAATAAAAATCCATTGTTATATATAACCGATAGAGACACTAATACATGTATCTAATATAATTGTGCTTCCAGCAGATGTATCTGTTTTGTTGTCTAATGTTAGTTTTGCAACATAATGCCCTTGAATGTTTCATTATATTATGGGTTACATTTTCACCGCAGTAGGTGGACATGCTTGTCTACTTTTTGTTAATCTTCATGATGATGTAATTGCATATAGTCAGTTGCCATGTAAAGGAAAACCTATTTACTCTTGAAAACAAAATTACACAGAGGGAGTTGGACTAGCTAATGAACAACAAGTGTAGGTCCTGAATGACTGCAGAACATAGATCAAAAAGAGAGCTTAAAAAGTGAAAGCTTGTAACATGCATTTGTGTTGAAGGTCAAAATAAGATGTGCTCCTAGGGCAGTGCCAAATATTTGCAGCTAATCGTTTTAGTGCAAAAGGATATCTTTAGTGGGTCCCAACATGATTATCCAATGTCCACCTTGCCTCTTTCACACTAAATTTGGAGTGTCTCAGCATCATTTAATAAGTACAGTATTACAAAGCTATTACCTAACCAGTCACTTGATTCTAACCACAGAAAAGATCTTGGCTGCAATTCTATATACACACTTTTCTAGGAGTAAGCTCCATTGAACATAATAGGAATTACTTCTGAGTAGACATGCATAGGATTGCACTGCTAGTGTGGTTTTATTTAAATTGTGTCTGAGCAGCAGTTGAGTGAAACTGTAAAAACACTCATTCTGGAACACTTGCTATATAACCACTGTGACATGCTGTCACCTGAATGGTGCTCAGGAGGGAAACCTGAATTTGGTGGAGAGTACAATTGCACAGCTGCACAGCCACACTACAAACACTTTAGGTCCCCTTGAACACCCCCAAAATTCCACATCCTTGTCCCCGTTAGTGTCTGCAAATAGGGTTGTTAAGTGAAAGGCTATTTAAGTCGCGCCCTATTTTTTTCCCCTCCTCTCCCTTTTCTTGGCACACATTGGGATTGGGGTGTCCAAGGGGTGGGGACAGCATGGCGGCAGCAGCGGCAATTCTGGGGATCGCCGTCACCGTGAAAAAGTTTTAAAATGCCATTTTCTGGCTTACTGGGGGTCCTGGAGGCCTCTGAAAGGTTCGGGGAGGTCTGTGCTACCCTCCACAGGCCCGCCTAAGCTTCAGATCGCTGCTCTGCAGCGATTTACAAGTGGTCGTAAATTGCCACAGAGCGGCAATCTGAAGCTCAGGCGGGCCTGTGGAGGGTAGCGCAGGCCTCCCTGAACCCTCCAGAGGGCTCCAGGACCCCCGGTAAGTCAAAAAAATGCATTTTAAAACAATTTCCGGAATCGCTGCCACTGCTGGCCCTGCCCCCTTAAGCACTCAAAGGTCTCTCGGCCTTGCGAGTAGAACTTTGAGAAACGCTGCTATACAGACTTTCTTGGGAGTAAGTCCCATAGGATACAATGGGACTTACTTCTGAGTAGACATCTATAAGATTCTGCTGATAGTCATTAACAGCACAAGCCTATGCATTTCTACTCAGAAGTAAGTCCCATTGTGTTCAATAGAGCTTACTCCCAAGAAAGCATGTATAGGTTTCAACCTAAGTCAAGAAGATCCTAAAATCTCCAGGATTGCTTTCAGTAGTCATCCAGAGATTGATACCGATTCTTTGAGACTACAGGCCAATCTGGAAGAGTTGGCAAACCTAATAGAGCCCTCTACAGAAATGAATTTTAGTGAGAAAGAAGCAATGACAGGTAAGCAATAGGATTACTAATGAGTGGGGAGAAGAAATTTTTTAAAGAACCCCAGTGTGTGAAGGGTACATAATGAATTGCTACTGCAAACCCAGACAACAGATACTATTTGACTCAGCATTCCAAGCACCTTACAGCCCAATCCTAACTGACGTTCCAGTGCTGATGCAACTGTACAATGGGGTGCGTGCTGCATCCTGTGGTGGTGGGGCAGTCACAGAGACTCCTTGCGTGTTGCTTTCGCTTCCCTGAAAGGCTCCGAATGTGAGGGGGTGGGGCCGCTTCGTTCCTCTGTGTAAGGGAGGCTCCGATTTCAGCAGAACTTACAGTTCCGCGCCCCCCCCCCCTGTAGTGACGCCAGTGCACAGAGGCCTCTGTCCTCAAGGTAAGGGAACGTTTGTTGCATTGTGGCTTCATCGGTGCTAGAAATTTGGTTAGAACTGGGCTGTTAGTGTCATTTTACCTGTGGCTTCTTTCCGTTTCCAGGCTGCTTTGCTCTGTTCTGAGGACAGCACTTCAAGTCTTACTGTTGAAGCCCCACATGATACTTCTTCCTAGAGATCTTTCTTGGGGGAGCACTGAAATGGACATCAACACTCCTTTAAGCTTTTTATTGCCAGCCATTCAGAAATGTCATTAGGGGTGGGGCAGGGGTTCGAGGGCACAAGTGGCGGAGCGGCCAGTGGCACGGGCGGTGTACTTGCCTCCAGACCTGTAGCCCCCTCTGCTGCTTGGTTCTCTTCGTGCAGCCATTCTCGGCTGCAAGATTGGCCCTTCCACCCGCCCGGGCATCGTTTGGCTCCAAAAAGGAGCCAAAAAGTGCCGGGGTGTGTTTTCGCGCCGCTTGTGCGCAAAAATGATGTCATGTCCCCCAGGGGGTGGGGCACGTGGCATCACAGGGGGGTGTCACATCGGCCCCCCCACGGGGAGTGTAGGAGCATCACTGCAGCAATTTTTCTCAACCTGCTCTCTGCACCTGCACTGAGCTGTGCTTCTTTTCTCTGTGGTCTTTCATTTTGGAAACTAACTGCCCAATCCTATCCCCCCACCATTGGCGTCAATGCAGCTGTGCTGGTAGAGCACACGCTGCATCCAATGGTCAGGGAGGCGATTGGACAGCCAGAGGGAAGTAAGCAAAACTATTTTTTTACTTACCGCCCAGTAGGCTGCTCTATTGCCTATGGGTCTCCTCAGACATACACCAGCCATTTTGCTGGCATAAATTTGAGGAAAGGGCTGGGGTGGCCTGGGAAAGAGAGGTGCCTACTGGTGCCACTGAGATCCACTCTCTCCCTCTGTCCCCCCTCTCCACCCATGATGCGCCTCTGCCACCATGGTGGCTTCTGGAGCCACGGCTGCACATGCCACGCTGCTGCCCATTTGCAGCATAGGCCTGGAAATGCACAGTGGTGGCCCAGCATTTGAGCCTTGCACTGCCAAAATAGGATTGGGGCTTAAGTTGGGAAATGCTGACCCAGAAATTGTCATCAGACTTTTGTCAGACTTGATCTTGCCCACTCTGATCTGGTCATGGATACATCGTCGTCGACGTTGACGTCATTGTTGTCCAGGAATCTCCTGAACCTTATTCGGCAAACCCCATATACACTGTGATAGAGAAGACTGGCCGTTATTTTTAAAAGCTTGGGACAAAGATGAAAACTGCTCTTAATTTTGAGGGTTTTATTTTGAGTTATTTGAATGAACTCCTGTTGGCTCTCAGTAGTTATTCTGTGGCTCTCATAAGCATAAATTTCTTGTGATTAAGCTTGAAGAACTAGTGACCTTTCCCCATAAACAAGCCCTACTAACAAGGATACTTTTCATAACATGACTAATCTTCAACATTCCATATAACTTCCATTCAGTCACCATGTTCTAATAGATACAGCCCCCATATCCACTGATTCACTATCCACGGTTTCAGTTATCCACGGATCGTGGGGAAACCCCCCCCCCCAGGCTTTTACTTTTTTCCCAGTAAGCTTCGTTTCTTCCTTAAAGAAACAGGAGAAGCAGCCTCTGGCTGCTTATTACAGGCAAGTAGAATGAGACTAAGTCCTAGAGAGGCTCTGCAAGGTTAACAGAAACCTTGCAGAGCCTCTCTAGGACTTCGTCTCATTCTACTTGCCTGCAATGGAGGCTGCTTCTCTGTTTGTTTTAAGGAAGAAACAAAGCTTGCTGAAAGAAAAATAAGAGCTGGGGGGGGGGCAAGCATGCCTGCCTGCAGGGGAGGCAGGGTGGGGGGGGGGGCTCAGGAAACCATGGAGGGGGTGTTCGCTCTTATCCACGGTTTCAAGTATCCACGGAGGGGCCTGGAACATATCCCCAGCGGATATGGGGGCCCACCTATAGCTTGAAAAATTAGGGAAAAGTCTGTTAAGGTCTCTTTAGATAGAAATGGTCCATGATTTCCTATAGTGATCATCTTTGTTGCATAATATTTATAGTACTTTTACAAAGAAAACTGACATGCTGATTATAATCATGAAAATTAAAGACCAGTGAGTAAAAATGAACAAAATTGCTAAGCTGAAGCATATCCATAACATTTTGAAGTATGATTATCTGATATTGCCACATGTACAAGATAATGTAAAATTGGAATTTGAGTACCACATTTCCTTATAGCTTTTCAGGGAGTGATTCCTAATTATGATCAGTTCAACACATCCTGCACAGCAGATTTGGAGAACCAGAAATAGCACAGAAGTAAAGCTAGTGTGTTAAATAATCCCACTGCTATTCTTACCTTATTATGAGTTTGATCTTTTAATAACTGAAACTGTATTTTCTTTTTAAGAAATGGTTTAGTATAATGTTCTTCCTCAGTTTTTTTGCCCCAGTTTATTCCTTCTGTGCATTAAATTTCTAATTTGCCAACTCTTTTGAGGTTTCAGATGTTTCTGTCTCTCATGTGTACTCACACAGACACAGACACACAAAGACACATTACACTGTAATTTTGTCTACATAACATTAGAGTTTGACAGAGGACTAATTTGGATCACATTGTAGGCACATCTGACCTTTGTTGAGTTGCTCTGAAAGCATCTGAAAAGCACTGCTCCTCTTGCTATCTCCTCTTGCTAGTTATAAACTGGGAAATTTCTTTGCTCTGAAAGCATCTGAAAAGCACTGCTCCTCTTGCTATCTCCTCTTGCTAGTTATAAACTGGGAAATTTCTTATTTCAACTTTTGTTATTAAGCAAACTAGCAGAGGGCCTAAATCTCACTGATGGGTTTTAGTTTCTTTAATTGATATATCTTTTTAAAAATGACCTTCTAGGAAAGATCTTGCTTCTCCACTACCATTTAGAGAAGACAATACTTCTTGAGATGGCCCAAAAGGCTGACTCTGTACAAGGTAGCTTTAGATGCATAAAGAGAAAGGAACTGAACTGGTTATTGGGAAAGAAACTCTCACAATATGGATGCTGCATGAAATACCGGTACTCTTCACATGGTGACTGCACCAACCATACAGTATTGTAGAGCAATTTATCCCTATGCTATGCTATAGGCAGTTTCATGCCAACCACTACCAGGAATGTCTAACAGTAGCATGGAGATTCTCCTTCAATGAAGGCTGTTTCAAGCGGATATGGCTAATGTAAGATGCAGAACAGACCTTGGACTGTAACAGCTGGCAGCATTAGCAGCTGGTAGCATGTGCTCTACCATTCTCCCCTTCTCCCCTTCATTCTCCCGGTGAATAGATATTCACCGGGGTTTGCAAAGGTGGGGTTGGATTGTGTTATTGATTATTATTAGTACAATTAAAACAACAAAGAGTCCTGTGACACCTTAAAGGTTAATGCATTTATTGTAGCTTTTTGTACACTATAGCTCACAGGCAGCAGCGCAATCCACCGTAAAGATCTGGGGGCAGCCCTAAGGCCACCCACTGGATCCTATCCCTGTTCTGGGCTGATCATGATCGGCCCAGAGGTCTACTCGGAGGAAAGGGATGTTTGTCCCCTTTTCCCAGTGTAGTGCGGGAAGGCCCCAATGGGCCTCCTCAGATTTCAGTCAGCTATCGAGCTGGTATAAGTCCGTGTAAGGGTCGCACCGGCCTGGGAATGGGACGGGGATATGGCAGCCACCATCCCCGCCCCTTCCAGGCTGGCGCGGCCAACGGCGGCCCTCCCTCACCACTCAGCCTGCGCCCACCGGTGGGAGACTTACCTTCCATGGTGGCCGCAGGGTCCGGAGGGCGGCAGAGTGAGGCCTGCGGCCTGCATGCTGGCGGGCCTTACTCCAAAGTAGTCTCAATCATGCTTTACGTTCGATGCTTATGGAGGATTGCACTCTTCATCAGTGAAGTGAAATCCTCTGTAGGTGAGAGAGAGAGAGACTGCCATACTATTTGATTGCTTTTTTCACTGAATGATAAATACACACACAAAGAGATAGAGAGGAGGGAAAAAGCTGCAGAATTAGTTGCAGGAGGAAATGCAAAAAGCCCCGGTCTCGTAAAGCATATAAGATAAGCATCATGACAATTCACAATTGGTGCCTAGAATTACAAGAGACAAAAAAAGCAGGAGGATAAAAACAGGAAAGAGGACATTGTAGAAAAAAAGATGTAGCATGGAACAGAATTAAGAAAAGAGGAGGGAGTGATACTTGTGCCACTATGGAATGTCATTTACCATGATACAAGACTGTAGCTCAGTTGTAAAGCACATACTTGCATATTAAAAGGTTCCAGGTTCAATTCCTGGCATTTCTAGCTAAAGAATTTCAGGCAGTAGCCTTGGGACAGAGCTCTGCTGGAGAACAGGATGCCACTTGGAATAGACAACGCTTGGCTAGCTGAATCAATGGTGTGGCTCAACACTAGACAGCTTCATTTGTTTATATTTTGTACAGACCATGTCTAGCTGTGCTAGGACAGACCATTATTTCTTATATTTAGCCTCAGTTTAAATGATATTCTTCTTGGCCTTAGTTTGAAGTTAAGGGCTTAACACTAGAGAGGGAGAATGTCAACATGTGTCACCTGCGATAGTGTGCAGGCATGCTGCCCTGTTACAAACAAGTTAAAGTTACTTGGTTTTTAAATGCAAGTAATAATTCTTATCCATGCATGCTGTATAACCAAGCACATCCATTCTGGCCCTTCCAGTACAGCAGCCAAGGTCTGATTTCTCTCAGTGCCTCCAAATCGAACCAGCCATTAAGATTTAATTCCTGTGAGACATAGTGCTCTCTCTTCAGTAAACTACTTTAAAATTAGATCAATAAATTATAGGTCATATTCTATGCTTCTGCCAATGGACACAGCTTTAGATAGTTTTTGTCCACCTGGGTCTGTCTGCCACTTGATATATAATCTGTTCTTTATCCAGTTCTACAGTTCAAGGTTTTGATGTAATTCAAGAGTTTGCATACTCCTACATCAAGACCTGGCTTTATTTTCTGTTTCTTAAATGTCTAGCATCAGCATAGTGTTGCTGAATTCAGGGATGCTGTATGTAAAGTATGCAGGGATATGGTATTTATTCCTTTCATCTAGCACCCTACAGGCCGACACATCATTAGCTCACCCTTTTGAAAAAGGATTGCAACACTCCTTCCAACCATTCCTTTGCATTTCAGCAGCTTTCTGTAGCTTCAAATTGACCTGTTACATTACATCCACAGTAATTACGGTAGTCTTCAAAACACTTTTCTTATTTCACGTGCATTGTGGGTCTTCATCCTTTTCCACCATAGAAATATAACATTTCATTTATAGTACAGTATAATCTTTTAAGGGTAGGAAATAGGGACGCCAAACAATTGTTAAAGAAAAATCTAAGCCTGTTTGTTCTTGCTGAGGTAGACGATGTGAAAAGCCACAGACCACGTTTCTTGGAATTTCTAGCAACCTGGTATAGAGAAAGTGTATCATATCCCAAGCCTGATATATGGATCCACTGCAAGGAACAGTGAATAATACTATCCCTCGTTATATAAAAGCATCCAACCAAGAAAGGCAATGATGGGAGAAAGACATAATTATCATTGAGCTCCTTCGCTGACTCCCTTGGTAATTTTAATCTTTGATAGTGGAGCACATATGGCGCAGTGTAATTTATAATGCCAAGTCTTATGAAGAACAGGTAAATAGTATGTGTTGTGATAAACTAGGCAAGTTGTATTAACAGTCAGATATAATACAATTTCTGTGAAATATGTTTGCACATGCATACATTACACATACAGATTCTTCAGATGTGTATAAGCATATTTCTGATAATGCTATGCGCTCAAAAACATTTATTGACTGCAAATAAATAACTGAAAATGCATTAGATACAAGAGAAATGATGAGTTATATGCCCTTTTTTGTGGCACATATTTTTTGTATGACATTGTGAAAGACATTAATTCTTTCAGACCTGTCTTGTAAATATTAAACAAACACATCATTTTATTGCTTCTTCAGCCATTCAGAGCTAACTTTCTATCTGCAAGCTGTACTAGTCTCTTGCAAGAACTCCCCAATCTGAAACAAAAAGTTCAAGGCCTGCTTGTTTACAGGAACAGATGCAAACTAGGGAAAATACCATTCATTCCCTAAGGGCAGTGTTTCCCAAACTCTTTTGACCAGCAGCTCCCTTAAGCATTGGCGACCATTGGCCGTGGCTCCCCATTACATTATGTTGACGCCTGCCAATTGCCATTGCACTGTTTTCCAAGAGGATTCCGTGGTACTTCGCAGCTCCCCTGGCTGGTTTCCGCAGCTCCCCTACGAGCTGTGCCTCCCAGTTTGGGAACCACTGCCCAAGAGGAATCAACAGGGGTGTCCTTGCCCTATCGCTGTTGGCACAAAGCAAGGTGAAAAGACAGAGTCCTCTCTAGGTGTAGACTCCAAGGAGAGGTGCACTGCTGGCACAGGAGGTAAGACCTGGCCTGGCCAACAAGTGTCATGTTTCATCTATAATCCTTATAATATTCTCAACGACTCTCAGGCATTGGCCTGCCTTCAAGTGGAGTCAAATTTCAGCTATGTGAATCTGATTGCAGAGCAGGCAGATGAGGGTCATCTCATTGCAGAGCAGGCAGATGAGGGTCTGAGATGAGGGTCAAAGGGGCCAGAGGCAACAGGCATGGTCAAGACAGGACGGGATGAAGTGTGGGATTAGGTAGACAAGACTTAAAAGGGATACAGATAGGAAGAGTAGTTGGGCCAGACTGAAGTGAGTACGGAATGAGACAAATAGAAGTAGGATGAGCAATCAAGTGACTTTGGTCAGACTAAGGAAGTAAGTATGGAGCAACTGCTTTACAGGGCTGGTCATGCCTATTGTTCCACAGGTTACCTGAGTTGAAGAACTCTAGTACCAGTTCTGGTCATTATATAAATGGTGCTGCAGTGCATCAGAGAGCAGGCTGATAACCCCTTCATCCTGAGAGCTGCTGTGGCAAAGCAGGAAGCAAGGTGCAGGAAACCTATTGCCAGTGTCCCAAAATGGAGACCTCCAGCATATTGCAGTTCTCTTAGCTCTTAGGGCAGGGGTGGACAACCATCCACCATTAGGGCCTCTTAAGAGTTGTGTAGAAGACAGAATCTTGGCAGCTTCAATTGCTGATGGTGCTGCTAAAGCAGCTGCACCTGCTGAAATGCCCTCACTGGACATTAAAGGTCCAGGAGCATTCATGTTGGAAGGTTGGCCACCACTGCTTTAGGGACACATTCATAGAGAAAATCATAGCATTTCAAGGATGTTCAAGACAGAAGGTAGAATCAGCAAAAATAAAGGAATATTTTACCAAGAGTATTGGAAGATCAGAAATTAATTTTAAATGAAAGGATCATGCCTAGAGAAGTGGCAGATGCGATAAAGAGAGTTAAGCTGAATAAGGCACCAGGTCCAGATGGTTTGACTGGGAGATTTTATAAATGTTTAGAAGATGTAATAAGTATTCCATTACAACAGACAATGAATGATATCTTACAAAATAGAAAAATGCCAGATTCATGGAAAGAGGCGAACATAACTTTGATACCAAAAGAAGGACAAGATTCAAGTAGTATAAAGAACTATAGACCTATATTGTTGCTTTGATTATAAGATATTTACATCAATTTTAGCGGAGAGAATGAAGAAGATGTTGCAAAAATTCATACATGAAGATCAATGTGGTTTTTTTACCAAAAAGACATTTGAGGGAGAATGTAAGAATTGTTGTAGATATGTTGGAACATTTTGATAAACGTATAGATAAGCAATTAGCATTAATATTTATAGATGCTGAAAAAGCTTTTGATAATTTGAACTGGTCTTTTTATTAGAAGTTTTACAAGAAATGGACTTCGGGGGAAACTTTAATAAATGGAGAAATTCAATTTATGTGACACAAACTGCAAGAGTATTAGTGAATGGTGAGCTGACTAAGACATTTGAAATTCAAAAAGGTACGCAACAAGGATGTCCGTTATCACTATTGCTGTTTATATTGGTGTTAGAAGTTTTGAATAGAAATATTAGACAAGATGAAAGAATACATGGTGTGAAGATTGAGAAAGAAACATTCAAGAGCCTTTGCGATGACTTGGTATTAATGCTGGAAAATCCGTTAAAAGATATAGAGTTGTTGATGAGTAAATTAAAAGAATTTGGATCTCTTGCAGAATTTAAAGTTAATAAACAGAAGACAAAAATAGTGACTAAAATATGAAGATTCAAGATCGAGTGAAACTGATGAATAAAACAGGATTTAAGGTGGAAAAAAGTTAAATATCTGGGAAGTGTATTGACGAGTATGAATTGTACACTATTTCAAAATAATTATGTTAAAGTATGGAATGAAATTAAGAAAGCTCTGTTAAGATGGGAAAGATTGAAATTGTCTTTACTAGGAAGGATATCGGTGATTAAGATGAATGTATTGCCAAAAATAATGTTCTTATTTCAAACGATACCAGTGATTATATCTGATGCACCATTTAAAGAATAGCAGAAAGACATTTCTAAATTTATTTGGCAAGGGAAAAAAACAAGGGTGAAATATAAGATCCTTCAAGATGCAAAGGAGAGAGGAGGATTGGGACTACCAGATTTGAAAGTATATTATGCAGCATGTTGTTTTGTGTGGTTGAAAGACTGGGTGTATTTACAAAATAGAAGATTATTGGAGTTAGAAGGCTCTGACTTGAGATTTGGTTGGCATGGGTATTTGTGGTATGATAAAGTGAAAGCAAATTTAGAATTTAAAAATCATTATGTTAGACATACATTATGGAAAATTTGGAATAGATATAAAATGAGGTTTTATGAGAAAATACCATTATGGGTTGCACCATATGAACAGAGGTGTCGCGGCAGCTAAGGCTGCCTGGAGCACCTCCGTGGCGCCGCCCCAAAGGGGTGGCGCCGCCGCCGGGGAGGGGGCGACTGCGTGCTCGCCCGCCTTCTCCCCCGAAAGCCCTGGAGCGTCCGCCATGACCTCAGGTTCCGAGGCCGGGCAGGCGCTCCAGGGGAATGCCGCCCGAGCCGTGGAGCCGCTGTGTCACTGGGTGGGCGCGCGCGCACGCGTGCGCTCCCCCGGAGTGCCACCCAAGCCACGGAGCCGCCCGGAGCCACTGCTCCGTTCGCTCCGCCCTCTGTACGCCTCTGCATATGAAGCACACTTTGGTGGAAGTAGCGTGCCAAAAGAGAAAGGACTACTATACAGAAATTTATTAAATTTTTCACAAGGAGACTGTACAATGAAGTCAAGAGAAAAATTAATGGAAGAAGACTTTAATTGCCAATGGTTTGTATATGCTCAAATTTTGGACAGATTTAAAGTGGACAAGAAGGCATATGGATTTGTAGAAGAAGAATCAATATTGGAGGTACAATTAAAATCTGAAGACCAGGTAATCTCAAAAATGTATAAATTGCTTTTGAAGTTTGAGACAGAAGAAGAACAGGTTAAAGAATGTACGATTCATTGGGCGAAAAATGTAGGTCATGTTATTTTAATGGACCAATGGGAATAACTATGGTTAAAACAGTTGAAATTTACGTTAAATGTTAATATTAAAGAAAATACGTATAAAATGATGTATAGATGGTATATAACCCCAAACAAATTAGCAAAAATGTATGAGAAGGTGACAAATAGATGTTGGAAATGTAAAAAGCAAGAAGGAACTTTTTACCATATGTGGTGGACATGCCCCAAGCAAAGAAGTATTGGACTCAGATTCATAAACAGATTGAGTTGATTTTAAAGATTAAGGTTCAAATGAAACCGGAAACCTTTTTGTTGGGTATGAGGGATGATCATGTAGGTGAAAAATTTCAAACTTGTTTTTATATATGATAGCTGCGGCAAGAATTTTATATGCACAATATTGGAAGAATTCGGAGATACTTTCGCTGGAGGATTGGTGGCTGAAAGTTTTGGCCTATGCTGAAATGGATAAACTTACAATTTTAATTAAGGAAAAGTTAGTTAACCTTTTCATGAATAACTGGAAACCACTTATTGATTTTTTTAAGAGAGAGAGAGAGAGAGAGAGTGAGAGAGAGAGAGAGAGAGAGAGAGAGAGAGAGAAGAACAATGTGATGATATGCAGATTTAATGAATAGAATGTGGGTGTTATTTTGGCTTAGTTGGATATTATATGTAGAAAATAGTGAATAGTATGCTAGTAGGATGTATTGCTTCGTGCTTGCTATAACTTTATGAAATATGTATTGTTTTTATGTTTATATAGGATGTTTCTGAAACTGATCCTGCAACCCCATATGTCAGACTCCTATATGACCATTCTGACATTACAAGGAGCAATGTCTTTCATCATGTTTCTTCCAGCTTCTGACTCATGCCACAAATATTCAGGTTGCCTTGGAGCCTACCCTATGTGCTTCTCTGTTCCCATCATACTGAGAGGCCACCAAAGTATCACAATCAAATCTGATGAGACAACTACATGTTACAGAGAGCCACAACTAATTGAGAACTTTGATCACATTTTTATGACACATTTTGTAAGGCCTGCCTGTTGCATTTTTAGTATGCAAGATAAAAGTGTGCAATAAAAATGTATGGTATGAAGTTGTCATAAGTGCTTTGGCTAGAAAAATGTGCTATGCCATTAAAGAGAAAACAAAATGCTAAGCTGAAGATGAAGGCATGAACACTCCAGATGCAATTGAATGCTTGCTCCACTGTGATGAAAAGGCCTGCATTGGAAAGCATTACATCATCTGCAATAATTTAATTAGAAAGTGCCCAAGAAGAGAAAAGAAAAGAATTGGAAGAGCCAAGGCACTGCGAAGGGGAAAGCAGAGATAGATGGATATGTATGTATAACAGGAATAAGCTTTGTTGTATATGCTATAGTTGTATAATTAAATATTGATTATTTAAAGTTTCTGAGAAGAAACTGTTTAGCATATTTAAAAAAATAAAATTATACCAACATTCTTCTTTCACACGTCACCTTATAAGAATAGGCCAAGTAAAACTCAATGATAGGATTCTGTAGGAAACCTCTTCCTGTTACAAATCTCTTTGTCATCGAAACACAATAGTACACTGCTATGTGCATTTTAGAGGGATAGTTAATTTAGAATGAATATAGATGACCCCTGACAATTAAGTCCAGTCGTGTCCGACTCTAGGGTGTGGTGCTCATCCCCATTTCAAAGCCGAAGAGCCAGCGTTGTCCGAAGACGCCTCCATGGTCATGTGGCCGGTATGACTCTCCTTGCCGCAGCGTGTAGCATGCAGCTGGAACACGGAGCGCTGTTTACCTTCCCGCAAGCGGTACCTATTTATCTACTCGCATTGACATGCTTTGGAACTGCTAGGTTGGCAGGAGCTGGCCAAGCAACGAGAGCTCACCCTGTCACGGATTCGAACTGCCGATCTTTCAATCGACAGCTCATGGTTCAGCGTTTTAACCCACTGCGTATATACGTTCCAGCGACGATCTTCTTCCTGCACCCGGGCACACAGCTTCTCTGTGCGCCTGGGTGCAGACTTCGTACCGCCCCCTGGAGCGCTTTCTGGAGTTTGCGCATGCGCAGACCCTCGGAGTTTTCAGGGACGTTCTGGGCATTCGCAAACTCCGGAAAGCGCTCCTGGGGGCGGTACGGAGTCCGTGCCTTGGCGCACAGAGAAGCTGTGTGCCCGGGTGCAGGAAGAAGATCGTCGCTGGAACGCCCCATAGTCAAGATAAGTGCCGCAAAGCAAACATTCACTTTAAACATCCCGGTTTTACACTTTAAATCGCCCGAAAAACGAAAAAAACAACGAAAAAAACCCGAAACTGGAGGAGCTCCGCCCCACCCCCTGAGCCCTCTGCCCTGGGGCCCGCCGCACCACCGCCCCATATCAGACGACGCCCCTGTGTGTGTGTAATATTATAATGCAGAAAAATGGCCCGGGGAAGGAAGGTTAGTGCTGGGCTCAGCCAGATTCTGCAGAACCCGTTTCCCCTCATCTCAGTCTGTGAGAGAGGATGGTTCATTAGATCAAAAAACTCAATTGATGTGTTTCCACACTGGACTCATTACTCAAATTATGTACAACAACATACACTCTCACTATCCTGATGAAAGAAGATATTTACATTTAAAAGGATATATTTAGATATTTACATTGGGACACTAAAAGAATGCAGCGGCAGCATACAATAAATAAAATGCATATTGCAATTAAATTATTTAATGTAATGACTTCCCACAATTGAATTACATAGACGGTAAATTTTAAGTTCTCTTTGAGCATATTACAGAGACAAAGAACTCCATGCTTGCTTTCAGTTCACTTAAATATGGTATGTACTGTAATGTAGCTACTGTATATTGTATTAGCCATTAACCTTGACACACGCACATATCCCTTAATTTTAAACCACCAATCTGTGGAAATGGACAATCATCTCATAGTAAAGACAAACATTCCTCCTCTTAGTTTCAAAAGCAAGATATGGAATTGCCCACATACCCCCTAATAAGACATAAAACAAGATTTGGATTAAAACTGGGCCACATTTGTTGAAATCAACCCTGCAGCAGGTCCTATGTCCAAACACTTCTCCCAAGAGGAGACAGCACACAACTGTCTATTTCCCCTTTCAATGTTCCTGTGGCTCCCTCTGTACTTCCCCCACAAGGTAACTGTCATACTGGTGACAAAATGGAGCTCCCATTTTGCCAGAATGAACTGCAACTCTGACAAGGAAACATGTTTGTGGCATCTCAGTCTGGTCTTCCTTGATTAACCCGGGGGGGGGGAGGGGATAACTAGGAGCCTAGTCCCCTTGCAATCACCTCTCCCAGGAGCCACTGACATATCCTCAAAGTTATTCCTGGCCAAAAGGTGTTCACAGCCCTTGTACATTATCCAGGCCAATATACTATCTATTATTATTGCTCCAAGGCCTGCAACCTCCAGCCTCTGGACAAGAGATGGGGTGCAAAGACGAAGACTTTGTCAGGTTATGCAGTTGTAAGTAGGATAGATATCTAGACCCCTGCTCAGCTGTTTCAGTTCCTCAACTGGCTAAAACTGTTTTCATAACATCTAATCGGCAGTAATTATTTTCTGAAGGACTCTTGAGACACTGGCATGTTTAATGCAAATTGCAGGAAGAAAAACAGCTACTCTGTAAGGCTTCCACCCTCTCCTGTTGTAGAAGTGATAGGAGTATGCAGTATACATGATGTGCACAAGCTTCCTCAATATCTGCAGGCTATCTGTATTGATCTGTATTTAAAACATCTTTCACTGCAGGTACCTAATAGTGTGTCAGGGGGGCAAAAGGTTGCCAATTTTGGATGGGATACACACAATAGATGTTCCTGTGGTTGCCACTTAGCTAGTGGCCAGAACAAGGGGGGTGGATAATTTGGTGAAATTAGTCAAGACTGAGAATGATACGTCTTCTTGTCTGTGTTTGTAACAACTGCTCCAAGAGTGGTGCCAGGATCAGACCTGTATGAACAAAGAACAGACTAAATCCCTGTTCATTATTCCTCTTTTACCCTTGTATGTCCAGTACCGACTGTAATCTTACTGGCTTACTGTCCTTTTCTCCTCACTCCAACTCTTTTCCAAATCTCCTTCCCGAAATGCCCCAGAATGACCTCCAGCAACTCTCGTAAGGCAGCCCCATAGGGCCAAAACATTTTCTACCCTAGGAGTCCAATAGAGGGCTGCACTCATTACACAACATTGCACAGGCTTCTTTTATTTAACGTCAATTGCTTATCACTGCATTTCTAGCCCCCTCCCATTCCCAGTCTAAAAACTCCCCTAACAATTTGGCAGAAACAGATCATCAGGCAGTGAAAAGAAATGGCATCAGATTGGAACTGCATAAATCCTATGGTGCCTGCCTGCTGTCTTGATCTGTTGCCTTGGCTCATATGAACAACCTTCCATATGCCAGCATGTAGTGTCATATTTCCCTTGTGATACCTGACTGGCTGGAAAGATGCCTCATTAGCTGAAAATACAAAGCTGCCTTCTTCTGAGTTGTACACTGGACCAGCAAGTTCAGTACTGCCTACGCTGACTGGCAGCGGCTCTTCAGGATTTCAGATAGAGGTAGGCTTACCATAGTCCCGGAATCGAGGTGTGCTTCGGCCTAGAGAGGACCCGAGTCACTCCCAAGAGTTCACCGCGGCTGCGCAACACAGTCGCGTCGTTGACCAAAAGCTGCGGAAGCCACGGCCCACATTGGGCAGCCGCGGTGCACTCTTGGGAGTGGCTCGGGTCCTCTCTAGGCTGAAGCACACCTCGATTCCGGGACTATGGTAAACCTAGATAGAGGTCTTCCTAACTCCACCTAAAATGAACTTGGGATCTGGTGCATGCCAATTCATCACTTTGCCACGGAGCTACAGCCCCAGCCCTCATTACAGTGCATGAGTTTATTTATAGCAGTCGTTGCCAGCCACAGAAGCCTTGGAGATAGCAACAGCAGGCCCAAACTTGCAAACAGGCAGCCTAAGGTAGACCAAGCCCTGGTGAAGACCTAAATGAACAAATGAAGGGGACACCCCTACAACAAACTCTCCCAAAGAGGAAACCACTCAGCTGCCAATGCACAGGGCTATAAGTCTCTGTGGCCCTGTGGAATGTACTACATAAATAATACGTATTTAAAAGAGTTTAATTGTAACTATGATAAGATGGGAGAGCCCCCAAACTCCAGAAAGTCTGGATTGGTCCCTTGTTCTTCTCTTGCTTCTTTTCTCTCTCATATCTGTAATATATGTTAATGAAAAACAAAAGAATATAAGGAGCAGAAGCTTCACACAACACCACGAGACACAAATCATCCTTCAGCCTTCCAAAGGCCGTTCCTGACACAACATATCTGAGATCACCCAATTGACAGTGCAATCCTGTGTAACTCTTGCACCGGTGTAACAGTAAATCCACCGGTGCAAGTGCACTTATGCCAGTGTAACTTGCCGTACGCCGATGGACACAAAACGGAAACCAGCGTAACCTATCTCGGACGCCGTGCACATGCAGTTCGGATGCAGGACAGACACTAGCATAACTCTGCCAGTGCAGGGGGCATTCCGGGGGTGTCCAAATGCCCCCAGAATGCTCCCTGCACCGGCGGACTTGCGCTGGCATCTGTCCTGCGTCTGTCCTGTGTCTGTCCTGCGTCTGAGAGGGGTTACTCTGGTGTCCGTCCTGTGTTCATCGACGTACAGCAAGTTACACTGGCATAAGTTAACTTACACCGGTGGATCTACTTTTACACTGGTGCAACTTAGTTACACAGGATTGCGCTGTGAGTCTGGAAAGGTGAGCCGGGGGAAGTGAGCAGCCAACACAGCCTCACTAGCTTCACCATCTTTCCCCTAACCACCCATTGAGGTGCTAGGGATTTCCTGCCTTGCCTCATGCAAAAAATGACAGGGCAAAGATGCCCCTGCTTTCTATACCGTAGGTGGTGAAGGGATGGAATACTTACAACATGAGTGCCAGAAGCATTTTAAATGAAGGCTACTGAGAAGGTTAGTTAGTACTGCAAATAAAAATAAAAACAGCCAAAGTCAAATTCAACAAAATGTACCCTAGAGGTTCTCCATCATAGCCTGTTTCTGGCAAGCCACTTACTTATGATAATTGCTTTAGGGCTAGATGTACAACTTCTGACTAATACTAAACACGTTTTTCCTATGAGAAGTGAGACACTGATCTCACTAACAGCATGTAAATAGATGTGGGAAATTTTCAATCCTGCATAAATTACAAAGACAAACACAGAAGAGAGAAGCTGAGTAAGAGAGAAGCTCCATGATGAGACATCTAAGTTTGAAACCAAAGTTTATTTCCATGCCTTCTGTGGGCAGCACTGGGTTGAAAATGACTGAAATTCATCCCCTACACGCTGGAAGCATCTCCCCCATGAGATTGTCCTGAAACAGCTGGAAATGCTTTTTCCAAAATGTTGGGGAAGAAGGGGGGTAATGACTTCTAGAACATTGAGAATGTTGATTACAAAAAGAAGTGAAAGAGAAGATGAGCTAGCAAGCAACCTTGTTGTATGCCTCTGATGACAAGAAAAGAATCAGTATGCTCTGTCATTGTTTTATATCTTACATTTCCCTTCCCCCATTATCTTGATGTTAGGAATGCAAATAAAAAATGTGATATCAATTCCAATGGCCTTGGGTTTGGCTTAAACGTTTTTCATCATTAACAGACCAAAGACTCTACAAATGCTGTACAACATTTTACTTATTTATTTAGTTTCCACGTCACCTGTCAATATCAATATTCTTGAGATAGTTTATAATAATAATAATATACAAAAATGTAGGGCTGAAGACACACATTTCTTGCAAATGGATGTAACAAAACCCTATAACAAATGCATGCAACAAAATGACAGTGAATTCTTCTAGGAAAAGCAGCTTTGGGAGGAGTGATTTGGAGTACAGGACCAGCAGCAGAGGGAATGCAAAACCCATTTCATGCCCATCATTTTCCTCCTGACTAAGACATGAGGATCCAGAAATGTGTTAGCTAATGTACATGTGACTGTGGGACTCTACAGGGGGAAGCTGAGATTTGAGAGGGAGCTGCAGGGAAAAGTGGTTGGTGGAAAAGGCCGAAACATTCATCTCTGCTTCAGACTGTTTTCATGTTTTGAGTCCAAAGGTGACGGCATTCTGTCTTAGTTGAACTGGCAGATCTCAGTAGGAAGAAGATGCTGTCCAGTGCAGAGAGATCTTTTTAATGAATACAAGTTGGTGCTGGACAGATATTTGCTGCTTTTCCATTTTGTGTGTGTAAAGGTGTTTTCTCCATCTATTATCTATACTGGGGTGGGGTGGAGGAGTCAATGAAAAGGTGATTTGTTTCAGAGTGAGCAAAGCTTCCGAAATTGGCATGTTACTGCTGAAAACAACTGAGTTACGAAAATTAATTGCACACTGCATATGCCATGGATGTGATTGGCTCCAACACCCAACATCATACACACTGAGGAAATGATGATTCATAATCAGACCATAACAGAATCTTCATAGTTTTTCCTCTAAAAGGACTGATACTTTGGGACCACTGAGAAGCATTATAGCTAACATGTAAAGCGGAAAAGAGTAGGGATGTTTCTACAGAGACAGTCATCCTATGCAGACATCTGATGGTGGTGCGCCTGTTGCCCCACCCCCACCCCCCAAATCTGCATAGGGACCTATTTTCATGCATCTGTAGTTGTGTGGACTCTCTGCTCATGATCTAAGCATTGGAGCAGACATTGAAAATACAAATGATGGGGCAGAGCCAGTGGGTGTAGTCCTAGGGCCATACACAAACCCTGGACACTGGTTGCCTGCATAGGGCTATTGTTTAGGAAAAGTCCAAATCAAATATTTTTGGTGATAGAGCCCTAAATTCTATTTTGTATTATGTCAAATGCTCTCCTTCTGATTTATAAACATGAAAAATAGCACAGCACACTCTGAAATAAGCACAGCAGTCTTGGCTTTTGTGAACTATACGAGTTTTATTAGATGCCATAATGTCAACGCCTGCATTACCGAGAAAGTTGATTCTTATTATCAAAGCTTCTAAAATGACAAAAAGAGCCAATTCTTTAAACATTGAGACTGACAGTAGACATAGCAGCATCAGTTGCCTATTTCTCACTGTGTGAATGACACACAACAGTTTTTTTTAAAAGCCAACAGACACCAAAGGAAAGGAATTCTAGCTGTGGAAGTACAAAACACATTTTACTGAACAACTGCTCAGCTGCCTTGATATTTCATTTTGTTGTTATGTTGGCTCCACTGCTTCAGTAACCGATAGACTTGCTGTGCAGTCAGCACACACCAGGAGTTCAGCAGAAGTTTACATTCCTTACAACAAGAAATGCTCAGCAGCCCACATAACCAACCACTGCTCCATAAATTATAACAAAACATAATTTTCCAAGCCAAAGCACTCTTGCTGCTTAAACTCTTCAGGCAAAAGAAGTATGTCAGGTTCAAACTCTTTGTGCTGCAGAACTGCAGTCGTGAAGTTTGGCTGGAGGATGGGAGGACTTATTAAACTGTTCAGTGCAGAGGCACCTTTTTCTTGATACTTGAGAGGGAACTGGCAAATTAGCTCAACGCAACAATTCTCCTGAAAAATGCCGCATATTCTAGAATGTGGCATTTTTCAGGAGAATTGCTGTTGAGGCAATTTGCCGGTTTCCTCTCAAAAGGTGGTATGGATCTGAACTCTCCTGGTGCTAACTACCTAGTAGAGGCATCACCAGGGTTGGCATCGCTCGGCGTCACCCCCATGGACTTCCTGCCTTACCAGACCATATAGAATCCTTAGTAATGTTTTTTTGTACTACTGTTGCTCATAAATTGTAATTCCCATATATCATTGAATGTAATGGCAATAGTAATGACATAAACCCCATCAACTCCCTAAGAGACCCCAGCATTCAATGGGGTAATAACATCAGGCAGCCACCAAACTGGGTAGTTTGACTCCAGCAGATGGAAGGAATGGAAGCCCCATTGCAATCCCAAAAAATCAAACCTCTTGACAAAAAACAAAGCCTTCTCAATCCCAGCACCTACGCTCCTGCCTTATCCAATAACAGATTATAGCATCCGTTAACTGGAGGAGAAATTGGGGGGGGGGAGGGTGCAGGTTGGTTGGTTTGGGATTATAATTTCTCCATGGAGATTGGAGGTCAAATGTTTAAATAGGGCTCAGGAGAGATATTAGAAATTTTCTTCAGAAGAAGGTGGGTTTGAGAGTCATGATAGCAAAGACGGCTTTGGCAAGGAAGGCTAGAAGTAGCTGCAGTAGGAAAGACCATTGCAGTAGGTAAAGTTATTTCCCTTGTTGGAATTCTCTGCATGCCCTGACATAATTTGTAGTCATGTTTCCTGGAAGTAGGAGCCCGCTGGCCTAAGATTACTTACATTGCAGTCCCATGCATGCCTACTCAGAAGTAAGACCCATTGAGTTCAGTGACACTTACTCCCATGTAAGTGTGTATAGGATTGCAGCCTTAATTAATTTGGTGGTGCAAAAATGCACCAGTGGTAGAAAATGAGTTTCTACCATTGGTGCGTTTTTGCACCACCAGTAACAAATATAGTATTTAATAAAATATAAAGTCATTTTGGTGTTACCCCTCCTTGGGATGTCACCCAGTGTGGTCTGCACTCGCTCCCCTGCACTCCCTCGCACCCCCCTGCAGCATCTAGTAAGAGGCTGTTTTCATTCATTTTACTGCAGGGTATGGATGACATGAGGGCACCAGACACAATCTCTGCCTTAGGGTGCACTGAGGTGGTGGCTTTTTGGAAGTACAGGAAATCTTGTGATGCTCTGTACAGAACACATAATCCATACATTCATTCTGTCTGGCTTTTTGAGATTTCCCATTCTGAAAAAGAAAAAAAGACTAGTATCACTACTGGAAATCAATATAATGTGACTTCTCTGTTTCTTCTCCTTGCACCTTCAACTCATGTCAGAAAGTAGAGATGAAACAAACTGAAATCTTTGCAAGGGAAGTTACTGGGTGGATGGGATAGCTTTGTCATCCAGTTCATTCATAACTTTCCTTGCCACAGTTTCTAACCTTTCCATCTGATCTGAAAGCTGCAAGAAGCTTTGTTGGGGAAAGGAGAATTAATGATGATGATGATGATGATGATGATGATTGGAACCATATGTACAAACAATGCAAGTTAAGTGCTGTGACAAATGCACAGTACTCCAAATGTGACTCCAAATTGAATTACTATGATTAAAGAAAGAGCAGGTCCAGGGGCACTTCCTTGTAGCTCCAGACACTTGCTGTTCCTTTGCAGCGACATACAGAATTGTAATGTTCTTTCCACACTGCAGTAGTCATAGCATATTTTGAGGACACAGTAAACTGACAACCTCCCTGTTACTCCTCCAGTTTCTGCTGTGGTCTGTTGTACCTAGTCAAAATTGGTGTTGACATGAGAATGGAAAAACCTAAGTTAATTGGCGTTGGAAGCCACACCTCTCCATCCAATACTTTCTCAAGATACATATTAACTGCACTTCCCTCCAAAAGCGTTTATCAGGGATGTGCGGTGCGGGGACAGCAGGTGAGGCAGAACCACCTTTCCATCATCCACAGACATGAGAGACAGCCTAACCCGGAGATAGTGCATGCGCACTACCTGCTTACTCGGGTACAAGCGGGTATCACATGTGCGCAATCTCCAGGTTAGGCTGCAACTCTTTTTTGTGGACAATGGCAGGGGTGGTTCTGCCTCTCCTGCCGCCCCCACACCACACTCCTGGCTTTTATCATTTACCAGAATCTTTTGTCACAGTTAAATGTGATCTGAAAGAAGTCCAAAGAAGGATTTTGGAGAATGACATCATCATCGTTGAAGAAAGGATTGAAAGTTTGGTGATAGCACTGGTATGGTTTGATGACAATGAGATGCACCATCCACACAGATGTAGACTCCTATCGTCTCTGTTTGTCAGGACATTTTTTTCCTGGTAAATCACTGTCCCGTTATTGTTCCTGTTTTGTTTTATCTTTTTTAGAAATGCCTTGTTAAAGTTCAACGTGTGTTACTATCACTGCAGTTTTTCAGGGTACTATGGTATATGTCAAGTCTTCTGAGAAGCCCAGGAATGGTTGCTTCTCTAGCCTTTAGTGCACATTGTTGGAATTTCAGTGCAATACCACCTGCAGGACTCTGGAGGGCAGTATATTGTCCATACATCAGAGACCCTTTACCTGCCCTCTATGATGCCTGTAGGAGCTGTGCCCTTTTGTGCAACAACTTCCTTCCTGCCCTCTCTTCCACATGTCGCTCTCTATCCCTGACCACCACAGATTCCTAACTTCTGTCTCCATAATGGCAGATAGCCATTATGAGCGCACGCACACGCACACACACACACACACGCACACACAAACAGCTGCAGGGTTCTCTGTTCCATAAGTAGTAGGGGCCTCTGATACTTCAGAATATGTGTATGCTTCATAAACTATAAAATATTTCTTACTTACCAACAAGAGAAAGTATTTATTTTGGAACCTTAACTGCTCCTGCTCCTGTGTGTGTTTATTGATAACAGCAAACTAGCTGAGTGGTGGAATTTCCCATAGGAGAAGGTTCTTCTGCTGATTATTCTGCTTGTTAGAAACCCTAGAAACCCTTTTTCCAACACACAACTCATCTGTCTAGTTGGGTGTGAAGATGGGGTGGGGAAGAGAGACTCCTTTAACCAGATTTGCCTCTATGCCAGGGCCAAGATATGTAGACTCCATTGCCAGCACAAGGACAAGTCAGGAAGAAAAAGACCATCCTCCCTCCCAGCTACATAACCTATCCAATAGCATGTAGCCAAGAGTCAGGGGAACTGGGGCAGAGCTTTGACTCACTTCAACCAACCACAGACAGACAAAGAGTTAAAACTAAAAAGTATTTATTCAAATTAAAATAAAAAGGGTTGGTAGGTAGTACAAAGTAGGAAAGAATAGAACAAGCAGGCTTGGTAAATGGATTGGGTATTAGCCCAGGCATGGATCTCTGCAAAAACACAAGCAGATGATTACAGGCAAACCTAAAAGCAAAATAATTCCCTAATGTGTTTAAATGTCATGGTGCCCTAATTGTACTTTTTCCAGTATGAGCTTGCAGGATCCATTACACCTCTCTGATCCCCAGAAAGGTGGGAACTTGACCATACACAGCTGTACTCTGAGAAAGCCAAGCATTCTTGGGCTTGACCTTAAGAAACCTAGGTTCCATGATGTCATTAGTCTGATCTGATTGGATAGTTTACAACCACCTGAGCATCCCTACCTGCCCTCTAACCTAGTCAGGTGGGCTTGGATGCTCAATTGGCTGGTGCATGCCAATCCCAGCAAATGGGTTGACTAGGACTTATTTTGTTCTTGGGAGAAGAGATGAAGCAGAATACATATAACAATATGTATGCTTGGCCTTGTAGTCTTTCTGCGATGGCACGACTTTCAAAGTGTTTCAGGGAAGCCCCGTTTTAATAAAACCTGATGCTGAGGCTTTCCTTAAGGCAAACATATGGGGAGGGGGGGAGAAGGCAGCAAGGGGAGCGCAGTCATCATCACCATGTGCATGCATGAACATTAAGGTGCCAAGTAGTGCACAGGTTGCCATTTTACAGGTCGGTGAGAATCTTTTCAAATGGTTGAAAACAGATTGCGGGACAATTATGATTTTTCTAGCACATCTTTAACATATCCATGCAGGATGGATTACTGCACAATAAACAAGGATTGAATACAACAGACTACTAGAGCCTTCAGCAACGTGTAACTGAGTGCTTTAAGTAAACCTTGGTAAGAGAATAGGTGTGTAACACGTTTCTCCATTTCCATCTGTGGAATGTTGAAGGAGATGCACAATCGACGAAGTCAGCATTTTGGCAGCACAGAATAAAACTCATAAACTATTGTAATTGCAGTTCCAAAGGTTACCATATTATTATTAAAAATTTATTTATAAAATGATGTCCTACAGCATGATACTCAAAGCACTGTACAACCAGCTAAAAAACAACAAATCAGAAAACACTCATAAAAACACCATGTAGAAAAATAATGCATCAAGCAAATAATTCATAATAAAAGCTTGCATGAAAAAATTCAGGCAAATGGAAAACTTCTGGACTCAGCCCTGGACTGGAAACAATGTTTGAATTATGTAAGTACATGTATGCTTTTCAAAGCCAAAGAGTTTGGGGTTTGTGTCTCGTATTTTGGCACAGGTTTGGGCACAATCTTATACTTACCTTACTTAGGCGGAGTGCTTGCTCTGCCCTCACGCGCTGTCGCAAATATGTCATAAAGCATGTTGCAACAGCACACCTCCAGGAAGCACCAGCAGGAAGGCCAGAGCCTTCCTGTTGGCATGAGCAGACGGAGCAATGCCCGCTGGAGCCAGTGAATCTGCAGTAAGGGTGTAACTGGGTGGGGAGACTGCTGGAGGGGTAGATCTGTCACAGAAGGCACCCCCCCCCTTTTCTCAGACTTGCGCTAGCAAAATTGCCCAGATGCAGTGGTCACCATTTTGGCACCGCGCCGCTGCTCCAGCAAGGGAGGTGGGTGGGAATAGATAGGATTGGGCTGTTAGTCTTTGTGCTGTCTCTGTTTCATGTTTCTTGTAAGCAGATAATAGATTCTTGCAGTTACTATAACAAACCTATGAAGGTGGGTAGAACTATTTTTACTGAGTAGTTCCAATTTCTCCCCAAGGATTTTTCCCCACTATCTTGGTTGCAGAAAACAAGAAGTTATTAAACATTTATTTTTCCACCCTTAGAATTTTATCTGCCTCTGCTGCCTTGTTATTTGTGGTGCTTTGGTGACATGTTATCACCTGCCACTAGGAGATGAGCTGCAGCTGTCAACCCCATTTTTTAAGGCATTTCATTATGCTTGATTTGTTGGATCTCAGGTTTTACTAGAATCAGAAAGTCACTGTTGTGTGCACATACCTTCCTTTGTCCCTTCTAGGCTTACATTCTTATCCAGTGATATTTTTCCAAATCTTTTGAAAGGGTTTGTGTTTAAATATGAACGTTCTCTGCTATGAATTGCTATTCTTCCCCAAACCAACAAGATTTGGTTGTAGGAAGGATTGTAACTTAAAAATATCACAACAGTGCTCAGCTGTATCTAAATATGGCTGCAGTCTCTCACCCATTAAGATGATTTATTTGGGCCACTTTTTCTGCACAATATGGCTATGTAAAGTGATTGCAAAACATAGATTAATGCAAGTGTGATTGCAGAAAAGCAGCCTTAAAATCAATTAAACAGCAAAACAGGCCTGTAGCAAATTAAATTTTAGCAGGGCCACCAGCGCTAGCCATCCGGTGTCTTCATAAATAGAAAGGTTTTAGGCTGACAATGAAAACTGAGCAGGGATGGGGGCAGGAGCTACAAATTTCCCTTTAGGAAGTTCCAGATGGTGGGTGCAACCACTGACAAATTCTGCTCCCACATCTTATTAAAGTAAATGGAGGGATTCCGAGAAAATAACCTTAGTAGCTAATCTCTGTATTTTGGGAAGAGACATATGGCAGAAAGCATTTCTTCACTGTTATTAGAACTTCACCTATACAACTTCACCTTCCTGTAAACAAAAACAACACCGAAAATAGATTGCTCACTTTCTCAGTGAAGGAAATACATTTCTGAACAGGATGATGTTTGATCAGTGTTGCTCTTGCATCTCTCATGACTGCAAGGTCAGAGTTGTTTCCTCTGTTCAGAAATGTAATGATGACTTACAGGCCAGATTCAGCTCTGAATCCTGAACACAGCCATGCTAGTTAACAAACAGTTTAGCATGCTTGTTTGTCCAGCGGTCTCCAACAATGTTTTGTGATGCTGAAAATATCTGTTACATGGTGAACACAACACCAGTATTCTTTGCAGTTCACATGGTGGCTAGAATCCATCTCTTCTGGAGAGTGCTCATTGTCCACCGAATCCTATCCTCAGGATATGCCATTATATTTCCACATACACCAGTGACAGCCTCACCAGCATAGAAGACTGTCCACCGATGGATGCTCCACAGTGCAATGCTGGAAAAACACTGAACCAATGTAGCTCAGACGTCACTTGGACGCCAGCGCAACTCTGCCATCAGAGAAGCCCAAACAGGGAGAATTTTTTTTGGGGGGGTGTCATGGGAGGGATGTAGGGATGTACTGTACTCAGGCACCTTTTTTCTAGACTGGAGCCCCCAAAGCTGTAGCCTTTCCTCATAAGGGAAATGTCCCAGCCCGCTAATCATTTTGGTTGCTCTCTTCTGCACCTTTTCCAGTTCCACTATATCCCTTTTGAGATGTGGCGACCAGAACTGTACACAATACTCCAGATGTGAGCTTCACATGGCTGCCCTCTTCCAATGGACATCTCTTTCTACCCTTGCTCTGCTCAAAAATGTATTCCTCACAGTCCTTTACTTTTGCCCCATTGCTGCTGATGCCACTGTAACACTGTAAGGGGATGCTGTGGTATCCTTGTGACATTTTTGTGTGTGTGTCCATGTGTGCACATGCTGTCTTTGGTGCATCTCTCCATGGTTGTTGGTGGTGCCCATTCCTGTGTAACTCATTTCTAGTGGCTGGCAGGGGGTATCCCTCCAGCACTGGCCACTCATTCGCCCCTGTGCCTGCCCCCCACTCAGTTCACTCTCTTAGCACTTGGATGTCAGTGTTGGGGGCTGATTAGATGCAGTGATTGGCTCCTTGGACATCACACCGATGACGTACTAACGTAATGGTGATGACATGCCAATATAACTGTGATGATGCAATGATGTCACACTTCATTTGTAGGAAAACAAAACAGAAATGTAAAATAAAATTGAAAATAAAAGCATCATTCGCTTGCCATCCTTATATCCTCCTGCAAAATGTACCTGGAGAAAATTTGACATTGTACAACACCTCCCTCCAAAACCCCAAAACAAGAAACACTGGTGATTACACAGGTCATGCACAGATGGCAGCATGTGAGGACAAGGCAATTCTCTCTTCAAGGCGTACCACTAGATAAAGTAAAAAGCTGGGTATGTTTCAGGCTTTGCACCAATACATGTATTTTTGTTAATGTTGAAATACTGCAAGTAGTAATATAGGTCAGGCCATTGGTCATATGCAGCGCAATCCTATATCTGTTCATTCAGAAATCATCGAGAGTTTAAGGGATTTGCTGCCTTGTGATGTGCGTCACAAGCTAACGCTGGCACAGAACCTAGGTCTATAAACAAGGTGGCCCTTGAGCCTGAGCCCCCTAGGATTGGAGCCTTCAGATAGACAGACTCTTGCATTCCTTGGTGTCTGTTCATTACCACAGCCCACAAACTAGGCAGAGAGGCAGAGGAGTCCCAGGGTCAAGGCCAGTGGTCTACACCTTTAGGAATTATCACTCCTCAGGAAGGAAGAAGAGATGCCTACAATGGGTAATCTGACCCAGATGGATAACTTCAGACATTATTGGAGCCAGTTGTCTGCAAGGAGTTGACCAAGGTCCTGCAGCTCCATCCAGACTCTACCTGTCTATTTTCTTCACCCTTTGACAGCTCCATGGTCTCCTGCTTATGATCAAGACAGAGAATAGAAAAATTAAATAATAGGTCCCTGTCTAAAGTGCTCACAGCCTAAAAAAAAAAAGCTTCTGTAGTCACTACTGTAGCAAATATTTCTAATCTAGAGCATATTTAGTTCATACAAGTGGCCAAGGATGATCTAGCCCTCAGAATTAACCAAGACTATATTTTCAGTGCAGCAGTTATACTGAAGCATCAGTTTAGCTTTGATTCATCTATCCCTGCCAACAATTGGAATTGGGACCCCAGGAGTTCTCTCCTCACCTCACCTTCCCTTCCAGATATGAGTGGCTTTGTCTGCAGTCATTGGACCCCCTGTTTCTGTAGATAATAACAGACCTCTCTAGCACCTGGCCAGATGTCACACTGCTCATGCTCTGCTTTCCTAGCATTATGCAGTTTTGCTTCCAGGATTAGTTAACCCTGTGGGCTCCTGCTTCCAGTGATGTGTGTGTGTGAAGGGGAGGGGTGGGCGGTTGTAAAGTCCTAAATCAATCAGGGCCTGATTTCGTATGTTTGACTTACTAGTAAACAAAAGTGAAAAAGTACATCACATTAATTTTATGTGCAATAATTTTTCCAAAAGCTGTTGAAATGAAAGTGGGGAAAATCAGTAAGTATACCTAAGTGTGGTCTTTGCCCCTCTAACTGGGCAAAGAGGCACATTTTAAGGCTGATCTACACTGCACAAATCCTGGCGCATCCCGGGCGAGTGTGGATCAGTGTGGCTTCCTTTTTAACAGATCGCCATGGAACGTGGGAAAGCTGTGCTCTCCTGAGTTCCGTTGCGATCAGTCGTGGACCATGCTCATGTTTTGGTCAATCAGAACAGAGGGCGGGACGTGAAGTGAAGTTTTTCTCCAATGGGATGTGAGGGGCTCTCTCTCGCTCTCTTTCTCTCTCTCTGCTGCCACCGCCCGCCAGTCCCCTCCTCGCTCGCTGGCTCGCTCCAGTTTTCAATTACATGTTATGGCACATTCATGTGAAATCCAGATTATTACATAATTTTTTTTCCTCCAAGCAGCCTCTGCAGTCCAGCCGCAGGCCCTTTCTCTCAGGTTGCTGCCTGCACAAGCCCACACTGCCCTGCACCAGGCAGCAGGTCCACAGAATGGCCAGGAAGCCCTTTGCCTCCACAGAGCAGGAATCAAGGAAGCCGAGCCTGGGTGGCTACAAACATCAATGGTCGACTACCAAGACAAACCAATTCTCTTTTGGCTCCTGATCAAATGATGGTGTTTGTTTCTCTCCTTTGCCTATCTGCTCGTCTCTCCTCTCACACCCGCTCTCTACAAGGCTCCTCCCCCCGCAATCAACCTATCACAGGGGCCCAGCAAGTGACCAATCAGGAGGGACAAGTGGGTTGAAAAACTGGTGTAGTCAGGGCAGTGTCTCGGGGCGTGGCGTCCTGTTCGCTACGCTCGCGACCCTCCAAACGCGAATATAGCTGGTGTAGATTAGCCTTTAGAGTAGTGTGCCTCTTATGCTTAGCAGGAGAAAGGAACTGTCCCTATTCATCCCAGCCACAACGTCTTTCCCAGTGGCCTTTTGCTGGTGTCTCTCTTGTCTTTTCAGATTGCAAGTTATTTTGTGACAGTGAACAATTTTCTTGTTTTTGCTATGTAAGCTGCTTTGCGAACATTTTGTTGAAAAGAGGTACATAAATCTTAATATTAATAAATGTTATATTCAAACAAATTCAAAGCTTTACTTTTAAGTTATTTTTATGGGAATACTTGTATTTTAAGATATGACAACTAGTGGCATACAGCAACAGAATAGCATACACTTTTTAAAAACTTTTTAAATTTTAAAGAAAAATAAAGGCACTGAAAACTGTTAACATTTTAGCACACCTGAAAGAGTATTTTTCAGAGTATTCCTTCAGTAAACAGGAATGATATCTAGAGCCTTTCTGGAATGGAAATGATAAAGCAACACACTGTGTTTTTCCTCAACACGATAGGTTTATTTGTAGATTAATGTTGTTTGGAAATGTAAATCCTTCTTACCTTGTGCATATTAAGAAAGCATCGTTTAAAAGGAGTTGCATTTAAAGGAAGAAATACATTTGAAAGGAGTTGCAGTTTTTAGAGAAGTAATGGCCCAATGCTATCCTTCTCCCCCCCCCCCGGTGCAGCTGTTTAAACCCCCTTGCCCCTCCATAAGCCTCCCACTCTGCAGTGGGTCTCCTCGGACCTGTGCCAGCAATTTTGCTGGTGCAAGTCCGTGGAGAGAAAGGGGGTGGGGAGGCTGTGCTGGAGGGGATAGGTGCACCATCAGACTGTTTGGATAGGACTGGGTAAGAGTTGATGTGCTATTTTTCCTATAAAAGTTGCTATGTTAAAGAAACATTCATGTTTTTAGTTTTAGAGTATATATAATTTTACATTAAATGTGCCCGAACACTTCTAATTGATTGGATATCACTTCTCCAAATTGCTTTATTTATAATAAATTATAGTCATTCTGGCTTTGACTCATAGTTGCTTGGGAAAATATACAATTCACTTTGACCTTGGCAACACCCAAATGTGTTCAGCAGGCTGTCGATTTCTGAGATTAAATCCCTCCCTGCCACAGATATCCTGAATCTATTACTGGAAAAATTATGATAAAAGTTGCTGTATATGGCTCTAGAAAATAAAAATGAGCTTTCAGATTTACTGTCAGTGATTCCAGACCTATGTCAATAACTCCAAGTGAAGGCAAGAGTTTGACCCTTTTCCTCTTGTCTTATAATTTCCATTTCAAAAAAAGCAATGAGCCATGTCGGATCAAAGTAAAATTGCATACTTCTCTGTGTTCAAGGGTGGGGTAGGTTGTTTTCCTCTTTTTAGATGGTAGATCTCATGTAACCTAATGACCCTTGAATGGGAAATAAATCCTTAAAGACTGCTCTGTCTTGAACAATATTGCACATTTACATAATATGAAGAAAGGAAATTCAAAGTTATAATTCCTTATAAGTCTTATTTTTAAGGCTGCTGTCACCCAATTCAAGAAATGAGGCTCATGTGGAGTTTAGTTGATACATTGATTTAAATCTGCCTATATCTGTATATGGCTAAACAATGGTTTTGAAGAAAAATGTAAATGCTTAGTTTTTCCAATATGCTCACTGACATGACAAGAAGGCAGCGTTTGAGAAAAAGTACTCCCCCCTCCAACTCAGGGGGAGTACTTTTCTAATATTCCTTTTCTAATACAATATCTACCATGATTTTGTGAGAGGTTATATTTTTAAAAAATATTATTTAATCAATCTGCAGTCCATTGTTTAAATCAGGGTTTGTCAACCCCTTCCTGGCTGAGTACCACCTCTGGCGCCACTCTCCTGCTGCGTACTACTGGAAGTGACTGGCAATGACATCATTGCCAGCAGCCTCGTCGCTGGAGCGTGGCGGACCGCCAGAGGGTGACGCGTGCAGAAGGGTGACCCGCGCACCCACGTGTCCCGTTGGGTCGCCCCCCCCCAAAAAACGCGACCTCGGCCGCGCCAATTTATCATTTAGAACTGGGTGTGGGGAGTCATTAGGGTGACACACGCGCCCCCGCCCTGGGGCCGCGCGTGCCCTAGTGACGCTGCACATTGCCAGTTACTTCCGGGTTTTCGGAGGCCAGAAAATGCAGATAGGAGGCTCTGGGCAGGTGGGAGGACCCTTCTCAGCATTCCCAAGAGGCTCAGCCAAGAGGCTCTAGGGAGCAAAGACACGGCGCAGAAAACACCACGTTGGAGCAGGGTTCCGGCAGTCCAAGTACCACCAGCAGTCAGCTGAAGTACCATTGGTTGAGAACCCCTGGTTTAAATCATTCAGAAGATGTTTAAATTATTAATGTAACCAGTCAATGAATTAAGTGCATTTTTACTAACTGTTTGTCTTTCCCTTATCAGTTATCAGAATCTTGATGTTCTTGCACATCTATGTTTGTACTCTGGACATCTATGTAGTACTCTGGACATCGATGTACTCTGTGGTAGAAAACTCTAGATCTAAGTCTCCAAAGATGTATAGCCCTTAGTTTACCTTATAATACGAAACTGTTTTATATTCATGAGCAATGCTAGTGGTAAATTGGTACAAAATGTGACTCTTGGATAATTGTCTATTCCACACATACACCGTTAATGGAAGGCATTTCAAGATAAGTGCCCAGACAGTAGGGAAGGCCCCCATAATTTGAAACCAACCTGTTTTATTGCCCGCTTGCTCTGTACCTTTTTTTTTTAAATAGGCTGGCTGGAAAACCATTTTGTCAAGCACTTGATGGACCTTATGTGGCTGGTGCACTGGCGGTGGGGCGGACAGCTAAGTTCTGCAGCTTACCGTCCCACCATTACTCTCCGGTACGAGGCGCCCCACCCCCTCGTCATAGGAGCCCGTCAGCGGAGAGAAAGCAACGTGCAGAGTCTCCTGCGCGTTGCTTTCTCTCCACTGACGGGCTCCTATGATGAGGGGGCGGGGCGCCTCATACCAGAGAGTAATGGTGGGGCGGAAAGCTGCAGAACTTAGCTGGGGGCGGTGGGCCCCAGGGCGCAGGCCGAAGCGGGTGGCACTTACCTGTTGTCCCACCACCCACTGCTTCCCCACAGCCAAGAACGGCTGTGTTTTGGCCCTCCCTCCCTGGTGCCGTTTGGCTCAAAAAAGGAGCCATAACGTGCCAGGGGTGAGATGTGGCAGTGGCCATGAGTGTGGGGCATGGTGGCGGCGGCCCCCACCCACTGCGGACCTGGATACGTTTCTGTGTCTCTGTTATGGTCCATTCTTAGTGGAGTAAAAACCACAGACAGGGAAGGAAGAAGTAAGTCCTGCAAGTCGGCGTCAGGAGAAGTGGGAAAGAGAAACACAAGATTTTGCTCCAAGTCTAAACTCAGAATCTCAAAGAACAAGGGTGTTTAGATACATGTCTCAATGCCAGATGCAAGGAAGCGGCAGCAGGATACAGGTGTCTTGTGTGCTCCCTGAGGCTCTGTGCTCTAGTGGGCCACTGTGAGATACAGGAAGCTGAACTAGATGGGCCTTTGGCCTGATCCAGCAGGGCTCTTCTTATGTTCTTATGTATTTCAGGACCATGGATAGGTCACTGGAAGCAGGCTACTTGTTCCAATCAGCGCTTGCATTCAACTGAGCCCCTTTTAGCTCCTCTGGTCTGAATACATCTTTCAGGTTCTACGTCTACCCCATTGCTAAGGAGTGGAGAGGAGTCTTAAAAAGGGTGATACATCTGGCATAAAGACTAGTATTGCCATTACCTCTCTGCTGTTGCTGCCCAGGTGTATTTCCTCAGCTTGTATAGTGTACAGAATATTATGCCCTCGGGGAGGGGGAAAGGGAGCTCAGGGGTCTCCACTTTAACAGTATCTGAGACAGCTATTCTATGGTTGCTAGACTCAGAGTTGGGGTCACGTCCTGCTCCAACACTACTGTTCTGCACTACTGACCTTCCTGACGCAGCTGGCCGCTCTCCCTCAGGGTAAGTATCCAGATTGCTGCTAGTAGTTGGGGTCATGACACTTGGACAGTGTGAGGCAGATATATGGTGCAGCAAAATGTATTGGGATGGCCCTGACTGCCAAGAACTGCCACCTGAAGAACTTGAGACTCTTCATCCAGTCAAGTATAATCAGAAGCTGAGAGTGCTGACTTAAGGATCCATTGATTCACAATATGAAGGAGAATTCAACCAGAGTCATTTGGTCACATTGCCAAACATACCTCAGTACAGTAAGTACTTAGGGATAATTAGAACTGGATACAGTAGGAAGGACTATAAGATCAACTGGAGATTAATACCACTTTTACTGATTGTATGGGAAGGCATTTTTCTCAAGTACCTAAAATTGTTCCAGTGATAGGATTTCATGTATTTTCCATTGCAAAGAGCGTTTTTGGAGACTACTTTCCATTTTTTTGTAGCAACTGACAAATCCCAACTCAAGAACATGGATAAGACTAGGTTGCTATCTTATGCTCACTTGTTAGGGAGAAAGCTGGCTGGAACAGAGGGAGACTTACTTCCAAGTACACATGCATAGGATTGTGCTATAATGATACTATGGGCGCAAACCTATCCAACTTATGCCACCATTGTAACCAGCTGTGCAAGCCTTTGAACTCCCCGTTTGGAGGGGATTTGAATCCCCTTTCCGTTCTGGGGCCTCCCATTCTTGCTGCACTGCTGGTTTTATAGCACAATCCTATGTATGTTTGGAATCTGTGGATTCCATACTAAGTACCTTTGAAGTACTCTATGAAATACGGAATCTATGAAGGGAAATCTGTTTTGAAGCACAATATGCAAGAGGATTTCATGACTGAAGTCTTATTTAATATATTTCTATACTTTTCACAAGGTAGTATAAAACAATGAAAGGAAAATAAACCCTACTGCATAAACCAGGGAGATGAAGTACAGTAGACATTTTGTGATGGGATTTATTTTTAAAATCAAATTTTGATACCGCACCAACCCCCCTCAGTTGCATCTATTAATTTGGCTCCACCCTGATTTTGATCTAGCCCAATCCCAAATTGTTTTTGCTTGACTGAAGCAGGACAGTCTTCTCCACTTCATTCTCTAGTGCTGGGGAAACTTACCCTTTCATTGCTTTTAGCTTGACCTGCCTGCTGAAGTGGAAATGGTGTTCTCTCTCTCTCTCTCTCTCTCTCTCTCTCTCTCTCTCTCTCTCTCTCTCTCTCTCTCTCTCTGTGTGTGTGTGTGTGTGTGCATGTGTGCATGAATTAAAGAAAGCAGAGAATTAGTAGAGTGTATCTCTGTGTTTTTAGTGTGGTCTACTGTTCATTTAAAAATTGGCAACAGGTGTAGTAACATTTTCTGGGATAATAGAGTGGCCAAGGTCAGTGTTAGAATAGCATCTCATCCCACCCTGCATAAATAACACAAGAGAGGGTAGGGATGGACTGGATGGTATATTCATGAATTGCCTTTCTACTTGTCAACAGTAGGATATTTAATGGTGAGATTATACAGGGCATCAACACACATAAGAGTGGTTTTCATGTGTAAGAGAGAATAGTGAATAGGAATGAGAATAAAGAAATGCTGGCCTTTGATCCCTCTTCCAGAGTACGACGAGTAAGCTATGCTTAACAGGTGTGGCTGAGGTAGAAGGAATGGTGCTACAAGGCCAAGAAAAACAATAGCTACATAAGGTTCCTCTCCTTTCCACACATCCTTGTATTCAAACATACTTTCTACAACTCTTTCTTAAACTCACAGCCATTTTGGATTTGATAACAAAAAGGATACCACAATTGATTTGCAGTTCCACACATTTCTCATCTGTGTTACGAATCTACCACAGTTCAATAAGCAACAACTTCTTCTGGAACCCATTGAAAGAGAACAGGTACCCTGGCACTTGTAGGAAGATCTGTGGGGTTTTGCAGTCCCTGTAGGAGGAGACAACAGAACTCTGCATATTCCAGAGTTCCCTTTCCTGCAGGCTGGGCAGAAACAATGAAAAAAGATGATCCTAGGCTTCCTCTGAGAAAGCAAGAAGGACTTCCTGCTTTTCTTCTCCAAGATGTAACTTGGTGTAATTTCTTTCTCTTTGGGAAGATGAGTCAAGGAACATATAAATAACGTAGTTTAATTTTCAAGACCAGGGTTTCTCAACCTTTTTTTGTTGTTGTTCATGTCCCCTGCCAGTGAGGCTCATTTACCTCTGTGACCCCCCTCAGAGCCGCTATTAGTTGGAAGGAAGTACTTTACCATCTGCACTGTTTATTCTAATAATAGTACTTTATTTCCAAATAACAAAGTATGGCGTGACCTGGGGGGGGGGGGTCGTGTATGACCCACATTGAGAACCACTGTTCTAGACGACCATTTTTACACTTAAATCTGGAAACCACCAGAGTGCTTTTTTGCATATAAAAAGTAGGTTGCTATAATGGTTGGGTCTGCCAGTGAGAATTTGGATATGCAGATGGTAACCACAGGTGTGTGTTCTGGTCCTTGAGAAGGGTACACTTTCTTATTAGCATTGGATTACTGTTGAGCACTGGCCATTTGTGACTAGGACAGCCGGTAAAAATGCTGTGGTATCAGCTGCTCACAGCTATTACAGAAGAAGGCAAGCAGGGAGGACATCTTCAGTTTATACTGATGGAGCCATTTAGGGGCAAATGATTTGTGACAAATCCGGGAGTTGAATGAGTTAACGAGGTGTTCACAGTGGTTATCTGCCAGATATTTCTCTGGGCAAAATGAGTGAATGTAGAATCTGGCAAGGGGCCAATGGGCAAGGCTGGGTGGACAAGGCATGCTGTAAAGTAAACTGGAGAGTGGGCTGTGTGTTTAGTCAGCCAGCAGAAGCAGTAATTTATCATAAAGGCAGAGGGTATACAGCTCATTTGCATTGGGAGGGTGGTAGATGTTTATCTGCACAAGAATGCAGTTCAGATTCAAGGACACTCAACAAGATTTGATGAAATTCCTTCTCCTTTGAGGCAAACAAAAGGGTGCCAACAATGTTTCAGGATTCCATTGAAGAGGTGCCACTGCCAAATGGTGTGAAAGTTAAGATAAACAGTAAAAGGTTTATTCAGAAGTTAGAAGCCTGGAAGGAATATATCCTTTACAGTGACATGCAGTGAGGTCGAGGTTCTTGCTCCTCCTCTCTCTCTCTCTCTCTCCCAGAAATAAATTAAAAAAAACCTCACCTCTTCTTCCCCCACTCAGACCTAGGGAGAGCTCAGCGACACCCCCCCCCCCCCCGGCCGCTAAATCGCTGCCTCTTCTGCTGCTCTAAAGAGCCAGTTCCTGCATGCAGGCTTCCTTCCTCTTTTCATGGCTTTCTGAACAAAACTGAGGCAGTTCTGCCTGCTTCCTCCCCAGAGCCTGATGATGCAGGTGCTCTACCTTTTTTCATTGGATGCCAGTTATCCTGCCTGTTTTTCATTGGAAGGCAGCCATGATTGCAGCCTAACTGATGATGGCAGCTCTGGTGTATTGCAATGTGTATTTGCATGTGCTGCTTAACTCATTGACTGTGCTAGAAAGGAAAGGAGCGGGGCAGAAAGGCAAAGGTACTTTTTTTAAAAAAACTTGTTGGGTTTGGTGATGCCCTGCCTCCCCTGACTGCACATCCCTGATTCTTTACAGAGCAATCTTATGCATGCTTATTCAGAAATAAATTTCACTGTATTCAATGCCAATTATTTCCAGATAACTATACATAGAAATGTAGCATGGCAATGCAAGCCTACACATATCTACTCAAAGGTAAATCGCACTGAATTCATCAGGGGTCTCTCCCAGGTAAGTGTGTATAGGGTTGCAGCTGAATAAATGGGCATGATAGTCAAGACACTGCAATACAAGGAGTGATGCGAAGGTCTTAACATCCAGAAGACTACTGGTAGTTCTTCTCATTGACTTGTACTGCATGAAAAAGCCCTTGCCTCGTTAGCTGAACCATGTATAAGAAGAGACATCTTGGCAGAATTAAATACACCCTGCACTGATATGCATTTTTTTTTAATTTGATGAAAGAGATCAAGCAAGTTGTCACTGACTATATTTAAAACTAAAATCTGTGTCTCAGAGGGCACATTTTTGCAGTGTCATTTTCCATTCTTTTTCATGTGCTCTCTTCATCCAAACAGCTTCAGTTGTTCCTAAATGAATTACCGTATTTATTGGCGTATAAGACACACTTTTTTGTCTAAATTTGTGACCCAAAATAGTAGGGTGTGTCTTATACGCCAATACTAAAAAAAATCCCTCCTCCCCCCCCCCGCCCGTTTTAAAGCATTTTTGGGCTTACCGGTTTTTTTCAGGAGCCTGAGAGCTCCCTTGTGCTTTCTTCCCTGACTAATCTATCCTATCTACAGCTGTTTGTCAGGTTTAATTTATGCACGTGCATGAGCTGAGCTTCTCAGCAGCCAGCAGAGGGCGCTGTGCTCACTTCAGTTCAGGTGAGCTGCCGAGGGCCTAGTCTTGGATGCAGAATGAATGTAGCTTTGGTAAGCTTCTGAACTGGGCCTAGTTGTAGGCTTACCATCGTCCTGGAAATGACCGGGAAAGTCCCGGCAAGCCCCTTTTGTCCCCCCGTCCCCCCCGAACTGTAGTTTAGTCCCGGCCCCGGCCTGCCGGCTGCATCGCGGCAGGCCGGAGCTCTTCTGAGACTGTGCTGCCTGCTGCAGCACGTCTCCGTCCCTAATCTTCCTAGTCTCGCGCGTTTGCGCGAGACTGGAAGCACTCGGAAGATGTCCGAGTTCACTCGGACAACTTCGGAGACATTCCAGCCTCGCGCGCATGCGCGAGAAGCTGGAACATCTCCGAAGTTGTCTGAGTGAACTTCGGACGTCATCCGAGACATTCCAGCCTCGCGCGCATGCGCACGAAGCTGGAACGTCTCGGAAGACGTCCGAAGTTCACTCGGACATCTTCCGAGACGTTCCAGCTTCGCGCGCATGCGTGCGAGGCTGGAATGTCTCGGATGACGTCCGAAGTTCACTCGGACATCTTCCGAGACGTTCCAGCTTCGTGCGCATGCGCGCGAGGCTGGAATGTCTCCGAAGTTGTCCGAGTGAACTCGGACATCTTCCGAGTGCTTCCTGTCTCGCGCAGGCGCGCGAGACTAGGAAGATTAGGGACGGAGACGTGCTGCAGCAGGCAGCACAGTCTCAGAAGAGCTCCGGCTGGCTGCGATGCAGCCGGCAGGCCGGAGCAGGACTAGTAATGTAAATAAATTCACACACAATACACACACATACACAACAAACACAAATAAAATAAAATACACAAATAAAAGAACACAGTATTTAGCACAGGAAAATAAAATACAGTATTTTACCTTTTCTCACGTGCCTCTGAGCACGTGCAGAGTGCCACTGCTGTTTTCATCCCAGCCAGCTGGCTGCGTTGTGACGGCCAGCACTGGCCATTACAATGCACCTGGCTGGCTGGGACAAAAACAGCGGTGGCAATCTGCACGTGCTCAGAGGCATGAAAAAAAGGCAAAATACTGTATTTATTTTACAGTGGACACGCCCACTTCCGGTGGACACGCCCACTTCCGGAGGAAGTGACATCACAGTTTTTGACCCGCCTTCTTGTGATGTCACTTCCGTCCCCCTTGGGGGGGCCAGAAATCTGGTAAGCCTACCTAGTTGGGAGGCTTTGGAAACTGCATAGGTGGGGTGGGGGAAAAGAGTTGAGTCTGGGGGTTTTGTATTTGGGATTTCTGTTGTTTAAGAGTTGGTAAGAGTTGAGTCTGGGGGTGGTAAGGTGGTAAGAGTTGAGTCTGGGGTTTTTGTATTTGGGATTTCTGTTGTTTAAGAGTTGGTAAGAGTTGAGTCTGGGTTTTTTTTGTACTTTTATGTTTTTTACTTTGGAAACTGTGCATGGGTGGGTTGGGGGAAAAGAGTTGAGTCTGGGGTTTTTTTTTTTACTTGGGATTTATGTTCTGGTGCATTTTGTTCATGTGTCTTATTGCTGTGTGTTTTAAAAGAGATCCTGGTATTTTTGTGCAATTTATGTAAATTAGCTAATTAAGCAGCCAAGCGGTAAGTGGCCAAGTGGCCCAAAAATGCTTTAAATGTTTTTTTCTTGAAACCCAGGGCCAAAAGGAAGGTGCATCTTATACGCCGGTGCGTATTATACGCCGATAAATACGGTATGTGGTATGTAATATGTAATGGAGGTAAAATTATGTTGGCTCCTCCCCTCCCAGACTATTCCCACCCAGAGTCATTCCTCTGATTGCATCAGAAGGAAAGGCGAGATGGCAAGGCCCATTCCAGGGCCCGACAAGGACCAGCTGCCATTTGGCTGCCCTTCTGTCTCCATCCAAATCCATCAGAGGGACAATTGAGACAGCAAGACACCCTTCCATCAGCTCAGCTATGATCAGCTGCCATTTGGTTCCTCCCATACAGAATGGTCACCGCCGCAGGACTTTCTAATTAGTAATTATGCAACTCCTGGGGGATTATTGGGAAGTTAGGAACAGTGGTGGCCACTGTTCTTGCCAGCTAGGAGGAGGCCCAGGCTTCTTGTGTGCCTGAGGGTACTGCCCCCATGGGGCACTACAGTCTATTTGAGACAATCTTCCAGAGCCTAGCAAGTGATGGCATGGCTGAAGCTCCTACTAGGTTGAGAATTGGCAAGCTTGTGGTGCCAGAGTAACCACTGCCAGGGCTGTCCCTAGAGTAGGGAAAGTCAGGAGAGGGTGAGGGCAAAGCCAGATTTAGTTCTGTGTGCCTGCGAGGTGGCAATGGCCTCAGCCTCTCCAATTCAGCTCAAGTATTCCAGCAAATCCATACTTAGTTCTGTGTGCCTCCCTCCATGCAGGGTCACAAAGAAGCAAGGGTGAGGAGGCAGGATTGTTGGCCTCTCTATGTACCTTGTGCTGCAGTTCCATGAAGGCTCACAGAGAAACAAGTGTCCTCTGTACACGTGTGTGCTCCTGCAGCATGGGGCGCACATAGGGGGAGGCGGCACACATAGGGGGAAGCGGCAACAATAGCAGCAAAATAATCCACCAGGCAAGCCAGCTCTTTCCTTTCCACCACAGTGGTCACGATTCTGGTGGCAGCAGTGACAAGTGCCCTCCAGCAGTGGATGCCCCCTTGCTGGAAAGAGCAGTTGGGTGCCTCTCCCCATCTAGCAGGGCAGTGGCAGCCATGCCTCTCTGCCAGCACAGACAGTCACAGACAGACTGTGGCTGGAGGTGAATGGGCGGGATGGTGGGAGGCTGCAGCTGCCATTGAAGTTCACTGTTCATTGTGGGTAGGGTCGGAGGTAGGCAACTGGGAAGGTGAATGGGGGTGGGAGCAGTACAAATTTGTATGCAGGAGGATCAACCCCCATGATATAGACTTCCTCCCATGCAGAGGGTGGGGTAATGCATTATCGCCCTGCCTCTTTCATAATCAAAATTACACCTTTTAAATTACAATTTTATACACACAGCCTAAATGTATGTATGCAGCCTAAACCCATGCACAGAAAAACAAATGACAAGCAGGGTGGCCTGCACTGGGTGACACAAACTCTAGGAACGCCCCTGCCTGTCACAATGCATGCATGATTATAAAATTTCCAGAGGATCCCCCTCAAAATCAAGTGGCAGGAAATAAGAAATCAGGCAAAGTACACTTACCTCAGCAGCACCTGCGTATTGCTCACTTTCACACGTATAAGAGATGATCAAGATCACCTCTCTTGGAACCTGTCCGAGCGTCCAGTTATCACGCATGTGATAACCGCTTATTCCACGCGCATGTTTACATTCTCCTGGGCTGCATGCAGAAAGTGCGATATCTCTCCATCCCATTGCTCTGGACTTCCTTAAGCTGAAACACGGGTATGGAAAAGGTTGGGCACTCTGCAATCATCCTATACACACTCACCTGCTGCGACTAAGTCTCATTGAACTCAGTGGGGCTTTCCTCTGAGTAGACACGCCTAGGCTTGTCGAGGGGGCTTTACATACGGTTCCGACACAGACACCAAAGGCTGAGCCTCCTTGCAGCGCGCCTCTTGCCTTCCCGCCCCTCCTTCCTCATGAATATTCACGTTCCTCCTCCCAGTGACGTTGCAGTAGTCCCGCGGTGAAAGCTGGAGAGCTTTCTGGTCCTGGCAGTAAAGACTGTGAATGACTGAGCAGCAGCAGCAATAATAATAGCAACGTCGCGCCGCGGCAGTTCTTGCTCCTTCGTTCTCGTCCTTGCTGTTGCCACAACCCAGGCAGCAGACGAGCGGTCTGAGTGAGCGCAGCCTCTGGGTGCGTGAAGGGAGACGGACGGCTGTACAAATAATTCCGATATAAGGCACGTCTTGTTGTCCGGGTGCGAGAAAGATGAGGCAGTGCCGGGAGTGGGTGCTGCTCCTGCTGGGGGTCGGCAGCCTGTTCGCTGCCAAAGGTAGGCGAAGTTCTTTTTCATCTCTATTTTTATCGAGGGGCGGGCTGCGCAGGTGTGAGGGGCGCCGCCTGGTTTGCTGAGGCGCGAGAGCTGCTGGGGCAACTCTGAGGGCGCCAAAGGCGGAGGTTTGTTGTGTCTGGTGGCGCTTGGACGGCTCCAGGGCCACATTGCCGAATTGCGGGGCGTGTTTGCTTTCGTCTTTGAGGGGAAACTGGCTTGCTGCGCCTTCCGTTGGGTTGGAACAGTCTTCCAGGAAGGACCTCTCCGAACGGTTGTGGGTTAGCTGGTGCGCGGGGAGAAGCTGCTCCCCTTAAACAGAGCATTAGCTCAGCCTCGCAAAACCGAGACTGTGAAAGTTTGAGGCGTCACGAGGGTGTGGGACGGGGAAGTGGCTGGAGTTGGTGCGGGAATTAGGCATGCGTGCTGCGCTCCCCCTGCTCAGGTTATTATTTACTGTCCGAGAAGGTTAAGCGTCTCGAACGCATCTCTTCTCGGAGACGGATGCTCTGGCCCTGGCTCTCGGTGGCTTAAACAGATTGCTTTGCTGTGCTAAGGGCAGTCGCTGGCTGTAAATTGAAGGAGCCGATTACACTGCCACAGCGGGGCACAATGTTGACTTGCCTGCTGTTAGAGATTAATCCAGGAGTTTGTTTTGCTGTTGCAGGATGGACCCTGGGCAAGGGGCGGATTTGAAAGGGGTGCTCTTCTTAAAGCACAGAAAAAGGGGTGTGTGTACGTTAACGAAAGTGTGTATTGTTGCTTCCAGTTCTTGTGCTGTACAAGCAGTGTTGAAACACCTTTTTAAGGTAATGAACGTGTAGTCTGCCCAGCAAGTAAATGTTTTTCCTTTACTTCTATCTGGGGTTTTCTACACAGTTGTGGGGTCCCCATTCCATTTGCAGACCTGCTTGGTGTAGGATGCCATGCACTCAGTAGTTTTCACAAAAAAAGTCGTGTTCCTCCAAAAGAAGCAGTCTTGTCAAAAGAGACAAAAACTGAGTTGGAGAAGGGACAAGAGTTTTCTGTAGCACTGAACCACTTAGGTAAAACTAGGTGATTTTCAATTTTCCATGATTGGAGAGCATGGTGAAATACACTATTCATATATTTGTTTTGAATCTATGCTTTGGTAAACTTATGCTTTCAGACAAAACCAATTTTTCTATAAACTGTGGTTCCTCTTGACATCTGTGGTTTTGCCTTGGCTCTCCTAACAGTTAATTGATTTTCCTTTGTCAAGCTTTCTTGTAAGATTCACAGCAGAAATATTTGAGGACACCAACTGTTCATTGCTGAGCAGAAGTGGTGAGAACTTCACTGTTGGGCTGCTTTTGAAAATGTTTTGGTTTTGTACTGGAAAGGATCTGTTAGCCTTTCCATCAGTTTACATTTCATCACGAATTGTGTATATCCAAAATAGTGAACTAATCATGGCAAAGTTGAGAACAGATGTTTTGAAAACCAATAAAAATATAAATAAGGTTACACAAAGTGTAAGGTTTTCAGCTTATGTGCTGTTTCTCAAAACTTTCTGTGATTGATGAACAATTTGATTAAAATATTGAAGGCAAGTGAAGTACTGAAATACAGCAGAACTACTACTAATTGGGCTTCTCCTCTTAATATAACTACCAGGAGAATATGCTTGGAGACAAATACATATTTTGTTTGTAGGTATTGGAATGTGTTTAAGCTGTAAGGCTGGTACATCTGAATTCAGTCAAGAGTTCCAAATTCAACTTTACCACTGGAGGGCTGCAAAGTGCATTCTTTAGACTTCAGCAATTTTACATGATGTTAATGCTTCATATTCAGACATCTTATAAACTTTGCAGGGAGATAAAATGTCAAAAGTATCAACACTTCGTTTCTGATATTGGCTATTTTTAAATATGGGGGAGTTGCTGCAGCTGTCTCTTCCCCCAATTTATGAAAATAAACAAAAGCCATACAGTGGGTGGGGGGAGGAATGTGCATCAGGTTCGGCGGCCCGCCTCGCGGAGCCGCCGAGCGTTGCCCCGGCCGCCCGATGCAGCCGACGGGGCTTGTTGCTATGAGCAGCCGATTGGCTGCTTGCTGTATCCGGGCGGGACTGAGGGTGGGCGGAGCAAGCGGCGTGCTTGCTCTCCTCAGTCCCGCCCGGAACGCGGTGGTGAGAGGACGCCTTGGTCGAGCTCCGCACGAGGCGTGGGCCTACCTCTCCGACCGCGTGGGACCAGTGGAGCAGCGGCTATCTTCCCGCCGCCCTGCTGACTGGCGGCGAGCCCCAGGCTTGCGCCAGCGTCTTCCTGCTTCCTCCTCCGCGGGAGAGCTGCCTCGGAAGCCCAGCGGCCGACGAGAGGTCGCCCCCCCTCCCTCTGCATTCGGCGAGGATTGTCGTGGGAGTGGGCTTCCGCCCACGGCGTCAAGGGGTTTGGGGCGGTTGGCACCCCCCCCCACCTTGTCTTCAAGTGGGGAGTGGACATCCCTCCACCACCACCGGCTGCAGTGGGGCGTGTTGGCAACCCCCACCACCGTGTATCCTCCAGTGTAAACTAGAAACACACACCACTCAACCCCTTACACTCTACCATGCCAAAAAAGGGCCAGAAAGCGGGCGGTAAAGCCCCAAAGCGGCCAGCCCCTCGCCCTCCCCCGGACTCATCCTCCTTAGAGGATGAGGGGGAGGGTGACTGGAGGGCCATGCTAGCGCGTCATGAAGCGCTGGAAAAAGAGCGTGCCCTGCTGGAAGCGCAGCAGGGTGACGGGGGTGGAGTCTCGGGGCTATCCAGGCGTTCTGCCAGGAGGACGAGGGTCATTGATAAAGCCTCTTTTCTATCTAGGTTGGAGGCCCTGGAACGTCCCCTAGCTCGAGCTCCAGCAGACCATCAGGCCCCGCGGGCCCCAGATTGCCCTGTGCCCCCCCATCGGCTCCTGCGGCGACGGCATCCCCGGCAGTTGAGCTCTCAGGTGAGGTGCCCCTCCCTGACCCAAAGTCTGTCACTGAAGTTTGGGGGGAAAAGGGAGGGCGGGCGGCACCCGCGACGGAGGCCGCTCCTTCCCAGTTTTGGGCGGCCCCATACTGGGGATGGCCGGGGATGGGCTACATGCCACCATGGCATCCAGGGTGGGGCCCCCAGCCAGAGGCGGATCCGGGCTCCGGCACAGCGTCGGAGCCCCCCGTGGTACAGGCTACGGCGGAAGGGGCCCAGCCTCAGCCCCCGTATTGGGGGGTCCAGCAGCCCCAAGGGACGGGCTTTGGTTTTTACCCCGGGTGGTCGGCCCCTCCGTGGTGGGGTTACACTCCCCAACCAGCGGACGAGTCCGGGAACGCTCCCATATCATACGGGGGCATGGCGCTACCACTTGGAGGGCACCTGGCGCCAGGGATGGGGGCTCGAGTCAAATGACTCGACTCACAAGTGTGACTTAGCCACTTTTTCCGTGACTCGTACTTGTACTCGTACTCGTGAACCACGGGACTCGCACTTGACTCGCACTCGTGGGGGTAACGACTTGCCATTTCCAAGTCATTTTCCTTTAATGGCCGGCATCAACGCAGGCAGGCAGGCGCAGTGGAGACCTCGGAGGAGGAGGGTAGCAGGGAGGAAGGGTTTTCAAGCGGGTGGGAAAGCAAGCCTGGCTCTGAGTTCCCCCCCCCTTTTGTTGCCATCTGTTTGCCATTGGCAACAACTCCGAGCGCGAGGGGTGGAGAGGAGTGAGGGAAGACGAAGCTGCCGCAGCAGTTCCTCCTCATTGACCAAAACTCCGAGCCCAAGGGATGCTCGGCTTAGCAAGGGGAAGGGGCAGGGAGGGAATAATAAATGGTTTGAATATAGACACGCTTGTTTTTCCCAAACCAGATGGGTGGTGACAAGACTGAGAGGTGAGGGAAAGGGCATAGGGGGAGCCAAGTGGGTGCTTTAAAAGTCTCATAGGTCCCCACACACACCCCACACACAGACACACACCCACCCACCCCATTTTCAGGGGAAAAAGCCATTTTCTCCAAAGTGACTCGACTTGTGACTCGTGGTTTTTGGCCTTACTCGTACTCGACTCGCACTCGTGGAAAAATGACTCGCACTTGACTCGTACTTGCCCAAAAATCTTGACACTGACTCGCACTCGGACTCGCACTCGTGCAAAAATGACTCGTACTCGCACTCGCACTCGTGACCTAGTTACTTAGATACATCCCTGCCTGGCGCTGGCAATAAAAGAGAAGATCTGGCATAAGGAATACGTTGACATTTTCACCCTGCTTCATGCAGAGCCGGAGCCGGTTCCCAGGGTGGGGGACCCAGTTAAGGACCAGTCAACTAAAAAGCGCAAGATTGACAAAAATTGGCCAAATTGGCTCAGCGGGTTTCTTATCTATATGGCAATGATGGATCAGAAGCACCCAAACGCACGGGGCACCTGATCAAATACCTGGATATTATTCACAGGGCATCCAGTGATTATGCGGGCACGGCCTGGATCGCATACGACCAGCATTTCCGCCTCAGGGCCTCGCATAACCCCTCGATGGACTGGAGAGTTCCACAGTGGGAACTGTGGAACCAACTCGTGGTCCCGTCGCGCCCAGTCGTTGGCGACAGGGCCGACAGTGGCCACTTGATCTACCGCAATACTGCTACTCCCCAGAGAGGTGGCGCGGGAGCGCAAGGGGTTCAACCCCCCCGCATCTGCTATGAATACAATTCGGCAGGTAAATGCTCCCGCCCCTCCTGTATGTTCACGCACGCCTGCGCGGCTTGCGGTGCCAAGCACGCCATCACCGCATGCACGCGGGTCAGTGGGGGAAGACAGACAACTAGGCAATTTGGGCCAGGCAAGAAGGGTGGTTCCCCCGCAGCTTCAGCAAAGGGATCCAACCCTGATTAAGTTGGGTCCCTTGGTCGACCTGCTATGCCTCTACCCTCAGCGGTCCGCAGCGGAGTTTCTCTGCCTCGGTTTCTCTGAGGGCTTTCGGATCCCGTGTCCGCCTCCTTCTTCCCCATTCTGGTCTGGCAACCTTCGATCGGTCTGTGGAATGGAAGAGGTGGTTCGCCAAAAGGTGGCGAAGGAGCTGGATGCCGGCAGGATTGCCGGCCCATTTTCCTCCCTGCCTTTGCCCGCTTTGCGCATCTCCCCCCTAGGCGTAGTCCCTAAGAAATTTCCTGGGCAATATCGCCTGATTCACCACTTGTCCTACCCCAGAGGGTCGTCGGTCAATGACGGCATCCCTCAAGAGTTTTGCTCAGTGAGGTATGCGTCATTGGACCAGGCCGTGGCCATCCTCCGGGGGTGTGGGCACGACGCCTTGCTGGGTAAGGCGGACATACAGTCTGCCTTTAGGCTCCTGCCCATATACCCTGACGATTTCAGCCTTCTGGGGTTCCAGTTCGACGGACTCATTTACGTTGACAAGTGTTTGCCAATGGGGGCCGCGAATTCCTGTTTTACTTTTGAAGTTTTCAGTTCGTTTTTGCAGTGGGCCCTTCAATTTAGAACAGGCATTCGCTCCGTCATCCATTATTTGGATGATTTTCTTTTCATCGGCAGGGCTAACTCGGGGGAGTGCGGGTTTCTCATGGCCGAGTTCTCGCAGCTATGCGACGACCTGGGAGTCCCCTTGGCCTCCGAGAAGACGGAAGGCCTGGCCACCAGGCTCACATTCCTGGGGGTGGAGCTTGATTCTGTCGCAGCCTGTTCTAGGCTGCCGGCGGACAAGATCGCCACCCTGAGGGACTTGCTGACCTCCACTATTTCGGCCTCGCGTTTGACGCTCAGGGAGTTGCAGGTGCTGGTGGGTCACCTGAATTTTGCCACCAGGGTCGTGGCCCCTGGGCGTGCCTTCCTTCGGCATCTTTGTGATGCCATGGCTGGGCTGAAGTTCCAACACCATCGCATTAAAGTTTCCAAAGCCATGCGCGCGGACCTGCGCATGTGGTTGGAATTTTTGCAAGGCTTCAACGGCGTTTCATTCTGGAGATCTGAACAGCTGTTAGAAGCGGAACTTCAGGTTCACTCAGACGCCGCGGGCAGCTCTGGCTTCGGGGTGTTTTTCAGGGGCCGGTGGTGTGCCGCACCTTGGCCACCCAGTTGGGTTTCCGCGGGGGTCACCACGGACCTCACTTTTCTGGAATTGTTCCCCATCCTGGTGGCTGTTCATATTTGGGGCAGGTTTTTCCTGAACTCGACCGTACGCTTCTGGTGCGACAACGAGGTGGTCGTTTTCGTTGTCAACTGGCAGACGTCCAAATCCACGAGGGTCATGCGCCTTGTGCATGCATTTGTGTTGCGTTGTTTACAACTGAATACCCTCTTTGTGGCACGTCCCTGGGGTGCTCAATGAAATTGCCGACGCGCTTTCTCGTTTTCAGGAGGAGCGCTTCCGGGAACTTGCCCCCTGGGCCCAGCAGGATCAAGACCCCATGCCCCAATGGCTCTGGACCCTCGCTTTTCTTGGGGGTCCTGGGGTAACAATCTCCTTATTCAGTAGGTTTCTTAGTAAGAGTGTGGTTTGATGTGAAAAGCTATGCGCACGCCTTTGGAAGGCATTGTGATGCTAAAACACACTTGCTGTGTTCCTTGATCTCATAAATTACTTTTGTGTGGAGTGATTGAGATCAGGCTGTAAAGATTGTTGCCTGGTAGCTTAAAGCCGGATACTTTCTACTTTGAGGTCTTTCTACTGTTTCTGGCAACAGAGTAGCAATAGTAATCCAGGACTGAGACTGTCATAACTGCAACTCTTTATTCAGTTGACTTTGTTGGAAAAAGGTAGAAGCTTTGGAATTGAAGAGCCAGGATGGTGTAGTGGTTCTGGTGTTGGACGTAGACCTGGAAGATTCAGGTTCAAATCCCTGCTCAGCCATTACGCTTCCTAGATGACCTCTGGCTAGTCACGATCTCTCAGCCTAACTTACAAGGCTAACTCACAAGGCTGTTGTGAGACAAAAAGGAGGGAAGGAAACATGTACACCACATGTGAGACAAAAAGGAGGGAAGGAAACATGTACACCACATGTATAAGAACTTTAAAAATAAAGCAGAAGATGGAGATAGAAGAACAAGTCCTGTGTTGGCTATCTCTACTTGCTACTAAAGAGAACTGTCTAATACTATTTTGTTCCGCATATACCCTTAAAGGGTCACCATTTCCAAAGCAACATCCAAGAAAAGATCATGGCATTGTTTGATTTGACACAACTTTTGCAATATATTTAGCACCACCAGTGCACATGACACTTTGCAATGGAAGGGAGAGACAAATCTCTGCCTCAAGGAGTTTGCAGTCTAATATGGCAATAAACTAGAAGATGCCTACAAGCATCTTTGAAAATCTTCAAGAATCTTTGAATATGACCTTGTGCTAAGAATCTTGTTCTGTGCTTTGTCAGCTGTGCTAAAAGGGGACTTCTAGCAGGAGTTACTGAACACTATGGGACATCTGATATGAAGTGTTCCTAAGGCAGCTTACAAGATTTTGTATAGGATGTTGGAGAAAATACTTATTTCTGCTAAATCCTTACTTCAGTTCTTTTAAACTATGTCCTTGCCCTCCCTCTTAAAGTGCATAAGGCAAGGTCTCTTGCAGTGTAACCTCAATTTTGCCTTATTTGCCTCAAAGAAATCCTCTCCTGCTTTAAAGAGGATTATATTAAGAAAACTGATAAATATAACTAGCCCAGCAGAGGGGCAATCTGAAATGGCTACTCTTAATGGCAAAATGTTCTTAGTGGTGTTAATAAGATCTGTATTAGGCAAATTAATACATTTTACTAGCAAGCTGGTTGAAAAGGCACCTTATTTCTCCATTTTGGTCTAATTGAGTAAACTCTGAGGTTATGCATTTTAAAAGGAAGTGTAATCTTTGTGGCGCTGGGAACTAGCCTGGATAAAAATTGGCCATCTTTCCCCCCCCCCCCCCTTCCAGCTAGATTTTGACATGTCCCTTTCTAATAAGATACTTATAGTAGTTGCTCTTGTGCAAATTGCCCTGGGGACAACGTGCATAGTGGCTTCCTCAGACCAGATAGAAAATGATGATGAATATGCTCAATAATACTTTACTAATGTGTTCTTGTACTAATAGAGTATTTCTTGGCTGGTACTTTTGCATCTAAAAAGTGGCTGAAGCTGACTTCCAGCTTGTTTTATCTATTGCTGAGAACAGATTTAGATGAGATATATGTGGAGTTTTAAACTGGAGTAATGGCCCTTTCTGGTCATTGAAAGATCTTTTATTCCATGAGTATTGCTGAACCTGAGTTTATAGTTCAATTTACAGAAATAATAATGGAGAACACACTGGTAAATTATGGATAACACACTGGGGGATTAAAATCTGCTTACTATTGGAGATGCAACTCAAAAGGGGTCAATGAACTGGTGGTTTTTCAGTGCTAAATCATGGCCACTGTGGTGATGTAGCAAGGTTCTTATGCCTGGCAGCAACTAGGAGATTACTGTGTCCATCTAGTGCTGGTGCTGCTTAGCATCATCAGGTAGTGAAGTGCTTAGTCGCAGGTTGGGAAAGCAATAACCCCCTCCCTCCAGCAATTGGGAGCCTGGGAGCCTGTTAGCCCTTGCAATGAACAAATATGCAGTATTTTTAGAAAGGGAGGGAGACTAGTTACATTTGAAAAATAGCATACTCTCCTGGGCTGCTTTGGTTCTGTCTTCTGTTGTACTTTACTAGCTAGTGACAAGTTAAGTGTAAGCAATACAACAAATATGATGTATAATTGTCTTTATTCAGAATTGTCACTAAAATATTGAAAATGATACCAAGTAATGCCTCTTGCTCAGCTTTAAGTAGGTGAGCAATGCAAAAAGGGTGCTTGTATGATAGTGTAGAGAAGTGGGAAAGATTTTGAATTGAGAAATTGGCATATTAATCAATGGGCACACTGGGATTGAATTGGATTGGCCTGCCCTGTAGTTGTGGTGACTGTTCATTCAAGAAATGGAGCTTGCAATACAACTTTCATTTGGTGCACCATGGTGCACCTCGCTTCTGACAACTTACCTGGGTTCTGTTGTGATGACATAGTTAAGCAGCCGGTTTCTCAGCAGTAAAGTTCAGCCTGTAGTGTTTCCATGTCAACTTGCTTACAGTGATTGACTTCAAGTTTGTGGAGGGACTTCCAAGTGGAAGAAGATTAGACAACTAAAAGGTTGGGGTAGCAAATAGGTCGGAGATCCATCAACATAAAGGTGATGATGGCTGAATATGTGCACACTGGTAAGCATACAGAATGTAGAATGAGTAGTAGTGGGAAGAAGTAGAGCCCATCTGACTTTGAGGGAATGTGGTGTACTATAGATGTTGGAAATTTGCCCAGGATCAGAAAATATCTCTTGGGAAAGCCCCTCTGAAAGGAGGGACAAACTTCTTTAATGGTAAGATTTTTTTTTTCTGAAAGCTTGGAGAAATTCTTCCATACTTCCTGGTCTATCCTCTGCTTTCTCCTTACCGGTGGTGGTGGTGGAAGCAGCAGCAGCAGGGTGTTCCTCTGGGGAAGGAAGAAGGATTCCTCCCTCCATTTTAGGTCTAGCAGCAGCACAGTTGCAGCCTTGCTAACCTGCATATACAGTACATAATGAATTTTCCTTCCATCTTCCAGTTCTTGTTGCTCTGGAACAGCATCGGAGCTTATCTCTGTAGAAGAAAATGTATGTCCACTATAACACTTGAAACATGACTTGATTATGGGTAGCCTGCTTATGCACAGATCACATAGATGCATGTGTTGGCTGCTTGAACAGTGTCTTCACACCACACTTGTAATGTTAATGTACATCTTTTTCCATAGATAGGCGACCATCTCCCTGTAAAACACAGGGCATTATCATACAAGACACCTAAGAGTGCATTTGAATCTATTGGTGTAACATATTAAACCTGTGTTGGTTAGAACATACATTCTTATGCATTGTATTTAGAAGGAAAGGCATTTAAATCATTTAAATAAATGATTTAAATAAATTTGTAAATCATAAATCATTTAAATAAATTTCATTACATAAAGTGATAGCACTGACCACAAAAAAAGGTTGTTTGCACTCTTATGTAAAAAAAATGCCAAGAGGATGTGAGGCTTTTCTTATCTATATTTAAACACCTGAATGAAGTTAGTAGTCTTTTTTTATACTTAACCTTCACAGCAACCTTGCACAGCACAAAAGTCCTACTTCATCAGTCACACCTATGCTATAATCATTACAGTAGTATATTGATTGGAGATACAACTGGCACCCAATCATGTTGACTCCTTTTATAATGAGTTATCGGACCATTGGAGAAGAGGATTAAGATAACACCTGATAATTTTTCTGAACTAATCAAGATAATTTATTTGGCGTAAAATGAAAATCCATTGAATGTATTCTGCATAGAATATTATACCCATGGGAATGTCTTCCCTTTTGATATGCAATATGAGAATCCGGGGGATAGCAGCAAACCAGAACTCAAACGTTCCTTTCTCTACCTGTTCTCTTACAGAGAGGAGGGTTGGTTTTTTGAAGGGGTGGGAGAGCTAACAGCTAGGCTATTCATGAGAAGGTAATCAAATGGGAAATATAAATTACACTGGGCAGATAACGCAGTGTCTAGATACAAAGACTGAGTCCAAAACTTTTCTCATGTGTTCAAACCCATAACACGGATATAGAGTTGCGCTCTCCTATTACTCGCCTTGTTTCTAAACAGAGAAACCTTTATATTTGCTGCTGGTAGTGGGGAAGTATGACTTTCATCTTTGGGTGTCTCTTATGATACTACTTTTCTGTGGAAAATGTTACCTTTTTGTTTTTGAGAGTTTCAATTCCTACTTGTGTGTCTTTTTCTCTCTCTCCATCCTCACTTGGGCTGGAGCCCATCTTGGCTTGAATTAGGAAAGAAATGTATTCACAGTACTATCTGTTCTTGTCTTCCCTAAAAAGTTGTGGCTGTAAAATGGTGGAGTGGTGGAAGTTAATTATGAATAAAAACCAAGCATTAGCATTGTGTGAAATTGAATGAATGTATGATTGGACCTTGTGTGATTGGGCTGTGTCTTGAATTATGAGTGCATCTTACTATGTTCTGAGGCTATGTTCTGAGGTCGGCATGGAAAGCCAAAATGCATATTATCTCTTTAAAAACGTAAAGCATAGTAAGAGAGAGAGAGACAGGAACTGAGGGATCAGCAGCTTCATTCTATCACTTCAGGTTTGCTCTGGGGCATAAACAGAGTAAGTTGAATGGAAGACAGTTGCCTGCACTATTTAAAGTGTGTTTCTCTGTCTTTTTTTTTGGGGGGGGGGAGACATGTATACTTGTGTTTGTCCATGTCAGCTGTGTGCAAGATGCGGGTCAAATATATACTGTATATCTTTATGTAACACTGTTATAGTGATCAGTTTATAAGGTATACTTTTGTTTTTTTAAACTGTTGCATAGGTTTCCACATGTGTATACTTTTAAAAATGGTAACTGATAAGTAGAATGAGGATCAGACTTGGCCCAAGGCACCTTTCTCTCCCCCCCCCAATGCCTGAGGCAGAGGCAAGGCGCTATTCCCATGTGTCTTGTGGTAGGAGTAGTGCACCAGTTTCTACACTCCCATACTCTATTTGTCCCCTTGTTCATTCCCCATCCTTTGCCTTTTGAAATGGCAAGAAGTGACACTCAAGAAGAGGAAGAGCAGTGGTGGGATTGTTGCTACTGGGGAGGAGTGGGCAGGCAGACTCTGAGGCTAGGGGAGGGGTGTGTGTGTGTGTGGGCTGCTGCCTACACCAATCTTGTGCCCGAGATGGTGTCCCCCCCCCCCAATTAGCAGGCTGGCTGTGATGAAGAGCCATTTTTCACCTTCAAGGGACAAGAGAAACCATCTGACTTTTATGCAGTGGGTTACTAAACAATGGAAATCTCTCATTGTCAGTTTAGTCCTTCCTTGCATAATATAATAATACCAGTATTTACTGTGTATACCACCTTTCTCTGGTCATCGGAAGTCAATATATATCGGAGAAATGCACATGGCTCATAGCAGTTTTCTGACAACATTTATCCGTATCAACTATGTTCTATAAAATGTATGTCAGATTTTTTTTCAGCCTGTGCACATAAAATTGTAATATGTAAAGTGACTCTTAAATATACCAATAACATTTTTTTTAATTAAATGGACATAAAATAAACTCTGAAAATTTGTTGAGAGAGACGGAAACTCCTAGCTTGGTGTGTCAGCAGGATTGTACAGTGTATTTTACTTAAATGAAATGGTGACTTCAAAATACAGATAGGCAGAACAAGTTAAGATGGCTTGCAGAAAAGGTTGATTTACTGTCCGCTACCAAGCTTTTCAAAAATACTGCCAGAGTTAAATATAGGACAGAAGGCAGTGATATTTATGAGATGGCTGAATAGCTATCTTATTTAGAGTAAGGCTTTTAAAGAAGACAGACTTAACATATCCTAGCAACTGAAATTGAATAGCGACACATCTACCACTGTTATCCATCGAAAAAAGAAATAAATTTTAAAGGTCTTTGTTAATGTCACCTGGTGCTTTCATTGTCAACCAAAATGTACTCCTAAAACTGGCTTGCCACACACTGTGCTGTGTTTGGCGTTCTTATTCTTTAAATGGCCCATAAATGTTAGTTAAATCTTCGCATTCAGACATCTTTATCATAAAATAGAATATTTGTACTATGCTTGTTATCTTTAATATCGAACATATGCAACACACAGCATATATAGCAATACCACAAAATGGAGAATAATGGACAATTTCAGTGTTATGAATTTGACAAACTGTTGAAAAACCGTCGCCTTTTGATAAAGTTTTTGTACTTTTTCATCCGTTCTGATTCAACCAACTGCCGTTCTATATATTGGCTACAGAACTGCAACATGGATGTCAATTTCCCTCCCTACTGTCTCTCACACGGTGGTGCTTTTCCCTTCCAGATACCTCCAAAGAAGAACTGAGAATCTTGAATAGCGATTCACATTTCACATCTGTAATTGAACCTGCTGCCCAACGAGGCTGTTGTGTGTTTGCGGATTTAATTTAAGAGTTAAAAGTTAAGTCTTGGGCAGCCTATCCTATGCTCTGCTTGGCGATCCAGCTATGCCGGTGCTGGCCATGTTGGATTCGAAACTAGGTGTGATTCCCCACTTGGTAATGAAGCTTCCTCGATTCAGAGGCGTCGCTCCGGTAGGGGCGGGGCTGTAAGTTTTGCTCAGTCAGAGTCCCGTTTACCGAACGAGCAGGAGGCGGCCCCGCCCCCTCACTGTCAGAGCCATTCCCCTGCGGAGAAAGCAGCAGGCAGGGTCTCTTGCCTGCTGCTTTCTCCGTAGGGGGATGGCTCTGACAGTGAGGGGGCGGGGCCGCCTCCTGCTCATTCGGTAAACGGGACTCTGACTGAGCAAAACTTACAGCCCCGCCCCTACCGGAGCGACGCCTCTGCCTCGATTACCTTTGGCCAGCCACTAGATCCTAACGTACCTCACAGGGTTGTTGTGACAGTGAAATGAGGGGGTACAACATGCAGGACCCTGAATTCTGGGAAGAAGGAAAGTGTATAAATGTGATCAATTTAGTGCCACCATGTGGATGAGAAAAGAATGCAAAACAGGTAGCATTTTGATGGATTTCACTTTTAATCAAAATCCTGATAAGTTATCAATGGAAAGGCTGAACTCCTTTTGAGGCATGAGAATAATTTGAAGTGAACAGAAGCAGTTTTGATCTTTACTGTGCAACTGAACTCTTTCCTGTGAATAGGAGTTGTTCATATAAACTAAGAGGATACCAAGCTGTGTGAAATGTGCATTTCGTATATTACTCCTGGCATCCTTTTTTTAAAATAGTGCATTCTAAATGAAGACTTTTTTTTATCCCAGTTGAACAGGTGTGGCTTTCATTTTATTTTTTAAAGCAAGGATTAGAGTGCAGTTGCTCAGTAGCTCTGCTGCTTTTAGAAAAGTGACCTTTACCCTGAAAATTATTTAAAGTCCCTGGAAAAAACAGACGGAGAATTGGTTCACAGCTTCTAGTGGGCATGGCAGACATGCTCTTATTCTTAATGTAGCATTGACACATTTTGAGTTAGGCTGGCTTAGCTAAATACAGATGCTTTTAATTTGTCAGTTGCATATTTTTAGCAAATTATACAAAATCTTGTGGTTTTGGAAATCTCTCCACAACATGACCAGCCTAAATTCATTCGTTTTCAGAAGGCAATGAAATGTTTGGGTTTTTTTGTTCAAGTAGATCTTTTTGATCTGGAATGTAATATACCCACACTTCAGTCACAACTGTACCTATGGGTAGAGCTGCATAGGACTTGATTGGATCACTTTTGTTGGCTTTCTGCTGATGATAGAAGGCCTGTGTTCCAGCTGCATTCCTATCTGGGTATCCTCTCCAGAGCCTTTGTGAATAAGTAAATTTTGTTCCAGGATAGTATTCTAGGTAGGGAAGAGGTACCTGGATAGATATATAGAAGACAAGGATCCTGTTGCAAGGAATGGCCAGCAAGCACATCAACCCAAATTGGAGCTTGTCAGGCCAGGAGAGTTGTAAAGTGAACATTCCTCATGAGCTCAGCTGCATTTCTGATGCAGTACAAGTAGGACTATGCCTTTTAACTTTATTGAACTGCTGTTGGATGTCAAGTGTTTGCCAATGCATTGTAAAGAGAAGGTGGAACCAAACTTTGTTCAAAGTGAGCTGGATACTAGCACTTGTAGATGGCAGTCTTAAAACTGAAAATACAAACTATTTTTACTGAGCAAACAATAAATGGATGTCACACTGTAACCTGCAAATAATGCATTCGAGCTGATACTTCTATAATAATTGTAACAGATCCTTCAACAGAAGCCTGTTTGCTAAATTTTCTGAAGTGTTATGTGCCATAAACATGACCTTGCTTACAATGACTCAGTATAATGTCTGTGTCCATTTTGTTTGTCATTTAAAATAATAAATTGTGACCAGATGGTTAATATAATTTCTACAAGAACTACTGTAGACCAGAGAAGGGTAAATTTTATTTGAGTGAATTCAAACCAGCAGGATTTGATGAAATTCACACCAGGATACTAGGCCTAAAAACAATTAGATATTCTATCTGGGAAGTCATGGATAACAGATGAGATCCTGGATGGCTGCAGAAGAAATATTGCTGCTCCATTGTATTTGGAAAAAGAAGAGGGTATCCAAGATAACTTGGTCTACTTTAACACTTTTATTGACACACATACTTGAGTCAACTTGCAAGCACCCTGAGTTTACAAATGATAAACCAATATACACTCATTTAGGAAAAGTCAATCAGAGTTTCCTGGCCACAAATAATCAAGCAATACACAGCCAGGGAGTCATTTTGAAGATATTTGGGACCTGTGTACAATCCACATTGAGGGAGGCCTAGCATTAAAATCAGCCATAATTTTCGGCCTAAAGAAAAACAGAATAATTATATGTATTAATCTGTGGGGGGGTGCTGCTGTTGACCAGGTGGTCATATATGAAAGGTAGAGCAAGTGCTGAACAGTTGCATCCATTCGGCTAGGAACAGAGAGTGTATCTTGGTTGGTCCCTGTTACTCTAATCCAGTGATTTTTTCATCTACTGTGCTGCGGCACATTGATGTGCTGCAAATGGTCCACAGGTGTGCTGCAAGAGTTCGGGCAAGGGTCATTTATTAGTAGGGCTATTGAGGGATGTGAGCCCCCACACCAGCAGCACAATATGCCTTGTCAGTTGTCAAAAAACTAATGGTATGCCTTGAGAATTTTAGCACCTTGTCAGTGTGCCATGAGATGAAAAAGGTTGACAATCACTGCTCTAATCAGAGCTGTCCTAGCCACGAGGCTGAGCTAAAGTACGCTGTCTTTCTCATAGTTTCTTATTCAATAGCTCCCTTCACTAAATCTCAAGCTGTATTTCAAATCCTCAGGCAACAAATCAACAAAGGTTTCCTGTTGAAAGCAATGCTTTTAAACGTGTCTAACTCTGTGTTGGATTGCAGTCCCTAAATTTGCAGTATTTGGGCAAGAAAGTAGGGGTTGGGTCTGTTAAGCAGGAAAGAATGTATTTACACTAGCCTCTAATCGCAAGTGTTGGTCTATTGATTCTTTCACTGCGTAAGGCAGTGTTTCTAGGCTTGCTTTTGAAATGCATTATGTGCACATGGGAAATCTATTGCATGTGCAGTGACGCTGTGCAGTGGTGAACGGCATGCAAAGAGGGAGGGAGACACATCCAAGGTGCAACAATAGATAGGTTTTGTGTGTGGGGATAAGAATACAATAATTGGGAAGGGGAATAAAAAACAGAATGCAATGTACACAACAATTGCTCATACCACTAGGCCCTAAATGTTGGTTGTTTCTAGATAGAAGGAAGGAGAAGAGGGTGTGTAATAGAACAAGCGGAGAAGGGGGGAACTGAAAGTAGTGAAATCAAGAGACTGATGAAGGGGGAATAGAGGCAATGGGACTGAAGAACCAAAGACTCTGCAGTAGTGGGAATGGAGGGGGAGAGACTGGGGGAGTGGACCAGAGAAACACCATGGTTCCAATTGTGGTGAAAGACTGACTGAGGCTGCAATCCTATATACACTTTCCTGAGAGTAAACCTCATTAAGCACAATTTATTTTATTTTATTTACAATATTTTTATCCCTCCTTTCTCCCTGAAGGGACCCAAGGCGGCTTACAAGAACAAGAAAAAACAGTTACAAAAATCAATCACCTTTAAAAGCAATAAAACATAAAAGCAATAAAACAGTTAATTAATAAACAAACTAAAAATGATAGACCACTATTCCAAACAAGAATACAAGAACAGCAGCACCACACCTGTAACTGCTAGATGTCAAAAAAGGCCAAGACTCAGAAGGCTTCTTTAAACAAAAAAATTAAACAATGGGACTTAGATACATGCATAGGATTGTACTGTGAATCTTTTTGTAGCCTAAACCAGGGAAGACCTGAGCATTGGGAGAGTTAGTTGAACTCTCCCACTAGATCAACCCTCCTAACTGGTACTGAAGATGGTTGAATAGGAACTCACTCTGGGCAACCCAGTTGTTTGAGTAGCTGCAGTGGTGGTTTAGGTATTCTGCTTGAAAAGGAGGCCTGGAGCTTATCTTCAGATGGGCCTTTCCCTAAACTGTTGAAAAGTAGACAAAAGAATCCCACTTATGCACCACTTGCACAGCTAAACATGCTGTCAACTTGACTGAACAGAAGATACAGAAGCTAGAGGGGATTTGTGGGCTGATAGTTATGGATAGGTGTCTACTGAAGCAAGCTGGTGCTGTTGCAGAGATCATTGAGCCAAGTGCCAGCTATCTCTTAGTTCCAAGGAAGGGGGGAAAGGCAGAAATGGGTTTGAAAGGTAAACCTGGGAGGGCTAGGCTGCTTCCAGAGGGGGAAGCAAGGCAAAGGAGCTGAGATTGCTTTCTTTTCCAAGGGAAGGGTTCTTTGTGAGGCAGGTGCTGGAGCAGCAGATTATGGTATCAGTTGGGGGGGGGCGGAAGGTGCAGGGAAGAAAGGTTGGAAAATAGAGGAAATAGTTTGATACCTGTCTTGGGTGCTGGTTGGCACAACAGTAGGGAATGGGGATGGTTGACTCCGAACTAGTGGGTAGCTGAGCAAATCATGAGCATGGGCAATGGCATGCTGGTGAACACTGAACATGAAGCTTCTTGGGTGACCTTGGGCCAGTCACTACCTCTCGGCTTCACCTACCTCACAGGGTTGTGTTGAGGGCAAAAGGAGGGAAGCAACTATATGTCTCACCTGCCTCACAGGGTTGTTGTTAGGATAAAAGGAAGCAACTTGGTACACCACTCTGAGTTCCTTGGAGGACGGGCGGCATAAAAATGTGAAAAAATAAGGGTCTGTGACCCAACTTATAACCAAAATTCCAGTAGGGGAGCATAGAAGTTATTGTGGCGTCGGCTCATCAAGGACCTTGCTTTTACTGCTAGATGGTCTATCCCTAATTTGCGATGGGTGCCTCTCTTCTACACAAGTGTGTGGTAAAGGATTCCTTGATAGATAAGGAGGCCTTTGCTTCAATTACCATACAATTTCTTGTTGTATTACAATAAGGTTGGTGAGAGAAGTGGAGGCTGAAGGCGCTTATTTTGTGTTACTAATGACTTTGGCGTAAACCAAGTCAGGAAGCTCCCAGGCTTATTTAAAAGTCCGAATCTTCTGACCAAAGCAAGCTGCATACCATCATGGATACCGTCTTTTTTCCCCTTTCAAAAACAGAAAGAGAGGCAAGGCTTCTCCTCAGCCAGCCAGCTGAAGTGGTTGCTCTGATGAACCAAAGTTTAGCCTTTCCCCTTGGGTCTATGCAAGCAGAGGCTTCACTGCCATGGGCTCATCTCAAAATACCATGAACCTGGCCTGGGTCCTGCTTGCCTGGCATGCACCCAATACCTTGTTTGTGTATGTAAAGCAATGTGTTGGGCAGCAGCAACTTGCTAGTCTCCAGTTAGTACGAGTACACAGACTATGATGGAGAATAGGTTGCTTACCTGTAATTTAAGGTGTCCGTGCACCCAGTCTTCCCTTCTGATAGTGTTTTTGCATCTGCGGTACCTAATAGTGATTTAGAAGGAAGATGCTTGCTATGCCCTTGGGGTATGAGCTCCAGGATGCTCTCTTCCTTTGTGGAAAGGCATGGTGAATGCCAGTCTTGGACTGGAGCTCCAGAAAGCACAGATCCATTAGTGTGAACGCGTCGATAAACACTTGATGATTTCCTTTTGCAAACACAAGCTATGTTGACTTTCCTCAGCATAGGTTTTGTTTGCTGTCAACCTCTTCCCATGATTGTGCACAGTAATTCTGTCACTTAGTTAAAAAGACTATATTTTCTTAGCAACCATTCTGAACAAGCAATTATTTCTGCTGACATGGACTTCAAGCTTTCAGCTGTAATGCAGAAGTACACACAGGAGGTTATAGTCAGCCAGACACGTAGCCAGTCCAGTTCTGATGTCCGGTCTACATGATGTTAATGTTCTTCAGCACATGTACAAAATTCAGATGGATACAGTTGCAGATTTAATGAACGATCACTACTGAAACCTTATGTAAGACGTTGATGTCTCAGTGTAGGGGTGTTGCACCTAGGGTTAGTAGCCCTCTAGGATTGGCCTGGTGTCTCCAGGAATCAGCAGGAGAATGCTAAAAGCAATCCTGGAGACTTTAACAGAGACTCCTTGATTTAATGACACTGGGTCATGTTTGGGAGGGAGAAAACTATTCAGGCCATAGGAACAGTACAGTAACTTCCTTGACCTACAGTGCCATCCTATACAATAGGGCTTACTCCCAGGTAAGTGTGCATCTTCTAAAGTACCGTATTTGCCTGAGTATAAGACTCACTTTTATCTCCTAAGGCAAGTCTTTAAAGTAGGGGGTGCGCCCTACAATTAAAGCCTAGCGTTTCTGCCTAGTGTTTTATGCAAAGCGCTTTCAAACCAAGCCTCTCCGATAAAACGGGGCTTTTTTTCACTCTCTTTTTTTAAACTGCAAAGCACTGTGTTTTCAAGCCTTTCCTTGCAGTTCTTAATCACTTGCTAAATGGCTGAATACCATGGGAGATCATTATCTCTCAGCAGCCTCTGGAAGCATTTGAAAAAATTAACCCTTAAGTTTCAACCCCAGGACTCTGTGGAAACTAAGATATTTATTGATCTTGCAGTTTAAAAGTTGAGAGTACAGTTTGAAAGTTGAGAGCAAGAGCTCCTGCATAGGCTTACCATATCCAAAGGGGACAGAGTGCCTACCTTTAGGCTGCAATCCTATGCACACTTTCCTGGGAGTAAGCCCCATTGAATGCAATGGGACTTACTTCTGAGTAGATATGCATAGGATTGTGCTGTTCATTGAAATTTGGGCAGGTGCAGCTCATCATCATGGAAGGGTGCAACAAGCTACACCTGCCCAAATTCCAAAGGTTAAAAGGTAGGCACTCTGTCCCCCTTTGGATCTGGGAAGGCTACTAATACTAGAGTGACCAGATTCAATAAGGGACAGGGTGCCTATGCCTTTAACTGTACTAAAGCTGTACTGTTCTACTAATGTGTATATTTAAGTTAAAAAAAGTTAGATGTTGTTTTTTTTAAATAGCACCAAACTTTAAGCGTGCGACTTATAATCAGGAGCGTCCTATACTCGTAACAATACGGTATTTCTAAATTTGCAGTTCTAAAGTATTTACCTGACATGTATATCCTAATTGGTACTCTTTTTATTCTCATCTTAATGTCTGTAGAAAATATTGTAAGCAGTTTTTTTGGGGGGAAATCATAGTAATTTGTAAAGGCAATATCACCACTGTAACCGAATTGCTTGTCTCAATGCTGCACTAGTAGTACTGACTTTAAAAACTCTCATATGATGTGTTCTTTATTTTATGCTGCATATATGTTGCTGAGTAGCATTATTTAGTCTCTTCTTCAGATATAGTTTAATCCAACATGTTCAGTCGTTAAGTCGTGTCCGACCCTTCGTGATCCCATGAACTATATCCCGCCAGGCCTTCCTGTCCTCCACTATCTTCCTGTGTTCGCTCATTTTCATGTTAATCCAACATAGGGGTACTCTAATTTAACGTATGAGCAATACATTAGATACAGCGCGCACACAAGATACAGTTGTAATTCACAGTGCAAATAATATATTCATTTATAAAAGAAGGGAAGCTTTCTCCACCCCCAACCCCCACCCCGATTGTTGTCCCTTTGTGTGAACTGGAAATTCCTCCTGTTCTTGTACTCAAAAAGCTATTTTGGCTGTTACCATTATTCACATTGATACAAGCTTTCTCAAAAGGGTCATGATCTTCTCTGTCCTACAGAATCAAGATAAGTGCCTCTGTTCAATGTAATGCAGACACTTCCTCCTCCTGAAAAACCTTAAGACAGAGCTGTGTTGACTTACTGAACCCTGCAGCCTATAGAGAAATGTTGTACTTACAAATTACCTATTAGTTGTAGTCTGAACAAGAACAAGAACAGTAACACAATGAGCAAACTACAGGACCCCCCCACTATCCATGGATCCGGTATCCACGGATTCACTTATCCACATATGGCAGGAACCCCCTCCCCCCACACTCCCCTGGCGATTCTTTTACCTTAAAATGGTGTCTGTGTCTTGCTTTCAACAAAGGCTGCTGCTTCATAGCACAGACGCAGGGTCAGCTGAAGACCAGGAAGCAGTTTCAGTTTCTGTTTCCTGGTCTTCCGCTGGGCTTGCGTCTCTCTAAAAGCAGCAGCATGCTACTTATAGCCTTTGTTGAAAGCAAGACACAAACACCATTTTAAGGTAAAAGAATCACCAGGGGAGCATGCGGGGGGGGGCTGAAGGGGGCTGCGAAGCTTGAGACTCTGCTCTACAGAGCCTGTTTCAAGCTGTTGGCGCAACAATTAGTTAAAATGGGTAGATGGCGTTCGCTCTTATCCACGGGTTCCAGGTATCCACGGGGGGGCAGGAACCAACCCCCAGCGGATACCGGGGGCCCCTGTACTGTGTTTGCATATCTTTCTAATAGAGAAATGCAATTCTGGACAATATTAAATGCAGCTATATCCTTTGCGCTAAGAGAAGATTTGAGCTTTACCTTAGAAAAACTCATCTGACATTCCTTGCTGATTCTGATTAAGCTAAGCCCAAATTATGCATTTTTTAATGAACCATTTTTCCATGGCACGTAGTTGGTCTGTGGCCCCCCGAACCTTAGACCTGGTCCTGATATACATATACTATCTATTCTAAAAACAAAACAGTATGCTAGAATACAAGACACAAGTTTTATGGGTGAAGTAGCCATGTAATTAAATATAAAATACAAAGAACTCCAGGCACACATGTATAAAATCTTCAAAAAGCGCTACTCATAACAAGCAGCAAAACAATGAGTGCGGAGAAGTCCGATGTTTACAGGAACCGACGTCTCGTCTTATTTCCTAAGACATTATCTAGGTCGAGACAGCTTGGCTGTTGGGATGGCACTGAAAACCAACTGACAGAAACAGAACTTAAAGGGAAACACAGGCAGAGCTTAACAGAGATCTTAAAGGAACATCAGACAGATTCAAAAGGCAAAACACATCTTATAAATCTTGCAACGAAAGCTTTCATGGTCAGCTACTAGACTAAAACAATACCAGGTATCAAGGTATCTAAAACATCTGTCAGTACACTAATCTTATACAGAGACAGAATTAACACGTATTGTTCCCTGTATATTTGTGCAATATGGGAAACCATATTTTGTCAATAAATGTTAATTCTTGTTGGCGGTTAATAAGATTTTGTGATCTTCTTTTACTAATCTCAATTGCTTCCAGATTCTGGCGCGTTCTATTGTTTCGAATCATTAGCTAGACCATGGTGGTCCAAGGCGTGGCCCGCGGGCCGCATGCAGCCCACGAAGGCCTCTGCTGCGGCCCCCGGAGCTCCCCTCCCTCCCCCGCAGTCACCCACGCTCCCCTGCTGATCGGAAAGACGGTCGGGAGCCGATCGCCTTTTTGATAATCAGGGAAGCGTGGGCGGGGCATGCTAGAAGCGTCCATCGGCTTCAGCATCCCCCTCCCCGGGCAGCGGCCGGCCACACACATCCTGCCTGGCTGGCCGTCTGTATCAACTGTGAGGCTGGAGAGGCTGTGCCTGCGCAAAGCTGCTGCAGCCTCTCTAGACAACCAGCGAGACTGAGGGTGCTAGAGAGGCTGCAGCAACTTTGCGCAGGCGCATCCTCTCCAGCCTCGCAGTTGATACAGACGGCCAGCCAGGCAGGACGTGTGTGGCCGGCCGCTGCCCGGGGAGGGGAATGCTGAAGCCGACAAACGCTTCTAGCATGCCCCGCCCACGCTCCCCTGATTATCAAAAAGGCGATCGGCTCCCGACCGCCTTTCCGATCAGCAGGGGAGCGTGGGCGGGGTATGCTAGCGTCTGTCGGCTTCAGCGTCTGTCTCCCTCTTCCCCCCCTGGGCAGCGGCATTTGAGCTCATCGGCAAGAGCGGGCGGGGCATGCTGGCCCCTGGGGAGAGGCTCAAGATGACCATCGCGGCAGGCAATGGAAGGTTCCCTTCCCTTTCCCAAGGACACGAAGCGGGTTGTTCCTAGCGCGATGCCTGCTTTTTACTGTTTTCAAAGTAAGACTTAGCTCCCCAGACAGGTAGGGATCCTTGTCTCCTCCTCGTAATTTTTTTCGGACCAGTGAACAGCTACACAAAGAAGCCACACAAAGGAACACCACAGCTACGTTCATACGTGGGATCCTGATTGCTTTTCACTCTGTGAAGCCTGTGGTCTTCTTGCTTCCCTCCTCCTAGCTTCCACACTTTCGCGCTCATTTCTCTCCCCCCCCTTTAGCTCCGTCTTTTTCTCCTGCCCCAATAAGGCTCAGCAATCCAGATCCCCTTCCTCCCCCTCTTGCACACGCACTTCAGGAGCCATTTTCGCACTTGTTTTTCTCTTTCCCTTCCTGTTAGTTATCCTCCAGCATCTTTTCCTCCCTGCCCCAGTAAGGTTCAGCGATTCCCTTCTCTCTTGTGCATGTGCTTCAGGAGCAATGTTCCATTTATCTTCCGCCCTCCCTCTTCCCTGTCAAGGACTCTACTTTCAACTGCTGTGTAGAAGCGAGAATTAATAACTTAGGTATGGGGGGCTGGAAATATGGGGAGTTAGTCTTTTGGGATTGGAGGGAAATAGGGGGGAGCAAATTTGGGGGTATTAAGGTAATTATGTGTGTGGAACTTAGGACTGATATGACCCCAGAACCTGGGGGTGGGTTGGATCATGGAGAGAGGGACATGTGGGGGCTAAGACTGGGGGGGCATGGAAAGTTCTTATGTTGGAAGGAGGGAGATGAGTATGAGGGTAATGGGTGGAAGGGTTGATTTTGGGGGTGGTAGGGTAAATATTTGTGATTATTAAGTGAATTGTGGTGGCAATGAGGACTTGGAAAAGGAGGAGGGGGTTAGAAGTTAATGTGCGGCTGGCAGGAAGTTTGGGTGTTAGAGGGAGAGGGGGAATAAGTGGGGGATATCTGGAGGTTAATGTTGGGGCTATTATGAGGTGAAGGGAAGAGCTGAGGTGGTGAAAATGTGGGTGGAAGGAAGGGAGGTAAGTTGTGGGAAACTCGGGTAGAGGGGTTGCCTGCCTCTTTGTTTGTGCATTTGCTTGTCCACCTGCACCATTGTGCACTTGTCCTGGCTGCCCCCCAGTGCTTGCAAACAGTCCACTGTTAGGACAAACTTCTGGGCTTCTCTTGCTGGGTTGTGTGCACACATCTTTTCTTTTGTGTGAGCATTGAGCACCTGCCTCACAATGTCCCTTTCTCAACAGGCTGTTCTAGCGAGAGGAGCAAGTCAAGGAAACAGCAGGGAAAGAGAGAAGGGCCACTTAATAATAATAAAATAATTTGGGTAATAAAAAAAAATTATGTACCATGCGTCACCAGATGACAAAAAAATGTATTTAGGATCATGGTCAAAAAGGTTTGGGAACCACTGCGTTAAATCCTGTGCAATAAATATTGCCAAAGCTTGTGCGTTGGTCATTATTATTAATTACCTGTGCATTGTAATTATTATTAATTAATTATTAATTTAATTCATTGTGCGGCCCCCGGGTTCCACGTCGAAGTCTGCATGCGGCCCTTGAGGTATGAAAAGTTGGACCACCCTGAGCTAGACATTCACCCTGAGCTAGTCTCATTGAACAAAATACTATGGTTAGTTGTCATTGAACGTTCTGCGAGGGCTGAGATATCCTTATGTCGTAGACGAACCGCACGTTCATGTTCCGAGATCCTTGTTTTGATCATTCTTTTTGTAGTACCAATATATTTTCTGCCACAATCACAAGGTATACTGTAAATTCCAGAATTGGACAGAAATGGTCTGGCGTCCTTTGGGTTGCGGAGCAGTTCTATTTTGGAGGTGGGTTTAAAAATTGTCTTGATATTGAAGTGTCTAAAGGTCCTGGAGATTTTATCAGTAACCCTTTTATAAAGGGCAAAGTAACCCATTTCTTTTCCTCTTTTGCTGTCTCTTCCTGATCCCCTCTTTCTGATCCCTGGGTGGTCTTATGGTATTGATTTTCTTGTATTGTTTAGTCCAGGTCTTATCAAACTGTGCCGCTGTATATCCATTGGCTTTCAGGGAATCACGTAATATACATCTTTCCATTTTTAGAGAGGACTCCTCATAGATCTTAATTGCCTGATATACTAAAGAATTTCTCAAGGAGTTTTTTTGGGCTGGGTGATGATTCGATTGATGATGGAGATAGCGACCTGTATGACCTGTATGTTTGCCCTTTGAATCTGTCTGATGTTCCTTTAAGATCTCTGTTAAGCTCTGCCTGTGTTTCCCTTTAAGTTCCGTTTCTGTCAGTTGGTTTTCAGTGCCATCCCAACAGCCAAGCTGTCTCGACCTAGATAATGTCTTAGGAAATAAGACGAAACGTCGGTTCCTGTAAACATCGGACTTCTCCGCACTCATTGTTTTGCTGCTTGTTATGAGTAGCGCTTTTTGAAGATTTTATACGTGTGTGCCTGGAGTTCTTTGTATTTTTTATATTTAATTACATGGCTACTTCACCCATAAAACTTGTGTCTTGTATTCTAGTAGCTGGCCATGAAAGCTTTCGTTCTATGATAAAACAGTATGCTGTTTTCTTTCAAAATCCATTTTTTTCTTGTATAGCCCTAATTGATTAAAGTTATTCAAAAGGATACAACTTTTTTTAGTTCAATGACCACCCTAAGCTGTTTACATTGTAAAATTTAATATGTGGGGCAATATTACCTTTGCATATGCACTAATTCTCAAGTGGCTTCAGTTGTCTGGAGTTGCATCATCACATAGAAAACCTGATTGGTTGTGTCGGATCATGACACCTCCATATTACATGATCACTGATTGGGTGGGATTAACAAAAAAAATACTGTATGTAGCCAGGAGGGAAAGAAATTGCATCAAAACTGTCAATAGCTATATTGTATCTGTATTACACATTACTGCACTAACTAACCAAAAAGCTTCCAAAACCTCTTATTGGGTAATTTCAACAACCATGTTAATTTTCAACTCCACCTTGTGATTTGGTGTAGTGTGTGTTCTAGGTGTTGGCCTAGTTACTTATTTTTTTGACAGTTACAACAAAGTGCTGATTTGGTCATATGATGTAGATTTTTATTTATTTGAAGTATTGATGAACTGCAAATTTGTAACTTTTTGTATTTTGGAACTGAAATTCTTATTTATTGCTATTTTGTTTCATATTTGTGGGCACTGCATTGCTGGGAGAAGGACAGGTTAAAAGTCTAATAAATTACCGTATTTATTGGCGTATAAGACGCTCTTTTTTTCTACATTTGTGACCCAAAATAGTAGGGTGAGTTTTATACGCCAATACTAAAAAATCCCTTTCCCCCCCCTTGCCCGTTTTAAAGCATTTTCGGGCTTACCGCGTTTTTCCGGAGCCTGAGAGCTCCCTTGTGCTTTCTTCCCTAACTAATCTATCCGATCTACAGCTGTTGGTCGGGTTTAATTTATGCACGTGCATGAGTTGAGCTTCTCAGCAGCCAGCAGAGGGCGCTGTGCTCAGTTCAGTTCAGCTGAGCTGCCGAGGGCCTGCTCTTCCGGATGCTGAATGAATGCAGCATGGGTAAGCTTCTGAACTGGGCCTAGTTGGGAGGCTTTGGAAACTGCACAGGTGGGGTGGGGGAAAAGAGTTGAGTCTGGGGGTTTTGTATTTGGGATTTATGTTGTTTAAGAGTTGGTAAGAGTTGACTCTGGGGGTGGTAAGGTGGTAAGAGTTGAGTCTGGTTTTTTTTGTACTTTTATGTTTTTTACTGTGGAAACTACAGGGGTGGGGTGGGGTGGGGTGGGGGGAAAAAGAGTTGAGTCTGGGGGTTTTGTATTTGGGATTTATGTTTGGAAACTGTGCATGGGTGGGTTGGGGGGAAAAGAGTTGAGTCTGGGGTTTTTTTGTACTTGGGATTTATGTTCTGGTGCATTTTGTTCATGTGTCTTATTGCTGTGTGTTTTAAAAGAGATCCTGGTATTTTTGTGCAATTTATGTAAATTAGCTAATTAAGTAGCCAAGCAGTAAGTGGCCAAGTGGCCCAAAAATGCTTTAAATGTTTTTTTCTTGAAACCCAGGGCCAAAAGGAAGGTGCGTCTTATACGCCGGTGCGTTTTATACGCCGATAAATACGGTACGTAGTACTGTATTGGTTTGCTGGGTTGTATAGTATGGTAGTTTGGGGAGAGAGAAGTTGCAACTTATTTTGTATATCTTGCTTTGAAATGCAGTTGCTGAACTAGTGAATGTCTTCCTTGCAGCTGAAGAACTGGGCTTCGACTTGTTTTCAGTATTGGCTTAGGCTCTCCGGATCATTAAGACTGCTGCTTAATTACAGTATCAGTTACATGAATGTGGATGTGAAGCTTAGTGTAGTCTTTCAGGTTGATGGATGGGAATTGATCCAGTCTTGACAACTTGGTGAGATAATGAGACTTTAGTGACATTCAATATTAACTGATTGCTTAATCAACAAAGCTTTACTTATGAGTGCTTTTTTATCTCCCTTCAATGTGTGTGCTCTGAAATCATGTTAATCATAGCAGTATCGCTTATAACCGAAACCTTGGGAGATCAGTGAACTTGCCTTTTAAAGCTCAAATGATTTTAACTGATGCTTGGATTTCTAACTTAAAAGATGCATCAATGCCATGCAGTTACTCTAAATCCGGACCTGTTGCTCTCGGGCTACCGAAGTAAAAGTTAGTAATTCCAGCTGCTTGAGGCCTGGGCCTCTAAGAGGGTGTGGGACCCAGGAGCTGCAAGGGCTGGTTTAATAGCCAAAATACAGTTGGACCTTGCTATCCACAGGGGTCTGTTCAGACCTCCTGTGGATAGCGGGTCTGCCATAAAAATGCTGTTTAAAGGGGGGGGGAGTCCCCAAAGCTCCATTCCATCTTTAAACTAGCAAAATCGCTACATTTTCAAGCCTCCACTAGGCTTCTTGAAGCTGCATGACCCACTTCTGGGTTGTGTGGAGGCTCTTCCCCCCCCCCAGCCTTGTCCCAGAATGCACACTGGGACAAGGCTGGGAGGGGGGGAAGAGCTTTTGCGCGACCTGGAAGTGGGTCATGCAGCTTCAAGAAGCCTAGTGGAGGCTTGAAAATGTAGCGATTTTGCTAGTTTAAAGGTGAAATGGAGCTTTAAGGTGAAATGGAGCTTTGGGGACTTTTTTTCCCTTTGTACAGGTTTTTAGCATTTACATTCATGGGTCCGGGACCTGCAGTGTAACAAATCTGTGGGTCCCAAACTCGTGAATAAAATTGGCCCACTACACACTTGGTGCCCTGGGCTGAGTTGGACTGGCTAATATCCAGGGTGGTGGCAGCAATATTGGTTAATATATATGAGCATAAGATTCTGAAACAAACATAACCAGGTGTTTCTGTAGACAGGCCTGGTTCTATATAGTACAGCTGAGGCATGATGTGCATGTCTCTCTAAAGGGCCTGTGTTCCTTTAGCACAAGGAAAAGAGGATACAAAACGAGTCACAGCTTTTGTAGCTAGACCCAGAGTAGGTACTGAGCTGCAGCGTGGATGTTTACAAGGGGTGTGTGTGAGAGACAGATGCAGAACATGTTCCCTAATGTTGAACACTGGTTGTCTGTGGGTGGGCAATTTGCCCCTTGGGTTTTTGTCTCGCTCCTTGTCCTAGGTACAGAGAGCAGTGGCCAATCTTGAATAAGTCTTCCTGGCTCCTTTTTGTAGGAATAAAATAATGATGAGAAGCAAGAGAAAATTGGATTTAACTAATGAAACAATATATTTCCTGGAAAATGTTCTTGTATTGCATTGGAATACTTAGCATGTTTGTTTGACTTGTATCTAGTAAGCAAAACTAAAAAAAAATATATGCCATGTTAATTTTACATGTTTGAAATACTCAAACTGTTTAAATAGCCCAAATAATTTTTGAACTGAAATACTTGATTACAAAAAGTCAGTAAAGCACTTAATATGATTTAAATGTTACAATCCAGCAGATTTATTTAGGCATTTTTGCTGAACTGCTTGCACATGTTTTAAGACATGACAATTAACTAGCAAGCATGCTCTTCACTTGTGTTTAATTTTTAAGAAAAAACGAAAGTAATTAACATGCTAATTTTAGCATTCCAAAAGAGCTGAGCATTCAATATATTTTCTAGGTGTAAACCCTCTTCTCGTATTGCACTGTGTTCAGTTGACAGAAGTACAAGGAGCAAGGTTGCACCTTTGCCTGTAGAGAGGGAGTGCAGAGACGATTTTCACTAGGAGGCTTTGAATAGTTCCCAGTTCTCTAATCTGTAAAAACAGGGCACACAAATGTGACCTCCATCAGTGTTTTGAAATGCCTAACATTCACTGTTACAAAACAGCACCACCTCACTTTTCAGACTCCTGACTTTACACCCTCTGGAACTAGCTATGATCTAGAACAGGGGTTCTCAACCCCTTCCCGGCCGAGTACCACCACCGGCGCCACTCTCCTGCTGCGTACCACCGGAAGTGACTGGCGATGACATCGTCAGTTACTTCTGGGTTTCCAGGTTTTGAGAGGCCAGAAAATGCAGCCAGGAGACACGGGCAGGTGGGAGGGCCCTTCTTGGCATTCCCGAGAATCTTGGCCAAAGGCAGGAGCCTTTCAGGAGCGAGAAAGCATCGTGTCGGAGCGGGCTTCCGGTGGTCTGGCAGTCCGAGTACCACCAGCTCTTGGCAGAATTACCACTGGTGGTACTAGTACCACTGGTTGAGAACCCCTGTTCTAGAAAACTGAAGTAAAATCTGGAAACCCATCCTGCTCCATGAGCTGCAACTCTGTGTACTTCTTTACAAACTTTTAAAGAATTGGCGGAGTCTTGAAAGACAGTGGCGTCCCTAGCCCTAAACCTATAGGGGGCACATCCGCGAATTGGCACCCCCTCCCCACCCCCTGGTGCTGCTAAAGGTGCCGCCGCGATTTGGCGGGGGGGCCCCAAATCCAGAATTTATTCCCCCCCGGGCGCTGGCTCCCCCCCAGGTGCTGCCTCCCCCCTGGGCGCTGCTTCCCCCCGGCCCTTCCCGCACCGCACTTACCTTTTTCGGTCTCCGCGCCGGCCCCACGCGCATGTGCAGAAACAGCCGCCGGGTTTGAGTCGTGCCGACGAGGTGAGTGCCGCGGCCGCCGGAGCCTCCGGGGCACGAGTCAGAGTCGGCCGAGTCCGAGTTGGTTCCGAGTCGGGCGACTCGGACTCAGGCGACTTGGACTCGGACTCCGAGTCTGGACTCGGTGCCCCCCCAGAAGCTGGCGCCGGGGGCCCTGAGCTACAGGGGCCCCCATCTAACGACGCCACTGTTGAAAGAAGCTTCTGATGCAGGAACTTTACATATGAACGTATGGAACTGCCTTATATGCTGAGTCATACGACCTTTGTCAGTACTGTGCATGCAGAAGCTCTCCAGGGGTTTGGACTGGGATTTTTCCCAGTTCTACACAGATATGCCAGATAGGACATAACTACACTTCCCTGCATGTGGCAATGTTCATTCAGATTTTGTATTCCAAACATGAAACTTGTTAGAATGCTATTAATTAAACTGATAGTGGAGATATGCCTACAGTTTATGACGACTTGGCTCTAGGGATCATGAATACAGATATTTACAGCAGCAGTTCCATCTGCCACAGATTTCAATGAGAATGTGGCACCAGGCTTCTCTTTTAATGATTCAATAGTGGCATTTTCTTGCTTGCCAATTTCCCCCACTTACACAGCTGAAATTATCATGGTGTTTGATAGGTAGCCTCATTTTTAATGTCTAGAACTACATTGGTCACTGTTACCACCAGATAGCATATTCTTGTTCAGAAACTCAAAGCACTTTCATAAATATAGCGATTGTTAATATGATAGTTTGTGGCAGGAATGATAATGACACCTTGTGTACCTTTACACTAGAGACACAGATTATTTCTATACTTTTGCCATGAGTGTCGGTGTACCAATTGATACCCAAAGTGATGCAAGTGTTCAGATTTGTAGGAAGTTTCGTAGAAATATTTTTGGTGTCTATGTGGATATTTTGCCCGTACATATGAAGCACTAATCACCTCATGGAAATACCGTACATATTTTAGATTTAAAGTCCTTTCCAGACTGACAATACATCCTCCAGCCTTACTAATGTTGGTTTTTATATCCAAGGGGGTATTAAACATTGTGCTTAGAAAGGTTGCTTTGAGACGATTTGCTGTGCAATTTGTCAAATATAAAGTTGTGGTAATTGATATCTCCCTTTAGACATAACTCAGTCATGATTAATCCTACAAGTTTTGGAAGCAAATAATCATCCTAATATATCTGCAGCATTGATACTAAGTATTCACAATGGTGTAAATTTTCCCAGTGGAAGCTACATATACATTAATAGTAACAGTTACATAATGTTGCAACATTTAAAGTAAATTCAAAGTTGTCCGAAAGCCTTTTAACCAATTTATCAGCAAATGTAGTTTGTAGGAGCTAGACATTTCTTAATGGAGGTCATTGATGTAGTATAAGGAAAAATAAAATATTATTTTGGTAGATGCAAAATGAATTTCTACTAAATTAATGCGATTTGTGCTACATGACTCTTTCAAGTTGCTCTGATCATATGCCTGTCCAATATATCTATTCAACATAGCCCATAAAAGTCGGTGATTTTTCTGATAGTAAAATAGTCTTGTGGGTTAGAACCTATTGCAGTGTACCCATCCAGAGGCAAGAGGCACACACATGCTGCTTGGCGCCCCGTTGCCTTGGGGCCCACTGCCCCCCCAACCTTTGCTTCCATTGTTGCTGCACCGGTGGTGTAAGTTGGATAGGATTGTGCTGCCAATCAGGTGATCCTTTGAGGATTCCATGCTGTGTTCTGTCTTAGTCCTGTCTCTCTCTCTCCCACCACCACCCCAGTTTGACACTGGTTGTGTTGCTCCTAGATTAAGCTTAATCATGGGTTGTTTGAGGGCTGTTGGAGGTATGAAGCTTTTCCTTTTACAGAAGTTGCCTTTTCCAAACTTGGGAGTCCAGGGGGGTGGTTTGGTCACAGGACACCAACTATGCTGTTCAAGCTGCATTTGGGGCTGGAACACTCCATCTATATTTTGGAGGTGTGAAAGCTCCTTTTACATTCAAGAAGTAAAGAAGATTCCATTCAAATGTAGAGCATTGAACTCAAAGGGTTGATGTCAAGAAGGGGGGATGATAACATGGTCAAAATGGAAAGTGTGGTCTTCCTGATGTATGGCTCTGTGGCCTCTTGCCATTGGAACCTTTTAACAGTCATGTTACTGGTCTGGCCGTTGGCTCTCCAGGCAGACATCTAGCACCAAGTACACATGTTTAGGTGTATGTGTCCTTCATACCTTGAATTAAACAGAAATAAAATATTGACCACGTAAAACCTCCTTATTAGCCTTTCTGTGGGAGCCTGAGACTTTTCTTTTCTGTTAAGCTCTCCTGCTTTAAATTTGCAGTTGGCTTTTGTCCTGTTAAGCTTTTCTGGGGTTTTTATTATTGGCTTCTGTGAAGAGCTTGATTACTTTGTGTGCTGCTGCCCTCATTGTGTGTGTGTGGGGGGTGGGGGGGTTTATTATTTGCTATTTTTAATGCATTTGTTGTGAGCTGCCTTGGGTGTCCTGGATATGGGAGGGAAAGCAGGATAGAAATATTTTTAAATAAATGCACTTGTTGGTCAGCATCACGTCTTGTGTTGACTGAAAAGCTGTAGGGAATCAGTACAATTTATAGAGCACTTGTATAATATCCCCTTTCTTGAGGTGGGTCACATTGGAAGTCCTACAAAACAGAAAATGTACCTTTTGATGATTGATCAAGGTTACATTAAGTTCATGCTTGCTTGTGCTTTACTGAACCTCTGTCACTGGCAATTGTAAAGGAACTTCATTTCCTCCCACAAGGACGAATTGTCTGAACCTGGACTGACTTGTTAAGATAGCTGATCTCAACAGGAGAGGCATGCTTTTTGACCTTTAAATCCTTCTGGAGACTTGTCAAAACCATGACTTTGCAATCTGAGCAGCATGAATCTGACTTCAAATGTAAAGAAGGTGCAGATAGTTCTGTAATTCCCTGATGAGGAAACCGAAGTACAAGTGTTATCCATTTAGATACGGGTTAGAGGCATATCTCTAATAAAAACAGTAGCTTTCTAGTTTTAACTTGAACAAGCAAGGAGGATGATGACTTGTGCAATGCCTTTTTTTCCTACGTGAAGCTATTTGGTTTTTTTTCGTTTAGGACACATGGCCATTTAAAAAACATGACATGCAAACTTATTTGTCTGCTGTACATGGATTCTGCAGCAAAATAATCTCATGTTGCACTTCAGGCACAAAATGAATCAAAGTACAGTATGTAACATTTCTTAATATTAATTAGCCTCCTCTTATTGTCACAGTTTTACTTTAATACAAGAGCCTCTCCAAGCTGCTCATTATACAGTTGGCCCTTGCTATCTGCGGGGATCCGTTCTGGAATACGGATACGCGAATACAGGGATCACTGTAAAAAGTTCTTAAAGAAAAAGTTTAAAATGGTATTTCTAACCTTTTTGAAGGCAAACCACTCCGTTTTCAGACTGTAGAGAGCTAAATTGTGTTACTAAAGCCTCTTCTGGGTCACTGGACTTTCCCCCTCCCATCCCTAGGCTTGCCCCAGGGCCCAGTACCACATGGACTCGGTGAAAGCATATGAGAGATTTGAAAAATATTGTGTGGTGATCAAGTAGCCTCTTAATATTTAAAATGTGAGGAGAATCTCTTAAAATTGTAAATGGTGGCTTAGACGTTTCATTCATCACTTCAACTTTTAGATATTTGTCCAAATGACTTCAAACATTTTTTTCCCTGTGAATTTTGCTAAAGAACATCAAGGTTTTTAACTTCAGGGCTTATTATTAATGCATAATGAGACTTTATAGAGGTGAAAAGATTAATGTTCCTGTAAGAAGTGTTATTAGCAATCTTAGGATGGAAAATTCTTTTCATAATGTTATCCTGCCTAAAGAGTTAATGTGGAGTGTCCATTCATTAGGATTGTTTTAAAGTATATAAGGTAAGTAGTATTAAATGTAATCTCAGATTCTTGTGAAGCTTTGGAAAACATGGCAGCTCAGTTGTGTAATTCACCATGAAATATGCATTAGTTAATGCTCACAAATGGCTTTGCTCAGAAGTGATTTTCCGTACGTCCTACAAAAGGTCACTTTAATCCATTATTCAACCGAACTATTCTCACTACATTGCTTTAACTAGGATTAGCATCGTCCCGGAAATGACACTGGCTTTGGCCTAGAGCGGATCTGAACCGCTCCCAAGGGTGCACTGCATCTGCCCAACGGGATTCTTGCTTCTGTCGTGTCGTTGACCGGACCTTCCGGAAGTCCATTGGACAGACGCAGTGCACCCTTGGGAGCGGCTTGGGTCCGCTCTAGGCCGAAGCCAGCATCTATTCTGGGACGATGGTAAGCCTAGCTTTCACCAATGGGTCATTCCGTGTCAAATCAACCAATGAAAAATCCATTTTGGAACTTCATGTCATGGATTTTGTTCATTTTTTTGGTACATTTGTACCTTACCATGAGATGTTTAGAAATTATTTTCAGATTTTTTTTGTCCACCTGTTTTTGAGATATTGAACTTTCAAAATTGCCTAAACGCCAAAATTCACTTGTCACCATACCTTCAAATGCCATTTACAAGAAAACTATGAAATCTACAGACATTAGACAGGTGTTTTAAAGTTAATAAATAGGGCTTTCATTTGCTATACAATATGACACAATCATAAATTTTAAAGAAATTCAAAAATATTCAAATCATATTTATTTTGAATTTTTGGAAAAATTGGATTTTTTTAAATTTTCAAAAAATCACATTTAAAGGTATATATCTTGTAGCCAATCAGTGAAAATCTCAAGATGGTATCTCAGTGATATCATACAAAAATTAAATTTTCTTGTTGGCAGTGACAATGAATTAAACCCCTCATTTTTCTACAATTTACATTGATAAAATTATGTGGTAAACTGAAATGAATCAAAAAAATTATAATTAATTTAATTATAATTATATATATAATACATATAACAATATAAAATTATATTGTTGTGAAGCTGCTTTATTAGTCTTAAGTTTAATTCATTAACTGTTTGATAATTATATGATTTGAAATATGGAGGAGAATTCGTGGTCAAAAAACTGTTGCAACCCTTTTTTTTTTTTTTAAAAAAAGGGGGCACTGGGTTAGTAAAGACTTGAAGAAAGTAACTGATTGGATGGTTTCACTAAATAGTGAAATCAAACCACACATGGAAGTATGCACTTCATGCAGATTGCAGTTAGGAAAAGAGAAGCCTTGTCAGATGGAAAACAATATACTTGAAAAGGAAATTCCACCTGAGAATTATGACATTCCTGGTCCTAGTCATATTAAGGAGTCTGAGTATTTGGACCCTGATACAGCTTTAACAGTGCAATCCTATCCAACTTACACCACCAGTGTAACCAGCGGTGCAGTGAGAATGGGAGGTCCCAATTTCTTGAAAATGTACAATTGTGTCATGTTGTATAGCAAATGAAAGCCCTATTCATTAACTTTAAAACACCTGTCTCATGTCTGTAGATTTCATAGTTTTCATTTACTCTGAAAATAATTTCTAAACATCTCATGGTAAGGTACAAATGTACCAAAAGTGAACAAAATCCATGACATTAAGGTTTCATGCATTGGTTGATTTCACATGGAATAACCCCAATGTGTACCATACTTGAATTTTTAGCTAGTTGTGGGAGAACTGTTTAAGCAGGAAAGCATGCCAACTGTAAAGCATTATAGTCTTCTAGAATAACAGACCAACAAGGTACATGCAGATTATCAAGGTACATGCAGATTATTCTCCCTTGTTCTTCTGTTTACCCACCCCCATAGTCCTCATAATATTGATTGCACTTTTGACTGTGGTATCCCTCCAAGAAAGAAATGATACTGGTGCAACAATGAACTTGGAAATCTAGTTGTAGTGGTGATCAAGGTGGGGATCCCCACCTACCCAGACCTGGCCCTGCCTAGGACCAAGGTATTACTTTTATTTATTTATTTTTCACATTTTTATACCGCCCTTCCTCCAAGGAGCTCAGAGTGGTGTACATATTTCCTCCCCTCCTTTTTGTCCTCACAACAACCCTGTGAGGTAGGTGGGGCTGAGAGATAGTGACTGGCCCAAGGTCACCCAGGAAGCTTCGTGGCTGAGCGGGGATTTGAACCTGGATTTTCCAGGTCTAAGTCCGACTCTCAAACCACTACACCATCCTGGCTCACCTGGCTTTTTGGCTTCGTCCTTGTGGTAGCAGCATAGAGAGAGACAATCCTCCCTTCCAGTTACTTGATAGGTCCCCCCAACAGCTATGTTGTAACATGAAGCTAGGGGTCCAGGAGGACTAGGGCAAACAGGTGACTTCAACATAAACGTGAAGAGTTAAGGCATAAAGAGTTTTTTTGAAAATAAAAGGCAGGGGGAGTATGACCTGACAACATTTTTATTCCTTTTATTTAAATACACGAGACATTTGAATACAAGTGCATGTGGTGTTGGATGCCTGCCAGGAGAGCATGACCCAGGACAGTAATGTGACTTTAGAATTGAGTGGTGTCAAGAGGCGTTAGATCTGACAAGTCATGAGGAATGCCACACTTTTAACTGATGGAGCAATGTCCTCACCACCCTCATAGGCTGGCTTTGAAGAAGCTTTGCCTGGTGTTTGTTGCTTGGAAAATGCCATGAGCAACCACACCTTGCTTGTCTAGCACATGTGAAGAAAAGCCACATTGGGGAGCTACTTGATCCATTAGTGGCACAAGATTCCAATAGTGTAATTGAATAATAATAATAATAATTGAATAGTGTGCCCTATTCTAATCTTCAAAAGAGTCTTTAGTGGAACACAGTGCACTGCTATAGGGAGGGGAGAGATGAAGAATCCTCTTTCTGTGAGCATTCTTTGGCTTGTTCCAAGGAGGATCCATCCTGCAGAATTTAGATACAAGTGCTTGAGCATTCTACTACTGGGATAGTGATGCACAAATTCAACTCATGGGGGAAAATCTATAGATCTAAAATAGACTGCTTAAATAGTTTAGATTCAGCATCTCAGAAGTTTTTCTGCTTCATCTGTAGGCTTGGCATACTTTTCGAAAATGCCTTAACTGCGTTTAATAGTTCATTTAAATGCTCAAGGAAGGTATGGCTTAAGTGCTATTACTTTGAGTTTCTTCTGCGGCGTAATGGAGCACCAGACATTAATGAAATGTCAATGACTCTTCCTGCCAGTTCAATTCTCTGGCTCTATCTAATTAGAATTAAATGCTTTGAGAGGTTAGGCAGACTAAATAAAAGAACAAAGGGTTCATTCTCTCAAACTATGTTCTTGCATTTGCCAAATCAATTTTAATTAGCATCATAAAGATCTCCAGGTTGTTCTTTGAAGTACAATTTTTGAATTTTTTCTTCTTCCGGTGGAGTAAGATCTTATGCTGACTTAGTGTTTTGTTTCGTTTTTTTTAAATGAACCACATCCAGGTTGGCTCATTTCAGATACAAAAACTGCCTTTCTTTGTGGCTCATGACTGAAAACAAGATACAGATACATCTTTTGCTTTTGTTCTATACATCTTTCAGAGAGAATTTGATTTTTTTAATCAACTTCAAGGCTTAAAATGTTCTTATAATAAAAGAAACCCTAATGTAGTAACTTGTTAATTCTAGAACCGTAATATGTAGCACAAGGTCCTGTGGCAACATGTTCCAAAGCTAAGATTCTTGTTGCTTGAGTCTACCTTTTGATAAAAAAAATGATTTCACAGTCCTGCAATCGTTTATTGTGAATATCTCTTTTTGGACAGGGTGACCAAGCATTGTCCTATTCACAGAGTATTTTGTACAACAGCATAACTATATAGGAACATAATACTTGCAGAGTGTTCTATTTATCTCTGTTCATATATGCTTATCTTGTCACTGCTTGATTCTCTTGGAATTTCTGTCATTGAGGAATATTAAATATATAGGGAAACTTAATGTGACTTTTTTAATGTCAGTTGTTAGTCATTTCACTGATATAGGAAACATCTTGCATAGGAGTCCCTTAGGAGGGGGAATTGCTGATGCCTTTTGCTCTGACATGTTTGCATCCCTCCTTTTAAACCACCAATGCAGACTACATTTTATAATGGGAATGAAATTCTATAGCTTTACTTCTAGGAAATTTGTTACGTTGCTCAGGCAAAGCAAAGATTTATACTATATGCCGAGTTAGGTTTGCCCGGGTTTTTCTTCTGAGATCTGGAGGAGGGGTAAGATTTAGCTATTTTTCCTTACAATTCATTTATAATATCTGATAAGAAAAATGTACACTTAGGACACATATGAATTATGCATGGGATGGAGAGAGTGGATAGAGGGAAATTCTTCTCCCTCGCACACAACACCAGAACCAGGGAACATGCACTAAAATTGAGTGGAGGGAGAGTTAGAACGGATAAAAGAAAATATTTCTTTACTCAGTGTGTAATTCATCTGTGGAACTCCTTGCCACAGGATGTGGTGATGGCACCTGGCCTAGATGCCTTTAAAAGGAGTTTGGACACATTCATGGAGGAAAAGACCATCACAGGTTACAAGCCATAAGCAACCTCCTGGTTTTATAAGTAGGTTTTCTCTGTGCCAGGTGCAGGGGAGTGGCAGCAGGAAACAGGCTATCTTGTTGGCTGTGTGCTCCCTGAGGCATCTGGTGGGGCCACTGTGTGATACAGGAAGCTGGACTAGATGGGCCTTTGGCCTGATCCAGCAGGGCTCTTCTTATGTTCTTATGTTGCTGTTGCTGTTTCTTGAGTCAGATCATTGGTCCATCTAAACTAGTGCTGTCAAAAGTGATTGGCAGCAACTTTTCAGGGATTCAGATGGGGATCTCTTTACCACCAACGTACCCAGTTGCTGCTATAAAAATAATACAACACTTTCGTTTAGAGCAGTGGCAGACTGGCCATAGGGTGAACTTGCCCTATGGCAAGTGGGCCCCCTTATGAAGTGGGACGCCGCCTCTTCATCCTGACCTGCCGGCTGCAACGCAGCGGACCGGGGACAGGGGCTCTTCAGAGCCTGGTCTGCCGGCATTCTGTCAGACCAGGACTCCCTGTGCGAGGCTCGTGCAGGGTTAAAGGAAAAGGGAGAGTTCTCGTGCGCCTGCGTGAGCCTTACACAGGGAGTCCTGGTCTACGAAGAGCCCCGGCCCGCCACATTGCAGCTGGCGGGTTGGAATGAAGAGGTTGGCTGCAAAGAGGGTGGCAGCAACAACAAGCGTATCGTATCCAGGTCCCATGATGCCCCAGGGTAGCCCTGGTGCACCTTGAGGGAAGGGGACGACTGCCCCCCGGGAAATTTGAGGCCCTATGGGCCTACTCGAATGTGCACCAGCTCTGGAGCTGGTGTACATTAGAGTCCTCCGTGTCGGGGCAAACCGGGCCAGGAGAGGCCTTTGGATATCAGCGGATCATGCTGCTGATATCCCCGCCCTCTCCTGGCCTGGGGCGGCCAGTGGCCACCCCCTCTCACCACCAGTTTCACCTACCCCTGCCCTGGCTAACACTGGTCTTACCCAGTTGGGTGGGCGCGGCTGGCACAGAGGGCTGCAGGCCATTGCCCCGGCAGCCCTTACTCTCTGGGTGTTGCCAAAGTGATTTACAGCACCTTTGCGACACCTAGCGCTGGGGGAGTGCATGATCTCCCAGCGCAATTGTACACCTGATTGTACCACGAGTTGGTGGTGCATATTCCAAATCAGTTCATCAGTAACATTGGCTCTTATGGTCTCTAGCAGTGGTTCTCAAAGTTCTACTCATGAGGTGGGAGAACTATGAGTGTTTGTGGGAGTGGGGCCAGCAGCGGCAGCGACCCCAGGGATCGCTGTTGGCACCAGAAAAACGCCCCTGAAATTGTCCTTTTTTGCTTACCGGGTCTTCAGAGAGGCCTGCACGACCTTCCACAGGCCTCTCCAATCTTCCAATCGCCAAAAATCAGCGATTTTCTATGATCAGAAGATTGGGGAGGACTGTGGAGGGTCGCACAGGCCTCCCTGAAGACCTCCAAAGACCCAGTAAGCAAAAAAGGGCAGTTTCGGGCACTTAAGGGGGCAGGGGGCAGTTTTCTCAATGGTGGGTTGCTACCCACCACATTGAGAACCACTGGTCTATAGAACATGCTACTGTTTCTAAGATGTTTCCATTGTCCTTAGCTATCTCAAGGCCTAATTGCACTAAGTACATCTGGGCACAGGTCATAGGGTAAGAACCCAATCATTAAACAGAATCCCAAAGTGTGTCACTTGCAAGCCTGGGCATAAGCCCTTAGTCCGGTAACTGCCACCACCCTGAATGGACAGCCAGTCCTTTCAACCCACAGGGAAGGCTGAAGGCCTATGGGCTGCTCTGAGCTCCGTCCGTTATAGGGACTTGGCCTCGAGACTCCAGAAACCTATAACACGTTCCAGGTAGAGTAGCAAGACTGGATAAAGATGGAACCAGTTCCCCTTTAGGACTCTCTCTCAAACACAAGCCTGTAAGCTTAGAGATTAAGAACAAAGTTATGGTTACATATCAATAAAGGCATAAATGTTGTATGAGATTTTTAATCCGAAGCACACATTTAAAATAAAAGCTTATATCCTAAAATCTAACTGTACAGGTGGGCCCCCATATCCACTGATTCGCTATCCACGGTTTCAGTTATCCACTGATTCAGTTATCCACTGATTATCCCCCCAGGCTTTTACTTTTTTCCCCAGTAAGCTTCGTTTCTTCCTTAAAGAAACAGGAGAAGCAGCCAGGGCTGCTTATTACAGGCAAGTAGAACGAGACTAAGTACTAGAGAGGCTCTGCAAGGTTAACAGAAACCTTGCAGAGCCTCTCTAGGACTTAATCTCGTTCTACTTGCCTGCAATGGAGGCTGCTTCTCTGTCTGTTTTAAGGAAGAAACAAAGCTTGCTGAAAGAAAAACAAGAGCTGGGGGTGCAGGGTGGTGGCCCTCAGGAAACCATGGAGGGGGTGTACGCTCTTATCCACGGTTTCAAGTATCCACGGAGGGGCCTGGAACATATCCCCAGCGGATATGGGGGCCCACCTGTACTATTGCTCACCAAGCAATGCCTCTGAGCATAGTGCAGGACAGATCTTACTTGTTCTCCCAAGTTTGGGAAGAACATGTAGACCTGAAAGATCCAGGTTCAAATCCCCGCTCAGCCACGAAGCTTCCTGGGTGACCTTGGGCCAATCACTATCTCTCAGCCCCACCTACCTCACAGGGTTGTTGTGAGGACAAAAAGGAGGGGAGGAAATATGTATACCACTCTGAGCTCCTTGGAGGAAGGGTGGTATAAAAATGTGAAAAATAAATAAAATAAATATCCATAATGGAAACTACTTGAATGTGCCTAAGAAATGCACAAAGAGAGACAGCCCCTCCCAACACTGAGGATGCATTTATACTTCAGCGATGCCAGGCATCCAATCAAAGGGCAAGTTCATGAAAGCACCTGAAAAGCCTGACAAGATGATGCAATACTCGGAGGTCATCTGAGCCACTCATGCCACCCCTCCCAAGTGGAAGACACAGCGGTAATAAATCTGTGCAATTAAGTTGTCCTTGTAGCAGGAGAAAGCTCTCACATTCTTATCTCTGCTGCCTTGGCCAGAATGCAGCTAGATAACAGCAGAGTGCCTCCTTGCTGTTAACAAAGATTCTCACCAGCTTTTACCAAATAGACACAGCTCACAAAATGGAGCTGTTCTCAAAATGGCTTCAGACCTGGGCTTACTTCTCTGACTTTCACAGTCACAACATTACAGCTTGTACAATAATTTTACATTGTGTTGTGTGTTTGCTCACAGAAATCCCTGCATAATTCTATCCTTGCACCAAACCACCAAGCTGGAAGAGACAGGCGAGTAGTCTGAAGTGACCTTTTGCCCACTCCTGTACTATGCTACAGCAACTCCATTTTTTAAAAATACCGTACAACTGATTCAACCCCCTCATCCCATTTCTCAACTATTTTCTGCATCTTTGAAAATGGGGTGACTTTTTCTGTTTCCGGTGGGAAAGGTTTAAAGGTTTTGAAGTTCTTGCAAAATGGTAGCACCTATTTTGGTTTTCCCCAGATGCCTTGCTCCAAGGTGAATAAAAAAAAAGACTTCTCAGATGGCTACCCTCACTGGAGGTTAAAATGCAGGGGAAAATGTTCAGATCTACTATGATTAGACAAAATGGTAGCATTTTGGAATCCTGTAAGCTTTTTAAAGACACTTCAGTAATGTGATGAATAATTGAAAATACAGCAGGTTATTGCATTTCTTGGCTTTTATTACTGATCGACTCTCAAATCCTATATCGGTTGATGTTTTCTTTCTTGTAGAGTCGACAAGGTGTAATTAAAAGTAGCTCAATATAATGTATGTAATGTCATTTTGTATTTTTTCAGCACTACACATTGTGTTGTCTACTCTTTAATGTGATACTCCTAAACGCTTGCTTTTCTTGCTACTTGCAATAGTACACCAATTCATGAACTGAAGTCTTTTTTTTTTTTTTAAGTGACCCAGGAGCTTTTCAATTTCATTGTGATTTTGAAGAGAACATTCTCTTGGAAAAATTTTTATGCCATTCATTGTCATTACTGCTTAAAGGCGGAAAGAGAATTTGTTTGTCTCAGAATTGTCTGCTGTAATTTCAACTGAAAGCATCATTGCTATGGGAGAAGCACAACATGGATGCCAAGATGCTGCTAATTAATTTGCAGAATTTCCATCTGTAGTGTTTAAAAGTCACAAGCTGGGTACTCCAAACTATACAGTATATTACTTTTATTTGCCCCCCAAGATTTTGAATCTTCAGACTTTTCTTGCAATTAATCAATTTGGTAACCAATAACATAAATGTTAGGAAATTTGTTACCTGAGGAAGAAGTTAAGGCCACCTGTAAAAGATGTATAGTATTTTTTTATGTGAAAGGTCTGATTGAGAGCAGGTGCAGTGTAGTAGCTAAGTCACTGAACTAATGATCAGGACTTCTTCAGTTCAAACTCACTTTTGCCATGTATTCATTAGGTGGCCATGGGCAAGCCTGTTCCTCGAAGCCCCAGTTCCTTACATGCAAAATGGGGATAACAGTCACCTTACAGGGCTGTTTGTAAGGGCAACACCAAGATAATACACGTGAAGCACTCAAAGCACTGAATAGGTGCTTACTAATAGAAAGCACTATACAGATGTGTACTTGATACTACTACACATGGAAGGACATCAGGATAATACAGTAACCCTGTACAGTAAGTATGATTCCAGTATTGAGTGGCTTGCCTAAGTCCGCCTAGTAGTGCGTTCATGGCAGATGTCAGATTCAAACCAGGGAGGTCCCATTCATGGCTAAGTCTCTTACAGCACAATCTTAACCAACTTTCCAGTGCCGATGTAGTCATGCCAACAGGGCACGCACTGAATTTTGCAGTGTGGGGGGGCAGTCATGGAGACCTCTTCAAGGTGAGGGAACACTTGTTGAGGAAACTGGCAGCTATCTTTAATTGCACTATTCATCATTTTATTTTTCCCCCTCCCGCTGTCTGCAGTCATGGAGCACGTGTTGCAACATACATGTTGTAAATCTGACAACTGAACCTTGTACTAGTGAAGACCCGCATGATAAATTTCAACCTGTAAGCCTTTTTTGAACATAGAGGAAGTAGCAAGTAATGGTGTGATCCTGCCTAAGTTAGGCTGGCACTGCACTGGCCTAAGGAGTCGATATCCCAAGCCCCATTGCAGCCGAGGCCAGCCTTCCCGGATGCACTCCAGCTCTGGATCTGGTGTGCATCCGAGGAGACCCATTGGGCCCTGCCATGCTTACTCTGGTGGAAGGGGTCAAGCCTGTGAACCCAGGCCACACCAGCATGGCCTGGGAACTACACAGGATGCAGCGGCCGGCCCCTTTTAGACCCTTCAGGATTGGGCTGCCCATGAACTTCCTAAGATGCTGAAAGCACATAGTGCTGGGAGGAGATGTGAGGCAGGGTGCTTCTGTTCCAGGTGCTTAAGATTGTAGGGTTTGGGACTCTCTGGCCCCACATTGTTGCCTCCCTACTTGTTACCAGTGGCTAAAATCAGCCCTTCTGAGCATTCTAGGCAGGCAGAATAATTTAAGTAGCCTCAAATGTAATGATACAATAGGTGTGTGAGAGAGAGTGATGAAGGCACAATGTGCTGGTTCTGTTCTGTATTTCTATGATCCTGATCCCCAAATTATTCGTGTTTTGAATATCAGTTCAGTATAGTTAATAGTGGTTTAGAAGGTTAGCTGTTCAGAGGCAGCTTGCATCCAACTAGCAGATGCTGGGGGAAATCCAATAGGAAATGCCAATTGTTATCCTGCTTGAGCTTCTGGTGATGGTTGAAGGCAGAAGGTTGGGCTAGATGAATTTTTGCTTTGATCCATCAAGGTGGCACAGGGACTCTTATATTAAACCTTCATAATTTATTTCCACAAAGGACTTGCTGAATGAGCAAAGAGATAATCCCAACTTTGAACATCCACATTTCTGATCCATTGGTTCCATTTAATTTTGGAGTAATGTTCCGTTTTTAAAATGGCACATTCAGCATTTTCTTCCTCCCGAAAGGAAACTTTTTCTTTGCATAATGGCTGTATGAGTTGTAATCTGTTGATGCAAGGCAGTTGTGACACTCCTTAATATCCAAGGCTGCTGTTAAGCAATTCTTAGACCCTATTGAAAAGCTTTTTGGCATCTGATGCTGACAGTTAGCTGTCTCTTTGATAGATGTATACCATGCACAGCGCTTCTCAGTTTTATACAAAAAATGTGTCTAATTTTTCTCAACTCTACTGTAATTGGTTAATAGAAGTGCATTAGATTGTCTACTTGGATTTGGGAAGAAGAGGACAGAAAAGGGCAACTAAAATATCAAGGGGCTGAAGCACATTTCTTTAGGCACCTAAGAGGGTACGTGAGTTGAGGCCTGTAAAATTGTTCTGGGTGTGGACTGAGTCGAGGGAAGTTCTTTTGCATCTCTCCTGCAGCACTAGAACCAGCCGTTGGCCAATTAAACTGGACTATTTAGGATAGACAAAAGGAAAAATAACTTCACACAGTAAGTAACTTGAGGAAGTTATCACACAGTAAATAACTACCACATGAATTTAGATGACTGTTAGGTTCGTGGAGGACAGGTCTGTGTGCTGCATCCAGGTTTGAAGGTGCATTTCTGTGAGTACCAGTTCCTGAGGGGTAGCAGCGGGAGAAGAGTAGGTCTTCATCTCCACTTGTAGTTTCCCCAGAGGTATCTGACTGGCCATTATGATGAAATGGGATGTTGGACTAGGTGGGCCTTGGGTTCAATTGAGAAGTGTTTTTATGACACAACTAACTTCTGATCCTGAGTAAAGTGATATTGCTGGGACTGAAAACTATAGTAGCTTGGTTGAAAATGGTAAAGCATTGCTGCATCCTTATGTCTTGCCCTTCACAAAGCTAGTCAGTAAAAGGTACACTGGCAAGAAGAAAACAGCAGTGCTAGGACCAGAATCTCTTCTCTAGCACCGCTATGTCCTCTATGACTGCCCAACCTAAATCACCTATATCAGTGTTTCTCAAACTGTGGGTCGGGACCCACTTGGTGGGTCGCAACCTGATTTCTGGTGGGTCCCAGGTGATGGAAAGATCAGATAAGTGCCACAAGACCTGAGGCTATTCAAAAATCAGATACAGTAGCTACTAATTGCCCTTCAAAGATCTGAGCTCCTGCAGTTTGCAAGATAGCTGCTATTTACCCTGCAAGCAGCTGAGCAATTTACTTGTAATATATGTATTTATTTATTGCTAGATCACCTTTTTTAAAGCTAGGTGTGCTGATAGTGTCATTTTAAAAAGTGGGTCCCGGTGCTAAAAGGTTTGAGAACCACTGACCTATATTGTTTACTACACTTGCAGCAGGAAGGGCAACAGGACACTCCTCCTAACTTTGAATTTTTTTCCCCAAGGTCTAAAACTTCAAGTGCTTTTTTTGTACTGCAGATTGTGATACTGTTGTCGTTGTTTCAAAATCCTAGTATTGCATACACTAAAAAGAGCAGAATTTGTGGAGATGTTAAGGCTCCACTTGCCACATGCTGCTTGTTAATTGTTTCCCTTCCATTTTGTCATGACGTTGTTGTTACTTTCTCTTCTTAAATTAATCCTGCTTTGTGATTCATAGGTTGATAATCCACTGCACTTGTTGCAATGCTGTCTTCCTCTTGAAGAAAAATCCCAGCTGATTTCCTTCCCATTCTTTTTGCTGCAATTCAGTTAAGCTGATTTGCAGAAAATCATTCTGATCATCACTGCAATAAGCTGACATACTGGAGTGTCAGAGTGTTTTTAAAACACATTCTTAAAATAAAAAATATTGCTTGGCTCATACTGTGCTAGTACCACACTGGAAATCTTATGCTAAAATTGATGTTGTGAGACTCTGTGGACTTTACTGAAACAGTCCATAATGCAAAACTGGCATGAGTTGGCATTGGCAGGCAAGGGTTGAGTGGTGTTGCCTGGCATTGAAGCATATGCTGTCCATGGTTGCGTAGTACCAATGAAAGAAAATAATTCGCGGGGAAACGCCACAGATTGCGTGTTTTGTCCTTGAGCCATGTTTAAGGACAATTGCAAGTTACTTAGCAACTAACAACCACAAGATTGATTATTAAATTTATACCCCACTTTCCCCCCATAGGGGGGGACCCAAAGTGGCTTACAATAAAAACAAACCATAAAATACAAGATTTATACATAAAAGTCATAAAACCGTGAATATATGCCATAATATAAAATGCTTAAAAAGAAATTGATACAATCTTAAAAAAACAGAGGAATAAAAGCAACAGTAAAGGGCTCTTATGAGAGAGGGCTGGCTCTCTAAAAAGTTAGGCTGGGCGGTAACTTCAGAGGGCTTGTGTAAAAAAATGTTTTCCAGCCCCGCCGGAAGACCTCTGAGGAGGGAGCAGTTAGTAAATTTAGAGGGAGGGAATGCCATAAGGTTGGTGCCACTACTGAGAAGGCCCTATTTCTTGCTGCTGCCCTTCTCACCTCTGAAGGCAATGGCACTTTTAGAAGGGCCTTCTCTGACCTGAGGGGGCGGACCAGATTATACGGAAGTAGGCAGCCTCTCAAATAGCCTGGCCCCAAGCCGTATAGGGCTTTAAAGGTCAAAACCAGCACCTTGAATTGGGCCCGGAAATGAATTGGCAGCCAGTGCAGCCAACGGAGCAGTGGCCCGACTGAGTTGAACCGCTTACTTCCGGTGATCACACAGGCCGCCGCATTCTGCACCAGTTGTAGTTTCCAAACCGTCTTCAAGGGCAGCCCCATGTAGAATGCGTTACAATAATCTAATCTTGAGGTTACCGTGGCATGGATCACTGTGGCCAGGTCTGTGCGATCCAGGTACGGTCGCAGGCGGCGCACCAGCCGATGCTGGGGAAACTAGCTAATCTCAGAATTCGCAATGGGCAGGTGGAAACTCCTAGGAAAGGAAGTGAGCCGAGCAACTAGTTCATTCACCCTTTAGACAAGGCAGCCAAACAGAGTGCCAGCATTCTCCTGCCCTTGCTTCACATGACCTTGGGGCAGAGCAAGAATGCTCCCACTCCCAACATGGTGATGGAGCGGCAACATTCTCTAGTATTTTCTATTTGTTCCATAATGACTAGCAAGACTGTAGAACACTTAGCTTTGCCTCTCGATTGATATGAAATTTTGATGGTTCTGTAAGCTTTAGTATGGATTTAGATTTTCATTAAGATAGTTCTGCGTGTTCTTAATTTTAATTACAAGATAAGGCATGGTTCTTAAGTGGATAAGATGAGGGCTGGGTCACCTGAAGATCTGTTTATTAACAAACATGTTGTGTTATAACTACACCAGAAATTTTCCTCTTGAGATTGAAGGCAGATTTAGTAGGGCCTCTGAGAGGAATTTTATCAGGGGGCACAAAATTTATTTTGGGCCCCTTCCCAAAGGGGAGAGGCAAAATGGGTTGGGGAGAGGGTCATTAAGCTTGCAGAAGCCCTGTGATGGCGTCAAAACAGCGCAGTTTGGCTATTTAAAGGTACATACCGCAATTGGGCGACTTTTTTCTTTTAACAGGTTTTTAAGCGTGGGCCCTGTGGATCCAGGACCCGCAGTAAGTCAAATCTGTGGAACCTGGATCCGCGGATAGAAAGGGTCCACTGTACAGTAAAATATACTTAAGCCGCTGCAAGGAATTGTTCCTAGATCTGAGTATTTCTCACAATCATATTGAGAAGTTGGCTTGCCAGATTTCCACCGACACAGGGGGTGCGGTAGTGATATCACCAGGGGCAGGGTCCAGTAATGTGATGTCATGGGAGCGGAGACTTAGCCTTGCGTGCTTGTGTGAGGCTGGAAGCACTCAGAAAGCATCCAAGTGAACTTGGACGTTTTCTGAGTGCTTCTAGCCTCATTGCGCAGGCGCGCAAGGCTAAGTTCCCACCCCTGTGATGTCTTGGAAAGTGCTTCTAGCTTCGCGCAAGTGCGCGCGAGGCTGGAAGGTCTTGGAAGGCATGGAGTTGGTCACTTTCCGAGTGCTTCCAGCCTTGCACGAGACTAGAACAAAGACGATGGAGATGGAGTGGCACCACGGGGGCAGTTCTGGACGGCCGGGACAAACAGGAGACCGGCCAGGATCCCAGGATTTGTGCTCCCGAACCGGGATTGTCCTGGCTGTATCCGGGACTATGGTAAGCCTATTGAGAAGTCAATTCCCATTTGTAGTGTGCACTGAACATGCTTTGCCCAGATTTTGTGTTTCAATGAAGTGTGTGTTTCAATACACTTTTGGGAGAAAAGCATTACCTTTTGGATCAAGAGAAACAGTGTGTTTGCAGTCAGTACATTCTTATCCTTTATAGTTGTCATGTGGATTGTGGCTGCATCTTCATCTTTGAGCAATTTTTGCCACTCTCTGTCTCGAGCAGCCCACAAAGTATCAAACTTGCAGTCATTTTGAGAGATTTGATAAGAACGTTCCTTCATGTTATCACAAATGATTCTGCAGACACTTTCAGCATGGTGTTTATGGGCTTGCCTAGGCTTTGGTTCCAGGTTTCCCTTCTTATACATTGTCTACATGAATTTATCTCATGGGAGTTACGTGTTGTTTCAAAACTACAATACGGTGGCTATTCTTGCTGTGGTAGCACTGACCTATCTTGCCATGCTGCTGTGATGCTCTGGATCAGAGTGTAAGATAAGCAAAATGCAACTACACCTACACATTCAAAATGTGTACTACTGTAGTTCATTTCTTTTGTGTAGCTTCATAGCTAGGCAGTAGAGGAAAGAAAATAATCAAAATTACCCTTGTGTGTTTGTTGTTCTGTTGATATTAAGAGGATTTTGAAAGTGATGCTAGCATTAATTTACATTACTAGTTAGTTGAACAAAGGGCTCAAATTTTAAATTCTTGACGACTGATTGTGACAGTCGTCACATTTTTATTCTTCTGGATAAATGGGTACATTGACCTAGAATTCACAGGATACTCTGAGAGGAGGACTGTAACTGAGAAAATTGCTTGTATTTTGCTGTATGCTTCTTAATATAATCACTCTTTGAACCATATTTTTAAAAGGTTGATTTGTGGATGATGGATTGGTCTTATAAGTGCTGTGTAGGGTCATATATTTGATTACTGGCAATTGTGCTAGGCTATTATGCCTTTAGTTCAAATATACAGTAGGAAAAAATAGCCTTTAGTCATTTGGTTCAAAGAGTGTAAGGGACTGCTGATTTAGATGTAAATTGTCTTCAGATAGAATGGAATTGTTCTGGTCACTAGCAAACTCTTGTTGAGGGGTGTCAACAAGCAACTAGGAACTTGCAGAACAATTCTAGGATTCTAATATAGGAGCTATTAGTCCTAGTGAATTGCCTATTGCCTGCCAGGTTATTGTTGACAGTTTTTTTGTCCGCAGCTTACAAAGTATACTTGTTGAGCTGAGAACAACTATTGTTCAAAGCCGTTTCCCTGCAGAAAGGCCTTAAAAAGATCTATAGTGGATGGATTTAAGAGGATAAGGCTGGTGCTTTAAATTTGATTGCAGTTTAGCGGTATTTGAAACGTAAGATAAAACAAACCTCCATTTTTGCAGAGGATGATTGATTACAACTGAAAGGACCAGTCTGTTGAATAGACATGCTTTAGGAATGCATTTTTGGGGCTCAGCTGATATCTGCTTCGATTCAGATGAAACAGTACCAGGAAAGGGCATGGTTGGACTTCTTAGCTGCTGTCTATAGAACATAAATATATTGTGGAGTTCAATTTATGGATTATACAAGGAATTGGAAACTTACTTTTATGGGGGTTTTATAGATTTACAAATGTATGCTGTTCAACAGCTCAAAAATGAGTGACCTAGATGCAAAGAATAGCAGAATCCCTATATTTCTCTCATAGTTGCATAATACAGTCAGTACTAGTACCTAGTTGCTAGGTGCTGTAGCCAAAGTCCTCCAATGGACCCCCATTACACCTCTTGACTGCCCCCAGATGGTATATATGATGCTACCTCCGACATTGAGGATTCGAGGTTAGGCCTGGCCAGGTAGGCCCTGGGATGGGTGTGGGCTTTGCCAACCCCTGGAACCACACAATTCTATTTATATTCCTCCTTTTGTTTTTACACAGCATTTAAGGAACCACACAATTCTATTTATATTCCTCCTTTTGTTTTTACACAGCATTTAAGGCGGTTTACACAGGCAGGCTAATCCAAACCACCATTTTTACAATATTGTTCTGTGGAACTCTCGGACCTTTTCGTTCACCAGATGTTTTCCTTCATGATGTGGGTATCTCTTCTGGTTGCATGCCTTTCAAGCTTCTGCAGCAGCCATAAATCAGCCCAGGCAGGATTCTCAAGCTGTCTTGCCAGCCGACCTTCTTGCACACTCCCACGCGCTCTCTCTGCGGGGCTCATCAACTCGGCAGCGACTCTGTTCTGCCACAACGGGTAACTGCAGCTTGTTAGTCTGGCGTTCTTGTCTCCCATCCAGGACATGGATTTCTGCTTAGCTCTTCAGACCACACCTCCTGCCCCAGTCGGTTTTGTTCATTATACAGATGAGAAATGCTACATCCATTGAATTCTGTTTTTATTATTTAGGTCCTTTGTATACCATATTTCTTCCTGACAGAATACTCCAACGTGGATAACAGATGATTCAAATATCATTAAAACAATCTAAGCAGCAGAAAAAGAATAGAATGGCCACCAAAAACTGTTTCAACCAATTTTTAGTAATAGGGCAGCACTGGGGCTGGTGCTACCACACGAACATTCTCTAGGACAGCTAAGACCATGCTTTTCTGAAATCATCTGCAAGCACAATTGCAATGAAAGTTCCAGACAGGATGGGACAGCCAAAGGGAAGAAGATTCGAGTACTCCAGTTTTCATGGCGCAGGTTGTAGAGCGTGAAGTATTTAAGGGATTAAAAGCCATGGTAAAAGAAGGGAAAAAATGGCTCAATTCCATAGCGAGCAGAAGCTTTCATGGCCAGCAACGATTTTATAAGACACAGGGAAAACGGGTTTTGATGCCATGTAAAATATAATTAAAGCAGCTAAAAACACATTAAAAATCAGAGGAACAGGATTAAAACACGTAAAGCTGAATTAAAAACAAGAGTTAAAAACACAACGTTTCGTCGCCTTCTGTGGACGTCTTCTGGTGTGGAGCAGCAGCGTGCTGTTAGGATGTAAAGTGCAGTAGGTGTCAGCGAAGCAAACTTTAACCAGAACGAGGAGTGAAAGAAAAGCACCTGATGGTTGGCACTGTTGATTAGCAGCTAAAGTCCTACTCAGAAGGCTCGGACTTCCGCTGCTAATTAACATTTTTTGGAGGAAAAAATGTGTGGCACAGACTGAAAAAGAGAGAGATTTGAACAGAAGACTTCTCCCCTTGTGATGTAGAGAGGAAAGCGCATCGTGGCAAAACTTGGAAGGAGTTTAATTTGTTTGGGAAGTGACCCAGATCTTTCCACAATGCAGCGATGTATTTTGCCCATGGCAGCAAAATAGCCACTGCTGGCCCTGACAACTGAATTGTATGTGCCACTATTAAACCACTGGTAAGAAGCTATGTATGCAAGCTCTGAAAATTGGATAATAAATCTTTGAGTTGCATTTCAAAAGTAGCTTTGATTTATGTAGCTTAAAGTCCAGGACCTTTGCTCCGGAGCCAACCAATCTCTGAGAATTGTGCCTTAGTACATTGCTGCACTTTGGAAACATTCTGCTGTCCTCCATACTAAGTTCTTGAGATAAACAAGATAACAAGAATGGAGCCTTGGAGGGTGGTGATGAAATGGGCAGTTTTAAATTCAGTTCTGAAACGATTTAAGTTTTAAGTACAAGATTAAAGATTCTAAGTAATGTGTGCTAATGATTTTTTTTACAGGACATTAGTGGAATTTAAATAACTGCATATTGACTGTTGGAGGCTATGGTAGTATTGCTATGTCATTCCCAAAAATGTGAGACTGAGCAGAATAACACATCTGCTTTATTGAACTTTTGTGGATCACCTTGCATGAATTGTTCCTGTTCTGTTGGATTGATCTCATGCAGGCTGCAATTCCAAGATCAGTTGATTGTCACTTCTACAAATGACTCAAGCAGGTTTTTTAGAGTGTACAACCTATTTTAACCTTAGTGTCAAATTAAAATATCTCTCCATACACCCCAAGGAATTTGGATGGATTGGCTCATGTTAACTTGGTTCCTGTTTTGGTCAGAGTCTTCTTACTGTTTATAATCTGGCCTGATTCCCTCACCTGCTGTAGTGTCATTAATGTTAAAATGACCAAGACATACATGAAATGATGTCTTGGTCATTTTAACATTAGAGGCAACTCTGGAATGTGCCCTTATTTCAGAGGTGGAATGGCCAGCCCATGACCTTTACAACTCTCACCAATGCCCTCTGTCTCAACATGTAATTTTACCTTCTGGTATAGGGAAACAGTTATTCAAGAAAAACAAAAGCATTCTTGGTCTTGCCCTATTAGTTCCATAATCCTTTGTATCTTAGTTATTGTGTTTTGAAGTATGGAGATCTAATATGTATTCAGATATGAATCTGGTTCCTTGATTTCTTCATTCTACTTGAAAACAGCATTCCTTTTTACAAAAGCAAATATTTCTACAGATCTTTATTTGTGTTCATTCTTACAAATTATACTGTAGGTATCGGAGACTTTGAGCACAATCCTACGCATGTCTACTCAGAAGTAAGTCCCATTGTGTTCAATGGGGCTTACTCCAAGGAAAATGTGTATAGGATTGCAGCCTTTGAAAATATCACATGTTTCCTTAGAATTTACTTTTCTTGTTGCATGTTTCCCTGTCAGTATCACTGATCACCATGTCTTCTGGTTGTGCACAGCACATGGTATTCATTTATAGCTGTTGCTTACTGGTAAACAAAGTTTAAGAACTGGGCAGTCAAAACCTTCCCTTCTGTTTTCTTTGGGTAACATTAAGCTCTTACAAAAAGGACAAGCACAAGGTGAAAACTTGGAGCAAAAATGGGAGGTGAAAACTTGGGAGGTGAAAACTTGGAGCAAAAATGTAACTGTGGGATGTAGCAGTGGCTAACCCGTTCCCTACCCAACAGTTTTCCATTCTAAAATAGTCCCCAAAGTGACTTTTTTCTTCTTCCCAGGTTTGTGTATTTAGCATAGTGGATAGATGAAACAGTATCTGCAGTAAAAGTGCAATATCGCATAGCTTTTTTCTAGGTGAATAAAATATTAGCCAGAGTAGCTCTTAAATTTGTAGAGAGAGGTTTTTCTCTCAGATGTCCAGAATGAACTTTCAAGATTCTTGGTTCTTTTGATATCCAGAAGGTAGCAGTTGTGGAACTAGGCATCAGAGGAGTACAGTATTAGGATTCAGTATTATTCAGGAGTAGCCAGATACTCTGTTTTACTTACCTGCATTACTCCTACTCTTCCTCTCTGCCGCTTCTAGCTATCCCCAACCCAGAAACCACACTTCACATTACATTTGGAAATGATATGTCTGTGGTTTGCTCTGGTTTGACCTTGGAGATGGAGAGGTCAAATTGGACTAGCAGTTTCATAGCATTGTCTTTTGCAAAACAGTGCTATAGTGGCTATCCTTATGGTTGACTCTATCAGTTGTCAGGTCTTGAAGACAGGTGGAATCAGCAATGGCTATGTTGCTGCAGTGCGTTGGTGTGCTCCAGATAAAGTTCAGATTTGATTTGAAACATTTTTTTTCCTTTTTGGGGTGGTGGTGGTGGTGGCTTGAATAATTGTTCTCTCTGAAACGATTGTAGCTGATTTCTGCTTCAGTTGTGGTAGAATTGAAGGCATTCAGTGTAGCTGTACTGAGAAAGTGTTCTATAGATCCTTTAAAGATTGGTAGCTATGATGTATTCCTTACCTGTACAGTGTATATTTCCGAGGTGGCCAAACTTGCTTAACATAAGAGCCACATACGATACACTTCAGATGTTTGAGATGTTTGAGAGCCACAAGAGAGAGATTTGAGAGTTGCAATACTTAAGACACATTTAAATTCTTAAATCTACTTACTCACCATGAACATTAAACTTATGTTTTAATCCAGTGGACTCTCAATTTTACCCAGTAAATAATTGTAAAGCTTAAAAATTATTTACCTTTTATATGAATTGTGGTGCAAAAAGGAGCTCAGCCAACCAGCCCTGGTATATTTTAAGAGTATAAACAATTTTAGTCACTTGCTGAAATATTATACATATATCTGCAGTGTGTATTGAATGAATGGAAAGAAACTATCCTCGCTTACTAGAACACGGATTACAAATCAATGTGTTTGCTTTGAGCCAGTCTCTAATTTTTTTTCCTGTCTTATGATAACCTGATACAATATCCTGTGTTTTTATCAAAATTGTTTCTAAGTCGAATGTAAATAGCATGCTGTAGAATCCTAGCTTACTTGAACACAACTTATCTGAAATTTGCTGAAGTGCCATATTGAGCTGCCACAAATCCAAACCATGGAACATACCGTATAGACTCGCATATAAGGCGATCTCACATATAAGACGCGGGGCTAGTTTTGAGTAAAAAATCCTGACATTTGCTATGACCCTTTTGATAAGTCGAGGGTAAAACTTAAGGATTTGTGCAGTTCTTTGAATTAGATAATTTGGTCGGGTTTTTCCCGATGGCTGGAGTCTGTAGGAAGAGGGGAGACAAGGGACTGTAGCCTGGGAGTAGAGGCTCAGAGGGAGCAGCTTTGCCACTCACAGCACAATCCTCATCTTCGTGCCAGCAATGGAACGAGCGTTCCATCGCCAACAGTAGTCGCAAACATGTTTGCGACTACTCTCAAGCAAGGAAGGCCAGCCTCGCTTGCTCCGGTGATGGAGCCCCCGAGCGGCTGCTGCTGGACCCAGGTAAGGATCTGGCAGGCAGGGGGGCATTTTGCCGGGTGGGGGAGGGGGCCCATTGGCCCAGCCGGCCTGGGAGGAGGCGGGGGATGGCTTTGGCCATATCCCGGACCCTGGGTGGCTGGACCGTTACACGACCTCCTACTTCCGCCAGCAATTTTGCAGGCAGTAATCCGAGGAGGCCGATCTGCCCGGGCAGCATTTACACTCAGGGAAGGGGACGATTGTCCCCTTCCCCAAGTAGACCTCCGCCCTGGCAGCAGCCTGGCTGCCGGGGATCAGGATTCGGCAGGTGGCCACAAGCCGCCGGGGATCAGGATTCGGCAGGCGGCCACGAGCCACTGGCCTTACGTAGGATTGCACTGCCAGTCTCATTACAGCCACTGTATTTTAAAGATTCATACTGTGTTGGGGGTGGGGACAGCCATTTGCAAAGATCACCCTGGGAGGTGCATTTTAAAGATCTTCCCTCGCACGCACGCACGTCTCCCTTAAAGATATGCCACTCACAAACCAGCAATAACACCAGAAAGATCCCCCACGAACACATACAGAGCTCCCCTTCAGCAACACACATGCATTAATAACGCTTTGAAGAATCCCCCATGCTCTCCCCCCATTACCTTTGTTCTTTGTGTTTTGCCTAAATTTCTCACCTTGTAAGCAAGTATATACAGTTCTTCTCTAAGGATGACATCCTTCACCTTCCAAAACAAGCACAGAAATACCTATATTTGCTTCACTGGAAGAGGAGCTGCTACTGGCCATGTACGCACCCACCCACCTTCCTAGCATAGGGTTCTGAGTCGTCACTTAACTCAAGACCAGGTAATTCCCAGGTTTGTGGCATTGTTTTACAGTCTGAATTAGGATGGCAGGGCAATGTACTGCTACATGGAATTTTCCAAGAGACTTCTTCCAGGGCGGGGGGGGGGGAGAGGTAGAGAGAAGAGGGATTTACTCTGCAAAACCAAAGCATTACCCTTTTACTAGGGGTTTGTGAACTTGATACCCCCTTGCCACCCTGTTGGGAATGACACAATTCTGGCCTGGGTATCATGCATGCTTTGCATGCACCCAGAAGCACTTCCATGTTGCAATAAAGCCTTGAAATATAGGCCCCCAGGGTTGCCCCAAACAGTGGCGTCGCTGTGCCTGGAGCAGGTTGGGGTACCCCCTGGCACCCCCCAATAAAACTATCAAAAAATTTAGGTTTTGGTTTCGAAACCTAAAATTTGCGCTTTTTAAACTGTTTTTTACTGTTTTCTGGGGGGGTAGTGTTAAAGGGGCATCTGTGTGTGTAGTGTGTGCTTTCTCCCCACTTGTTATCTCTAAGCCGATTGGAAGCGCCCCGCCCGGGGCCGAACTTCTTCCGGCAAGCGCCCTTCGACGTTCTGCGCCTGCGCTAAAGGAAGATGGTGCCCGGTATAGTTAGCGCAGGCGCAGGCGCAGAACTGCAGAGGGCTTGCGCAAGTGCAGAACGAAGAAGTTTGGGCCGCTTCCGAACAGCTCGGAGATAACAGATAAGTGGGGAGAAAGCACACACTACACTCACAGATGCCCTGTAACCACTAAAAACCAGTTAAAACGTAAAAAAAGTTTCAAAAACGAAACCTAAGGAGGTCCGCGCCCCCCAGGAGGCCTCAGCGCCCTACGCCCTGGGGCCCACCGCCCCCGCCCCATATCAGACGACGACTCTGGCCCCAAAACAATGCTGGTGCACCCAAGTTGAGGCTTGCAAGCATGCTCTAGCAGCCCGTGAAGGCGCTGCCTCTAGGAATAAGGATTTGGGCCTGAATCAAACACTAATCATCTTGTTGATCTTAACATACTTCTGAACGTACAAGATCTTGGAAAATATCGAAGACAATGATGAAAAGATCTTTGCATGTCTGAAAGGAGTGCATGTGAAATTCTTATTTCCCTTACAATTTGTTATTTGTGAGTGAAATAGACAAGTCCTTTTTAGGTTGTGTGTAGAATTCTTTTATTCTCTCCCTCTTTGTATAATGTCCCCACTACAGGTGTCCCCCACTTAACGATGGGGATACGTTCTGAACTGAAACCATGTTAAGCGAGTCTTCCCCTTCTGAAGCCCTTATCTAGAGTGAAACAGCTGATGAGCTGGGGATTTAAAAAGATGATTCTTCATAAGAAGGAGATGATGTCACCAACTGGTAGCTGCAATGGAACTTAGTTCTTTTGTAATTCCTCCTTAATCTGTATATGAATGGGCCATCCAGATGCTATTTGTATTTAATTCCTATAATCTTAACATGTGGTGTTCCTATAATTTTAACATGTGTTATTCCTAACACTTCATGACATTCCACAATCTATATCTGGTTCTATCCTCCAAGGTGACCTCTGTATATAACATAGGATTAGAATAGTGTGCTGTTTGTGCTGGATCAGTGCTGGTTCTATTATGAGCACCAAAAATAAACATTTTCCTTTTTTTGTCATTTTAGGCAATAATCCAGCAATTATATTCACTTTACTATTTGCAGGAAACTACAGATAAGGAAAACAAGGACATTTATTGTGGCATTGATTTCTTCCTTAAAAATAAATTGCACAGAATTTGCACAGAATTTGCAACGAAGACTATCACCAATATTTAACGTTTCGGGGCAATCCATATATATATTCATCCCTTAAAGTTTGCTTAGTTACCCTAGTTACCCTAGGAAAAAACTATGAATTCGAAGAGATTAAAATGTAATATTTATCCAGCAGTATTCCCATTTAAGATGCAATTTTTCTGGCCAAGGCATAGCCTTCATTTCTCCAGCGTATTGTTGGCATACTGATAATCGTGCAACATCCATTATTTCTAGGCCTTTATTATGTAAACTACACCCTAGAGTCTTCAAGATACTTGGCCGTATAGGAAGTCAGGATATTAACTATAATTTTCTAAAACAGAAATACCAATTTCATATTAAATATAAAAATTTGGGTAGTGAACATCAGTTCTGTATGACAACATGTCTGCTGTGTTCACTGCAATGTAGTGTGGGGAAAATAAGAAAACAAGGGTTTGGGTTACTAAAAATGTGTAAAATTGAACATTGTTATAAGTAGTGCTTTTTTGTAAAATCTTAGGAAAAAAACAAAACAAACCTTGCTATAGTCACATTAATCTCATCAGACAGCAATAAGTTGTTGGAAAGAAGAACGGGGTGGGATGGAGAATCCAGGTAGGTTTCATTCCTCTAATCTGGTAGTTGATATCATCCACTACAGCAGGGGTTCTCAACCAGTGGTACTAGTACCACCAGCGGTACTTCGGCTGACTGCTAGTGGTACTCGGACTGCTGGACCACCAGAACCCCACTCCGATGTGGCGCTTTTGGTGGAGCTTTTTCACTCCGCCTTTGGCCGAGTCTCTTGGGAACACTGAGGCAGGCCCATCCACCTGCCCAGAGCCTCCTACCTGTGTTTTCTGGCCTCTAAAAATCCGGAAGTAACTGGCAATGATGTCATTGCCAGTCACTTCTGGTGGTACTCAGCAGGATAGTGGCACTGGAGGTGGTACTCTTCCCGGAAGGGGTTGAGAACCCCTGCACTACAGCTGTTTAGTTCCACACCCACAGGAAACTGGTTGCTCTCTGCCAGTTGACTGAGTTACCTATTTGTTGGGGGCTCAGAGAGGAGCACCTGCTTTCTCGCCTCCAAGTTTGCTTCCTCGAACAATGTAACTAGCTTAATAAGCTAGGGACCATAGCTAGACTGCAATAAGGAATTAACTTATTTTCCTAGTTGCTGACCCCAATGGGGTGTGTTTGGATATAGAGTTTTCAGTAGCATTCCCGCTCCATCTGCTGGGTGTTACTGATTACTGCATCCATTTGATGAAAACTTTTCTTGTGCTTTCTAGCCAAGCTCAGGCATTTTCTATCAGCTGGTTGTACTTTTACTACCCACATTTCTTTCCCCATAATGTTTAATTCTTTTTGTTTAGACATTTAATAAACTAGTTACACTTTGCCTGCCTAGTCCACATTCACAGGTGGGTTGTCATGTCTCTTTGTTCTGCATACACTCTTGTGGGTCTGATTTTTTTAATAATAAAAACTCCTGGGAACGGTCCCCTCCGACAGCCGTCTCTACCTGGTCTCTGTAGCCTGGAATGGTGGCAGCAGATACAGACTACCAAAGGTTTTCCCAGTTCAATTGCTGGTCCAGTAAAGGGAAAGCAGGAAGGGGTGTGAGCATGCTAACCACTAGATGCTATTGCCCTTGGTCAGCCTGCCTTCTCCTAGGGCTCACTCGTCTTATCCCTTTACTGACAGTCACTTTGCAAAAAAGTGAGGCAGTTGCAGGTCTCACCTTTGGGATGCTTAACAGGTGCATCCTGCCTCAATTTATGTTTATGTAGTTGAAACCATTCCTGCAGTGGAACATTGGCAAATAGATTCAGCTCAGTACTGCTATTGACCTAGGCTAAAGAGGATTTTCTTGACTGTCTTTGAGCAAATGTTTTTGGAGAATTCAAGCCGATCATACTGTTTTTATAGTTGGTTGAGATGTCAAAAGCTAGATGAAGTTCTTCCAAATGTCATTCCTATTTGTTGGTTGTTGGACTACACTTGTCGTGGATCAAAGTAAACATTTTAAAGAACTATAAAGACATATGAAAAGAGCAGACAGGCTTTTTAGCATATATATTGATAGAAAATACACTCAACTTGTCTAGACAGAAAAGTCTATGGAAATCGTTACATCTCAGTAACCCACTGCATACAGATGAATATTGAACATAAGAACATAACATAAGAAGAGCCCTGCTGGATCAGGCCAAAAGCCCATCTAGTCCAGCTTCCTGTGTCACACAGTGGCCCCACCAGATGCCTCAGGGAGCACACGAGACAACAAGATACCTGTGTCCAGTCGCCACTCCCTTGCACCTGGCACAGAGAAAACCCACTTCTAAAAACCAGGAGGTTGCTTATAGCTTGTAACCTGTGATGGTCTTTTCCTCCATGAATTTGTCCAAACCCCTTTTAAAGGCATCTAGGCCAGGTGCCATCACCACATCCTGTGGCAAGGAGTTCCACAGATGAATCACACGCTGGGTAAAGAAATATTTTCTTTTGTCTGTTCTAACTCTCCCTCCACTCAATTTTAGTGTGTGTCCCCTGGTTCTGGTGTTGTGCGAGAGGGAAAAGAATTTCCCTCTATCCACTCTCTCCATCCCATGCATAATTTTATACGTCTCAATCATGTCCCCCCTCAGGCGCCTTTTTTCTAGGCTGAAAAGCCCCAGACGCTGTAGCCTTTCCTCATAAGGGAGGTGCTCCAGCCCACAAATCATTCTGGTCGCTCTTTTCTGCACCTTTTCCAATTCAATTATATCCTTTTTGAGGTATGGTGACCAGAACTGGACACAATACTCCAGATGTGGCCTTACCATCGATTTGTACAAAGGCATAATGATATTGGCCGTTTTATTCTCAATCCCCTTTTTAATGATCCCGAGCATGGAATTGGCCTTCTTCACAGCCGCCGCACACTGGGTCGACACTTTCATCGACCTGTCCACCAGGACCCCAAGATCTCTCTCTTGATCCGTCACAGACAACTCAGAACCCATCAGCGTATATGTGAAATTTTGGTTTCTTGCCCCAATGTGCATCACTTTGCACTTACTTACATTGAAGCGCATCTGCCATTTTGCTGCCCATTCTCCCAGTTTGGAGAGATCCTTCTGGAGCTCTTCACAATCCCTGCTGGTCTTTACCACCCGGAAAAGTTTAGTGTCATCCGCAAACTTGGCCACCTCACTGCCTATCCCCAACTCCAGGTCATTTATGAATAAGTTGAAAAGCACCGGTCCCAAGACCGATCCTTGGGGCACACCGCTTTTCACCTCTCGCCATTGTGAAAATTGCCCATTGACTCCCACTCGCTGTTTCCTGGTCTTCAACCAGTTCCTAATCCACAAGAGGACCTGCCCTCTTATTCCCTGACTGTGGAGTTTTCGCAGGAGCCTTTCATGAGGGACCGTGTCAAACGCCTTCTGAAAATCCAGATATATAATATCCACGGGTTCGCTCGCATCCACATGCCTGTTGACCTTTTCAAAAAATTCTAACAGGTTTGTGAGGCAAGACTTCCCCTTGCAGAAGCCATGCTGACTCTCCCTCAGCAGAGCTTGTTCTTCTATGTATTTTAAGATTTTATCCTTAATGAGACTTTCCACCATCTTCCCTGGAACAGATGTTAGGCTGACCGGCCTGTAGTTTCCCGGGTCCCCTCTCCTTCCTTTTTTAAAAATTGGTGTGACATTAGCTATCCTCCAATCCTCTGGCACATTGGCCGTTTTAAGGGACAAGTTGCATATTTGGGTCAAGAGGTCAGCAACTTCATTCTTGAGTTCCTTCAGAACTCTTGGGTGGATGCCATCCGGGCCTGGTGATTTATTGATCTTTATTTTGTCAATTAAGTCTGAGACATCTTCTCTTTTAACCTCTATTTGACTTAATTCTTTAGTCAGGGGAGACCGTTCCGGCAGCGGTATTTGCCCGAGGTCTTCTGCCGTGAAGACAGATGCAAAGAACTCATTTAATTTCTCTGCAGTCTCCAAGTCCCCTTTTATCACCCCTTTCTCTCCCTCACCATCCAGCGGACCCACCGTTTCCCTGGCAGGTTTCCTGCTTCTAACATATTTGAAGAAGCTTTTATTATTCCCTTTTATGTTGCCTGCCATACGTTCCTCAAAGTCTTGCTTGGCCTCCCGTATCATCTTTTTACATTTCTTTTGCCACAGTTTGTGCTCCTGTTTATTTTCCTCATTAGGGCAAGACTTCCATTTACGGAAGGAAGCTTCCTTGCCTTTTATAGCCTCCTTAACTGTGCTTGTTAGCCATGCGGGCATCCTCCTGGACTTGGTCGAGCCCTTCCTCCTTTGTGGGATACACTCCCGCTGGGCCTCTATGACTGTTGTTTTAAACAGCCTCCATGCACTCTGGAGCGATTGGACTCTTTTTACCTTCCCTTTCAGCTTTTTCTTAACTAGTCTTCTCATTTTGGGGAAGTCTGCCCTTCGGAAGTCAAGGGTTTTCGTGTCAGATTTGCTCGGCACTCTCCCTCCGACATGCATGGCGAAACGGATCGCAGCATGGTCACTGTTCCCCAACGGTTCGGTAACATTTACCTCCCTGACCAGATCTTGAGTGCCACACAATATCAAGTCCAGAGTCACCTGTCCTCTGGTCGGTTCCGTGACAAGCTGCTCTAAGGCACAGTCATTTAACATATCTAGAAATCCAGTCAGAATATTGAATATTCTTCTATTGGCAAACCAGGCTTTCCATAATGGCTTCCATTTAGAGATTTGTTGTGGTGATCTGTTCTGTAGAAAATTAAGTAAATATGGAATGATGTTGAAACTGGCTTTGTATTTAAAGTAACATACTAATTACCTATGAAGTTGCTATTCTCCTTTTTCTCCCCCCCCCCCCCCGAACTTAAATAGAATAGTTGGATATTATTTTTCTTTCCATCTGTTGCTGAACTTCAATGTGGACTCATTTAATTTCAGAAAAGGTCTATCCATACACTGATGGATACTTATTATCTGAGATGCTGGATTTGTCTGGGAATTCATGATGATCTCACATCACTAGACTCAATATGTTATGTCACTTATTAGTGAGGTGTTGTGGCAGAATAATCCCTCAGCATTATTATTCTGCAAGGACCAAGGTGCAATGAATTGGTGAGTACATTGGTAAGGTCCTCTGTGGTGATCCATCCCCAGCTGGAGATGGATGCCTTTTGTAGCCTGAGGAGGATGCGACAGAAGGTTCCTCGACTACCCTGCAGCTCCCGATTGAAGTTATAATGAAGTTTGTGAGGGAAGCCAAGGTTGAAGGTGGTACTTTTTGTGTTTGAAGTAAACAAAAATATTGGTGAAGTCAGAAGGCTCCCAGGACATACATTTTTTTTACAGGTTCAATCTACTTACCAAACCAAGTGTGGCTGGTTTGGTAAGTACACTTGGTACTTAGGGGTACCACTAAGTACAACTTTTACTTAATGGTCTACCACTAAGTACAACCATTAAGTACAACTTACTTAGGGGCTTCCTCTAAGCTGGCCTCAGGAAGTTGCTCTGAAGCACCAATGTTTGGTCTCATTCCTAAAGGCCTGTGGAATCAACAGCACATGCAAATGCCATGAAACTGGTCTGGTTCATGTTTGCTTGGCATGCACATATATAGAACAAAATATATTCGGCAACAAGGTGGTACAGTGGGAGAGGCCTAAAGGATCCAAACCTTAGTTAGCAGTCCCCTGTATGTCCCCTGTATGCTTTGCCCTGGGTCATCGTCTTTCATTGTCTGCTCTTTCAGCAGAGCTTTGACTAATCATTCACCTTTACCCATTCCTTCTCTGCGACGCACATTGAAAAAAAAATTCAAATGGTCACTATGGTGGAGGTTGAAGCAGTTGGGCAGTGCAACCTGGATCAAGTATTTTGCTTACCCTGCATATGCATAAGCCTCCTTTATCACCCAAAGACATAATTGCATTATGCAACAAACTGGAGGGTAAACATATGTAAAGCAAGACTGGACCACTTATCAGAAACTACTTTGGACTTGGTTCAACACCAACGAAAACTGGTATACTAGGCACAAAATATGGTCAGGACAGAGTTCAGCAGCATTCCTACCTTTTTTCTATCATTAATGTTAGCACATGTTTGTTGTGATCTCAAGTGAGGGCCAAGAGTCATTCTATATTCCATACTCTTTAATGAAAGAGGTAGTTATGTGTTTAAAGTAAGAACCGTTCAAAATAATAATTAAAAAGCTACCCAGGTTTCTATGTTCTGAAGGATATTGATGGATGGAGATTATTGTAAATTGAGACAAATGTTCAGAAACAAATGAAGGCAACAAATAAGATGGATAGGCTCTAATGCAGTGAAAATTGCAGCAAAAAAGCCATTGTGCAAAGAGTCAAACATCTTGAGACACGTGGTGCTTTTTTCAAATATTAAAACCCACTTCAACTATTACTACCTGAATTGTAGCCTAAAAACAATGAATATGTCAACTGTTCGGCTGTATTGAAGGATATCTACAGTATTTCCCTTGGATATAGTTGAAGTGGTGATGTAATTGAATTTGTATACTTCATAAATTTTATCACTCGGAATGTAATTTATCTTCTCTGGTTGTTCCTGGTTTAGTACCTTGTAAGTCAAAATTAAATACTGGCACAGATGCACCCACTAGGAACTTCAGTTTTGCAGTTTTTGTATCCTCAGTCTGGTTTTTAGGGTTTACTAAAATGCAGTGCAACCAGGCATTCTGTTGCTATGGATCATATTGTGACTGTTCATACTCTGATGAATAAGAGGGCAGTGGAAACATGCCAATTTAATTAATCTGTATCACAATTGGTGTCAAAGTTGCAACTTGCACTCTACCAATCTGCACTGTGTCTCACTTGTTGAGTGGGAAACATTTAAAATGCAGGAAGTAATTTTAAATTTGTACACATGCACACTGAACCAGACCATATAAATAAGACTGGGAGAAAACAGTAGGCTTTCTCAGGGAGTTAGATGCATTGTTGTCTTCAGTATGCTCATGCATTCCACTATCTTGGATAATACCACTGTTATCTTTACACATGGCTATATGATTTTCCTCCTAACAACTTATGCGAGTCTTGATTTAAAAAGTAGACTGACATCAGGAGGAATTCTTCTCCATAGAGAAAAGATAATTTATCTTTTCCTGTGCAGGTGGGAAATGTTGACTGACCAAATAACAGGAATTAACAAGTTAAGTAGTTCCTTACCCTCCCACTTCTAGCTCCTGCTCATGGCCTGCCTCTCTTAAAAAGAAATAATGATTTTTTTGAGGGAAATGAAACCTGCAACTTCATGTGACCAATAGTTTGGCCTGTAATTCATAGGTGTTGCAGAGTTTGTAGATCATAGCTTCAAAACTTTATTTGACCAGGGGTAATCCAGCAAACATTTTTTTCCATCTCCTTTTATTTTTGAGTAGAAAATAACAGAACCAAAAGAAAATGAAAAAGGGGAAAATACATATACTGTACAACAGAGGTTCCCAACCTGTGGTACGCTTACCACCGGTGGTACTTTGAGTGACTGCTGGTGGTATGCAGCAGGTTGCTTCTTATCTGGTTGTCTTGGAATTCAGTGATGTTGATTACTGCTGCAGTATTGTTTTGTTCTGATGCTGGGTTTGTTTGTTTGTTGGAAACTTGAGTCTCCATGCCAGGTGCATGATATGCAGAGCCCATTTATCTGACTGGATATATTTGCACTGTAAGTAGATTTCAATTGGTAATCCTCTGTATAGATCACTATTATGTTTCTAAGAAGTTTCCAGTATAACAGTGAATTAGCCCTTAGTTACTGTGCCTTGGTAAGCCATTTAGGTTGACTAGGGCTGTTAACTTGCTGGCCCGTAAGCCAACAGGACTTTACAGTAGGGAATTTGTTTACAAATTATACTGCCTCCATGAACCTGCTTATGTTTAGATATTTTCTCTGTAAAATCAATGACAAAAGTGTTGGACTCTGTGACATTAAGATCAGTGGGATTACTATTGGGGTGTTTCTGGTTGGACATGGCCATATAACCATTAATTCACTGGTCTTTGGATTAGATGTTGCTCAGTATTATATTTTTCCTAAAGTTTACTATATTTAAGTAAGAAGTCAAACATAATAAGCTTTACACCCTAATTTTTCTGCATCCTTCCTGTGATCTTCCTCAACCTAAACAACATTAAGAACTAGTACTTAAATAAGATGGTAGGAAAGACCCATTTCTTTTTTGACAGCTGCTAAGCTCATTAATTCAAGCGAGAACTAGTGGTGACTAAGACCTTAAGTAACCTTAATCATTGGTTTTAAGTCTCCCTCATGTCTTGTTATCGCCATAATCAGGTCATTTTAAAATTGGAGGGTTATCTTTTTATATGAGGAGTTGCATCATTCAGTTGCAGTAAGAGCAGCCTGAGACAATTTAGTACTTAATAACTAATAACTGTAATTAAAGGCTTGTGGTGATTAAACAGGTTCCCACAAACACTGAAGTTAATTACTACTTTGTGCAATTGTTAAGGTCCAGCTCAGTTATGATTCAGCACTCAAGAGTTAATGAAGAGTGCTCTGTGTATATATACCCATAGCTAAATGACCCTATGTAATACAGACTTTGTGAGATTGCCTTAACAGAAGCTGACAAATAGTCTGCCCACATGTTACACATGATAAACTCATGCGAATTCAAGATGTGCTCAGCCCCCCTTGAAAAAGATAGACAAAACCAAAAGTTTAAATAGAGCAGTTTACTCTGCCCGCCATTCCATGTACTTTGCTTATGCCCTGAAGTGAGCTTGAAATGAAGAATGAAGGTGCTATTATGCCTATTGTACTATGCTTTTAGTTCTTGGAGACTGTATGTATTTGGCTTTAAGGGAGTTTCGACTCTACATGATTTTGACTTTATGTGGTGACCTCTGAATGTAACCATCTTGTAAGATGCAGGCCAACTGTACACCAAGGAAACGGCTCTTAAACTATTAACTTGGGGGTTCACTCTGACTAGATCAGGGGTTGTCAAAGTGGTGGGTTGCATACCCACCTCCTTTGTCCCTGGCAGCGGTGCGATCCACAGATTGTTGCCGTCGCCATCACCCCACCCCCGCAAGCACTCAAAGTTCTCCCCTACTCCTGGGGAGAACATTGAGAAACACTGGACTAGATGTTTGAGGCCCCAGTAATGCATTTTAGTAAAGTTTTGGTTGTTCTAATCAGGTGTATGGGGAGGGGGAAGAAGGGGAAGAATACTTATCCTAAACAAACTGAGTGATTTTTTTTTAAGATGCAAGAGGTATGGATAGAATAGAATTGGCTCTAAACATGCCTAGATGGGCAAGAGAGAGCATCTGAACATGCTGGGCCAGCAGACAGTATCTGATATTGATTTGTGATAGCTAAATAGATGCTATTTCCAGCATTGTGTGATGAGAAACTCTGCATGCTTGCTTCTCTTCTGGATTTTATTTCTGAAAACTAGGCCATCCTCACTATTTTGTTATCTCCAAAGTCGAAACCAGATTTAGATAATCTTGTAGGGCTCTTTCTCTGCTTGTAGAGTCACAAATGAAGTATCTGAGCACAAGACAATAGTGGTTTTGCCAATTTTCTCCCCCCAAAAATCACAACTCCACAAAGATTAAAAAAAAAAAAAACCACTCGGTGCAAGGCAGACTGCAGTGTTGTGAAAACCTCTGTAGCCTATTAGCTGTGATAATTCTGATTTAATTTGTTCAGACTGAGGATTCTTTAGTCATTGGCTCAGCTGCTGAGGTGTTATAAATTATGGATATTCCAAATGTGCAGAAGTTTAAAAAGCTGTTGACACGCAAGGCCAAGGGACAGGTTGGTTTATGTACTGCTGGTAAAAGGCACATAGGGAGCATGGTTGAAGTGTGTGAATGCATGTACATGCAAATGATGTATAAATGGCATGAAAGTTGTGTATATGAACGTTCTTTGGGAGATGGGGGAGGGAGAGGAAGAATGTTAGAATTAACAGGTAATAACACAGATATTACAAAGAAAAATACCTGCAAGTGTATGTGGGGGCTACTAGTACACTGAGTAATTTCTCTGTTGCTCCACCTTGTTTCTGTAGTTGTTTAGGCGATGTAGGCCATGTGGACAGATGAAAGTGCCTTTAATTGCACTTAAATTAAATGTAGTTAGTGCAGAATACTGCTGCATGACTGTTGACCAGTACAAGATGTGATGAGCACATCATACCTCAGTTTCATTGGCTGCCAGTATATTTCTCTGTTCAGTTCTAGGTCTTGGTGTTCTAAGCACTAAATGGCTTAGTACTGTACTTGAAAGACTGCCTACCTCTGTATGGAACTGCTTATTCCCTTTATTGAGATCTGGAGCAGTCCTTGCTGCTGTCTGTGTGGTAGTGTAGGGAAGAATTAAGATGCACATGTTGTGAATATACCCTTCCCACATATAATTGGATTTGTCTTCAAACTAGTAGACTGATTGCCACCAAAACCAGGGTTACCTTTTTCACCCCACCTTCTGTCTTGGTAAGCCCAAAAGACTGGGGTTCCTTCAGCATGGAAGCCAATATCAAGAGGAGTGAATCAAGGGAGCCAAGTGACTAGACTACTTCAACTCCTTAGCACCCATGCTTATCCTGGATAATGTTAGCCCAGTGGCCATTGGGGTGAGGGGGGATAGCTCTTTGCTTTGGACAGGAAGGAATGGGCACATTGTGTAAAAATGAGTGTTTTATTTAAGGCACAACATAATAATAATAATGGAAACAAGGCAAATGGACAAAAACAGGCATTTGTAATTAAGCAAGTTACTGTTTTTATATTGCCTCAAACTAAACACCTGATGTGACTAATTAGACATAGCTCTGCCTAGCCCTAGAGAGTTACTCACATGGATGCAGTTCCTCTGTTCAACTCAGTCTCCATTGGTCCCCAATCAGCAATGTATAAGTAACCTTTATCAGAGCTGGAGCAGAAGAGACAGATTAGTCAGGTTCTCTTATGGTGTCTCCTGGCTCCAGATTTCCATGCTCTGACTAATTCAAAGGAGGGAAATCTGGGGTCAGTCCCTTGTACCTTCCCTCTGTCGTGATCAAGTGGACGGCCATGACCGATAAACAGGCGTTAGCAAAACTCAGCAGGATACTCCTCCTGCTCTCTTTGAGGTGGACAGGACCAGACTTGGGCATTTCCAATGTATATATTAACAAAGCTGCTTCTGCATATGTGAAGGTTGCATGGTGTCAAAATGGGGATGCTGTCCAAACTTATTCAGACTAGCCAGCATCATGTTACACGCAAAGGGTTTTTTCTATTGGAGTGGACCCCATTTGTTACCAATTGAACGTCCCACTGTTGACAAAGGTGCATTTGGCAGTGATACATGAAAGGATCTTCTCTTCAGTGGTGACAGGTTTTGAAACTCCTTGCTCCTAGATATAAGGCTAGCTCCACAGGTTGTAGGTGCTGAGTTGCACTGGGTTCTGGGCATCCCATGGCACAACCGCTTGCCTTGTGGTGGCCATTGGGGTGCCACCACTGTCGATGGTGATCATGGTTGGGTCTCCAGGTGGCTGCTGTAATCCCTGATGCCACCTGTGGCCATCATTACCAGTGTTTTAGCCCTGATATTCTTGTTCTTTTTGGGCCTAAGTTTTTATAGTGATGTGTTCTGCTTTTTTTTTTTTAACTGATATTGCTTATGTGTTTTGTTTAGTTGGTGTTGTGTATTCTTGTTACATTGAGTTTATGTATAATGGTATTTTTAGTATGTTAGCTGACTTTAGTGCCCACCTAACAGATGGTAAATATGGGATATTTATATTTACTTCACTACATTTATAGAATAGGGGAGAACCTCAATGATGGTATCTTGGGTATTGTGCTATTTCATGTGTGTTTATGATAGGTTCTAAAAAGTATTGAAATATCGGACAGCAATGTAAGGGGCTATGCATCTTGAATAGGTGCTGTTCTTTCTGGTGTCGTGAGTGGAGGATTATCTCTGAACAGTGGCCCAGCTTCCTAGGCCCATTGGTGTCCTTCCTGCTGCCTCTTTCATGCAGAGATTGGGCAAGTGTCATGCAGGGATTAGGCAAGCTTCTTAAAATAAATAGCTTAAAATAAATAAATCTGTTAATATGCAGATATACTGTAGTTTAATATTTCATCATCTTTTCCAAGTTTAATACCTGGATGCCTCCCAAATGCTCAGCCTAAACTGAGGAGTAATAGAAGCATAGCTGGCTCAGTGATGATGCCAATGATGTAGCTTGTGGTGAGTCTCCAACAGACCCAGTGTCTTTCTTGCTGAGTTGGCTGCCACCTCCCTCCAGCCTTCTGTGGACAGAGCTGCCCCTATCCACTTCAATTTGCTAAAAGCAGTGGGAAGTGAATCAGGAGCAGTGATCTAGCCCTTTTACCCTCTTGCCTTGTCCCTATAAACAAAACAGGAAGTGTGGGACATCTTTCTCTCTTTAATAGTATTGCCAGAATGTTCTTGCAAGGCCTTATGTTCTCCACATTGGGTAATGGAGCAATATTTACACCTGAATAAATATAAACCTTCCTGGTAGTTTTCTTCTCTCTCCTACATGCTAAACCAATTGAGATTTCTTGGAATTAATGTATCATGCCTTTTGATTCTTACATAGTTCAACCTCTGGGCAAAACTTTTTTTTCCCCTATAGCATCTATGCATTTTCGTCTTGTGGAACCAACAAGATAAACAGTGTGAACTTGCTCTTCAAGGATGATAAAATGTAACGCTCAGCATAACAGAAATCATTTAGGAAGAGATGAACGATAACAAACTGAAAGTGTGTGCTTGCAAGAGAGCTTTTTGCCCTATGGTTAGGAACTTCAGGTATTTTGCACAGAAGGGGTCATATTTTTCGGCGCTGCTCACGTTAGCATATGTTATCTTTAGAGACTGTATTAGAATGTGATGCTTACAAAATTGTTAAATAAGTAGAGAATGAGGCCTGGCCAGAGGCGGCAACTTTTCTGATAGTGCAGCCCCTTGTCCAAAGCAGATCTTTCAAAAACATTCAGTATCATCGTCCTTTCCAATCTTTGCTTTGTTTTAAACAGAACAAAAGAAACCTGGGGACAGTTTTGAGTGTGTCAAGCTATACTAGAAAACATGGTAGGTCTGGGATATAGAAAGTAGTCTTTTGGTTCTATCCTTGGATAATGATACTGAAATTTATGAATGTACAGTATTTACGGTATTTGTAATTCACTGTTCATAATTGCTCCCAGGGAGTCCTATAGTAAAATATAATTTAAAAAAGGTGCTTGTTACTGTGCAGGCACACAGGCTGATGATACTGCACACTCCAACTCCACACTTTGTTTCACCTTTCAAAAGAGATCTTCATATGTTGAGTTGTATCTGGGTTCGATCACTGTCAGTCTGTACCCGAGTATAGTTATTCACACGTTCCATTCCATATATCAGTAGGTGCAATCAGTATACAGTATATGCAGATCGTTGAGCTGCAAAAATGAACATGGCTAGAATCATTTGCATGGAAATTCGCACCTGGGTACTACAGCATAATGTGTGAACAGCCATTGCATACAAGATGGCTGTGTCACTAGTTTTCTTTCATAATTTTTTCTCTTGGTTCAGGGATCTAACAATCGCATATTTTACCAACTTTGTGGATGATGATTAAAAACACTTATTAACTGGTTACAGAACACTTTGGTAGGGAGATCTGGCAATGTACTGTCTCAGAAGTGATGCTGGTTGCTCATGTCAGTAAGGCTACAAATTTAATTGATACTGTTAGCAGGGCTGTGGGGGGGAAAGCAACTCATTCGCAGCAGAGCTGAGTTACACAAAGGAATTTATACAGATATAGGGTAAAATAAACAAGAGACGCAACTGGTCATGTCTGCTTAGAGAGACATAAAGCAAGAAGACGGGAAAAGAAGCGAATGATGAGAAGTCTAATCAAAGCAGGCTAGAGCAGCCCACAAGCAAGCCTTTAAACTAGGAACTGAACAGGTAATCGCTTCCTCTACTGGTGGAGATTCACACCCACCCACACCCACTGTTGTGCAGATCTAGCTCTCATGTCGTCACTCTTCCAACAGATTCTGTTCAGTGGTAGGATCTACAGTTCATCCCTCCCAACATGATAGCCTTCTAGAAGTTCCAGGTGCATGCGTTTCCTTGCTCTTAGAGCTAAAAATGAGAAAATATTGTTTTCCTGGAAGTATGATGCATGTTGATCTTCATGCAGGATGCTGACATTTGTCCTGTACAATATCTTGGTCCCTTTGGAAATATGTGCCTTGAAAATGTAAACATATGGACTTGTCTGCTACTTTTGCGCAGTAAAAATAAAAATTAGATTATATCTGTGTAGCTTTAAATAAATCATGCATATCTTGACCCTGTCTAAGTGTTACGTTGCATTTGTCATGGTTACCTGACTGCTTCTGCTAGTTTCTTCATTGGGATTTCACACATTGCAGGGATCAGGATGCTTCGGACTGGCTGATAATTTTTCAATGGATAAAAAACACTTTAAAAAATGTGCACAATTTATAACTACCATTGAAGAAGTATAGATGTAGTTGAAGCTGTTAATGCCCAAAGTGGCCCAGCATGGAAGCACCACATGTGGCAAATTCAGCTGTTCAGAAACATCCATTTGATGGGTATTTCCAGCTGTAGGAAAAGCAGTGTGACTAGGGACAACATGGATAGAGATAGAAAGTTGGTCTTTAAAGGTTGTGCATTGTATTTGTGGTTTTAAAGAAACTTGGCACCTTTAAATTCTGACAAATTCGTTGTAGCATAAGCTTTCGTGGGCTAAAATCCATTTGTTCAGAACTATGCAGTCTATGTGTTACCTGAAACCCTCCCCCCCAATCCTTGCAGGGCCAAATGGTGTGTTTAAAATCACATCTAGATTTACCCTAAGGTTTTTTCTGCAGTAGAAAAACTGTTCTAATTTTTGTTTATCGGTATGCGCCTACATGTGTCTTAGATTTTTAATCTTCCCATGCATTATTTTGTACCTATGTGTGTGTAGATGTATACCTAATACATTGCATCCAGCAGATAAAGTCTGAGTTTGTGTGTAGCGTTAAAATGTTGCCTCTTTGCATGCAGCAAAAATAGGAATGTACTGCTTTTTAAGAATTCAGTTCATAAGTAGTTTTCAAAGTGCGTCTTGCTGTCTAGCCTCTGCTTTCCCTAAGGATACAACATGATGCAATTTTTAAGAGAAAAGTACCTTGTTCTATTTACATTCTGGCCTGAAATAAGCCTTGTTATTAAAGCCATGCAAGACTCTCATGAAATTGCAGTAATAAATCTTTTATAGCTGGGATTCTTGTCTCAACTTCTTTTGTTTTCATGAGAATTGCAAATGTAAGTGCTTATGAGTCTGCATTATTAAAAGCATCATTAGAACAAGTGAAAAGTTCAGCTTTGAGATGAAGCAAATTGTTCTCAAATATATAAAAAACACTCATTCTCTCTTTCTCAATAGCAAGCTGAAATAATTGTTTTAATATTATCATTTAATATAGAAGTGACTGCAAAGAAAATATTGCTATCTGAATTTTATATTACTTAGAGCTCTGTCGCCTCTACTGGTCATAAGCAGAGTGAGTAGTCTTCTGTCCCCCCCACTAATAGTTCATTCATAATACATAATGCAATTCTCTCCTATTCTAAAGTGGAAGATTGCTAATGTGGAAACACACTATTATTCACGACTGTGCCTTTTAGAATATTTTTGCAATAGTGTCTGTGATATTTTACGTACTCAAGTCAGAACAGCAATATAATTTCATTATTGGAATGGCCTAAAGCAGGGGTTCTTAACCTTTTATTGCCAGATGTACTACCTGTCATGGTTAAGTTTTTTTCTGAAGTACCACCTGCGCCAAATAGATTTGAAAAAATCATTTCACACCGTGAATATTGTAGTTGTATATATGTGTATGCGCAATGACTAACAGCCCAATCCTAACCAACTTTCCAGCGCCGATGCAGCTGTGCCAATGGGGTGTACACTGCATTCTGTGGTGGGAGGGCAGTTACAGAAGCCTCCTCAAGGTAAGAGAACATTTGTTCCCTTACCCTCGGGGCTGAGTTATGGCTGCCACAGTGCTGGAAAGTTGGTTAGGATTGGGCTGTAAGTTAAGGATGATGTAGGTGCTACCCTAATAGCATCTCCCTTTGGCAGGGAAATGGCAGGGTGAAAATATTTTAATTAAATAATATGCAGTGATAAATTTTTCAACGGGCTGTAAATGAACACATCCAGTCTCCTATTATTCAGTGGTAGTACAGTGGGACCCCCGGTATCCACGGGGATAGGTTCCTGTCCCTCGTGGATATCAGAACCCACGGGTAAGGGGCACACCATCTCCGCATGGCCCCCATGCGCCCATTACCTACCTGTATCTTCTTAAACTAATGTGTCTTTAACAGAACACTATAAGCATGCAAGCAGGAAGCAGGTTGCTTCCTGTAAATGTTCTGTTCTGAGTCCCTCTATCGTGCAGGCTGCCTGCCTGCTTGCTTGTCGCTATAAGCTTGCATGCTTATAGTGTTCTGTTAACAGGAGGCAGGAGGTCTGGCCTAGTTGGTAGAGCGGCCGTCTCGTATGCCTGAAGATCTCAAGGACAGCAGTTTGGGAAGGCCGGAAGTCTGTTGGAGAGCTGCCAGCACGCCACTGAAGCTGCAGAGCCTCTGAGGGAGAGAAGCTGCAGCTGGCAACGAGTAGGAGTCAAAGTTGCCTGTCAGTTGAAGTGTGATGAGACGGACACCCGTGAGAAGCTGGACTGTGAAAGAAACCATCTAAAATGAGGGGCTCTATGAAAGACTGGAACATATTGTATTGTAAAAACCCCTTGAGGTTTAGAAAGCCTGCCTGTGTAAACTGCCTTTGAATTAAAGTCAAAGGAGAAATCCGATGACCAAATAAAAGGTGGTATATAAATACTGGTTGTTATGATTAAAGAAAGACACATTCCTTTAAGAAGATAACGGAAGGTAATGGGAGTGCGGGGAACCGCGAATCTGCAGATACAGGGGTCACACCTGCACAATGAAATAGACACGGATATGTAGCCTCAAATATTTTATGTATATTATACAAAGTAGTGTTTGTTGGCTTTGATTCAAAAGGATTACTGCTGAAGCTTCAACAATGATGCTTCTAGCAACAGGTCACCACTAGTTATTGATGGATTTTGATTGAAAACACGAGATTTATGTAAAGGAATGTTGTGCTGGAAGCATTCACTTGTTGAAATACTTCAGACAGCAGATCAATAAGAGGGTGCTCTTTCAAAGCTGTTCATGTTCTTGGTAGTCTCTCAAAGGAATCTGACAACTGTTATTGTCAATAAAACTTGTTTAGTAAAGGCTACATATTGCTGCTGATTATAGAATGACAGAACTAAGATCTTTCACCCATTTTTCTGACACAACATTAATATTTGTTCAGGAAGAATATGTGAAACTAATGGAAACATTTCTTTGTGTGTAGGAGAGGGGTGTATATAGGGGAAAAAAAACCCTTAAATGCCTGTGTGTGTTCAGTTACATACGTTGGAAGTGATATCAATGGTACCCAGATGTGTAATTGTGAAAAACATGTCAGAACTAAAATTGGTGTCATTTTTCTGCCAGACATCTTCCAGATTTCATTTTATTATGTTATGCAATGCCTGGTAACTTACAATGCTTTGTTTTGTAGGTACATACAGGTGGGCCCCCATATCCACGGATTCGCTATCCACGGTTTCAGTTATCCATGGATTGTGGGGACCCCCCCAGGCTTTTACTTTTTTTCCCAGTAAGCTTTGTTTCTTCCTTAAACAAACAGGAGAAGCAGCCTCTGGCTGCTTATTGAAGGCAAGTAGAACGAGACTAAGTCCTAGAGAGGCTCTGCAAGGTTAACAGAAACCTTGCAGAGCCTCTCTAAGACTTAGTCTTGTTCTACTTGCCTGCAATGGAGGCTGCTTCTCTGTTTGTTTTAAGGAAGAAACAAAGCTTGCTGAAAGAATAATAAGAGCTGGGGGGGGGGCACGCATGCCTGCCTGGAGGGGAGGTAGGGTGGGGGGGCCCTCAGGAAACCATGGAGGGGGTGTTTGCTCTTATTCACTGTTTCAGTTATCCACGGAGGGGCCTGGAACATATCCCCAGCGGATACGGGGGGTCCACCTGTATACACACACAAGCTATAAATGAGCACATCCCTCTTTGAGGAGAAGGTCTTTGAATGAAAGTATGGGCACAGTTTTTTACAAGTTTCTAAAAACGAGATGTACTTATCAAGGCCAAAGGACAAAAGTGGGGAAAATGGCACATGTGCTAAAGTCTGTGTATCATCCTAAGGGAGGGGGCAACAGGAATTGAAGTTTCCAGGCTAGGAGATAAAGGGTTGAGGAGACACCTTAGAAGGTAGGCCCTTCTGGCACATATTCAATAAAGCTGGTTTTAATGGATACAGTATCATTGTTTAGAGGTGACTTCTACCCTCCGAATGGACAAGATCCCCCTACCAGGAGGTGGTGACTATTTGTGTAGGAAGAGCAATATGGATGAAGAAATGAAATGCCACCTCACATTGTTTTGAAATAAAATCTAACTGAATGCCCGATTGTCTGGTCTCTGCCCAGTTACTTCACTGCTGTAACTTTGGATTTGGATGCAGCAAGAGGGCCTTAGACTACAGACACCCATCTCCTTTCCTACTGACACACTTATGGCAGTGCCAGGCAATAGGAACACTTGGAATTGTAATGTTCCTGTTGGATGTCAGGCATGCTAAACATTTAGCAGAATCACTGGAACTGTTGCTGCAAGTAAATGAAATAATCCTAAAGTTGCCAATGGCCTTTGGCTGCCCCTCATTGGGTACTTGGCAAGTATGGGTGAAACTGTGCTGACTTCCTTCAATAGAGGCTTTCAATCAAGATTCTGCCTTTTTAAAGCTTGTATTGAGACATTTTATACAATTATAACTATAATTTATTGAAATTAATACAAATGATGCCATTCACACCTGTGAGACAAGAAATGACGTACTTCTACTGTTTGAACTGCAGTTTAAGCAGCTTCAGGTAAACATAAGGTTCACACAATTTCTAAGATTTCCCACTTTACATTGTGGTTTAAAATGGTTTCGGTATTCAAGGCAAGGGTTATAGACTTTATGGATCTCTCTTTGTTGCTGTTTCATAGTGCAAAAGAGAAATCATTCATACATGACACTGGGAAGCTTTCCTTTTCATGCAACTTCTGTTCCTTTTCAACCTCTAAGCCTAAAGGAAGAAAAAGGGTTTTCCACACTTGCTGTATTTTGTACTTTTGCCTCTTAAAAAAAAAAGCTACCTTACATTTGTTCCACACTCTTCGATTGCTTGAGGAAGAGGGAGCAAGCATATCTACAGAACGATAGTGTGTGTGTTGAAATAGTGTGTGTGTGTATTGAAATGGGAGAAGAATTTCTCGCAGTACCACTATCCTGACAACATTCTATTAACATATTTTAATTGAACCAGGACCGATTTACATTTGCTGTAAAGAGCAATTACTATAAAAAGACAATTACATAAGGGGATGCTGATGGTGCATGTCACTACTTTTTTTTTAATTGGCATGTGTGCACATTTGGAACACTGCAAACAATGTTTTAAAACTGGAAAGAAACGGCACATGCAAATTACAGAATAAAATGGCAAGGGATGTTGGATTGTGTACTGTCAAGGCTGTGTTTATTCTGTTTAAAACTAATGGGTTACAATTACAGAAAGCTGTACAGAGGCAGCTTTCAGCAAGTTGTGTTGGGTATCCAAGCTCCTATGCGGCTTAACCAAATGGTGAAAAAATTGCTAGTTCAGGAAAGAAGGCCCTTTGGTACAATTCCTGAGGGCATTTTTAAAAAAAATTCTGCAAGCAGCATCCCTGCAAGTATTGGCGTGGTAATAGTTAGTAGCTATGAATGGGGCCAAATATCCAGGGATTCAGAATTTATGGAGATACCTTAATGATCATTGGTCTGTCTAGCTCAGTGTTGTGTGCACTGATTGGCAGTAGCTCTCCAAGGTTTCAGACAGGTGTCTTTCCAGCCCTATTGGAAGACGCCAGGGGTTGAACTCGGGATATTCTGCATGCAATGCCTGTGGTCTACCATTCAGCTACAATGGTAGATCATGGAGTTCTACATGAGCCACAGTGGTAGACTACAGAGTTCAATCATGGGAGAAAAAACTCCCAGCCTTTATTTTCATATTTTGAAAGCTCATCGTGGCTTACAAAAGAGAGGGAGAAACACACATCCTTGCAAGAAAGAAAAGCAACCAAGTTAGCATTCAACTTCACACAGAGAGTGAACAGCCTAAGATTATATAGCAAAATACCCAGCCACCCCCTCCCTAACCATGTTCTTAGGAAGGCCTGGAGATTAATTAGGGTGATCTCAACTCCCCCCCTCCCCCAGCTACTACCCTCTCACTTGGACAAAAATGGGGATAGCACTGTCCTTGGAACAACCTGCTGCCTCAGGGATAACCCTTGTCCCAGCATGAGGACATTGTTAAGATCAGACCAAAAGTTGGTAAGTTCTCCAAGGATGGGGCTCCTTCTCCAGGCACCTACCTTGGCTCTCCTTCAGCTGCAGTTTCTTTGATGGCAGCCTGTGTGCTGTCAGGGCTGCTATGTATAAGTACAGTGTGCCCGCCTTATCCGGCTCTTTCCTGCATTGAGCCGTGGAGGAAATGTGAAGCATGCTGGGATCATTCCCAGCAGGCCTCACATGATTTCCTGCTTGTTTAAAGAGCCCGCGTGGAGAAAGGAGCCAGGGAAGCGGTGTGCAAGGTGGGTCCAGTGCTGGCAGTAGGACTATTGGGCTGCCTCAGACAGCCCAATAGCTTCAGCTGGCCCTAACTGAAATGATTTGGATCTTGCATATTGACTACCTCCACAGCTTGCAAAGCATTATATGTAAGTTTTATAATGTCTTAAGACTACAGTGATCAATCGAAGGTTTTGTCTGCAACTAAAAGTACCAGTGCTATTTTATTCCCTCTTATTTTGTTTCAGTTAAACTGGACTCCTCTGGTATTATCTGGGAACAAATGTCCCTGTGTAAATTTGTTGTGACCTCAGGAAATCATTTGATTTAACCTTCTCGCAAGTTGAGTTGTATAGATTTTATAAGCCCTTGTTTTTATTGGATCTTCCTTATGTATTAGCATAATAATGGCATCTTGCCAAGATGGGTATAAGATTATCAGTTTCTTCTGAGTTTGAAAGTCTATTCACTTTTAGTCTCTTCTTGCTTGGCTCTCTTTATGGCAAACAGGGTCTGAAATGGAAATTGATATAGTTGTATACAGTATAAATACCGGTAATTTAGTGATAATATTTCAGAATATCCCTGCTCTAGTCTAGAGGATTCATCTTTAGTAGTGTGCCCCCATTTCATGGTAAAACATCAGCATGGGTGTCACAATTAGTTCCTCAAAACAGCACCACCTCCATTCAGCCATGAGGACCAGCAAGGTACTCTGACCCATATTGTAGTCAGAATACAGGTTATTGTATGGGAGAAGACTTAAGAGTTAAAAGTGTTTCCTTAATATTAAATTTAGGGCACAATCCAATCCTTCTTACGCCACCACCATTGTAACCAGCGGCGCAGCGAAAACGGGAGGCCCCAGAATGGAAAGGGGATTCAAATCCCCTTTGAATTCCCCTTTTGGAGGTGATTTGAATCCCCTTTCCATTCTGGGGCCTCCCGTTTTCGCTACGCCGCGGTTACAATGGTGGCGTAAGTAGGATTGGATTGCGTCCTAAATGAGAGAAAATTAAGGAAGGCTTGAATGTAACTTGTACTACACCATGTTGCTTGTACAATCTTCCCCACCCCTCCCTGCAAGCATACTATTCATTAGTTAAGCCAAATAATACCAACAGCACAATCCTGTCTAAGACAAGACCAGCGGAACAAATGTTCTGCTGGCGCCGGGTGTCGCAAATGTGCCTTAAGGCACATTTTCAACACCCAGAGAGTAAGTGGTGCCACTGCAGAGACTAACGCTGCTCACTCTGCCCTGGACCCAGGCTGCCACCAGACGCAGGTAAGGACTGTGGTGGGGGAAAGGCGGAACCAGTAGCGTAGTAACATAGGGGGCCCTGATGTACAGGGCCCCAGGCGCCGAGCTTCTGGGGGGCGCTCACCTCGGACTCGAAGCTGGAGCGCGGCGCCCGCCCGCAGCCATAATGGGCAGGCGGCGCTCCAGCTTTTGAGTCCGAGGAGAGCGTCCTCGTCGTCTAGGCAACGCGCACAGCGCACGCCCGCAGCCACAGGGTCTGGATGCGCACTGCACGTTGCCTAGACGATGACGCTGTTGCTCACCTCGGACTCAAAAGCTGGAGCGCCGCCCGCCCGGGCGGGCGCTGCGCTCCAGCTTTCGAGCGACAGCGTCGTTTGACGTCACGTGACGTCACACGTCACGTCACACGTCACGTGATGTCCGGGGGGCGCTTGGCCAGCCCCCGCCCTCCTAGCCCCAGGCGGCAGGAGGGCTGAAGACGCCACTGGGCGGAACAGAGCAGGACAAGGGAAGGGATTGGGTGGCCGGGCCTGGGATGCGGAAAAGATTGGCAGCAGCACGCTCCACCAAATCCTATCCTCCTTCCCAGGCCTGTTGGGCCTTACATGGGACTCCTGGATTTGTGCTGGTCATTTGAGGACACCCATTGAGGCAGCTGTTACTCGGGTAAAGGGACAAACATTATGAACGTTATGAAAACAGCTATGAACTTGTAAGTAAATATTGCTTTGTGCTTGTACTGTATTTTGCAAACTCCGTATCTATATGGATGTTTCCAATTGGTTATATTAATGACATTTCTTCACCCCATTCACATCAAGGAAACTAGCAGAATGAAAATTGTAGAAAACAGTAACAAAGGACTGAGTTTATTCCTTTCTCATAAATACTTTCCATAGTGGCTATTGTTCTCTTCCAAACATAACTTTAATTATGAGTTTTGTGTAGGGATTAATGCAGGATGCACTGCATTATTTTATATGCCCTTGCTGCCATTGGATTAGATTAAGGTAACCCATTTAGTAATAAGGCTTGTGTTAGAGAAAAGTGGGCTGGTATTCGTTATTTCAGTCACATAGCTGGAATGAAAAACGTAATGTGCTGCAGCAAGAGTAAAAATTAAAGGTGACTTTTTAATCAGTGCTTTCATTATAGCCATCATATGTACCAGTAACTCAGCATAATGAGCGTATCCTTTCAGATAGGAGGTCCTGCTGACTGATAGATTGTAAGCCATAACCATACTCTGTACCAATAACTTAAATAATCCTTGGGTAGATGATCTCTTACTTTGCTGTCTATCAGGACTAATAAATGGAAGATGGTAGGTTTGGCAGCAACTGATTTGTCAAATACATACAGCACATGTAGTAGAAAGCCTTTGTGAAATACAGTCAATACTGTGACTGGGATTAAAAACTTTTAAAAGCTTTGGTTGGAATATTTGATCAGAACAATACAAACCGCATTACAAGCTGCCTTAGGAAGTTCCTTAGTTGCAAAAGTGGCATAATTAGAAGTCTATCTAAAAGCCTCTTCCACATGCGCAAGTAGGTGCATAGCTGTTTGGGTCCTGGCCTATATATGGAGTTGGGTCAAGTAACAAATTGCATATAACTGTTGCTTAGATTTGCATTTCATGCTGCATAAATTATACCAGTCACCTTTAGTTCTGAAATGTTGACCATTTTGAGTGCAAAAAAAAAGGGGGGCTTTCAGAGGACCCAAAATGTTCTCCCAAATATCCTCAAAAGGATATAAAATATCTCCTGCGTGTACCACCTCTATCGCAAGTTAGGGGAGTGGCAACATGTGGGCGAGCCTTCTCTGCTGTGGCGCCACAACTGTGGAACTCCCTGCCAGGGGATCTGAGAACCACCCCCTCCCTCATGACTTTTCGGCGAGGGCTCAAAGCGTTTTTGTTCCGCCTAGCGTTTGGGTGATGGGTTATGGTCTGCCTCCTGTGTCTCAAGATGCTCTGCCATGCTGCTTCTCTGCTCCATTCTGTCCCCCCCCCCAGTGGATTTTATTGTTTTTAAATTATGTATTGTTTAAACTTATTTTCTGTATTTTAAACTATGTATTTTAATTTTTGTTGTAAGCCGCCTTGGGCATTTGCCTTCGGCATAGGATAAGGCGGGATATAATTTTTTTAAATAAATAAAATAAATAAAAGCATAACTGCCTGTTTGCTGCCATTTTTGCACCATTTTTGGAGTACAAATTAGCTACATTCATTCTGAATAAATGACATTATCAAGCAGTGAGGTTGCCTTCACACGGGTGGTGTGTCACAACCTTTATTTATTTAGGAAAACTGAAGTCTTAATGATAGAAGATTCCATTGTAAACATGGTTCTATTTTTGATTCAGTTTTGATGCAGCATCTTCCACATCAACAGTTCCAAATGAACAAGACTAGGTTAAAGTAGGGAAATGTTTGGAGTAAGTGTTGCTGGTAGCAAGTCCCTGAATCTTTATAGAAAAAAAATGTAATGTCCCTTAGGCCCCTTACATGTGTGTGAGGGAAGAGCTGCTGTGCTACATCTTTACTTCAATTTGTAAACTGAATACTTGCCACTGCAAACATATTGCTTTGAGGGAATTCACTGTTTTCATGTTGTGATATCCATCAAATCATCTATGTTCAGAATTTTATCACACAAGGTTTATTGGCAGATCATGCAGTGATTAAAATAAAAAAAAGAAAAAGAAAAGCTAAGCTCCAGTCAAATCATCATTACCTTGGCAGAGAGGAAGTAGTTCTCTTTTATGACCAATCATTGAAACTGCTCCATCTGTGGTGATGGATACCAGTTGATAGAGGAGCAACTTGCGCGCTTTGCAAATTGCTTTTAAAACATGATAGATGTCCTCCCCACAATTTCCCCCCTCTCCGATGAATAATTCTTAACATAATTTCTTTTACTTTGAAATCTTTGACACATCTCAGCTGACCAGAATAGCTTTCAATCATTCCTGTGAACTCATAGGTGGAAGGGAAATGCAGATGTACTCTTGATCGTCACTTTGCTCATACTCATCAATTGCTCGTACTCATCAGAATTCATGGCTTCTATGTGCTGTATGAAAGTTCCCTGTGATTCCATCATTAATAGGTGACAGAACTTGAATTTTGTGTTTAGGGACCTCAAATGATATTATAAAAGAATTTCTGTTATTTACAAATGTTTGTTGTTTGCTATGTTAGTGGAATATTGCAAATTGCATTTTTCATGTGCTTTAAAATTCAACGGATTCAACATCAACTCAGACCAGTTAGCCTTTCAAACTTTTAATCTGCTTAACTTCATTTAACTTTAATGTATGATCTGTGCTCAGCCAGTAGTGGGATGATTAGTGCAAAATGGCTTCATTTTCTCTGTGGACATGTGACTGAATACCAGGTGGCATCAGTCCAATTAACACTTATTACACAGACTTCTCCCTCTTGATTTGGATGTTTTTGTAGCTTATCATACTTTTTCCCTAAAGAAAACAAGGCACCAATACAATTGGCTTTATTAAAATAGAGTCAGAAAATTTTTTATTGTGATATGGTGACTCCCATAGACAGCATTCTCCATTAAGAGTGAAGATTTAACAGATGTCCATTAGAAAAGTATATGATTTGTTCTGATAATATAAAATGAGTGTTTACAATCAAAAGACTTATAAATAGCCTTACCAGATCCCCCCCGACGCAGGGGGGGGCGGAAGCAATAATGGCCGGGACACGGCCGGGATTGGGGGCGTGGCCAGTGGCGTGGCTGGGGGTGAGGACTTTTCCCCAGCGAAGCTGTAAGCTCTCCGAAACGACCCGAGTAAACTCGGGCCGTTTCGGAGAGCTTCCAGCTTCTCGCGCGACTACGCGATGAGGCTGGAAGCACTTTGAAAATGTCAGAGTGAACTCAGACATTTTCAAAGTGCTTGCAGCCTCGCGCTGCCGGGGGCAGGACGGGGGCAAGTCCCAGCTGGCCGGGACAATGACTGAGACCGGCCGGGAGCCCGGGATTGGGCTCCCAAACCGTGATTGTCCCGGCCAGAACCGGGACTATGGTAAGGCTACTTATAAAAATTATAATGGCACGTAGACCAAGGTGGCCTCCTTTTGCTACTTTCTACAAGGTAAAAAATGGCCTCACAATTACCATTTAGTTGCACTCTGGTTTTGGTTTGTAAGAGACTAGAAATTACTCTTCAGGAAATGTATGCAACTGCAACGTTTCCTGAAGCGCTGAGAACAAACAATTTGATTACCTTTAAACATTTACCTTTTAAAGTAATGCAAGTACTTGTCCATGGTATCTTGGAGAGATGGAACTGGGCAGGGAGGGGAGAAGAACAGGGCGCAGGGAGGTGGTGGGAAGGGGTGGATCTGGTCATACACCCGATCCCATCCTCTCCATTCGGAGGCTCTGCACATCTTTCTTCTCCTTGAACTTGTGCCAGCTAAAGAGCTGGGGCAGGTCTGAGGAGACCCATTGGTGGGCGGGAGGCTTACAGAGGAGTAAGGGGAAATGACTCCTCTTTTGATTCCCGAGCCACCCCCTCCCCACACACCTTTTTGGCACAGCTGCATTGCTGGGGGAGGTGGAGGATAGGATTGGGCTCTAAATCTCTGAAAATTTCAGACTAATCTGAGTTAAGAAGAGTGAGTTTATTCCATCTCTAACCCAAGATTAACGTTTCTCTTCTTGGATGAAAAGTACCACCTAGCTCATGCAGATGAGCTTTTGCAAGTTCGGTGGTGTGGAATTGGTCTCTTAAAAATATCTTTAGAATGTATAGCATACGGAGAGGCTTGGGTTTGGAGGAACCCTCTTCTGAGCATAATTCTTCAGGCTGCAAGGGACCAGACTTCTCCACACTACATGATTGTTTTCTGTAGCAAGGTCCTGATTGAACTGGGAATACATGAAAGATGCAACTTGGAATAGTGATGCAACTTGGAATAATGATGTAAAAGTTATTTCAGGAGTAATCTCCATATGCCCATAAACCTGTCAATCAACACTGCCTTTCTAAGGGCGCAATCCTGTGTAACTCTTGCACCGGTGTAACAGTAGATCCCCCGGTATAAGTGCACTTATGCCAGTGTATGTTGCCATACATCGATGGATGCAGGACGGACACTGTCATAAGTGGACGCTGTGCAGGCACAGTTCGGATGCAGGACGGATGCTTGTACAACTCCACCAATGCAGGGGGCATTCTGCAGATGTTTGAAAGCCCCCGGAATGCCCCTGCGCCGGCAGAGTTGCGCCAGAGTCCGTCCTGTGTCCGAACTGTGCCTGCACGGCGTCCGAGGGGGGTTAAACCAGTGTCCTGCGTCCGTCAACGTATGGCAACTTACACTGGCATAAGTGCACTTACACCGGGGGAATCTACTGTTATACCAGTGCAAGAGTTACACAGGATTGGGTTGTTAGTCAACCTCTGTTAACCCACACAACTTCCATTATTCGTGATCCTTTATACAATATTTCTGTAAGCTTCTGTATTGCAGCAGAGCTAAACCATGGGGTCAAAGGGTCAAGATTAAACATACTTCTTAGTCTCATCAGTTTGGAGGTTTAACGTGGACTTTTGCTTTCCCAAGGTCATCTTAGAACATGGTGAATTTTCATCTTTCTATCTGAACAGGTGGTGACCTCATTTTAGATAATCACATGCTGAACGGAAGGCATCCAGTATGACAGCTAAATCAAACAAACTAACCAGCTTTGTTATGTGTCATAAAACTGATACATTTAAAAAAGGCGTTTTGATTTTTATAGTGGATTATGGGGTGTATGTCTTCACTGTTTTATTAATACCTAATACATAGTTTTCATGACACAGGCACTACTTGTTCGGTGCTGATTAGTGATAAAATGTGTACATCTTAAATATTTGTGACCAGCTTTTAAATACAAAGCAGAAGTAACTGAATCATCTGATACAATATGCCTCCTATATGTGGCCTCTGCAGTTCTACATTACATTGAATAGAGCTGCAGGAAATGGGTACCTAACTACAAAGTACTAATTGCTCTTCTTCTAATGCAAAAATGAAGGATGCTTCCCAATTCCACCCCATTTAAAGTTTGTCCTAGATATAGCACTTCCAATTTGCCTTGTCTTGGTCACAGGATGACAACTAGGCATTTGATTGTCGCTGTTCTTCTGGCTTCTGATTTGGGAATCAGAAAAAGCTGCTGCAGTGTCAGCAGTCATGCATGATTTGATTGCTTAAAGAAGCTCCTTTGCTGGTCTTGAAACTTCTCATGAGATTGTTACTAATTGTTTTAAGTGTTACCATTTATACTAGCGCTGATGTATATACATTGGGGTGTTTTTTTTTTTTTACTAAAACAGTTTGCAAGCTTAAGTGTCTAGTCTGGAGTAATTGTTAGATCTCCTTTGAAACTGGAAACTTGGGGTGGGAAGCCTTGTCCATTTCACTGCTCTGTAAATGAATCAAGTGTCATGCCAGTTTGAGCCCCCCCCCCAAAAAAAAAGTCCTTCACCTAATTTTCTAAGAATAATTACTATCTATTCTTGGTTACTATTCTTAGGATTGGGGGAGTGCTCATGGTGGAATTGCTCATTCTCTTCCTTTCACATCAGCTTCAGCATTTGGTCAGTTGATATGAATAAATTAAAGTATACCTTCTACTACTTCCATATAAACTGATTTCTGGAGATAGGCAAAGGATACCCTTTGTCATAGTTAGCACAAAAGATAGCACAGAACAATTCTAGAGACATAATTTAGACTTCAGTGCGGAACCTTCGCTGCTACCTGCTTCAGAACAAGTGATTGGTTGCGTACATCCAGGGTCATTGCAACGTTAGCAAACGTAGTACTTGGTAACAAGTTCTGTTGCACTTACTTTCTTGCAAACCTGCATTAGATACTGCTTTAAAACAAACGGTCCATGCAATGAAGAATGAAAATGTAGCCTAGATTAGGGATTCTCAACCTCTTCCCGGCCAAGTTCCACCTCCGGCGCCACGCTCCTGCTGAGTAACACCGGAAGTGACTGGCGATGACATAATCACCAGTTACTTCTGAGTTTTCAGGTTTTTGGAGGCCAGAAAACACAGGTAGGAGGCTCTGGGCAGGTGGGAGAGCCCTTCTCAGTGTTCTTGAGAGGCTCGACCAAAAGCAGGAGCCTCTCAGGAGCGAAAACACGGTGCTGAAAGTGCCGCGTTGGGTGTGCATATTGGGAAGCTGTGGACAGTAGTACTTTCCTTCTACATTTATGTGTCTACCACAATAGATGATTGTGTGTGTTGTGAATATGCAGGAACCCCATTTTCTTTATCATAAGCTTAGAAACTTGGTCACTATTTTGCTGTCTAAGAAGCATGCTGGCAAAATTTAGAATGAACATCAAATAAGGCATGTTTCAGCTTCCCACCCACCCCCTTTCTTTTTTTAGGTATTTGGTCTATATCAGACTGTTGCTAAGTCTGTCTCTCTCTTACAAACTTTGGCAGAGAAGTTAAAATTGACAAAGCTAGAATAGCTTTTCCACATCATTAAATTTTAACATTTCACATTTTCAAGTGTTTGGCTACTAACATAGCATTACTTTTAATGAGAAAACTCCAAGGCTGATTCCTCGCCAGCTGTCACAGTTAAATAGCTTGACATTAAAAGGTATTGCATGGAATGAAAGAGGAGAGCCATAAAGAGGCGCTAAGGACTAAATAAAATATACATGTTTTTTTTTTAAAGACTGCATGTGTGTGGTGTTTCCAAGGTAACAATATTTCATAATATCAACAGTAGGGGTGTCAAACTCATTTCATACAGCAGGCCGAATAGCATTCATGGCGCATGCTGAGGGCTGGTTGTGATGTCATTAAGCAGGAAGTGATGACCAGAATTTTTTTTTCTCACTTAGGAACTCATTAGCTGCAAATTGCAGAAGAGAAATAATGCAAATCTTGATCATATTCTCAAGATATGGGAGAACCCAATTATTATATGAGCTGCCCTTTCAGCAGTGCTGCTTTGTCATTTCGCAGCTCAGTAGCTGAGAGGGGCTCTACAAAGTGACACCTCGGCAGAAGCAGTGCTTCTGAAAGGGCAACACGCATGATAATTGGGCTCTCCCAGTGCCTCGGTAGTTTCTCCTCCTCCCTTTCTCACTCCTCTTGGTCTCCTTCTTCCCCTGTACAATTCCACAACTTCTGAGGCCTCTTTTCATCTATCCCTCCCAGCGCCTTGGCAGAAGCGGTGCTGCTTAAAGGGTAGTGGTAAGAGAGCCCACAAGCCGACCATTCAGCAGTGACACCTCAGCAGAAGCTGAAAGAGTTGTCTGCATGATTGGGCTGTCCCAGCTCTGCCCTTTCAACAGTGCCTCTTCTGCCGATGTGTCACTTTGCAGCTGAGAGCAGCTGGTGGTGATGGTCGGAGAGCCCAATTATCACGGGAGGTGGAAAAAGAGCTTCCGCAGTGGTGTAGTAACCTGGCCCACAGGCTTTATGTTTAATACCCCTGATCTAGCGTATTTAGTTACATTTCTCTGAACTATCTCACCAAATTTGACATAGTCAGAAATTAGTTCTTTTAGATTGTTTCATTCTACTAGAAATCTACAACGAACTACACAGTTCGTACACACAAGCTTAATGTTACTGCCTAAAAGGGTGTGAAGTACTTACTGTATCAAAAGAAAGGCCTGGCTCATTGATAAAGATAAGTGCTTTAAACAGTTCTACTTGTGTCAAAAGGATTTGGGGGTGGGGGTGGGAAACAATAGTTTTGAACTGTGGGCAGAACGTAAAAAGATGCTGGCTTCGTATTTGTAAAGTTTGAGGACTTCTGTGGGTTAGTCTGATTTCAGTTAACTTGTGACTCAGTAAAGACCTTTTGGTTGTATTCAAGATATAGACAGCAGACTTGTTTAGTCCTGAGAATAAAAGACTACAGTGGACCCTTTTTATTCACAGATCCGGGATCCGCGTATTTGACTTGCCTCGGGTCCCGGATCCGCGAGGTTTATGTTAATAAAGCCCCGAAATAGCCGTTTTTACCTTTTAAGAAGTCGAAGTACTGCGTTTTTTAAGCCTCACAGGTCTTCTGCAGCCTAAACGACCCACTTCCAGGTAACGTGAAGGCTCTTCCCCCACCCCCCAGCCTTGCCCCAGAATACACCATGGAACAATGCTGGGAAGAGCTTTCGCCCAACCCGGAAGTGGGTGGTTAAGGCTGCAGAAGCCCCATGGAGGCTTGAAAATGCAGCAGTTTGACTTCTTAAAGGTACAAATGGTGATTTTGAGGCTTTCTTTTTTACTGGTTGTTTGGGGGGGCGGTCCCCGGTATCCGCGGATCCTTGCTATCCGTGTGTGTGTGTGTGTGTGTGTGTGTGTGTGTGTGTGTGTGTGTGTTCCGGAATGAATCCCCCGCGGATAGCGAGATCTGACTATTTCTCAAGAGTGCTGTGTGTATTTGTACATACACTTATCTTTCAGTAACAAGACTGAAAGCTTCTATCAGAACTGCATACAAATTAAAACAGATGAAGTAAATATGACAGTGGCCACTGTCTATTTCCCCATTTGGACATTCCTACCAGTACTCCTAGCTGCAGATCACCTACTGGCAATTTAAGCTTTTTCATGTCTACAGCCCCTGTAAAGGGGAGGTTAAAGAATTCTTAATTACATCATCCATCCCAAGCCTTTAGGGTTGAAGAGTGGTGTACCTTAAGGGCCGCGGTGGCTTAGTGGTTAAGATGCTGAACTGCAGACTGGAAGGACAGCAGTTCAAGACCCAAGTGCCGTGTGACGATGTGAGCTACCGTCTTCGACCTCAGCTCCTGCCAACTTAACAGTTCGAAAGCAAGAAATTTCGAGTAGATTAATAGGTACTGCTCAGCAGGAAGGTAAAACCATTCCGTGTGCCTCAGCATTGAGACATGCTGGCCACATGACCATGGAAGCGCTGGCTCTTCGGCTTTGAAACAGAAATGAGCATCGCCCCTAGAGTCGGAAATTACTAGCTTTTGAGCAAGGGGAACCTGTACTCTTACCTTTACATTTACACTCTCAAGGTACCCATGACATATAGCAAATGGTATTGTTATGGTCATGATGAAAGCTTCTATCACTCACTCTATGTGGTCTGTAAGGTACCTAGTTCATAATGATGCTTTAAAGCTGCTTCTGTACTTGGTTTTGGTCTAAGCATGAAAAGTTTTTCCGCTAGTGATAGGTAAAACCCAGCTTTCTTGATTCAGAATAGATTGAGGCAGTCTGGGTCACCATCTCCACAATTGCTTACCAGTCCTCTTCTCTGCCAATTTCTCCATTCTTACCCTGCCCACTTTCCAATATTCTAAATCTAAACTTTTTTCCTTCTGTTAAATGAGTTGTGAGGAATTAAAAAAAACTTCCTGAGTTAGCAATGCATGTTCTGAGTATGCTCAGAAGTCTTTGGGCTGCCCATGGCTTTATTTTAATTCCTTCCAACAGATTGACCAGGATGATCAACCAACCTATGGTATTCTGAAAAACAAGCCAAGTTCCGTTTCTGAAAGACTTCACTATATAGCTAAGACTTCTGAGCATACTCAGAACATGCATCCTCTGCCAGCCTCTGCCAGTGTAATTAGGCCCCACACTGTCACAAACGTGCCATAAAGTACGTTGTACTGGTGTGGAGGCCGGTCCCGCTGGAGACAGGTGAGTTCCACAGTGGGAAGGTAGAGGAGGGTGAAATGGGGTGGGGAGGGGCGTTACGTGGTGGTGGGAGGGTGGAACAGGCTCTGGAGGGGGTAGGATCAGTAGAAGCTACCCCTCCTTTCTGGGTTTGAAAGCCCTGCACAGAGCTGCGTAGATTTGCGCCAGCCATTTAGCTGGCGCACACCTGGGAGCCCCATAGAAGCTGCTGGGGCTTGACAGGGGGTTTGGGAGAAATGTCCTCTTATTTTGAGGAGGCCTCCAGCGGCCTCCACCCTCGCGCTGGATATTGCTGAGCCTGCCCTGGTGCCTCTGCACCCCAGCGTGGGGCTTTGGATAGGATTGGGCTGTAAGCTTCCCAGAGTTTGTCAGTCGGATTCGGTTATGAGCATTCTTCAGCTTTGGCACTGGTTGCTGTATTTCTTTTTCAACCCACCTCTTGGTAAGTTATATTAAAGTAAGAAACTGTCAGACGAGAGGGCTGGTGCTGAGCAATTATGAGCAAAAATGAAACTCAGATCTATTCATTTAGGCTCAGTTTGTAATGACTGGAGTTTTTCAACTGGGCAAGTTAATATCAAAGTCCCCTCCCATCTACAAGCTTTCCCACCAGCCCTAATTGGTACTACTTTCAAAGCTGTATAATCGAAGAGATTTCATAGGTGGAGATCCAGTCATAATTCTTTTGCAACTGTAGGAAGAAGCTTCCTACAAAATAGGAAGCTCCCTAGTGAGAAACTGAGCAATTCTTGAATATTGTGGTTCTGATTTCATTTAGATTAGTGCAAAGCTAGCAGGAAATTGATATTGAAGGAATTATTCTGCCTTTGCTTTCTGTTTGAGACCGGATATTGGCCCTATGTATTTTGAAATAACTTAATATTTTTTTCCTGAGCAAATTATGGACTGCAGGGAATTGCAGCAAAAAAAAAATGGTGAAGGAAATGTTCTGAAGTAAATTAATCTTGATTTTGTCAGGTTAGGGACGGTACTTCTCTGTTTGACTGAGGTTTTGATATTTGTATGTGACTCTACAGCATTTCTTTGAATTCCTGCTAATTATATTTGTTATTGATCAGCATGTTCAAGGCAAGCATAGGCAAGCATATAGTTGATGACCTGTTAATCTCTAGGAGATACGTTGGGTAGTAATTCAAAGTGGTTGGATAATTCAAAAACAATGGAAAAAAGACTTAGAAACTTTAGAATATTCATGATAGAATTAATTCACATCATGCTTCAAACCAGCGCTTTCAAAGCCATGTGGGGGTGCTTGCTAACACATCCTTTTTATTTGACCTCTCCTTCCTTCTTTCATCTCAGTCTGGTTTTCTTCTTCCTCCTGCATTCCTCTCCACCTCTCTTTCGTCCTCTACTTCTCCGACCATCCCCGTTTAGCCAGGTTTTGCTGGTTTTCCCCCACCTGTTGTACAACGATAGGGTGGATAGAGAGAAGTTCTTTTCCCTCTCACACAACACTAGAACTATCTTGTCCCCATGCTATTTAATATCTACATGAAACCGCTGGGAGAGGTCATCCTGCAATCATGCTATCAATATGCTGATGACACCCAGCTCTATCTCTCCTTTCCACCTGATTCCAGGGTGGCTGTTGAGGTTCTGGAGCGCTGCCTGGAGGCAGTTGGGACCTGGATGAGGGCTAATAAGCTGAAACTAAACCCGGACAAGACAGAGGTTCTCCTGGTCCGGAAATCCACGATGCAGGTGCTAGAGTATCGTCCTGCTCTGAATGGGGTTGCACTATTTGCAGTTTCCGAACCGTCTTCAAGGGCAGCCCCACGTAGAGCGCGTTACAATAATCTAGGGGTTCCAAGGAGCAGGTCCGCAGCTTGGGGGTCCGCCTGAACCCGCAGCTGCTCCAGGATTCCCAGGTGGCGGCTGTGGCCAGGGGGGCCTTTGCCCAGCTTCGGCTGGTGCGCCAGCTGCGACCGTACTTGGATCGTGCAGACCTGACCATGGTGATCCATGCCACGGTGACATCGCGACTAGATTATTGTAACGCACTCTACGTGGGGCTGCCCTTGAAGACGGTTCAGAAACTGCAATTAGTACAGAATGCAACCCTTACTGCAGTTTAAGAACATGAAAAAAAGGCGCCTGAGGGGGGACATGATTGAGATGTATAAAATTATGCATGGGATGGAGAAAGTGGATAGAGGGAAATTCTTCTCCCTCTCGCACAACACCAGAACCAGGGGACATGCACTAAAATTGAGTGGAGGGAGAGTTAGAACAGACAAAATAAAATATTTCTTTACCCAGCGTGTACTTCATCTGTGGAACTCCTTGCCCCACAGGATGTGGTGATGGCACCTGGCCTAGATGCCTTTAAAAGGGGTTTGGACAGATTCATGGAGGAAAAGACCATCACAGGTTACAAGCCATAAGCAACCTCCTGGTTTTAGAAGTGGGTTTTCTCTGTGCCAGGTGCAAGGGAGTGACAATGGGAAACAGGTTATCTTGTTGTCTTGTGCTCCCTGAGGCATCTGGTGGGGCCACTGTGTGATACAGGAAGCTGGACTAGATGGGCTTTTGGCCTGATCCAGCAGAGCTCTTCTTATGTTCTTAAGTTCTTAACATAAGAGCCCTGCTGAATCAGGCCAAGGGCCCATCTAGTCCAGCTTTCTGTATCTCTCAGTGGCTTCTGGAAGTACACAAGACAACAAGATACCTGTATCCTGTTGCCACTCCCTTACACCTGGCATTCAGAAATAGGCTACCTCTAAAACCCAGAGGTTGCATACAGTCATCATGACTTGTAACCTGTGATGAACTTTTCCTTCATATATCTGTCCAATCCACTTTTAAAGACATGTATTCCAGGTGCCTAGATTTGTTTTGCACTCCCTTCACTGTGTCATTTAGAGAAAAAAGAAAAAAACATTAAAGGTCCATGTTATGTGTTTGTAGAAATGTCTGATTTGCCTCTTAGGAAGCTCCAGGCACAGAAAGTGAGAAGGCAGACAATAAGAGTTCTCTCTCAATTCTGATTGGAATCAGTGCACTCTCTCTTCCTAATATATATTCAGCCTAATATATATTCAGTGATAATATAATATATATTTGGATCATGTATATTATTATGAACAGTTAGACTTTTTGTAAGGGTAGAACTTTTGTCGCACATTTTCCCTTTCTCCATTTTCAAATATTTTATTAGTTCACCATGGCTGTCTCTTCAATAAAACTTTCTCATTCTTTTTTACACCTCCTTGAAATCTTATTTTGTGTAGACATATTTTATTTTCCTTTGAATGGTCACATATATAAATGACATCTGGAGGACAGTGACTGATCCACAGAGAATGCATCAAATCTTTAGAGTATCAGCTGCTGTAGACCTATTACTCTTGACACTTCATTTTATAAAAGCAGCACTTCTGTGTCCATCGGCAAAACCTTCATAAACGCAAAACAAATCTTCTTTTGCATTATCCAGCTAGGTGTTCATAGCTGTTGGGATTTATGCTAAACCTTCCACTTGCTGAAACTATTTTTATTTGAGCATCGTAGAGTTAGGAAGAATGAATCAAGAGTAATATAAATTGCACTGTAGCAGCATCCTTAACTGATCACAGGGAAGATTCTACTACACATTCATAGGCAGTTATAATGCCCAGCTTTTCTTAAACAATTAAGAAAATAGCTTGACTCAACAAGCCTTGAATTAAGTCCATGGTTGCTCAGTGAGACATTTATGATAAATAATGTTGTACAACCACTGTTGCATTTGCCAATCAGTGTTCTATTTCTTCTTTGCTCTGGAACCTTATTTAAAACGTTTTTACATAAGATTCCCCAAATCCTCTGCATATTCAATTCTGGATTTTCCATTTTAGCACAGTGCTGAAAAAGTGGTACTATGTACTGTATATTTCAATCTTACAAGGCTCCCTGCACAATGCTGGTTCTAGTGATAATTCTCTAAGCTCTTCTTTCACTGAACCTTCCAAACTCTTGAATTATTTTATATATCTCATAAAATACTCTTAAAAAAATCAAGCATATTTCCCGCCAAAATGCTAAAGCACTATTGAAATGGCAAGATTGTAAAGTATGTCAGTTGTAGACCTGGTAGATTTGTAAGCTCATATGACAGATTTAAAAAAAAAAACACATTTTATTCCTAAAGTTACAAAATTGTCTAAGCAATGGCATGTATTCTAAGCCGGGGGTTAGGAGGAATCTATGACAATTATTTTACTCTGCAGTGCTCTTTGTATAATACTGTTCTGTTCTGGGTTGTCTCCCAATCTTCTGAGGATTTTCAGTGGGTTCAGAAGGCTTCTGCGCCAAGGAGCAACTGTGGGGAAGTTTACTTTCATAACCTTCTTCCCCCACATGCTCCTTAGGATATAACTATCTTCAGGTACATAAAATATATGGAGCATAGAGAGTCTGGGTGCCGTAGGGTAAGGGCTTCTCAAATGTTGACTGGCCTTGCTTAGTTAATCAAAATGTGTTGTTGCCACAACCCTGTTTTTGTTCCCTATAATAACCGAAGGGCAGGGATATGTCTTGGTCAAGCTTTAGAAGTCCCAGAGCACCTCAGAAGTGCAAGAGCTTCCTGTTCTCATAAATCTAAACTCAGGAGGAAGGATGGAGCTCATCCATGTGTGTGTGTGTGTGTGTGTGTGTGTGTGTTTCTAAAGTGCTAGGAGTATCTCAAAAGCTTTGCATCACAAGCTCCAGTTCATTTGATGAACTTGGAGCAGGTGGACTAAATCATTCCCACAGCTGCTTCTGAGATCATCAATTTAGATTAGTCCAATGGTAGGGAAGATTCTCAACTTCACAGACTGAAGCTCTGGAAAAGAACTCAGGTTTGTCAAGCTTGTGTGGCAAGCAAATTAATGCATGCTCTGTTAAATATTTGATCTCCCACCCTATCGAGTCTTTGAGGAGAATGCAGTTTTTAGAAATAAACTTGTGGCCAAGTTTTAATCACAAGAATATAAGGTAAAGGTGACCCCTGACAATTAAGTCCAGTCGTGTCCGACTCTAGGGTGTGGTGCTCATCCCCATTTCAAAGCCGAATATACAAGAATATACAGTACTCTTATTCCAGAGAAATGTAGAAGAGTTGAATTGTAAAGGTTTTTGCTAAGCTGTGAAGCAAAGGATCACACTGTTGTTCCTGGGAACAGTGCGAGTGTTGCTGCTTGTTGAATTCTGCACTGCTCCTGTGATGTCTGTATGACTGAAATATGTGAGGTGAGCAGATTCCCCTCAGAAAGTTCTACATTAGCTCTGTGCCTGCTGGGCAGGACTTGTGCGAGCTGATCTGGGAACCTCCAAGCGATAACACTCCCCAAGTGATTTTGGTTTTCCAGATACTATTGATGTGCATAAGTGCAGCCACTGGGGATTTGGCAGCCATGCTGTTCTAGAAACATATTTTTTTTAGCCTAGTTATTATTTTACAGTAGTTTATTGGACAATATGGAAGTATAATGTCTACTGAAAATAAGTGCTACACTTGGTTAATTAACCAATTCATTGGTTAATAATTATGACTTTCTACTATATTTATTTATTGAATGAATGGTGGTTAATTTTCTAAACGGGAATGTAATTATCTGGTCTGAATAACATAACTGCTGTTAAAATGTGGATTCTAACAAGGGATACATTTAGACATATTGCTAAACCATGGTTCAGCATTATTAGGAACATTTTGTGAATAATTGTAGGAATGGTAGAGAGACTTCAGCCCCACTGCAATTCAAGCAGTGGCCACCCTACCCTGCCCAGCCCCCTGCACAAGGCAAGAAACACAGGGCCCTCATTGACTGGGTGATTGGGGAGAGGCATCTCTCTCCATGTGTTTTCTCTTCTGTTTGTGTGTTAAGCTATCCATTCGGAGCTCAAGCAATGTTGCATCCATACCACCTGCCCTATGGATAGTCTGAGATTAACTGGCCACATCCGGGGGTCTGGTAGGAATGTTTTGCTCTCCGCCTGATTGGCACATGGTGGGGGGCATTTCTGCCTACCCCAGACTGTCTCCTTTGGTGAGATGTTAGCCAGTTTGGTCGCTTCTGGCAGGTATACTGCGGGACTGGGACTAGGAGTAGGGATCTGGTGTGAATCCCAAGGTATTCAAGGACCAGAGGGGAAGCCAGTATCAATCACAAGAGGCTGTCTGGCTCATGGATGCTGGCTGGTGACCCTTAAGGCCTGAATTGCAAAGTCCATCATAAAGGTTTTCCAACTTGGCATGACCCCTTTTCTAGGGATTGGTGGTGAAAACCAGAGTTTGGCATGAGCTGAGCTCTGATTTAGAGTCGGGGTGCTAATGCTCAAAGGGGAAGCAAACAGTTGTGTCTCTCTCATGGTAGGTACCCGCACTAAATGGGGAGGAGTTTGGTAGACCGAATCCAGTGCAGGATTTAAGCTTACTGAATCATAGAATTACCAGCCCTGCTTTATACCAAATATTCCCTTGTCTTGTGTGATTTGTGGAGGATGCTTGAGCAAATGACTTTGCAGATAGTACTTTCTGAAGCTATCTGTTGTCAATTTTTTTTAACTTGTTGGACGTCTTAACTTTTTTTGTTAGTAACATTTTTGGGGGTGGTCTTTTTACAGTTCTGTGACCTTTCTGATAATACAGTATAATGGATTATCCTGGATTGTATGTGAAGCAGTGAGATGTGCAGGACGTTTAGGCATCCTGTCAAGTGGATTCTAATTGCACACCTTAAAAGCTTATAAGTACGGGTGTTTAGAGATGAGTATTTAACACAAAGGACAAGGAAAATTCTCCAGAAATGATTCAACATAACGATCTTTTCAGTTACATTTTGTTGGCACTTGCCAATCTAGAGCTAAAAACTTCAAGTTGGATGTTCACGTTGTAATGCATATTTGATTGTTTAAATCAAACTCTTGAGACAGAACTTTACAGAAGAAAAGTTAACAATGCACAAAGGGAAAAAGTTTAAACATCGATAACAGAGGCCCTTTTTTTCTTTAAAGCAAAACCACTTTTTACCAGCTGTCCATCTGCTGCTGCTTCAGGGATGGAAATTATTTTGACTCCAAGTGGGCTAGAGAGGAATTAATTTAGCAAGCCAGAGATATTATAGGATTTTTGGTTTAAAGCTGCTAACAATATGGTCAGGTATTTAATTTTTTTTAAATGACGGGTAGCTATTCACCTTGATACAGATTTTTTTTTTCTTAACCCAATCAAAGCACTTGGCCGAAATACTGAACATACTAACTCTGATGCCAATAGCAAAATATTAAGTTTTGGGAGCTTGCTTTATTGGAACTAAATTCTAACTAATTTTAAATTTAAAGTATAGATTCTGACTACATGTGATAATGAGTTCTATTATTATTACCACCGGAGTCCAGGATCCCAGATGACGATACGGATCGACAGCATGGCTCGCTGCATCTCAGATGCAGGGTGCGCATCAGGTGGAAATATATGTCTAATTAGTGTTCCCAACCCCTTGGGGGGTCCCAACCAATCCTCTAGGCTTGACCAATACCTCATTATCAAGCCCGGTGTGCACATAGCTCTTCGTCATGCTATCCTGTAAATTAATTTTACCTGAGCCCAGTTTCACTTTTGCCCATCTTATCAGCTATTAGGGCAGTTGCAGATTTGCTGACTCCTCAAGGACTTCTGGAGCCAAATTGAGATTTATTTCTTCACACATTTAACCCTGTGATTACATTAAGTCCTCACTTACAGTGCAGTCCTATCCAACTTACACCACTGGTGTAACCAGTGGTGCAGCGAGAACAGGAGACCCCAGAATGGAAAGGGAATTCAAATACCCTCCAAAGGGGATTCAAAGGGAATTTAAATCTCCCCTCCAAAGCCTCCCTCCCTGCCCTCCCCCGCTGGTTATACCGGTGGTGTAAGTCGGATAGGATTGTGCTGTTAACGTCATTTCGGTTAAAGTCGTTTCATTTTAAAGTTGATAAACATTCCTATGGCATTTTTCTATCTGTTAGCCTATGGTAAAATTGGATTTATTATAAGTTGTTTTGCTTAAAGTTGCAGTTTCCAAGAACCTATCAACAACTTTAAGTGAGGACTTGCTGTACTTCATATCTTTATTGCAACCAGAAAACCCATTTCAAAGCACTCTTAAGATTGTACCAACAGAGATGTTACTTTCCACAGAAACCTTGGTCAGCATACCAGAGGAAATACTTCAAAGCATTATGCCAGGAAATCCAATTCCCTTTGATCAACCACATCCGAAAGTTCAAAGCACCCCATCTCTAGGTCCCTTTAGATAACATAGGAAAGAGAGAGGTGAGCCTATTCACACCACTCTCTGGAGCTTCAGAGTTGAGAGGGGGGGGGGTTCACCACATGGGAGGCAGCACATTAGAGAGCGTATATATGAAAGCCTGATCATAACAGGTTACTAGATAGAGAGAAGTTGGAATGTTTTATTTTAAAACATCTATATCCTGTCTTTCCTACCCAGAGGGCAGGATTAAAATATTACGGTAAGCAATCAAACCAGCAAGATAATGCAGAAACACAACAATAAAAACACAATATCAATAAAACAAGAAATAAACTTAATACCGGCAGCTAACAAAATGTATCCATCAGAAGCCTCTGGAATGAGGAAATGGCTCGGGCAGTGGATCAGATCACTCCCAAGGCATGTAATAGAGCTAAGGTGGCTGCTTGGTTTACGGAGGAGATTTGGGCAATGAAATGAGGAAAACTCATGATGATTCCAGCAAAACATGGGTTTGGGCTCATATTAGAGTCTACACCAGTGATGGTGGACCATTTGGGCTTGGTGTGTCAACATTTTTGAAAATGCCTAACTTGACTCTGCTGGTGTGTCACCCCCCCCCCCCCCGGACTTTTAATAGTACTTTGACTATTGCTACTTTTAACAGTAATTTTGAATTGAACTGAACTGAAAACAACTATAGAACACATTGCATTTTATTTAACATCAATTAGTGACTTTTTTGTTGCTGAGTTTTAGTAATTTGAAAGAGGTCTGCCAAAATCCCCGCCCTAAATGTTCAAGACAAGCCTGTAAAACATTTGCAAAAATGTAAGGTGTGTCAGGGCCCTGGCGTGTCACCCAAAATGACCTCGCGTGTCACTGGTTCGCCACCTCGGGTCTACACTGTGGCAGCGATGGCAGTGGAGAAGGATTTTTTCCGTGCCATGATCGTGTTTGTGGAGAGCCATCCATTTGCCATTTGGTTCAGAACCTGTGCCATCTGGCCCTCAAGGGATAGAGGAAGAGTGTACAGTTGCTCACTGAGACAAATTTTCTAGGCCCTTCACTGATAATATTGCTCACATCTGCTATGATTTGGACTCTGCATTGTCAGTGTCTGTGGCTGTCCCCCAGGCATCTGTTGGTCCTGTTGTTGTTGACTATTTTCAGCCTGTATTGTCTGAGGATGTGAACAGAATTATTTGTTGTGTGAGGCCAGTTACCTGCCCACTTGATCCTTACCCAGCTTTGCATTTTAAGTTCTTCATGGTGGAAGGGGGGGGTCTGGTCGAGTGGGTGGGGAGGGTAGTTAATATATTCTCTTGAGGAGGAGGTGCTACCAAGGGCCTTGAAAATGGCAATGATATTCCCTCCTGAAAAAGCCTTCCCTGGAGCCCTATGTTTTGGGTAATTTCTAGCTAGTTTTGAACCTTCCTTTTCTAGGCAAGGTGATCAAGTGGGTGATGGTGGGGTCTCAGCTCCTGAGAGTCTTAGAGGAAGCAGATTATCTGGATTCCTTTCAATCTGGCTTCAGGCTGAACTCTGGAAAAGAGACTGCCTTGGTCACCTTGGCTTGATGACCTGTGCCAGGTACTAGACAAGTAGATAAAGGGGAGTGCATCCCTGTTGGACCTCTCAGTGGCTTTTGATGCCATTGACCATACTGTCCTTTTGAATCAGTTGGCTGGGTTCCACTCCTACCTGGCTGACAGGATCTAGAAGTTGTGCTGGTGGATGCTTCTTCAGCACCTTGGTTGGTGGCATGTGGGATGCTGCAGGGGTCTATATTAACTCCCATGCTGTTTAACACCTACATAAAACAGCTAAGAGATCATCTGGGGATTTGGAATAGGGTATCATCACTATGAAACTCAGCTTTATCGCTCCTTTCCACCTAATACTGGGCAGGCTGTTGAGGTTTTAGGCACTGCCTGGAAGCAATTGGGAACTGGATGTGCGCTAACAGACTGAAATTAAGTCTGGAGAAAACAAAAGTTATCTTGGTCCTGGAAATCTATGATGTATGTGCTGGGCTACTGACCTGTTCAGAATGGAGTTGCACTCCCTCTGCAGGAATAGGTGCATAGCCTGGAAGTCTTCTTGGATCTACAGCTGCTCTTGTCTCGCCAGGTGGTGGCTAGGGCGAATGGGCCTTTCCCCCCAGCTTTGGCTGGTGTACTAGCTGTGACTTTACCTGAGTTGGTCAGTTAGACCTGACCACATTGGTCCATGATTTGGTAACATCCTGGTTAGATTACTGTAACATGCTCTATGTGGGGCTGCTCTTGAAGACTGTCTGGGAACTGCAATTTGTGCAGAATGGTGGTGGACTATGTGGTTACTGGAGCTTAGTAGTTTGATTCAGCTGAACAGCTGCTCCAGCGGCAGCCAGTTTGTTTCTGGGCCCAAATCAAGGTGATGGTTTTGACCTTTATAGTTTGGTATGAGGGTACCTATGAGACCTCCTGATCCTGTACATTCTGCCCATCCCCTGAGATTTGCAGAGGGGGCTCTGCTGTGTGCGCCACGCTCACTAGTGATTAAGGGGGCGGTGACGAGGAGGAGGTCCTTCTCAGTGGCTGCAACAGCTATGGATCCCCCTCCCATCTGATTTGAGTACTCCGCCCTCCCTGGAGGTGTTCTGGCATGGGCTTAAAACTTTGGCATCTTTGTCTTGATGTTAGTCCCACTGTTCATCCTCACATTTGCTGATGTTTTAACAGTTTTACTGCTTGCTGTTTTACTGCTGTTTTTATTATGTTTTAACACTTCTGCTGCTGTTATTTTTTTACTCTTTTGCTGTTGTTAATACTGTGTTAATGCTGTGTTCTTATTGCTGCTTTTATTGCTGCTGTTTTTACTGTTGCTATGTTGTTCCTCTGTTTTATAGTTTTAATACTGCCTACTGTTCCTTTTTCTTTTATGGATAGTTTTATTCTATTTTATTAGGTTTTCTGTTGGCTGCATTGAGCATCCATGTGGAGGAAAGGCGGGGAAAAATAAACGTTGGTGCCACCACTGAAAAGTCGTATAAGTTAGGTGCCTTCCTAGTGGCTGTCTAAGTTGCATCCAACTTACTTTGGAGCAAGGCTTCTGTTGGTGATCTGAGCAAATGAGGGGCCTATTGTCCCGAGTATAAGACGCACCTGATTATAAGACGCACCCTTAAAGTTTTGTTGTTGTTCAGTCGTTAAGTCGTGTCCGACCCTTCGTGATCCCATGAACCATATCCCGCCAGGCCTTCCTGTCCTCCACTATCTTCCTGAGTTCGCTCATTTTCATGTTCGTTGCATCGGTGATGCTGTCTAACCATCTCATCCTTTGCCTTCCCCTTCTCCTTTTGCCTTCAATTTTTCCCAGCATCAGAGTCTTCTCCAGAGAGTCCTCTCTTCGCATTAGGTGGCCAAAATATTTGAGCTTCAGCCTTAGTACCTGTCCTTCCAGGGAACAGTCAGGGTTGATTTCATTTAGGATTGACTGATTTGATCTCCTAGCAGTCCAAGGGACTCTCAGGAGTCTTCTCCAGCACCACAGTTCAAAAGCATCTATTCTTAAAACCCTTAAAGTTTGGTGCTATTAAAATTTTTTAATTAAATCACTGGCATTAAATTGCAACAGCCTGATTATAAGACGCACCCCTAGTTAAAAAACTTAAATTAGGAGAAAAAAGTGAGTCTTATACTCAGACCAATACGGTAGTTTCCCCTTGTATCATACCTGCAAATACTTTGGAAAAAACGGTGCTTGAAATTTAGACAAAAAAATGTATTGCACATACGGTATGTATGCAACACATACATTATGAATTATTGATATACCACTGTCACAGGAAGAAGCAAGGCATGTCCAGTAAAGATGTTGGTATAAAATGCTAAAACTTCCACTGCTCTAGAACTGTTCTAGGAATTGGATAGAAAGGTCCTTTATGTTATATCAGTGGCTCATGACAGGGCTGACTTCAGAGCTTCCTTGGGACCCTGTAACTTTATGCAAGATGTTTCAGCAATGCATCTGTGAGCCATTTATAAAACATATATACACTATTCATGACATGGAAAACACATAGCTGCAGAGGTGTGGAAAGAGTGGAGCGACCGGAGCAGTGGCTCCGGGCAGCTCCACGGCTCGGGCGGCATTCTTCCAGAGCCCGTGCTCGCGCTCCTGCCCGCCGAGCGGCTCTGCGGCTCGGGGGCATTCCTCTGGAGTGCCCGCCCGGTGACGCGGGCGGGCGCTCGAGGCCTTCTCCCCCGGCCTCGGAGCTGGAGAAAGCCCCAGAACGTCCACCACGACTGGCGGCCAGGGCTTTCTGAAAGCGGGCCGACTGCGCCGCCGCGCTGTTTATCCTTTTTTTTGCACATGCGCAGAACGTTTCGTTCGTCACCGGGCGGGCGGGCAGGTAAGCCGGGTCGCCCCCCTGGAGCGGGGCCGCCCCCCAGCGGCGGCATAGATGGAAAACACAAGCTGTATTTTGCAGCAATAAGCATAATTGGAGGGGAGAGCGTGGGACTTTTTTGTTAGCTTTACAGCATATCAATAAAGTATTCAATAGTGCAAATTCTAAATGGGTACCAAGCCCCCAACTCTTCCCTTTGAGCTTGTGCTGTTATTTTGCCTTTCAAGTCTCAATCTAGCTGGTTGAAAAGTACATTGGGTATTCCCCCAAAGATTAGCTACTGTCAGAATACAATGAAGAGGAACAGGCTGACATACTACTGTGAAGGAAAACTGCCTGATTCTGCTCAGTGGTGTGAAGCAAAGCATAACTGTTGTATAAATATTCCTTGTGGTTTGTAGTGCTATACAGGTATCACTTAAAGGACTAGTCCCAGTGTTTAAGTAGAATCTGTAAATAATTCTTACTTTGTACAAAGTGTGAGTGTATGCAGTGAGGATGGAAGGAGCCAGGAAAGGGTTGTGCTTCATCAGAAGTTCCCAAATGTTCAAGTACTTGAGACAAGTAGAAAACAAGGTAACATTTATCATACAGGCCAAGTTACATACTTGCCTGTGGATATCGGGCAAGACACCATTATATTGCCACAAACTGTCAACATATATGAGCAGTACATTAGTGGAGAATTCAAGCTATGTGTAAAACCACTGGATATTTTTTTCCCCAATCCTCAGAGCCAAACGAGACAATGACTTAAACACAACATTTCTAGTTAGGGGCTTAAATTTTACTTGCAGGTAGCAGACATGCCATTTTATTGTGGCTGCAGAGGTAGGGTGTGTTTATCCTTTTACTTTCACACCATTTAACAGCCAAAAGCCATGCCCAGGTGGATATTTAACCCTAAATTCCATTGCAGCAAATGTCTGTTTCCAAGTAGCAAATGTCTGTTTCCAAGCTTTTTGGGGAGGAGGTGATTTTCAGGGGAGGGGAGAGGAATGGTGCAGAAAGACTGGCTATCTCCACATCATGATCATCATTCCAATTGTGTCTGCTACTAAGTCAATATCAGGCTCTTACTAGATTATGATGATGTGTTCAGTGTAATGTCCTGTTTGACCCTGAGCTTCTGTGCAAGTTCTTATGTTAGCTATTTCTTCCTGCTTTTTGTTAATATTTATCCATTTTTTTCATTTTAAAGGGCCCAAATGTCTTCACTTTTTAGATGTCTCACTTTTTTCTCATTTTAATAGATATTTATAGGCTTACCAGATCTCCAACCGGGACAGAGTGCTAGACCTTTAGGAGAAGGAACATAGGCAGGTGTAGCTTGTTAAGTCCTAGAGCACAATCCTAGGCATGTCTACTCAGAAGCAAGCCCCACTAAACACAATGGGACTTGCTTCTGAGTAGACATGCCTAGGATTGTGCTCTAGGACTTAACAAGCTACACCTGCCTATGTTCCTTCTCCTAAAGGTCTAGCACTCTGTCCCGGTTGGAGATCTGGTAAACCTAGATATTTACAGTGTTCAAGTTGCATGAAAATGCTACTGTCATACATGCTTTTAGCAAAGGCTAAAGGCTTAAATTGAGAGGTTGCTCAGAGTGGATTTCTTTTCAAATTTCAAACCTGTATCGTGGAGAAGAGCATTGTGGCAATTATCCTTCGGGGTGTGCTTATTAATGCGGTGGTTTGGAAAATATTTGGTATTCTTCATGCATGGAGACATTTCAATGGCGTGTTATAGCTACATAGCTACAGCATGGAACATATTTTAGTGGTGTACAAAAGTAGTGAAACTATGCCAAAATTGTACCTGAGATGCAAATATAAGAGAAATGTGGTATAAAAGCATCATATGTGATATTCTTGTTATGGATGGGCAGAACTATGACTCTGACTGTCAATTTTTACTGCTAAGGTACTCTTACTCTGTGTGTATTGGGTTTGTGTATTTTGAACATTAATAAAAGTTAAGCTCACTCATTGAAGAGTGACAGCAGAGTTGGTGTGTGTGAGAGAGAGATTGTTTTTAAGGGAAAACCCTCCAGATTGCTTCTCAAAATGACTGTCCGATGGGCAGCTTGCTGCTGCTCCCAAGTGTAGAGACCCCTTTTCTCCATCTCACAGTCTCCAATAAAAGCTTCTGGCTGTTCTAGACCTTTTGCACACACATTAATTTCTTAAATTCTATCTGCCCTACCTTTCCCTGTTAGAACAGGCACAGTGTAGCTTCCAATAATGAACACATTAAAACAGTAAATGATTAAACAGTATACGTAAATCAATATATGAAGTCAGCAGCCTAAAAAACAATAATAGTTTCACTGACTCAGAATTGATCTATATTCCAAAGAACTGACAAAAATAAAAAGTATTTAACTGCTGCTTTAAAAACAAACTAAGAGGGTGTCTGATGTAGATCTTCCTGGGAAGAGCATTGCACAAATAAGAGAGCCTTGGATGCAGGCATTGGAGGTGTGAGTCTTTTTTAAATGGTCACCTCACTAGACTGTACAGGTGGGGCCCCGTATCCACTGATTCGCTATCCACGGTTTCAGTTATCCACGGATTGCGGAGAACCCCCCCCCTCCAGCTTTTACTTTTTTCCCAGTAAGCTTTGTTTCTTCCTTAAACAGGAGAAGCAGCCTCTGGCTGCTTATTGCAGGCAAGTAGAACAAGACTAAGTCCTAGAGAGGCTCTGCAAGGTTAACAGAAACCTTGCACAGCCTCTCTAGGACTTCGGTCTCATTCTACTTGCCTGCAATGGAGGCTGCTTCTCTGTTTGTTTTAAGGAAGAAACAAAGCTTGCTGAAAGAAAAAATAAGAGCTGAGAGGGGTGCATGCCTGCCCGCAGGGGAGGCAGGGTGGGGGGTCCTAAGGAAATGATTGAGGGGGTGTTCGCTCCTATCCAGGCAGGACGTCTGGCTCAGGATGTAGAGTGTTCGTCTCATAAATCTGCCTGAAGATCTGCAGGACAGCAGTTCAAGACGGCCAGAAGTCTGTCGGAGAGCTGCTGGCACGCCGAGCTGATAAGCTGCAGAGTCTTTGTGGGGGAGTGAAGCTGCAGCTGCAACGCTTGAGTGACAATCAAGGTTGCCTGTGTTATCTGAAGCTGAAGTGTGCTGAGGCGAATGCCAGAGAGAGAGAGAGCTGGACTGTGAAAGCAACATCTTGAATAAAGGGTTCTATGAAAGACTAGAACGTTATTATATTGTAAAAACCCCTTGGGGTTTAGAACAGCCTGCCCATGTACACCGCCTTGAATAAAGTCAGAGGAGAAATCCAATGACCAGAAAGGCAGTATATAAATTGTGTGTGTGTGTGTGTGTGTGTGTGTGTGTGTGTGTGTGTGTGTGTAAGGCTGAGATGTAGGCAGAGCAGGTACTTAAAAATAAAGGGGGTGGTTTGTCCAATTCTGTGGAGTAGTAATTCTGTGAAAGGCACTTGGGGATTCCAATGTATTACACCTTGGTTCCATGGTGAAAGAGTAGTGGGATTTAAATGTAACAGAAATAATGTTTCAAGGCAGGAAGTGGGAGGCACCAACCTGTTTTGCATCCATTTTTGCAACAGAGGCCTCCTTTGATTTCTAGATTGACCTGGGTATTCTTCCTGTTCTGGAGAAGATCCATTTGAGAAACAGGAATGTTTTCAATACTCTGTGGAAAGGCATTTATTTTATAGCCCAAAATTTTTCTATCAAGAGGTTCTCTTCTGAGATGGGGCTAAATCTCAAGTCACTTCCTTTCTTCATAGCACAGCTAACGTTGTACAGTTAAGGGGAAAAATCACACACACATTTTCATACCACCAATGGTATTGATTTCTTTCAAGGATAACCTTAGTTCTGAATGACCGTTTGATAAACCAGAATATATAGTAGTTGTCTTTTTAATTTGTTCTTGTACATTCCTATCAACAATCTTTAAGAAGAACTGGTAAGAGTATTTGCACCCTGTAAACTTCTTTGTGAGTTGAACTCTATTCATGTGCAGAAAGAATGAATTACCAGGCAGCAAGATGGACAGAGTATGAAGGAAGTAAGGCATTCACAGTGGAGAAATAGTGATGAGTAATTAATTGGAAAGTTCTCTTTCAGAATCAAAATTTTCCTTTCTAACTTTCTATTGCATATTCCTTTATTGTAGGGCATGTTTGTGTCTTGTTTTTATTTATTTTCTGAATAACTTGAGGCTTCACCAGCGGAGGCCTCACAGTCTGCTGCCGGCTGCATGGAGATCTGGCGCCGGAGTGAAGGAGGACGGCCTCCCTTCCTCGCGAGTCATCATGAACGTGCTTTATGGCACGTTCACGACGTTTTCCGGCAATGGAATGCTCATTCTGGTGCCGACCAGATGTCCAGGATTAGTCTGTTGCCTTAAAAACAGTGAAGAGTCTTGTAGCACCTTAAAGTCTAACCAGTTCCTTTCAGGATAAGCTTTTGTGGACTAGTCTGCTTCATAAGATACATAGAGAAATTCTATTGAGCAGGAATATTTATACATGGTGTGGTGGAATGAGGGAACAATCCATTTCTGATGTAATTGGGCCGAGATGGGGAGAGGGTCAGGGGAGGTTATGGGTGCAAGCTGTATGTGAGGCACCGCCACCAGTTCACTACCTCACCCAGCCTACTGCTCAAAGATGATTTTATAGTGTTATGCCCTATATGTCTCTGCATTGTTTTGTTTGTAAGAAGAACTGTGTACATTGCATACAAAATAAATTTAATCCAGAGTTTAGATCTTCTAAATCACCTGTTTAAAATTGCATGGAAAGTGTTTTCTGAATATGTCCTTTTGAGTGGAATGGTGAGACAATCTGAAATGGTGTATTTAATGCATAACTGGAATGACAGGTATGGTCAGTCTCCTGCTTTTCCATCTCTTTCTTTCCTTATGTCAGTGTTTATGGATATGTGGCCCACACCAGACAGGGTTCACAACCCACTCCAAGCCCTATTCACAAACAATCTATTCTAGGTAGAACTCTTCTACTCTGTTCATGTCAAAACTGACATCTGCTGTCACAGCTTCAGAGCAAATGTTCTTTTCTGTGACTTGAAATATACTATGGTTCTGTCCAATATTGATGACTGATCACTATGAAGGAAAAAGGCCTCAATTTGGAGGGTAATGCTTTATCATTTCTCTCTCATGCAATGATGCAGAAAATGCAAAGCAAAGAAACTCAGAATCGTCTTATACAAAATTCGAAAGAATCAAGGCAAATATATAATGTAGTTCACTTACCCACAACCAAGTGAATGATCTTTAGACACAAAGAATAATTCTTCATAGCCTTCAGCAATACAAAGCAGAAACATTGCAGCAAAGTTAGTTGGCTGTCAACGTTTTAGTGAAAAATTAATGCTCTTCTATTTTGCTGAAGAAAGTAGTGAAACGAGAAGATTTGCAGCAAGATTTTCTACTATAAATTTAATGCAAAGTGTCTTTACTTGTAGAAATATATAGAATTATTCAACTACCATGTAGCCTCCTTGACCTTCAGATTTGTGCTCCTGCAGGTGACCCATGCACAAAGCAATAGTTAAAATAGATGCCTTAAACCTTCCACTATTAGGGCTATGTGTTCTTAAGAGTTGTGTAGAAGACAGAAGACAGAATCTTGGCAGCTGCAAGTGCTGATGGTGCTGCTAAAGCAGCTGCACCTGATGAAATGCCCTCACCTAGACAACCATTAAAGGGGCCAGGAGCAGTCAAGGTGAAAGGTTGGCCACCCCTGCCTTAAACCAAGCTGTGAAGCCTGCTTATGTTGGAATTGGATGATTTAAAAGTGCATTTATATGGCATCAAACTCATAAGCGAGCTTTTTTTTTTTTTGCCCTCTAACATAGATGACTATTGTACAGAGGTAGGTAACAGGCTATCACAGCAAAAGTCATCATATGACAAAAGCCTCAGATGACCACTGTCACTGCTCATTGCACCGTCATGTGATGCACCTTTGTTCTCAAGTGTAGGATGAACTCTTTTCGTGCTCTCTTCCCCTCCTTTTGGCAACCAGAATGTGATATTTTCTTTTTAGTTCCTTTTGTGGCTAGTTCTATAATGCCACTCGGTTAGGCTGAACAGTAGACTCAGACCTAATAACTCATTGGAGAATAATTGGGCAAAGAGGGACCTTTTAAAGTGGTGCCCTCTCAGATTTAGCAGGGGGAGAGCAACAGTTCCTCATCACCCCAGCAAGGCGTCTTTTCCCGAGGCTGTTGCTGGTGTTTCTCTCTCTCTTGTTTTAGATTGTGAGCCCTTTGGGGACAGGGAACAATTTGATTTATTTTACTATGTAAACCGCTTTGTGAACTACTCTTGTTGAAAAGCGGATAAATAATAATAATAATAATAATAATAATAATTAATAATGGCTTCTCAGATAAGGTTCAACTTCACAAAACTGGGGACTCTAAGGAGTTCAGACCCTTTTCATTGGTATATGAAATAAATTAATAGCATTGTGGTATTAGTGTATTGGCTTTTACGTTTTACTACAAGAGGAAATAACCTTTGCTTCACTTTGCTTTACTTATTGCACTGAAAGCTCATACTGTGGATTAGTAAGCTCATCTTGTCTACCAAGGTCATTTTCAGACACATACTGCTCAAGTGGATCTCATAAGGTTGTACCTTGACATTCTTGGCTATGTATTCACTTTATTTTATAGGGTGTGTGAATTGTTTTAATTACCTAATTGCTAGCGTAATTGGGGATGAGACTCTTACTTTAATGGAAGGCTCTTGCACAGCAGTTAGGCAGCAACTTACAGGCTACTGCAGTAAATAACCAAGCAGCACGGCTGAATATGACAAGCCAATAAAAAAATAATTTGTGTCTTTTACATTTCATAGATCCTAACACTCCTTAGAATGTCCTTTGAAATTTCTCGCTTATAGTTATAGGTTAGCTTTACAAACTGAGATAAATTAATTTTATTTATCTAGCGCCAGTTTTATATATGGAAATAAACTGGTATATGAAATTGACGTTTCAGGTTTTGCTGAAGCAGACTACTTAAAACTACCATTATTGGACTCCCAACAAGGGCAAATAAGTCAGTTTGCAGATATGGATAGTTTCTAAACTTTCAAAACAATAGATGAAAAAACACCAATTTTAAGCAAAAGAATTACATTCCAAAAGATTTTGTTAGCAAATGCTTATAGCAGTGGTTCCCAGACTGGGAGGCATGGCTCCCAGGGGAGCCATGGAAACGAGCCATGGGAGCTGCGGAGTGCCATGGAATCCTCTCCTGAAAACAGTGCAATGCCAATTGGTAAGCATCAACATAATGTAATGGAGAGCTGTGGCCAATGGTCGTCAAGGGAGCCACAGGTGGAAAAGGTTGGGGAAACACTGGCTTATAGGAATGCAAAAAATTACAAATGCCATTTTTCAGATTTCCAATTTGATTTGTCTACATCATGAGAAATACGGATTTTGTCTGTCCTTAAACCCCAGAGATCTGGTTTTGACAGTTGGTTATGGTGGTGGGTTTTTTTTTGGGGGGGGGTATAGATCTTCTTGTCCAGCTCATGCATTTAAACTGGTGTTTGATAGTGTTGTAGGGAACTATTGGTGAAAGGATGCAGCCAATTTCCTCACCTTAGGCTTAGCTTTGCATATCCAGTGCATATCCATACCTGTGTAAGGATTCCTTTCTATTTTTATATTGATAAGAAATACATTGTAGTACCCATATGCTGACTCTTTCTTAACTGCTTGTGTTTGTGTAGGCATGTGTACATACTTTATCATAAAGTTGATATATTGCAAAATATTGTAAAGGGTTTTTAAAAGGATTTTGTGGATATTTGTCAATTAGTGAGATGATAAAAGGGAAGCCCATGGTTGATGCAAGACTGGTGGCTATATCTACTGGGTGGAGTTAAAATTTAAGTAAATCTTCTTATTTATTGTGCTTCTTATTTATTGCTAAGTTAGTGGAATTTAATAGTTTTTTGCAGTAAAAAGACCATTTGGCACACACCAGAAAGCAACTGGCAAATAGCAGAGAACTGTTAATGGAATTGCATCAGCTGAATCATGAGCTTCTGATTTGTAATATAACTGTTTATTAGGTAATAAAGAGAGTCTTAGTTTCAATCAGCATCTAGAAATAACCCACTGATTTGAGTCCGTTCTGCCCTAAACTCAGCTGGAGAGGAAGGAACTTCACTGCTGTTTTCTCAGTAAGTGGCTATAATGGTCATGTGCCATGAATGAAGAGTAATTTTAACTACATTTCCATTAGTCTTAAATATTTTGCAGATTTGGTGGGTGCTACAACTCATGAAGGACGTGGTGTTGATTTCACTGAAGTCAGTGACCATCTTTTCTCTGTGCTGAAAAAACACCAAAAACAATTCTCCAATTACACTGGATTGACAGATTCTATTAATAAAATGTTTAAAATGTGTCAAATCATTGCCATGTTTGCACAAGCACAATTATAGTGCTTTAAGATGCTTATAATGCCAATGACCAAGAAGCATTCATGTTTACTGACATGCTGTAAAACATCTGGCTTAGTCTCTGACATTGCTTTACACCAGGGATGGCCAACCTTCCACCATAAGGGCCTCTGTGTTCTTAAGAGTTGTATAGAAGAAGAATCTTGGCAGCTACAAGTGCTGATGGTGCTGCTAAAGCAGCTGCACCTGCTGAAATGCCCTCACCTATACAACCATAAAAGGGCCAGGGGCATTCATGTTGAAAGGTTGGCCACCCCGCTTTACTCTTCGAAATGTTCAAGAAATGAATTGCACTGCTTTAGCATTCCCCATGAGACTGGGATCTATGAGAGTAGAAGTGATCATGTGGTTTGACCAATATTCACATGCAGGACCTTTTCGTTTATGTGAAGTTGAGATACTTTGAAATACTTAAAACTTGATCTGATGTTGAAGAATTCATAGAATTTCCTGCTTTAAGAGTACAGTTGGCCCGGATCCTATGCAAGGGTTATGTTCTGTGGTCGGAGCATAAAGGCAAAATTGCATGTAGTTGAAATGCTCTTAAATCTAGCAAATATGTACAGTCTCTTTAAGAGCTAAAATCACAATACAAGAAACACATGAGAACTGAGATGTCTGAGGGAACAGCAGCTTCATTCTCTCATTTCAGGTTTGTTCCAGGGCATAGACAGAGTAAGTTGAATGGCAGACAGAATTGCCTGCACAATTCTGTCTTTTTTTTGGGGGGGGGGAGGAGTGCATATACTTGAATTTGCACAAGTCAATTTTCCGTAAGATGCAGACTGACTGTAGCTGCTACTGATTAGTACACCTTGAAATTATACTTTTAAAAAATAAAACATCTATGGCTGGACTAGAATTGACGTTAGTAAACAGTTGGCTTGAATAAGCATTGCTGATAAGGTAGCTATGTAGTTTATGCTTATTTTAGATTAGGAAATATACAGTGCTGATAATTTTCCTATTGTCAGCTGCTATAACTTCTGATGTAGTTTTGAGTACTGTTTGAATTTTCAGGTGAGAAACCATGCACACTGCAATATTTTTTTAACATTATCTACTCACGTCAAACTGGGTTTTAATCCTAAAAGAAACTCTAATTTGCTTCCGACTGTGAGTTCCCAAATCCTTCTTTTAGCCTTAATAGGAATTTTAGTGATTTTATTATAACATTGTAATCTATCAAAATCTCCTTGTAAAATGCTAGTTAAAAGGAGCAATTGACATCGCATACTAATAAGATAGAATCACTGACAGAATCACTCATTGGTATAAAAAGGAGGAAAGAAATCCACAGATCTCTTTGCTTGATCTTATTCAGATCAAAGTGGAAGATGAGCTGCTGCTTCTATGGCAAGTTTTATATAGGATTTCCCAATTATATTTTGTGAGATTATGTTTCACGTTGCTTTCTGCCTGTCAATGTTGATGCAGCCTTGTACTTCTGTGTGTCATACATATTCTCAGGCAGCCCAATCCTGTCCACACTTTAGACTGGCAGAGTGCTGCTCTGCTGGCCTAGGGTGTTGCAAACATGCCCTAAAGCACGTTTGTGGCACCCTGTGAGTAGACAGCACCGGTGCCGAGGTCGGCACCACTCTAAATGCAAATTTGGAGCTGCTCCTGCCAGGGAAGGTGAGTTCCCTGCTGGGTGATGGAGGGGTGTAGGGAGGGCATAACAGGGTGTTCCAGGAGGGTGGGATTGGCTGGCCAGTCCTGGGAAGGGGGTGGGATAGTCTGAAGCTGCCTTCACCTTACCTTATCCCATCCCCTTCTCAGGCCTGGCCGCCATTACATGGGCCTCCCAGATTTGCACTAGCAAAACAGCTGGTGCACATCCAAGTAAACCCATTCGGGTAGCTAGAGCTTACAAATGTTCCCTTTCCCTGAGGTGACCTCCCACCTAGACTCTCTGTGATCTGGATGTAGCGGAGGCTGCATCACCCCCACTGCATTTTAAGGTGCGGAGTTAGACAGGATCTATCTTTTAAGGACGATTGTGTTCAATCCAAATTGTCCCTTGTGTGAATGGAACTCTTTCTTCTTGCACAAGGTAATATGTATGGGGTCTCCAGTTTCCACAGATTCTTCTATTGGGTTATAGTTCCCTGGACCACATACTGAACTGCTTCAGACTTTCAGTGGCTACAAAGTGAAGGAAGAGATTGGAAAGTTGTGTTCTACACTATATTCATACTAAAATGCCTTGGAAATAAACACACACACACAACCACAAGAACTGCTAAGTCAATATCTATTCCAATATCTACCATGAGTGTACAACAGTTCAGCTAACTAATTAAGACTGAGCAAAAACTATTTGCATTGGCAGTAATGAAAGCAGTGAAGGTCCAGACAAGTGATTTTCAACGTTTTTCTTTTCACGGCACACTGACCTCTATGGTCTTTTCTATGGTTTTTGCCTCTTGTGATGTCGCTTCTGGGCAACTCTTTCTGGTTCTGTAGCTCTGTTTCTAGGGCAACTGTCTGTAGTAATGAATTGTCTGGCCCTCTTCCTCCACCAGCTCTAGTAAGAGAGCTGCATATAACCCGGAAGAGTTTTTCAGCGATTTTCACCCGCTGTGCTCCAAATGTTCGTGGCACATCTGCAGACCTTTCGCAGCACACCAGTTTGAAAATCATTGGTCTTCTAGACAGTATACTACATCCAGAGGACTAAAAGGCAGAACTTCTTTAGACATTCAGGAATGCTGTCTGTCTTCTTTGATTTTAAGTAATTTTGCAGATTAGTTTCCTTCTGCTTTCATATGCATGGAAATACAGCCCCACCCATTGATTCAGCATCCACAGTTTCACTTTTTTGATTGAGACCAGGGTTTAGCTAAGAGCGGCTAAATTCTGGTTGAGAGTGTATTTTAATCCAAATTGTGATAGTCTTCTACACAGGTGTCCCCCACTTAACAACAGGGATACTTTCTGGAAAACCCATCATAATAGTGAAACTGTCATTAAGCGAGTCCTCTGCACCATCTAGTGGCCAAACGCATAAAACCAATACAGTACAGTGTAATGCAATGTAACACAGTGGAGTTGTAATAAGGAATGGATGGCAAACACAGTGTATATTATGAGCGTAACACAAAGCACAACAAGATTTCTACCTGTCAATGGAGGTAGAAACACACACACAAACACAGAGTTAAAGACAACATTTTTTTGGCATTTAAAATACAGTACTGTAGCTTTAATTCTTTGTTTACACTTTGGGAACCTCCATCGTATATGCGGATAGTCATTAAGCGAGTTGTCAAGGGGGGACACCTGCATAGTCGTCTTGAGGATTCACTACCCCCAGTAGGATCTGTGATTTTTCTTCATAAGATTAGATTGATTGGTATTGATACTGACACTTTGGGTTCATTGCCCTTCATGGCTGCTTTTCAGGTATTTAAAAGGAAACTTTTGAATATTCAGGCCCAGGAGTTACAGGGTACAGTGAGTAAGTATTGCTCTCCGATATGCTTCCAGATTTTGACCAGGGCTGGCCACCCCTCAGAGTATCTTGCCCTGCTGACATGTCCTATCAATGTTTTCCCCTTGGCTGTGTTATATGGAACATAAGAAGAGCCCTGCTGGATCAGGTCAAAGGCCCATCTAGTCCAGCTTCCTATATCACACAGTGGCCCCACCAGATGCCTCAGGAAGCAAAAGACAACAAGATACTTGTATCCTGTCGCCACTCCCTTGCACCTGGCACAAAGAAAACCTACTCCTACAACCAGGAGGTTGCTTATCCCCATCATGGCTTGTAAGCTGTGATGGACTTTTCCTCCATAAATCTGTCCAATCCTCTTTTAAAGGCATCCAGGCCAGGTGCCATCACCACCTCCTATAATGGAAGATATAGTAGGATGTTGTTCATGTGAGCTGGGTATGATTGAGTCTCTTCCTCATATGATTCTACATTGCCGACTCCATCTGGCTCTCGTAAGAAACTTTTAGCCCCCCTGCTGAGTAAGTGGGAAGATTGTATTATATTAAGGAACACCTTATCATCTGAGGATTCTGGTATAATTGAGACAGCGGGAACTTTCCTAAAACATCTTTTGAAGCATTGGAGCCGCAAATATGGTCTAAGCTTGGCTGTTAACCAAGGTTTATGTATGTTTGTTTTTCTTTTGTTATTGTTACTGTATTATTTTCATCAGCCAATAAAGGTTGATTTTATAATGATTTTGATCATTATAATTGTGCGAAGGGCAAGCAGCCTGCAGCCTAGAAGGGGCACTAAGTGCAAACAGGAAGTTAATGTTTGCTATTAGACTCCATTCTAGGTTGTAGGCTGCTTGCCTGTGCGTATTGATATAAGCTTTCTGCTTACAGTGTTTGTTAAAGGAATTCACGTTTTCCCTTCACACGATTGTAATGTAGATAAACAAAGGTAATGGTGTGCATGGGGGAGGCTTGGAGGGAACCAGTGAGGAACCCTATACTACTAACTGGGCAAGAGGCACTTTTTCAGTTGGTGCTCCTCTTATATTTAGTAGGGGGGAAGAGTAGCTGCTTCCCTTTCACCCCAGCACAGTGTCTTTTCTGGTGGCTGTTGCTGGTGTTCTTCTGCATCGTTTTTAGATTGTGAGCTCTTTTGGGACAGTGAGCCATTTAATAATTTGATTTTGTCTGTAAACCGCTTTGTGAACTTTTTGTTGAAAAGCGGTATATAAATACTGTTAATAATAATATAATACTGTACTCAGGATAGGGTTCCCTTTTATCCATGGTTTCTGGTATCCGGGCAGGAACATATCCCCCAGGGTACTACTTACTTGGCCTGGCTCAAATTTTGTTGTCACTGAACTCAACCCTTGACACTGTTTGATACTTTCTGAATTTGTGGCTTAATTGAATGTATTTTTCAGCTTATTTTATTTTGCAACATAACTCTCCATGCTCAGTATTCTTTCAACATTATTCTTGTATTTCCAGTACAGAAGTGGCTGATGCAGTTTGGAGGTATCCTGGAGATCTACTGTTAGATGCTCACCTGACGTGGACCTTGATGCTGATCTCTTAATTAATATGGTGTTCCTATCTTGATTAGCTGTATGACAGCTCATGCATCTTATGTGCTGTGTAAATGTTGCTCACCTAACCCCTGCCTGTGAACAGTGGGATGTGAACAGCACAATTTATTGCCTGGTTCAGTCTGTGCTGAGTCTAGAGAAATCCATAATGAAGTAACTGAGCAAGTGTCATGTTGGGGTACTGGAGACCAATTGATAACTATCTCCAAAACATGCTGATTAACAGTGAGTGTGTCTTCACTCCAACATTTGCACTGATAATAATTCTGTGGAAACTACAATTTGAAAGAAAACATTTTAACCTAAACAAAAGAACTGTAAAACGTCATAATTATTATTTCTGTGTATTCTTTTTGTCATTATCTTGCTGTGGTAAATGGCATGGTGCACACACACAAACTTCAGATGCATTTAGAATAAAGTAGCTATTTTGTTCTGTCATCCTGGAAGGAATATATATATATATATATATATTTGTAGCCTAATAGGATTTAAATTACCGAGAGATATTCACAAAAGCCAGAAACCTGCAAGCAAAAGCTCAAGCTTGTACTGCTATAAAAGGGCTGCTATTAAAGTCAGACAAGTTTTCACATTGGTTTTCTTTTGATTGAAATGTGCATACTTTTAATACAGAAAAGCATAAAATATGAGAAACAGCAGAAATGGTTTGGATTTTGTGGCATCCTGAAGATTTATGTGATGTTTTGCAGACAGCCTAAACGTTTTCCTTTCATTTCAACATAGACAAATGGGGCACTTGCATTTTTTATGCAAGATTGTTGTGTTCTGTAGTACCCTCTTCAGGGGTGTGTGTGTGTGTGTGTGTGTGTATGTGTACGTGTGCTTAAAATCTGTAAGGGACCACTGTAATTAATCCCAGTCCATATACCACATGTGGGCTGATCTTGTTTGCCCCAACTCGCCCATATCGTGAGATTTGGACAGAGCTTTCGTACAGCTGATTGGTGCCTGGGGTCTTGGGGCAAAGCCTGGCCAAGCAGGAACAGGCCTGGCAGGGACTGCGAGTCAGTCCGGTTCTGGATTTTGACCTTGGTGGTTGCTTCTCTAAGACGGGGGTTTCAAGTCTTCCCACTGCAGGTTTTTTCCTCCCTGTTTTCAATAAAGTGGCTCAATTTAACCCAAGCATCATTCTCGTGTATTTATTGGGGGTGCATGGGCAAGGGGAGGAGGGCTTTCACTCATGTCATAGAAGCTGCTGCTGATGTTTGGTAGTGTGTGATTGGTAGTACTGTATCTTTAATGTGCCTAGTTTGAAACAAATAACATCTGGAGTTTTAGGGTTCTCTCCTGTAGTAATGACTTTTGCAGGCTTATGGTGATAGAGAATTATACCTTATATTTAATTACTATAACTACTGTTTTGATGGCTGTCAGAGACAAGGCCTTTTCAGTGGCAACCCCACAGCTGTGATACGGCCTTCATTAAGAGATCTGCCTGCATTTTTATTATGTAAGGCTTTCTGTGCTGTACATATGTATTGCGGTCTGTGCTATACATATGTATTATTTAATCCATGTTGCTTTTATTTGTTTTATATGGTAACATTTTACGTTGTGTTTTATGGTAACATCTTTATTTTGTGTGTTTGTAATTTCTGTGACATGATCACACTAGAGCATCCTTGGAAGAGCCATAAAGGGGCCCACCAAATTCCTCAAATACCTCAGAGCTGCGTACGTGACTCAGGAAATACAGAGATGGGGTGGTGAGATAAAGCCATTTGCGCATGTACGGGTAAATTTCCACTGAAATACAAGAACTTATGTAGTGTTTATAATGGGGGGCTGTATGTAGACGCCCATGTATAATTAGGTAGTATAAAAACTCAAATACGCGGTAGCTCGGGGCTACGCCCTGCTTTTTGCCATTAGGCACGGGACGTCAGCCTGCAGCGCTGTGACTTGAAAGTAAAAGTCTTTTTGAACTCATCTCCTGCCATCCGAGTTTTTATTGCATGGGTAAAAAGTAAAAGATCTCTCCTCATTTGAGCTGGGATTCCCAGGTTTTATTTCTGTTTGTAAGCTTCCTTGAGTTATTAAAAGCATGTTAGAAATCTATAAAAGAAATATTTGGGGCAGGCCATCAGATGACTATTAATATGTCAGTAACCAAAATGAGGCTCATTTATGTGCAAATGCAATGGTGGAGTACAAAGTTCTTCTGCACGATGAAGTGTTTGCAGAGATATGTTAAGAAAGCTGCTATTAATTCAGTTGCGTTTAAAAATGGAACACACCTTTGTAATATTTATATTTAGATGTGTTTTAAGAAAAGATAATGATGATGAACATCTTTGCTTCAAAAATATTCTTTCTGTGAACTTAAAAAAAATCACTTAAACTGCAGAAGTGTTAGCTGCATTATTTAAGCTCTACATAATTTTCCTTGCTTATTAATGTATTTATCTCTGTCTCTAACCCCAGAAGTATATGGGGGAATTGAACTCTTTACATAAAAAAAACCTTTTATTAGTATATCTGAGTGATAATGCCATGCTGATAAAACTATTTTATATCATAAAGTCAGAGATAAACATTTTATCCAGAGTGCTATCTAATCTTTAAGAATGTGAAGCTTTGGTTAAAGAGTTGAGAATTCTATGGAGGAAGTGAATGTTCACTGAATATTAGGTGGTTTAGTTTAACAGAAGAGGCATTACCGCTGAATGATAAATGAGGATCAAAATACATTTACATGAGGGACTGAAATGCTGCTTTTCGAAGTATGATAAAGGAAATAGCAATATATCACTCTGTGTGTACCAGTCATGAATGATAGATTTTGCATTCTGTTCCGTTCATCCATGTACCTCGCTACTGTGCAGAAACGTGGAGGCTGAGCTTATCTGTAATTTTTATTATGTGCATAAAAGTAACAGCCAAGTAAAAATTCTTTGAGAGATTGTATCACAAAGGCCACAGTACAAGAGTTCAGTTTTAATGTGGTGCCCAAATCCTGAATGCAATATTCTAGGTGAGATCTGACTAGTAGAGAATAGAATGAAACTATTACTACTTATGATCTGCATTCATTCTCTCTCTCTCTCAATTTAATTGAAATTACTTTCAATTAAAACACCAATCACTCACATTAGTCATCAAAAGCCATCCTGAACAAAAAGGTCTAAAGACAATACTAAAAAGTCTCCAAAGAGGAAGTGGTTCGTAGTTTCAATGGAAGAACCTCCTCAATCAGGGCACCACCACCAAGAAGGCCCTATTCCTCGCAGCCATCCCCCTCTCCTTCTTCAATGGCAGCATGGTTAAAAGGAAACCCACTGATAATCTCAGAGGATGGGTCAGGTTATTTGAAAGGAAGCAGTTCCTCAAATACCATGGTCTTGAGCTGGGAGGAAGAAAGGAAGGAAGCACTGAGAGGTAACACATTGTCTAGGTACCGGTATGTTGGCTGAATTTGTGTTAAATGAGTAATCTTGCTCTGCTTGAAGTGGTGGTGATCTACTCTAGCATATTTTGCAATGTGGCTGATTCTACAGCTGCCTGTTTCTGCAGCTGAATTCCATTATTGCATTGTTTAGCAGTCTTTTTGTTTCTTTTCCTTCTTAATTTCTTGAGGAGGTAAGCGTAAACTTGAAGCTGTTGTGTCACTAAGGCGTAGTGAATGATTGTGTGCAATTACTGGTTCCTTGTCCATAGGATCTGCAGTACTTAGTACCATTTACCATATGCTGTAGTGCAGCGTATTGATTTATTTGACAGCTAAGAACATGGGGATGTGAGAACAACCTTTGAGTAGTATTACTTAAATCTTTTAGCATGGATAACAACATCCTGCGTGCTCTCCCTTGTCTTATGAAAAATGATGAGGATAATATCTAGAGAGATACATGCGCTGCATATAGAGTGGTTCCTAAATGGTTAATAAATGCATGCCACTGGACACACTGTATTTACTCTTCGTTTCTATATCTACACATTATTGAAAGAACAAGTAATTAGCTAACGTTCTCTTTGTGTATCCTATGATTCTAATAACCATATTTTGTAAATCAATTGTATTTTCTGTCTGTGTCTCGATATAATCAAAGGACAATGAAAATGACTGCTGCAAATGGCTTCAGGAGGCTACAGAGAGCTCTAATTGGCCCCAATAGTGTTAGGCTGGCTGCCGTGTGGTCCTAATGCCTGCTGGATTCAGGAAAGACCTTTGCAATGGGAGGGATAGGGTCGAAAATGGCCACCGTGGATAGCTTCAGGAAGCTTGCAGAGAGCTTTAGAATGCCTGCAGATGCAGCACACAGGTGCGGATAGCAAGAACAGACCGTGGCTACTAAGAGGTAGATGACAATCCTACTCCCCGTGAATAAGCGAATTCGTAGATAGCAAATGTGTGGGTAGTGAGAACTGACTGTATGTGTTAATCAGAATAGGGGACAGAATTGGAGCCCTGTGAAACACCATGCACCACAGAGCAGGAGTTCTCAGTACCACCTTCTGAGATCTTCCCTTCAGGAAGAAATAAAGCCACGGCCAAACTGTGCCTCCAATGCCCTCCTTGCCAGTTGGCTCAGAAGGGTATCATGATCAATGGTATCAAACATCACTGAGAAGTCTAGAAGAATGAATAGGAACAAACTCCCCCTACCTTATTCCCAGTGTAGATCATCCACTAGAGCAACCAAAGCTGTTTCTTTCTGAAAGTGGACTGAAATGGGTCAAGATAATCATCCAGGAATCCTTGGAGTTGAGTTGTATGCTCATGATTCCCAAAAACACAAGGCTGGACTGGTAATTATCTAATACGGTAGGGTCTAGGAAGAGCTTCTTATGCAAAGGATGCACTACTACTTGAAGCATGGTGACCTAGTAGTACACCTAGTAGACCACAAGAGATGAGTTACTTATCCCCCTTACCCTTTTGACCAGGCAGATTTGATTAGCCAGATTGAAAAATGGGCAATATTGCAGGTGGAAAACTTCACAGTACCCAGGATTTTGTCCATGTCCTCAGGCTGAAAAGAATCCAAAAGTATAGGACGGGTTGACACTAAGGGCACCTCAGCTGGAAGTGACAGAGGCATCCAATTTTAGAAATATTTATTTTAAATAGTTTCTTCTTCCCTTCCATACCTACTGTTTCCTGCCTCTTTTTACTGCTTTATACTGTCCTCTGAGGCTTAACACTGAAATCAGGTTTTAGGGATCCAGACTAGCATGTAGAATTGTGCACGTTCTTCCTCTGACACACGATCATCATGTGGAAACTCCCCTGGCCCCTCTGGGATTTAACGTGGGCTATAAACCAGATGAAATCCTAAACTTACTTCACCTAGTGTATTTGGAGGTGAATGTAGTAGTGTACTGGCTTCAAGCTGAATGTGATTAGATGCAACTCCAAAACTAGGTAGAACAGATTGGGAACAGGAAACCATTCATTTAGTAGCTATGTAATCTGCTTTGTAAACTATTTTTTTGTTGAAAAGCAGTATATACCGGTAACTAGTAATAATAATACTAGAAGGGTACCAGGAATGTCACACATGTTTTTAATTTGACTGGAATTGGGTCCTTCTCTTTAAAACCATTTCAAGCTGATTCCTTTGCAGCTTCCAAAAGAGAGGCACAAATGTAGAACTTAGACTTTGAGATCTGAGCTGGTTGCAAGTTTGAAATGCAACATGACACACCTGGGGAATAGTAAATTTCTGTATATGGGGAATAGTAGGTTTCTGTATATGGAGGAGTTAAAGTTTAGCAAGTTTATTCTGACCTTGGTGTTAGCCAGATGGTAGATGTGCCTTAACACTCAACGGAAGTGAGATACTTCAAAGGAAGGCAGGAGCAATAGCCCTTGTGCTGAGGGAATACTGTATAAGGAACTAACTTAGAAAAGGGTGAAAGGAGGTCTGAATTAAGTGTCCAAATAGAAGCAATGGGAAACATTGTTTTAATTAAAAAATTCATTAAGGAAACAAAGCACTAAACTGTTTTGTTTTTTTTTCTGCTTGATCAAATATAAAAATGGTCTTGGTCTGCATAAAAACCTAGTGGGATTCATCTTGTGGAATTATTTCTTTATCCTGTAAGGAATAGAATTAACACTTGCATTGGATTAGTAGGTCAGAAGACACTTCAGAATCTCAAGCTGTCCTGGGGAAAACATTTATATTCTTGAAGATGCTCATATCTGCTAAAAGCCTCTTTATACACTCATTGCCGTACCAGCCAAATTGATAGAAGCTACAGATGCAAGTTATAGTTCTCTTAAGATGTGTCCTTTCTGAACTTATGTGGCAATAGTTGCATAGAATTTTAGGTTCCTAAAATGCATGGAGAAGAGAGTAATACTGCAAATCCTCAAATTAAGCTTCCACAGTACAATCCTCAAATTAATGGACTAATGGGGGAAAAGGGCTGTCTGTTAATGTCAATCTGAATGAATTTATGACACTGTGCATATTACCATGCGCAAAACATATAATAGTTTTTAATGGAGACAACTGATGTTATTTCCAAAGTCTGTGCAATTGAGGTATGTTAAATCAATGGTATAATCTTCTGCATGTGAAATCTTATTGTGTATGTAGAAGAATTTCCCATGGGTCAGTAAAAGCAGTCATCTCTTTCTTACATACTGCACAGTCCAGCTTTTAATCACTGCAGACATTAGTGAGTCCATTTCCTCAGGAAGAAGAGGGCTACTCTGTAACAAACTGCATTCAGCCTTCTTGGGAATTTTAAAATATCAGCTAATATCTCTATAAATGGAATACAGTAGTTCTTTACCTGAACACCCCCCCCACCCCCCCAAAAAAATAAGTGCTCAAGGCAGAGGCCTGGGTAAAGGGTCACCAATAGTGCAGAAAAACATTTAAGGATTATTCTTGAATTGTGGGTGGCTTCAGCAGTGCCTTATGGGTAGAGGTAAAGAAATAAAGTCAAGGGTAGGAATATATTTTTATATTGAATGTAGTATATACTTGGCATTGCTCTCACCTGTACTTAGTCACATTGTTCCTGATGGCTATTTCAGTTTTAATACAGGACTTGTGTCTCAGTACATTCGTGCAAGAGGATTAGGAATTTATTTAATATGCAACTTTCATATATGAGAGACTTTACATGGAGCTTTATTCTTCCAACAATTATTGAAGGGCGTTTTAGAATATCTGTTTCAGGATAGACTGTGGCATAAACACAATTTTAATTTAACTTTAACCTAATTTAACAAATATAAGTTTCTAAAGTAGAGTAAGGAAATTAAATTACCATTTCCCAAACTATTGCTTTGCCCAGTTTATTCTTTTAAAGTGTTTTCCTTAATTTTAATAGAACACTTCCCATTACAGCTGAGCTCTTAATCAAAAAGTGCAGCTGGGTAGAAAACAGCTCAGTATTTGTCAGTGACAGGATTTACTGTTTGTGATTTTGAGAAAACGCTTGGCTTCTAGCTGGTAGAGGGTTTTCTGGTGGGGTTTGATGCTAAACTGGAGCTCAGTCATCCATCAGCTAAATCTAATTGAGTGCTGCAGTTAAAGTGAGGGTGGGGAAAATCAGAATCTAACTTAATTCCTGCACTTGTGGGGTTGAGCTACTCTGCTGTCTATAGCCTACTGATTTTTTTATGTCTTAGAATCATTTTATGGGGGGGGATAAAACCCATTTTGAAACACACAGGCAGAGTGCTTGCTTTGTTAAAATGCAACAAGAACTTTATACTTCTTTTCAATATAATGCTTATACAAGTATTTACACAAGATGACATTCATGACATAGCTATTCATAGATTTTCTGTTCTGAAGATGTTTAAAGTTGTTTTGAAAAGGAATTACAGTGTACCATTTTGGAAAAGTTTGTGTTTTACAATAGCAGAACAATTGGCTGCTTAATTATCCTCTGATATTTGTGGGCATGGTGAAAACCACCTTATATCTCTGAAATCTTTGGCATTAATGTTCATAATAGAATATCATTTGAAGCTGTGAAATTTACCTGTGCTTTCCTGTCCTGAAGCTTGATCAAAGTTCAGTGAAGCACACATGGGGAGGGGGGACTGCATGCATAATCTCAGGGTTTGTTTGTGTAGGTAAAGGTAAAGGGTATCCTTGGTTCGAAAGCCAGTCATGTCCAACTCTAGGGTGTGGTGCTCATCTCTGTTTCTAAGGCCGAAGAGCGAGCACTGTCCGAAGACGCTTCCGTGGTCATGTCGCCGCAGCAGTACCTATTTATCTACTTGCAATTTCTTGCTTTCAAACTGCTAGGTTGGCAGGAGCTGGGAAAGGAGACGGGAGCTCACTCTTTCACAAGGCACTCGGGTCTTGAACTGCTGTCCTAACGACCTTCTGGTCTGCAGTTCAGCATCTTAACCACTAAACCACCGCAGCCCCCTTTTTGTGTAAGGTTGTTGCTTTTCAATTTTAAATATGGCTTGCTTCTTCAGCAGCATGAGCAGCTGAAATGAATGTTTCAAAGAAGCCTCTATATCCAGCTGAACACCACACACAACTTCATTGGCGCTTCAATGATGTGATACAGCTTCTCTAATTATACAAGGAGTTAGTGCTCTGCGAGTGGATGCATTGATGGATGCACTTCTGGCAAATCCCAGCAGAGAATGGAAACCCTAGAGCAGACATTTTGAGATTAGTTCTAATAAGACTTTTCCAGTGTTAACTAAATTTTGTTGTGCTATACTTCTGTGTCCTCTGGGATCAGTTTAAAAGTTTGCAGCGATAACGTCTTTCTTTGTTGTTGTCTTTTTGAGCCCGTGTCATCATATTAAAAATTGAGAAACCCAAAGATAGCAAAAGTTCAAAATGTATCCTCCACTAACCCCACTTTTAAGAAAAAGGCTACAGCTTGTTTCAGAATTCCATCTCAGGCTCTTTTTTGAAGAAGTATGGAGGTCTGAGTTCTGTACTATACTGTGTGGTCTGAACTGCGTGTATCTCAAAGTGCACTTCATAGATATAACCAGGGTATTTTGAAAGATGCAGCTGCCGCTGGTCTTGGCTTATAATATGAATATTTTGAAGTACATATTTTGCATAACGTGAATGTACTGAATCCTGTCATTATCTGTGGTAACTTGCTTTTTCATTAATAAAAAAATTACAAATATGAAAAGATGACTTGAGACAGGCAACTGAATAGAAATCAATGAATTCAGAGGAGGGACGGCTGCTTTTTTCCAACTTCCGAGATCCCTGTATGGAAGAATGTTGAATTAAAAGCTTGTCAAAATTTCTGTAACAAGTGAAAATTGATCTAATACAGATCCAGGCCAGAAAAAAAAATTGTAGACCAGTGTTATAAAAGTTCCCTTACTTTGAGGAGGCCTCCATGACTGCCTTCCCACCGCAGGATGTAGCGTGCGAACGGTTGGCACAGCTGCATTGGCCCTGGAAAGTTGGTTAGGATTGGGTTGTAAGTGGCTCTTGCTTGCCTGGGTTTCTCTGGAGAAAGGGAAGGTGATCAGAGATGGATGGGATGCTGATCCAGGGGCCTATTTCTGAGGGCTCATCCAATTCTGGAACCAACCCTGGCTGTAGCTATCAAATGTGTGAGGTGGTTACCACAGATCCTTCCCTCACAGAATCACAGAACTGGAAGTGATCAAAAGATTATCTAGTTCAACTTCCTGCTGTTATCCTCTATGTGATAAAATGCTTTTGAGATGATTCAAGATGCCAGAAGCAAAAACACACAGAGTAGCAAACAAAGGTTCACCATACATCCTCAAAGGTGTTTTGCTAGAGTGGAGTGGATTTGTAAACACAGATGGCTCAAAAACATGAGCCAAACAGCATGCTGTCTTAAGAAGTCAGCCTCCTACCTTTTTCATAAAGCATTATTTTATTGGTAATATCTCATACTAAGATCACAATCTTCTGCACATGTTGGGGAGTAATCCTCATTGAACATATTCTGTAAGTTAGTAAATGTTGAGTGCATGTTTTTCTGTTTTCCTTTAACTCAATCTGTTGTTTGGATAGTAAATCCAATTTACTAATTTGGATAGTAAATCCAATACTCTCTCACTTGTTCTTTTCATTACTTAGTTCCCCCCCCCTTTTCCCTCCAAATCAGGTATACAGTATTTTCAAAGATGAGAATGTTGCCTCTTGAACCTCTTCAGCAGCACTGATACACACCACTGGCAAGATATAATTTGTTCAACAGAGCTCACAAATAATTTAAAAACACAATGTGGACTGTGTGCGCTATACTATGCACCAATATTTGCCTGCTTTTATTTTTAGACCCCAAAGTCTTTCTGGAGGTCAAATTTATTCCAGTTTGGGTCACAACCTATACATTCAGATACTAGAACTCTTAACACATTAATATTTTTTTTAAATATTAGACTCTTCTGAAACCTAGACTGGTGGGAAGGTGGCTGTCTTTATTCATGTTGTGGATCACACGTTTTGTGATACAGGAACTCGACACAAATTCAAGTATCTTCTTATTTGAATATAATAGAGTGATGCCTGGTACTGAAAATAAATTCTTGTGTTCAATTCTGGAAAGCCTGACATTTTTTTAAACTCTACAATTAGAGTTCCGATTAGATGAGATTTTTTGTGTTGCCAAATTTTGTAACTCCTTGGTTTAGAACAGGGGTTCTCAACCGTTTTCACCAAGTGTATCCCCTGGCACGGTCAAATTTTTTGAAGTACCCCCCTGTGCCAATTAATTAAACATTAATTAATTTTAATGATTAAAATGTAAAAATTAATCATTAAAATTACTCAGCTTACACTGTTAGCCACCCCCTTTTTCCCAAACTTTTGCCACCCTTTTTTCATTTTTAAAGAAAATATCACCACAGGTCTCCCATCCAAAAAAAATCAAGACAATTCCTTCTTAGCTCCCTTAAGGACAGAGAAGCAGCTCAATCTGCCATAAGAGCTGCCTTCTTTAAAGGGAAGAAACAATGTATTCTAAAATCCAGCATATAAAGTGAACCAGCCAGTAGGAAAGCACTTCGTTTGCATTCCACTCAAAGCCTTTTGGGAACACAGTCTGGAGGGAGAGAAGGGGTGGGTTTTTTTTTATATGGGAGCCGTGCGAGTCTGTGCCTTATCAGCTTTGAGACGGTGTCGGGGAGTTTAAATTTAAAAAACTTAAAGCCAATGCCGATCTTGCAGCTGATAAGACACAGCAAGCAGCGTACCCCTGCACGGCCAAGCGGGCTCTCTGCTGATTGCAGCAGCTGATAACGGGGAGCATCTCACATACCCCAACCTGCGGTCCGCATACCCCCAGGGGTACACGTACTACAGGTTCAGAACCCCTGGTTTAGAATACGTACCTTGGAAACACTGAATTGTTTCCTGGTTTGGATTTTAATGTTAACCGCAGAAGAACTCGCTCCCTTCCAACCAACCCACAAATTGATTTCCCTGGCTGCTGCTCTGCTGTCACCGTCTGTTAGCCTTTAGTGACAGGGTGGAAGCAGTGGTGTCACTGTGGCAGGGGGGCGGGGCGCATGGGGTGACGTGCCGGAGGCGCCCCAGAGGGGGTGATGTGCCTGGGGGGGTGACACACCGGGAGTCCAATCGGGACTTTGGCCCTTCTGAGGGCAAGGCTTCAAGCGGCGTTGTGCACATGCCGTTTGAAGCCTTGCCCAGCCTATTCAGAAGTGGCTGAGCTGCCGAGTAAGACGCTGTTCGGCCTGCCGGTTCCAGGGGTGATGCGCTGGGATGGGGTGAGTACCGGGGAGGTGATGCGGTAGTGGGGGGTGGTTGATGCTCCTGGGGGGGGTGACGTGATGGGGTAGTGATTTGACGGGGTGGGGTGACGCACCGCCGAGCCGGGTGACGCCGCACGGGGTGGGGGTGACGCGCTGCTGAGCCAGGGGACGCCGCACGGGGTGACGCCGCACGGGGTGACGCACCAGCTCGTGATGCCGCTGGGTGGAAGACAGTATGGTGTGCCCTCTTTTGTGTTTGTCTTGACTTCTCTGTTTCCCATGAATGCGTGCGCATGCACACACCCCCACCCATTTCCCCACCCCGTGGCACGTTGGGATATGAAATCTTCCAAGGGAAAACACATTTCCAAGCACATTTCTGGGAGAAACTTTAACCTTCCTTCTTGCCATGTGTACCATTGCAGATGAAGAAAAGAAACAGTGCTCTCTTGCCTTGGAAGGCCTTCGGAAGTGACTTCCAGTTTTACTGATGCGACTTCTGGTTGCGTCTGGAGATCTGTTTATGAACGTCCCAAAGACTCAAGAAGTAAAGTTGTCAGAATGTTTTCTGTCTTTATCTAGCTTCTGTGAGGGAGAGGGAACTGTTGCAAATTTGGCTGGGATTACATTTTATGCAGGCTCTAGGGAAATGAATGTTTTTTTTGAAAGAGTCTAGGATGAAGTACTAGAGGTACTGCAGATCAGAGGTAAACTAGCTAAAGAAAGGGGGAATAAATAAGCCATCGGAGAAATAGAATTGGGGAGGGGGAGGTTGATGCTGGAGTTCTGGTGATTGCAAGATCACAGTACAGGTGATTGCAAGATTGTACAGTACTAGGAGGAGCCCTAAGGTGTTTGCAAAGTGCTATCACAAAGAACGATCTGCATAGAATCTGCAGAGAGCTGCTATCGCAATCTGCAAAAAGCATTTGCATGCAGCAATCACAAAGAGCAATCACAAGCAATGGTCTGCAAACAAAGAGAAGTGTAAACAAGCGAAGGCTGTAAGCAGCCAGTACAACAACAAAGGCTGAAACGATGAGTCTGCAAACAACCCGACTTCCGGCTAGGAGGACATGGCTGGCTGACAACTCCGCCGATCGCTCTGTATTGACGGAGTACATCTGATGGACTTAATTACTCTACCCCTGGATTAAAAGGGAGTACGAAGAGATAAACCACATTGCTTTCAATTGCCCCCTTTCTGACACTTCAAGGCAAAGGCTTTGAAGTTTTGGATTCTCGGTGAGAAAGCTGGAATACCATCGAGCTCGAGCCGCAGATGAAAACTAAGTCAAGCCACCTCCGACATGCTTTGCTTTACTTAAGCAAGAGGCGTAGAAATGATTTATGAGTTGAAGAAATTAGCCGAGATAAGAGTTAACATTAAAAATAATACGTTGCGATAAGGCGAACTGAACATTTGAAAGTGAAAGTTGGAAAGACGAAGTTAAAGTTTTAATAGTGGTGAGTTTTATTGATTTTTTTCTGTACTTATGGAAGATTAAAACAGTAAGAAGATTTTTCTAAATAGACTATTCTGGCAAGAGAAAATTGTTTGGGACTTTTGTTGTTGACATTCCTGACATTTTTGCTAAAAGAATATGAGCCCTTCCGTGTTAGAGTTCATGGATCTTGACAATTAATCTTTCTGTTTCACGTCGTCGACCGCAGAAGTTTTTTATATTACCTCTTTTTTTTTTTTTAAGAGAAGAGAGATTGGCACCTGGTGAAAAATTTGCAACATGAATACACTATTGTATTGTTTTAAAAAATGGGAACAGAGATTCGATGCAAAAATGACAATTTTGCAGGGAAATCTAGAGAATATGAACGCAGAACTGAAACAAGCAGTGAAGGAAAAGGATGAAAAGGATGAATTACAAGGAACAAAGGTTACGATGGAAGTACACGAAGATAAAGAAAAAGACAACGATAAAGAGAAAGATTTAGTGGAAGAGACTGTAGTAGAGGAAGTACCAAGAGTTAAACCAAGACTTGAGATAGAGAAGCAGAGTACTTTACTAAAAAAGGTGCTGAAGATTGTCTTTCGGGAGAGGAATATAGAAGATGTGAATGATTCTGTGGAAAAAATTGCAAAGTGGATACAATTCAAAAAACAAGGGACTTTGGCACTGGCGTCACTGTAGCGTGGCGGGCGGGGCGGGCCGCCGGGGGGTGACGCGCGCCAAGGGGTGACGCGCGTCACCCTCCGGAGGCCGGACGCTCCGAGGCCGGGGAGCGTCCGGCCCGGCCGGCGCTCCAGGGCCTTCTGAAAAGAAGAGGCCCTGGAGCGCTTGCGTTAAAACGCAAAGTTTGACGATTTTCGCGCATGCGCAAACCCTTTTCTGAGGGCAAGGGCCTGCCCTCTTGCCCTCAGAAGGGTCTGCGCATGCGCGAAAATCTTCAAAGATCGCGTTTTAACGCAAGCGCATTGGGCCTCTTCTTTTCAGAAGGCCCAATGCGCTTGCGTTAAAACGCGAACTTTGAAGATTTTCGCGCTTGCGCAGACCCTCCTGAGGGCAAGAGGGCAGGCCCTTGCCCTCAGAAAAGGGTTTGCGCATGCGCGAAAACCTTCAAAGTTCGCGTTTTAACGCAAGCGCTCCAGGGCCTCTTCTTTTCAGAAGGCCCTGGAGCGGTTCCCGGCCGGTGATGAGCGCCGGAAAAGGTAAGTCTCTGTAGGGGGGGTTGATTCGGGGGGGGGTGTTGGGGGTGAGTCGGGGGGGGTGACGCGCGTCACCCGCTCTGGGGTGACGCGCGTCACAGTGACGCCACTGGACTTTGGGGAAAGATTTAAAGATGAAGAAGAGGAAGAAGAAGAGGAAGGAGGAAGGGGAGGGATGGAAGGGGTAATAGCAAACTGTCAAAAGTAAAAAGGGATTATAATTATTTTTTTGTGGGGAATATTATTGGAGTTAATGTTATATAAAAAGAAGAAAATAATTTATTATTAAAAACAAATAAGATATGATTTGTTTTTAAGAAACTTATATTAAGAGTGATGGAAAATTTTTGATGATGAATTAACAAATTGGAAGACAAAAAATGGGGTGACTTAATAAATTTAAAATATTTGAGGTGGAAGTTAAGACTTTTAGATGATAAAGGAAAAGTTAGTTAACCCTTTTGTGAATAAAAGAAAAATAATGTTTTATTATTTGAAAAGACTTAAGTAAGATGTGATTTGTTTTTAATAATTTTATATAAAAAGGGGATATAGATTTTTCTTAAAAAAACAAACATTTGGAAGGTTTTTATTTTAATACATTTGGAGAAAAATGGGGTGGCTTTATATATTAAAATATTTGAAGTGGGAATTAAGATTTTTAGATGACAAAGGAAAAGTTAATCTTTTTATGAATATTTGGATACCACTTATAGATTCTTTAAGAGAGAGAGAGAGAGAGAAGGAGTGATGAAGTGTGAATTTAATGAATAGTATATTAGAGATATAGGCTTAGTTAGATATTATAAGTAGAAAATATATATTAGTATGCAAGTAGGATTTACTGCTTCGCGCTTGCTGTAATCTTTCATAGTATGTTGTATTGTTTTGTTTTGTAGTTTATTAATAAAAATTAAATATATGATTTTAAAAAAAGAGTCTGCAAACAACCCACAACCCACAGAAACGAGGACAGGGAAAACAAGATTAATTAGTGGCCCAGTACTAATGCCCCACCCCCGCAGATAACGAAAACAGACCACAAATACAATTCTGAAAGAGAACCGACTGTAGTTTTTATGATGCAGTGACATCTTGAGCTAATTGAACTTGGAGTGGGAGATAATATCCCCTTGTTACACATTATTCTTCTAGTCATATCTCTTGCTGAAATCCAGCTTTTCCACTAAATGACATTGTATTGACTCCCATTTTGGAGGTCCATTGGATTTCATTACATCACTGTTTATGAGCCATCAGTAATCAGTCCCATTGTTGTAATGAATCCTTATTTTAACCTTGCTTGGTTCAAAAACTATAATTCATTCTAGCTAGTACTAATGTTTGAAGTATTCCTAGTTGGTGGTTTCACTCCACGGCACTTTGTAAATGCCCATACTGATTAGAACTTTTATTTTTCATAATGATCCAGTAATGTAATGATAATGCAAGTAATAGCCCATACCTAATGATTTCTTGTCCAAGGACTAAAAGAATTAATGTAATATATTTAGCACCAAGCTCTGAGAGAATTCTTAAGCTGGAGCACTTACTTGTGCATTTTATTATCCATGTGGTAATAAAAGTGAACAGTTTATACCCAGCTGTCAGAGAAAAGTCCTGTAAAATGTGTGCAAGATTTCTGATTTTAATTCAGCCATTTGGTAATAATGCACCGTGAAAAGAAAACAGCTGCCGAAACATGTTCATTAGATCCAGGAGATATAGGAAAATAAATAAATACATATAAAATAGACAACACAGCTCAGATAAAGAGGAAGAAGCATGTAAATTGCTTGTGCAGACTCAAGATATAAAACAGTTCCACTAGATTGGAACTGCACAGGAATCACATTTGCAAGTTAATTCAGAAACACAACAATGGAACACTATCTGGATCAGCACAATAATGATCTTTCAAGAACATTACTAATAGATAATCCGATTCATATGTTTAGAAACTCTGTTCTTCCCCATCTACCCTTACTTTCTGCCAGTTTTAAAGACAATACACTAAGTCCCCGACATATGTACTGGTTTGGGTCTGAGGTCTTTACAGAAATGGAAACATATGTAGCTCTAGAGATCCTGATCTTGCTGGGTCTCAACACAATCATTCCTCCGTGAAAGCACCACTAAGGGACTACTGTGCAAAAACTCCAGTCCAGCCACTTGTAACTCAGGGTGCCAGTGTACTTTGCTAGTACAAAAACTGCAGTAGTAGCAGCTTCAAATGCAACAGACATGCAGCCCAATCCTAACATACATTCCAGCACCGATGCAGCAGTGCCAATGAGGTGTCACGCTGCATCCTGTGTGTGTGTGTGTGTGTGGGGACAGTCACAGAGACCTCCTTAAGGTAAGATAATGTTTGTTCCCTTACCTCAGGGCTGCACTGTGGCTGCATCGGTGCTGGAAAATTGGTTAGAATTGGGCTGATAGTCTGGACCAAGACTCAGACCCACTCCTACCTCACCTCATCCCTGACTCTGACCAGATGTTGTTTTTCATCTGGTGAGTGGTTAACCCACTGGTGTAGGGCTTCCACTGATTAGGCTTACCAGATTTTCCCGGTACTCAACCGGGACAACCCCCCCAACTAATTAATTAATAATTAATCAATTAAAGAAATAATAAATCAAAATAAATTCCAGGTTTGGGGGGCGCGTAGCATGTCCAAAATTTTAATTATACCGTATTGTCCCGAGTATAGGATGCTCCTGATTATAAGTCACACCCTTAAAGTTTGCTGCTATTTTTTAAAGAATACATTTTTAACTTTTTTTAAACTTAAATATACACATTAGTAGAACAGCACAGCTTTAGTACAGTTAAAGGCATAGGCACCCTGTCCCTTATTGAATCTGGGCACTCTAGTATTAGTAGCCTTCCCACATCCAAAGGGGGACAGAGTGCCTACCTTTTAACCTTTGGAATTTGGGCAGGTGCAGCTTGTTGCACCCTTCCATGATGATGAGCTGCACCTGCCCAAATTTCAATGAACAGCACAATCCTACGCATATCTACTCAGAAGTAAGTCCCATTGCATTCAATGGGGCTTACTCCCAGGAAAGTGTGCATTAGGATTGCAGCCTAAAGGTAGGCACTCTGTCCCCCTTTGGATATGGTAAGCCTATGCAGGAGCTCTTGCTCTCATCTTTCAAACTGTACTCTCAACTTTTAAACTGCAAGATCAATAAATATCTTAGTTTCCACAGAGTCCTGGGGTTGAAACTTAAGGGTTAATTTTTTCAAATGCTTCCAGAGGCTGCTGAGAGATAATGATCTCTCATGGTATTCAACCATTTAGCAAGTGATTAAGAACTGCAAGGAAAGGCTTGAAAACACAGTGCTTTGCAGTTTAAAAAAAGAGAGAGAGAGAAAAAGCCCCGTTTTACCTTTGAAGAGAGACTCGGAGAGGCTTGGTTTGAAAGTGCTTTGCATAAAACACTAGGCAGAAACGCTAGGCTTTGATTGTATGGCGCACCCCCCACTTTAAAGACTTGCCTTAGGGGATAAAAGTGAGTCTTATACTTGGGCAAATACGGTATATTTATAATGAGAATTAAATAAATACATAAAATAAATTTTGAAATATATTTGGGGGTCGCGAAATGCCCCTTCGCCGCGTGAAGTGAGGCCGGATTTTAAATTATTTAATTTTGGTCCTTCCCGCCGCCGCCGCTTGCCTTGCCCTGGTGCTTGCCTGTTGGTTTACCCTGCCGCTTGCCATGCCCGCCTGCCTTCCCGCCACCTCTGCCACCGCTCGCCTAGTTCTTGCCCGTTTGCCTGGCTCTTTGCCTGCGATGCCCGCCCCCACCGCTCGCCTTGCCGCTGCCGCTTGCCTCGCCAGTCAGCCAGCCACCGCCACCGCCGCTTTCTTGCTGGCTTGCCTCCTCCAGCTTGCCGCCGCTTGCTGCTGCTGCCGCCGCCGTGCCTTCACCGCCTCCGCCATTTTTTAAAAGTAAAATAAACGTACCTGGTGCCGACATCTTGGCTCGCAAAAACTCGCAAGATCCAAGATGTTGGTGCCCAAATCTTGTGAGAGCATGATGCCCTCACGAGATTTGGGCGCCGACACCTTGGATCTCGCAAGATTTCACGAGCCAAGATGCCGGCACCGGGTAAGTTTATTTTACTTTAAAAATGGCGGCGGTGGCTTACAGATTGGCCCGGAACCCTTCCGGGACAATTCTGGGAATGGAGGCCCGTTTCCAGGACCGTCCCGGAAATTCCGGGACGAATGGTAAGCATACCACTGGTGTATATTATTCAGTGGTGTTGCAATGCTTGTTCAAATTCACTAGGCCACCATAGCTTTACCACTTTTACCACTGTTCGTAAGAGGGACTTTATCATGTCTCGTTTGCATCTGATGGCTCTAGCTGACATCTTAGAAGTGGGAAGAACTGCCCATCTTCACTGTATACAACAATGGAACACTTTGTGAACATTTTGTTGAAAAGCGGTATATAAATACTGTTAATAATAATAATAATAATAATAATATAATATATTTAGTTAAGCTGCTTGTTTCCTGATATTATGTTAATGGACACTGATCCAAGAATTGTATGGAGGTGTTTATGCCAGTATACAACTTGAGAACTTATGGATCCCTAGTGGATACACAAAATACTGATATAGTCATAACAAGTTTGAAATAGAACCACCGACATCTTAATGAGAATACCTGTCTGAATTCAGCTAAAGCTTCTTATGCCCCAAGAAAAGAAGCACACAAAATAGCTTTGATACAGAAACCATGAAGTTTTCTACTGCAGTATATTGGCAAAGGCGAACCTTTGTTTTGTAATCAGTAACAACAGTTTTGGCAGCAGACTGGCAACAAACTGTGGAAATACGTTCTTATATAAAAAGAATGAAATAGAGTGAGGCCCCGGTATCCATGGGGATAGGTTTTTGGCCCCTTACGGATACCAGGAACCAGCTGATAGGGAGAATGCTATCCCCCGTGCCCATTACCTTTGTTTTTCTTCATAGAGCTGGCGCCAGGTCAGTGTGTTTCTTGCTTAACCAAAATGCTATAAGCAGCATGCTGCTTATGGCGATGAAGGAGGCAGGCAGCATGCATGCTAGGCTCCAATAAATGGGAAACAGGAAGCTTGTTCTGGTTAAGTAAGAAACACACTGACCTGGCACCAGCTCTATAAAGAAAAACAAAGGTAATCGGCACGGGGGCGGGGGGCGGGAGCAGGAGGTCCAGGGTCCTCTGATCCGTGAATAAGTGAATTTATGGATAGCTGATCTGCGGATACAGGCACCCCCTGTATTTCTAGTTGAGCTTACATAAATGTATGTCCAAGGGCACTCAAAAGTAGTACGTTGATTCTTTGGCAACTCATCCAGTCTGAAGTTATATGTCTCGGTATATGCTGTTCAGATGAGTCAGGTTGCTCATGAGGAAAATAGCCTATTAAAAGATACTATTGTTACTTTTTGGCTGTTTTGCAGTGTGTTGCACATAGCTGTACAGGTGTCCCTCGCTTATCAACGGGGATACGTTTTGTAATCCTCGTCGTCAAGTGAAATCGTCATTAAGCGGGGCTTTAGATAAGGACTTGGATGTTCAGCATCTTTTAAAATCTTTGCTATTTTCTTCCCGCGTATATGCAGATCGTTGTTGAGTGATCCGACGTTATGTGGGGGATACCTGTATTAAGTTACAGAGAGCCATTGTTGGAAAAGGTTTGTTTTGGATCAGTGGCTTGTTATATACTAGCTAAAACTATTATTTGCCTAAAAAGAAATGAAATACAGAAACTTTGTTTGTATTTACTTTTCTATAAAAGTTCCTTTTAGTCTCCATATGTTCAGAACATACGTCCAGAAATTAATAGGTCTTTCTAGTACTTGAGAGAGCTGCCTGGTGAAGTGGTTAAAGTGTCAAACTAGAACAGAGGGGATCCATCTTCTATTCCCTAGTCAACCATGAAGCTCACCAATAGTCTCAATCTTACTTTACCTCATAGCATTCTTGTGAGGGAGAGAGAAAAAAAGGATAGTGAAAGTTGTTCTGAGCTCCTGGAAAGAAGTGATCTAAAGGTAATCTTCCAAAGCAAACAAAACAAATGTCTGCCTTTTTTCTTTTGGTAAGTGAAGATCTGAAGAATGCACCATGTTTACCGCAGCACAGTCTGATTCTATGCAAAGTGAGAGAACTTACAGCCTTTCTGAAATAAATAGGTGTTGTTGCCATGTTGAGATATTAGTGGTGTGTGTGTGTGTGTGTGTATATTATATTAATAATAATAATTTTCTAAGTTAGTTCTTAATCTGTTTGAATATCTACATCTTGCTATAATCTTAGTGAAGTCACATCATGACTTTCTGAAATGTCAAAAGTAATTATTTCTGTGTTGTGACAAAAATGTATGCCAACCACAAACTTAGAAATATTGTGGAAAAATTGAAATTAGTTTGTGTAAATACCTTGAAACACTTTTATTATTAGAAGTATGATTTAGGTCATTTTTTTTTTTTACAGCAGCCACTAAAGTTAATATAACAAGATACGCTGACATTTTTTTCACTTTCTCGTTCTCTTTTTCAAAATGAAAACGTTCCTTCAGAAACTCAAAGTAAAATACTGTACTGAATAAATGCAGATAAAAACCATGCATAAATGGTGGGGCAAATTGATCAGGCTGTATTTGGGCAGGAGTAATGAAAACCAAATTATCAGTTAGCAGGAAGTGAACTGTAACATGTGTAATTATCTTTTGTTCTCAGTTATTTTCAGGAAAACTCTTGGAATAAAAATGTGTTACAAAATGTAGTGAGTCTAACAGCGCAATCCTGTGTAACCTTGCACCGGTGTAACAGCAGATGCACCGGTGTAAGTGCACTTACACCGGTGCATCTGCTTTTACACTGGTGCAAGGTTACACAGAATTATGCTGTAAAAGACTAGTGCAAAAGTGATGTATGTTGTAATGAATCTTGTATACCAACAGCACATGTACCCTATTGGTCTGAGTATGAGACTCACTTTTTTCTCTTAATTTAAGTTTTTAAACTAGGGGTGCGTCTTATAATCAGGCTGTTGCAATTTAATGCCAGTGATTTAATTAATTTTTTTAAATAATGCCAAACTTTAAGGGTGCGTCTTATAATCAAGTGCGTCTTATACTCGGGACAATACGGTATATTCATTTCATCATTAAGAATGATAATCTAAAGGCAAAAATCCAAATCGGAGAACAAAGTAGTGACTGACTCTAGATGCATCATGAGAGTACTACCATTGCTCTTCTGCAGCTGATATTCAGAGGCACACTGCTGCTGAACTTGGATCGTGCTCGTAGCGACCTTCTGTTCGTTCCTCCAGTTTTTCATTACCCTGTACCTGCTACAGTATATCCACATGTTTTCTTTTGCAACCAAGCACTCAAGCTCCTACATCATGGCTTGGAGGCTTCTGACACGTGCATATAAACATTATAACATACGTTCACTGTATCACAAACTCTTGCAAAGTACAGTTGAGGTATGCACAAACAATAGTTATCTTATTTTTCGCACCATAGGACGCATGCATCCTATGGAGCAAAAAAATAGGGTTGTAAAACCTTAACAAACATTCTAACTTACCTGGGCTTCAGGGGGCTTCTGCAGGCTTCGGGGAGGCCTGCACGACCCTCTGCAGGCCTCCCCGATCTTCATTTCAGCGCTAAATGGCCATTTCCGGCCATTTCCGGAAAACCGGAAATGGCCGACAAAAGCCATTTAGCGCTGAAATGAAGATCGGGGAGGCCTGCAGAGGGTCGCGCAGGCCTTCCCGATCTTCATTTCGTCAAAAAACGGCCATTTTTGGCCATTTCCGGTTTTCGTGAGATGGCCTCCCCATCTTCATTTCGGCGCTAAATGGCTTTTGTCGGCCATTTTCGGTTTTCCGAAAACCGGAAATGGCCGGAAATGGCCGTTTTGCACTGAAATGAAGATCGGGGAGGCCTGCAGAGGGTCGCGCAGGCCTCCCTGAAGCCTGCAGAAGCCCCCTGAAGCCCCGGTATTTTTTTACTTTTTTTTCCTATTCGCTCCGTAAGACGCAGGGTTTTTCCCCCCTATTTTTTGGGGGGGGAAGGAAGTCCGTCTTATGGAGTGAAAAATACGGTAGTTTCTGCATATGAATTGCTGTGCAAATCTAAACATTTAGCTATAATAATTAAACCTACCAAAATAAAGTCACAGAGAGAGTTGTTTTGTGACAAACCTGACATGTACCAAACACGAACCTCCTTCCTATTTTAGCACTGCAATAAAAGGCAGGGCAATCCCTGAGGTCCTGGGAGACAAGTTGGCTAAATTAGTTACATTGAAAATGATGTTAACCAAGAATAACTTCAAGAGTAGAGGAACAGGAAAATGAACTATGAATATAAATTTATACAGTTTCTGCAGAAGTACTGATATCAGTTTTCTTCAATCATATTCATAGAAGATTCAAATCCCCGCTCAGCCACAAAGCTTCCTGGGTGACCTTGGGCCAGTCACTATCTCTCAGCCCCACCTACCTCACAGGGTTGTTGTGAGGACAAAAAGGAGGGGAGGAAATATGTACACCACCTGAGCTCCTTGGAGGAAGGGCAGTATAAAAATGTGAAAAAAAATAATAGAAGATGAATATTATTCATAGGAAAACATTGCTTTTCATGATTGGAGGAAATGTCCTGAATTACAGAAGCATTTTCTTTAAATTTGTTCTATTTTGAATAGATTAAAGCAACGTTCCTCAACTTTTTTTTGCTCATGGCCCCAGTCTGAGCCTCATTTACCTCTGTGGCCCCCCTGCTGTTTTTTTGGGGGGAAGATTCTTTACCATCTGCACAGTTTATTCTAATCAGTATTTTATTTCTAAGTAACAATGAAAATTCGTAGACATTAAATTTATAGTAACAACATAAGTGACGAAGAACTAAAGAGCCTCTTGATGAGAGTGAAAGAGGAGAGTGCAAAAGTTGGCTTGAAACTCAACATTAATAAAACTAAGATCATGGCATCGGGTCCCATCAATTCCTGGCAAATAGAAGGGGCAGAAATGGAAGCAGTAACACATTTTACTTTTCTGGGCTCCAAGATCATTGCAGACGGAGACAGCAGCCATGAAATTAAAAGACGCTTACTCCTTGGAAGGAAAGCTATGGCAAATTTAGATAACATAATAAAAAGCAGAGATATCACCATGCCAACAAAAGTTCGTATAGTCAGGGCGATGGTGTTCCCAGTAGCAATGTATGGTTACGAGAGCTGGACCATAAGGAAGGCTGAGCGCCGAAGAATAGATGCTTTTGAACTGTGGTGCTGGAGAAGACTCCTGAGAGTCCCTTGGACTGCTAGGAGATCAAATCAGTCAATCCTAAATGAAATCAACCCTGACTGTTCCCTGGAAGGACAGATACTAAGGCTGAAACTCAAATATTTTGGCCACCTAATGCGAAGAGAGGACTCTCTGGAGAAGACTCTGATGCTGGGAAAAATTGAAGGCAAAAGGAGAAGGGGAAGGCAAAGGATGAGATGGTTAGACAGCATCACCGATGCAACGAACATGAAAATGAGCGAACTCAGGAAGATAGTGGAGGATAGGAAGGCCTGGTGGGATATGGTTCATGGGATCACGAAGGGTCGGACACTACTTAATGACTGAACAACAACAATAACAACATAAGGCCTGTTAACCCTGATAATTGGCACTTCATTCAGTGTGATCTTTGTGGCTGATGCAAACTTGCAAGTTTTTCAATATCTGGCTGCGGCATTGTTAGTGACAAACAAAGATAACCTTGCTTCACATTATCAAGGCGGTTACGAACTTTTGGTAGTAGGTGAACCACTGGACTAAAGTTAGATTCGACAAGATAAGAAATGGGAAAAGCGATAAAATACAACTCTGCTTTCTCCCACAGCAGTGGAAACATTCAAATCATACCTTGTGTTGGGAGAAAATTGTAATCGAATGCACATGGAGTGCTCCAAGTTGGAGGCAGGTTAGCAAGTAAGATTTTACATCACTTGAATGTGTCAGAGTTGCCAGGTTTTGCCACCTCAAGCATTTATAACGTTATGGTTGCTTTCTCATGCATATAACATTTCATTTATATCAGATTGCTTTTTTCATTAAGATATGTATTGTAATGTTGCTCTGCCTTCCATGCATATGGGGAAGGGTGTTCCTTGCCTGGCTTACTCCTCACGCACGTGAGTGAGGGCCGGCCAATGATTGGTTGTGAGGGAGAAAAGAAGGGCCACCGGTCAGCTCTGTGGCTTCCCTTCTAGCTCAGGCAGGTGACGAGGGGTTGGGTAGGATTTTGTTTGTTCTGCTCCAGATTGGCAAGGGAGTGGAGTTTTGTTGCTTACCCCAGACTGTTCCCCTTGGTGGTATGGTGCTACCGTGTTTCCCTGAAAATAAGACAGTGTCTTACATTAATTTTGGCTCCAAAAATGCAGTAGGTCTTATTTTCAGGTGAAGTCTTATATTTATGAGTGCCAGCAAAAATCACGCAAAAAACAAAAAGACGGTAGGTCTTTCTTTCGGGGGAGGTCCTATTTTCAGGGAAACAGGGTAGTTAGGCCATGACTGGCAGGACAGTGTGCGGGATTGTAAGGAGTATTGGGGATCTGGTACCTGCCCTTAGGCAAGCTAGAGTTGGGGGGAATAACAATAACCTGTGTCCAGTGGCTTCCCAGCTCAGGGATGCAGGCTGGTAAGCCCTTAGGCTTCAACTATGATGCCAGCCTTAGAGGGGCAGGTAGAGCAGCTCAGCTTCCTTGACTGCCTTTCACAGGGCTTGGCTATGATGAAGCTGGGTGAATTGCAAGGTGAACTTGGGTTTGCAACCTGGGTGGTCTCTCCCAAAGGAGGTCTTAGGCAGGATAACTGTCTGAGTTAGGTGCCTGCACTGGGGGTGGAGTTTCAGGCAGTACCCACTGCATTTATCAATTGCTGTTCACCTAATTAATCAATAAACATGGTCCAATTTTCCAACAAATTCCTGTGTCATGTGTGCTCGTTTTTTGGGCTAGCTATCGTGATTCTCAATATTTATGCTACTGAAATTAGCACAGAGAATGAGATGTGGAGATTATGACAAGTTCATCATAAACTTCGCAGTTAAGTTTGTGTGGCCCTTTAGAAACTTACTGTGACCTCCCCCACCAATGTTCCATTTTTCCTCATGTGGTCCCCTAGAAGGTATGGATGGTCCCTGGGGGGGGGGGGGGCGGCGGCGGCGGCACATGGCCTACATTAAGAACCACTGGATTTTAGAGAATTGAGTTTGTAACTTCTATGTAATATTCACATGAGCAGACTGTATGGAATCATTAGTTCTATAAGGGGCTTCCTAGCTATTGCCTTTAATAGTATTGCCATGTCTCCAGGAGTGGCATGAATGGAGTAGCACTGGCAACTCTGAGATTATGAAGTCTGTTCTGTGGCTACTTGGCACTACTGTTGCATGCCTGTCTAGTGTTCTTGACTTTGACTACCCCACTCCCTGTCCTTGTTGGACCCTCACTTGCTTACCTAATGTGACTGGGTGTTTTATACTGTTAATATAATTTAGGTTTCTTCCTGGTGGGTACTGTATATCAATCAGACTTCAAACTGAGTATTTGGGAAACTCTGAAAATGCAGGTTTAGATACAGTTACCTTTTCCTACTGAAAATCTTTTCTCTTTGGGTGTTTTCTGTTCGTGCAAGTTTTCTGTTTCCCTTACAGCCCATTCCAACCCAACTCCTCCGCAAGTCTGGCATAAGAGTGGCCTAAGTTCAGCATAAGTTCGACATAAGTTATGTCTGAGTTATGCCTGAGTTAGGCAGACTGCAGTTTCTGTGGCCCAGCACAACCCCAGGATCCAGACAACACTTACCTCCCAGGCAGGCAGGCTCTCCAGGCTCGGTGTCCGGCTCGTGCATGTGCAGGCCTCTGTCTGCATTTGTCAGCGTCCATCCATGGCAGCTGCCACAGTGTCTGTCGCAGCCCGGTCGCAAAGGGGATGACCGCAGGCAAGGGGGTTGCGCCAGTCATGTGGTGGGCGCAGGGCAGGTGACAGGTGAGCGAGGTGCCTGAGCCAGCCACCACTGGGCACCCTGTGCAGTAGCCGTCTGCTGCAGGGGAGAGTGACCGTCCCCTCCCTCCTGCAGAAGGCGATGCCACCCCCAAGCCACATTGAGGCCGCACGTGGGAGTCATGGGGGGGTGAGCGGGGGAGGGAAGGGAAGGAGGGGGTGGGAACGTCACACACAAGGGGGTCTCATGAGGTCTGGAACCACCTCTGACATGACTCGCCCGTGCGCTGCCTGAAGCCCTGGGCCTCCAGGGCCGTGGCTATGCCCACAAAGAAGGCAGCCCGGTGTGCTTTCTCCTCTGTGCCCCAGCCATGACCGAGAGATGCCATGGGCTTGTCTGCTGCGAGCGTGAAGGGCTCACGCAGGTCATCACGACCCCAGTTGGGGCGACTACGGCGCTTCGCGGCAAGCGCTCTGGCGGGGTGGGGGCTTGCCAGCTGCCAGCATCAGGGAGTGGGAGAGGAGTCAGACACACAGACAGGCAGACAGGGGGTGCTGGGGAGGGGCACGGGTGGGTCAGAAACAGACAGACAGACAACAAGGCTGGTGGGGAGAGATACAGGGAGAGGGGTCTGCAGAGACCAATAGGGACACAGGGGGCGCTCCGCAGATGAAGGCGATGCAGAAATAGGCGCCTCTTATGCAGACAGACGTTGGGCGGAAGCCACACAGAAACGGGCGGAACATGGGCGGAAGTGGCTTCATGATGGGCGGAACATGGGCGGACGTGGCTTCGTGACGGGTGGACGCCCTGGCGGGTGAGATCTCCGGTTGCCGAGCAGCCACTACACAGACGCAGCGGCCACAAGCGGCCACGCCATGGGTTCCGTGGCACCTGTCACTGTTTGCCTGCCTGAGAGGCCCCCCAACTCCCCCCTCCCCTCTGTGCCATGGGCGTCTGGCAGCCCCCCTGCTGTGTTCTCCCTGGGAAGGAAGTGGCAGTCCCTGGATGGGATTCATGCAGGGGCTTCAGTGCTGGGGGCTGTCTTTGTGTGGGGGGCAATGCTTGTGTAACACTGGGCACATATTTGTCAAGGGGGCTCTGCCCGAGGGGCATCTTTATTGTTCTGGAACGTTAGCTGAGATGGCCAGGCGACGCTGCCATGGGTAGTCACAGCAGCCACTCTGAAAGCAGCAGCAGCAGCAGCAGTAGCAGCACACGTGCCCCATGGACGTGGAGATGCAGGCTCTTCCCCTGTGGAACCACAGCCTGCTCCATAGAAAGGGGAGGGACAGCAAGAACGACAGCCAGGGAGGTGGAGTAACAGCAGCGCCGGCAGCTGAGGAGGGTTGCAGGGCTGGCTCCCTGACCTCTGGCAGCATCGAGGCAGACGACAGTGGGGCACCCTGCCTGGAGCCCCAGGGGTGCTCCCAGGAAGGTAGGTGGTAGTGGACGTTCCTGGGGAGACAAAAAACAAGGGGGTGTTACATGGCAGCTGGTGTGTGGTAGCAATCGCCATTGAAGAAATGCCAGTGTGCCGGTTGCAAAAGCCTGCAGGGAGAGAAATAAAACACAGCTGATAGGTGTGACACACATAGCATGGTCTGAGCTGCTTACCTGGGTGTAAGGCGAGCATGATCCTGTGAGGGAAAAGGGTCAAAGAGAGAGAAGACAACACATATATTGGGTCAAAACCATGGCAATCCTAGTAATACTGACCTGTCAAGTTGACCCTGTGGAGAAAAGGGGGGGGAGAACAGCTGGTGTCTACAGAAGGTTAACAGCACCACACTCGTGGTGTTGTCTGCTCACATGACAACAGGCGGCAATCAGACACAACAGTGGTAAAGCGGCATGTATCCTATATATCATAGCAGGCATTGCAGGCAGGCATCAGACTACTCATTGGTAAAGAGACATTTCAGGGAAGGCATTGCAGGCAGACATGAGAGGGCACATTGGTAAAGAGGCATTTCAGAGAAGGCATTGCAGGCAGGCATCAGACTACTCATTGGTAAAGAGGCATTTCAGAGAAGGCATTGCAGGCAGACATGAGAAGGCACATTGGTAAACAGGCATTTCAGAGAAGGCATTGCAGGCAGACATGAGAGGGCACATTGGTAAAGAGGCATGTATCATATTTCTATATGCAAAGAGGCAGAAGTCAGACCACTTGTCAGCACATACTCTGCTCTTACCTGCTCTTACCTGCTGGTGCTGTTGCCTGTGGGGGGGGGAGAGGGGCTGGGAGAAAGACATGGGTTAGCAAATGCTTGAATGGAGACAGCTGCCCAGGCACAGCTGTAAACAGTTTGGCCACAGCCAGAACAGCCCTCTCTGCCCTTGAGGGGGGCAGAGAGGAGAGAGGTGAAGAGAGAGAGAAGTGGGGTGTTTGTGAATTTTGCCCTCCACCGACAAAGTCCCACTTTGCGGCTGTGGGTGACAGAGCCCCACGCCACGTGCTCAGAGAGAGAGAGAGAGAGAGAGAGAGAGACTGACTGACTGACTGACTGGAGGTCTGGGGCTGGGCTTTTGTGGGAAAGAGGCTGGGTGGGGCTGGGTGCTGATAGGCTCCCCGTTTCCAGACCTTGCTGCCACAACTCCGACATAACTCTGACCTAAGTCAGGAGTAGGGTGCTAGAACTTTTCAGGTGAGGGCTGAAGTGGGTAAGGTAAAATGGCTCCTATGGGTCTCCTCGAATTTGTGTCCACCTTTTTGGTCGACCTAAAGTTTGTGTCAGCATTTGTGTTGGAAGGGGCGTTTCTGTGCTTGCCAGGGTCTGGAATCCAACGTTAATTGGTTGCCGCCCCTGTTACGCCCGCAGTCCGTCCCTGGAGCGCCCACTTTTATGTTGACTTTATGTCCTTTGTCCTAACTTAGACATAATGTCGACGTAACTTCGCCCTAACTTTGCCATAAATGGTCGCGTTCCAGACAACTTCGCCCTAAATGACTTAGGCTGACTTTAGGTCTGACTTGTGCTGCTTAGCCCTTTGGTTGGAACGGGCTGCCCGTGTCTACTTATATCAGAGTACAGTCGGACCTTTTTATCCACGGTTTTTTTATCCACTAATTTGACTCAACACGGATGGCAAAACTGTGGAAGAGGAAGTCCAACCACACTGCATTACCTCTTTTTTTTAGCGTTGTCAGGGGCCTGACAGCCACTTCATCCTCCTGTGTGTGTCCAAACCGCTGAAAAATGCAGCCGGGAGACTCTGGCGCCATTTACAGGTTGCTTCCAGTAGTGGCTTCCAGGGGGCGTGTGGGCTTTGGGTAGGTAGGATGAAGGGGCTTGGCATGCATTCTGAGTTCAGCAAGGTCCAGAGGTGAGCCAGTACCGCTCAGACGACACTTGATCGGGTTGTTGAGGGTGGCTGGCAAGCCCCCAGACTGGAATACATGAAGACTACTGCATGGCTTGGCCTGTGGGAATCTAAGCGGTTCCACTGGCTCAACCCTTAGGGGTTGGCGGTGATAGGCTCCCCTGATCGTAACCAAGGGAACCTGGAGTTGGAATGTTTACACCAAAAATTGTTTGGGGGAGGTAGACAGCTAGTGCCATTTCCCCCAGTTAGGCCTGCACGACTGGGGTGGTTTTCAGTACACCCTAGTTAGTTCCTTCTGCAGGTTATTTTTTTATAAAATAAAGTGACATTTATCCAACATGCCTTTGCCTGGAGTGCCTTCTTTGTGGGGTGTAAGGGTAATGAGAGCCAGGATGGTGTTGTGGTTTGGGAGTCGGACTTAGACCTGGAAGATCCAGGTTCAAATCCCCGCTCAGCCATGAAGCTTCCTGGGTGACCTTGGGCCAGTCACTATCTCTCAGCCCCACCTACCTCACAGGGTTGTTGTGAGGACAAAAAGGAGGGGAGGAAATATGTACACCACTCTGAGCTCCTTCGAGAAAGGGCGGTATAAAAATGTGAAAAATAAATACATAATGTGTGTCTCTCGGAAATATGTTGGCTCCTTTTTTGCATCACAATTAATATAAAGGGTAAATAAGAAATTTTCAAGCTTTATAATTTACCAGATATAAACTGAGAGTCCACTGGATTAAAACATAAGTTTAATGTTCATGGCAAGTAAATATACAGTACTTAAGCATTTAAATGCTTCTTAAATATCAACTTTCAAACATCTTTCTTACAGCTCTCAAACATCTGAAGTTTATCATATGTGGCTTTTACGTTAAGCAACTTTGACCACCCCTGCCATATATCAAGAAGCATGCATGGTATTATGGAATTAAATCTAATGGTGTAAGAATATCCTGCTAGAACTTGTATTTTATTTCTGCTCTTCTGGTATTTGTTGTTGTTCAGTCGTTAAGTCGTGTCCGACCCTTCGTGATCCCATGAACCATATCCCGCCAGGCCTTCCTGTCCTCCACTATCTTCCTGAGTTCGCTCATTTTCTTCTTCTGGTATACCATAATGTAATGTATTATTGGTATACATGGTATACATGCAGCAGCAACACACCTGTGCTAGCATTTAATCAGCAGTACAGTATTTGGTTAGCAGCACATGGTAGCCAAAAGAAATTGAGCAACAAACAAGAGTATTCAAACAACTGTATCTGTTTGGGGATGTGTTCTGTTTCCTGTTAGTGTGCAATTGAATTTCCAAGGTAATTAGATGCCCAGTTGTTGAGTAAAATATATATGTATGAGAGAATAATTAAGGATTTATTTTAAAGCACTCAACCAAATCGAGCCTTTTAGATGTTTACTGGAAGCCTGATCTGTGCTCTTGGAGGTGCTTGTTTCTGTTGGTCCAGTTATTGCATGCTATTAGCAACTGTAAGCATTTGCTCTGCAGCATTTATCCCTAGAGCAGGGGTGGGGAACCTCCGGCCCACGGGTCGATCCGGTCCGGCCCCTGCGGGATCTGACCGATCCGGCCTGTGGGACCAGAGGCTCCACCTCCCGCCTAGTCACTTTAAAATCAGCCTTTCTGCAGCTGTGCAGATCGCCGTTGAGGCCGAGAGATTGCCCTCTCGGCCTCAACGGCGATCTGCGCAGCTGCAGAAAGGCCGATTTAAACTGGAGCTGAGGTGGGAAGGCGGCGGCGGCAGTTGCCGCCGCCCCCGCCCCCGGAGCCTCAGGTAAGCGTCCGTGGGTGGGAGGGTGGGAGGGAGAGTGGTCCGTGGGTGGGTGGGTTAGAAGGGTAGATTCGCGGGGGGGGGGGTGTCAAATTTGCGGTGGGGGCCAAAAATTTCACCCGGCCTAGCGGCCGGCCTGTGGCCAATTTTCCCAATGGGGAAATGGCCCCCCACCGGAAATAGGTTCCCCACCCCTGCCCTAGAGAATAGTTGTGTCTTGCTTGCGTCTGATTCCTCATTAGCACTGGATAATGTTTAAATATTACAACCAGATGTGAAGAGTCATGACTATAGGATTCTATTTTAAGAACATACAAAAATGTTCTATGGGATAATATTTTTGAACTGGTAAAAATATTCTTGGTGCCAACTAATAGCAAGGTGATAAAATCTGTCAGAAAGAAATCTCTAGCTGCCTCCAGTTGTTAGACTGCCTCACTTCCATAACTGAGGTTGTGCCACTTCAGAAATTTAACCAAACATTACTGCTTCATATTGTGATCACTAGGGTTACTCAGAACGTACATTTGAATAAAGCAAGAGAGTGAAAAAGCAACTTGCCCAAATATATTCTGCATTACTGAACTGTGTAGAATTCTAATTTCTATGCAAATCGATTACAACTTGTATATTACCCAGAAACTGAGAGGAGCTGAATTTTATGGAGAACACGTGGAAGATACGCAACCATTTTCAGAATGCAATGCTAGGAAGGAAGGTCATATAATGCTGAATAAAGACTAAACCATTTAAGGTGTGTGACAGTTTAGTTTTGAAATGTTTAAGATATACTGTGGAAAGAAAATAGCCTTCAAAGTTCCTTCTTGAAAAAACGAGGACTCAGAAAATTATATTAAACATCACATTAAAAAGTCAAAACATATTATAGTGAAGAACCACATGGTTGCCTTGATACATAAACTCTGAATATTTCTGATTACTGGGAATTGGTCTATCCATCGCTCTTGTTTTGCCTTAAGTGACACCTGATGAGAGTTGTGGGTCTTTGACAAAAGAGAGTTAATATTTTCCAATAACTCTGGCTCTGTATGGTCCCCTAAATGGGAAACTCGTCTGCAACGGAAGGGTGACCCCAGCCACAATACAATGGTGTCTCCAGAATGGATTACAGTTGTAAAGTGGGGGGTCCACTGTATTTTAAGATCACAGATAGGATTGAAGCAGATACCTGGTCAGGTAATCTCTGTATGGTTAGCTTATTCCACCAGCATCTCCCGGATGCTTCCTGCATATATAATAGCAGACAAAAGACACATGCTATTGGGTTCTATGGATCAGACATGCTGTTGTCAGTTACTCTGGGGGAAAAAAAAACTATGGACTTATCCCGGAGTGTAATTGGGTCCTCATTTTGTACTTTACTTAAGTGTTGAACCCTAAGGGTTTTTATAATTAATTTGCAATTGTCCTTTTCCGCTAGAGTTTTGTGGGTTTTTCCAGATTTTCTAATGTTCTCTCTAGTATGCTGCTTTTGAAGTAGACATTTGCTTTTAAGGAAAGATTAAAGAATTCTCTTAAAAGGCTTCTTTGAAATACCTGAACTACTGAACTACTTTCATTCTATTTGCTGTAGGCATTTTTATGCTGAAAAACAATACTCTTACGGGTCTCTTAATCACTTTGAGCGTCTTTCTGTGCCCTTTAATAGGACGCTTAAAGACGCTTACCACTTCAACTGCTTGTTCAGTCACCTATTCACACGTCTATATGGTGGAAAATGCATTTGACAGCAAAAGGCTGAAGATAATTATTTTTTTAAAAAAATCAGAAATAAAGCGCATACTTTAATTACTAGTCAGAATACATACCATGTGAGTGAATGTAACCGTATAATGTATTCCTAGATGAAAATCTGCAGGTGGTATCTTGAAAGTGTGCTCTGTAATCAGTTCAGAGGTGATTGAGCTACACTAGCTATGCTTTTCAATGAGTTTTCTCATACATTTTTGTGTTGAAAGAGCTTTAATTAATCTTGTCAGTAAATGAATTGCTTTTTTATTGCTGCCGTTTGACATTGATGAGATTGAGAAATTGCTGTAATCTTAGCATTATATACATGTTCTTGAATAACTAACTAAAAATATAAATGAAATCATTAGGTTTGTGTCATGAGATGCCCTTGAACCTGTGAAAGTCAACCTTAGGATGCAACCCATATTTATTTCACCATTTCATCAAATGGTTTGTTCATATTAAAGTGTGTGTGTGTGTGTGTGTGTGTGTGTGTGTGTGTGTGTGTGTGTGTGTGTGAGAGAGAGAGAGAGAGAGAGAGAGAGAGAGAGAGAGAGAGAGAGATATTTCCTAATGTTGGTTTCTCTCTGTCTTAAGGCCCTGTAAAGAATCGATGCTTTCTATGTCTGTTGTTCACTAAAATTCATCAGTGATGGGGGATTGTAAAATACTGTACAGTATTAAGATTACTTAATTTTGACAATGTAGTATTACTTTCCAATTAGTGTTGACTTAAGTAAATGATAAAACATATGTATAGAATAAATTTCCTGAGGAGAATACAGCTACAAGAATATGAAATATTAACATTCTGATACAGTTATGTAAACTTGGGCTCATTTTAAAGCAGGTACAGGATTCATTCTAAAGCACGGGTGTCAAAACTTAATGCTCGTGGGCCTGATCAGCCCCGTGGAAGCTCCTTATCTGTCCTGTGTGACAGAGGAATTTTATCAGGGGGTACAAAGTTTATTTTGTTCCCCTTCTCAAAGGGGGAGGGGGCAAAACAAGGCAGGGGTAGGGCAGCAATGGCTGGAAGAGTCTCCAGAGTCCAGGTCTACCAGGCTTCCCAATAAGGCACTCAGGTCTACCTGCTGGGTAGACCTGGCGTACCGGTTGGCCCGGCCTCCGTCTTTCACTCTCCATGAGCCCAGCTCATGAGCCAGCCTATGAGATCCCAGGAAATTTCTGGGCCCCCTCTTTTGGCTCCTGGGCCCCCTTTTGTCTTTGAGCATGGGTACAATTTACCCCCTTTACCCCCCTCTCATGGGCCCTGCTGTGAGATAGTTGGGCTTGTGATAATTGAGCTCCAAAGTGATGCTTCCTCTCAGCAGCAGATTCCCAGTTGCAATAGGATCTGAAACAAGAAGAAAAATTGCCACAGAAAAAAGGATCCTCTTTTATCTACATAACATAAGAAGAGCCCTGCTGGATCAGGCCAAAGGTCCATCTAGTCCAGCTTCCTCTATCACACAGTGCCCCCCCCCAGATGCCTCAGGGAGCACACAGCCAACAAGATAACCTGTTTCCTGCTGTCACTCCCCTGCACCTGGCACAGAGAAAACCCACTTCCAAAGTTATTCCTAACTTCCTACTTTGTTGTCTTCATCTTCCTCATAGTGGCTGGAGCCAGGCAAGGTGTGCACATTGCTGATAGAAAAGATGCTTCGTAGCAAGACATGAGTGCAGATCACTTATAGAAGTGACGTTTCGAAGGAAGTCAGTAACTTAGGGCCAGGGTATGGTGACTGAGAGAGGCAGCATTAGAGGATGAGTTCTGGTGGAGGGAGGAAGGACGTGGGTGGTGTGGTCATTATAGTTAAATCAGACTGGCCGTTGCCCATTTTAAGATGTCACTCAGTGGTTATGCACTGCTCAGGTTGTTAACTGCTCTGCATGGTAGGGGAAAACATTACAGGGAACACTGCTCAGAAGAAGAGGAGGCATTGCTGATTGGGTGACCTGCATGATAATTGGGCTTTCCCATACCTTGAAAATATGTTCCAATTGGCATATTTTCTCTTCTGTCATTTGCAGCTAATGAGTTCCTAGGTGAGAACAAAGTGCTTATTTCTGGTGATCGCCTGCTTAATGATAGTCACTGGTGATTGTCACTGGTCACCGGTGACCGCCTGGTAATCATCACTTCCTGCTTAATGTAGTCACTTTTGGCCCTCAACAAGGCACCATGGATGCGAACTTCAGCCCACTGTATGAAATGAAATCAAACAAATGACCCCTGTTCTAAAGAGTCACGGGGAAGTGGTCTCGGCACACACTAGTTGCATTCTGAGGCATTTGTTTTCAGGGAAGAGGACCTGTGTTGAAACCATTTCAATTGTACGTTAAATCTTCCTCTTGACCACAAGATATCATGCTCCTAATTTTCAAAATCTGACATTGTTTGCAAGTTATGAAAACAATCTTGAAATACTGTTATATGAGATACTGAGCTCCTCTTTGTCAAGTTTTAGTTTTAACTTTGTAGTTGTACGAGAACGTTGTCCACACTGGTTTAAAAACAATTAGGATAATCTGGAATCTTATTGTCTTGATTCTTTTTAGTCTGATCTGCAACTTGTATTTGGGACCAAAACCGCCTTGGTTGCCTTAGTAGATTATACAGGGAGCTAGATGGGACAGTGTGTCCCTGTTACAAGGCTGACTCATCCATTAAGTGAGGTGATGTGGGTTGCATCAGCAGCATATTGTGGGTGAGTGAGAGGGTGGTGGTTGTGTGGTACCCTTCACACCAAGTCTGCCCCTGCCACTGCCTCCCTCAAACTTGCCGCAGATGCAACCCACACTGATCCACTTTCTGATTGCTAGTCAAGCCTGCCTGCCTTACTGCAGCCGTCAAACCTTACTTTGCTCCTCATGCAATTTATTTAAACATGGAAGTGTAGGCCTTTGGGATGATTTACAGCAGGGGAGGGGAACTTCTGGCCCGCGTGGCCATCGGCTCCGGCCCCCGGGGAGATGGCCGGGAGGCCGCCCAACCGGCCCCCGGAGGCTCCGCTGGGTCCGCGCGGAGCCTCCGGAGACCGGGAGAGGGCCTCCGCACGTCCTCTTGGGCCGCTGGCTCGGCCCGTTCTGAGCAGGCCCTCATCGGCGATTTTGCACATGCGTACAAGGCCGATGAGGGCAGCTCATCCGTATACCTCAAATTGTGTTTGGTAATTACTGGCCATGAAAGCTTCCGTTCGAAATTAAAGATTTATGTATTCTTCCTTACAGTTTGGTTCTATGGCTGCTGTTTTTCTTATTACACTTCTGTATTGATGATATTGTGAATTGATTTTGTAAGCTGCCTTGAGTCCCCAAGGTTTCATTTTTTTAAACATTGTTCTTTAGCTTCTTAAGAGGCAGTGCTAAAATTGGATTAAGGAGAGTCAGTGTTGCTGTTTAATTTGGAATTAAGCAAAAAATGAAAGAAATATCTATTTGAACTTTAAATCACGGTTAAGGATTTCATGTGATGTGTTATTCACAGAAAGATGTTTTCTTTAAGATTTAATAATATGCCAAGCAGAGGTGAATTTTGTCTTTACTTGGAGTTTGATCTTTGGATGACATTGAATAATAGATGTAAGAGTATACTATGGTGGTGGTAGTAGTGATCCAGAAGTAATAACCACTGAATCTTGCAGTTTAACTTACTCTTGCAATTAAATCTTGGTGAGGTCATTATTAAGAACATTTCTTGTGAGAATAAGAAGCACCAAGTTTTTTTTTTAAAGCAACTGCCTTATAGCTAATAATATCGGTTTACTTGTTTTCTAGTGAACAAACACAAACCATGGATTGAAACATCGTATCATGGAGTTATCACTGAAAACAATGACACAGTCATTTTGGATCCCCCACTTGTAGCTTTGGATAAAGATGCCCCTGTTCCCTATGCAGGTAGGAAATTGCATAAACTGAATGCTGTCTTTTATTTTGCGTTGTGCTTATCCATTGAATTGTATATGGCTTGTATACAGTATACTTGCTGAACATCACAAAAACGCTATGCTTCAGTGTTCCTTTGCAGAGCTATTTAACTAAAGCCTATAGACCTGGAAATGGGGGATGCTCCTGACTTGATGTGCTAAAGCAGATTTGTCTACTTGTTTAGATGCCGCTTGATGGAGCCTGAATTGGGAGTTTGCTTAATGTAAATTGATAAGATTGGTTCATTTGCTGGCAAGTAGTTGGAGAATGACATAAGGAATAGTTTACAATCACTTGAATAATACTTAACCATGTTCAGGACTTTTTTGTAACTGTCATTCTAAGACTGAACATTTAATAGATGATTTCAAGGTTTCTGTTAATGTGGTCCTATGATAGATATCTGTCAGAAGCTTTTAAACTGTTCAGTGTATTTTTCATACAGTTTTTCAACCACATTATGAACTCCTTGATCAGAAAAATACTGCTTTTGCATTTCAGGTACATTATCAGTGTACATGCTAGTTGCACTAGTGAACAAATTGAGTAAAATTATCTCAGATGAGCAGCTCAAGAAATGCTGTGTTTCTGTAAAGCAGGGGTGGGGAACCTATTTGGGGTGGGGGGCATTTTTCCATGGGGAAAATTGGCTGCGGGCCGGCTGTTAGGCCGGTCAAAATTTTTGCCCCCCACCGCAAATTTGACCCCCCGTGAATTTACAGGACCCACCGCTCGCCCACCCGCCCACCCACCCACCGCTCGCTCTCGCTCAGCTCGGTACAGAAAGGCCGCTTTCAGAAGGAGTAGGCACCGAGGTGACGCGTCACCTCGGCGGCGCCTCCTTTTAAAATCGGCCTTCCTGGACCTGCGCAGAGTGCAGCTGAGGCCAAGATTGCCCTCTTGGCTGGCATCGCGCTCTGCGCAGGTCCAGGAAGGCTGATTTTAAAAGGCGGCGGCAGCGGTGGGCGGCAGCGGCATGCGGCGGCAGAGCCTCCGGTCGCGGGCCGGATTGGGCTGGTCCAGTGCGGGCCAGACCAGATCGTCCCACGGGCCAGATCCGGCCCGCGGGCCGGAGGTTCCCCACCCCTGCTGTAAAGTATAAGCACAGCATATGTATACAAGCGCTTGTAATTTTGCAAGAGTTTTTATTTGGTGCATAAAGGCCATTTCTTTGCTTGAGCATATGTGTCCCTGCCACCTGTGTGATACCTCTCAAAGATTGTTCTAATAGCACCATTTACAACAATAGTTGTGTTAAAATGATTACCCAATTTTCTCCCCCATAGTGTTCTGCATTAAACTAGAAGCTGTTGCAATGTAGACTGCATAGCTCAGCATGCCACAAATGTATCCACTCCTGCATGTGGATGTGTAGATGAGTCGTTTTGGGAAAAAAAATATTATAGGTTGAAGACAAACACAAGATTCCAACTGTGATTGACATTCCACTCATATAACATTTTGGCAGCAGTATTAATACAACCATCTTGTTATCCTCTAGTTTTCTTCCTGGTTCCCTTCCCCCTGTATATTCATTTCCTTTTCCTTTTCATTGTAACTATGGGAATCTATAATGATTATATCCTCCCTGTCCAAAAGGGCTCACAGTCTAAAATAGATGCAGAAGAACGCCAGCAAATTATGTTCCTTGTTGATATTCCCCTCACTTGAACTAGAAAAAGAAAGTGTATACTGTATATTAAAAGGTTTCATGAGGTGGGCGGTTGATGATTGCTGCATGAGGGAGAGTTGATAGTACAGTAATACCAGTGCTCTTAGTAGGATTCTGTTACTAATTATCTATTGCTGATGAGCTAGTCAGCATATAATCTCCTTTCAAATGAAGCACTAATAGCCACTATAACTTCAATGCTTAAAGATATAACTGTACGTTTAGAAGCATATTCATGGATTTCTTAAAATATATAAATAACCTGTAGCCTAGTACCCTAAATTCAAGAATAATAGCAGTCAGTCTGTAACAGCAAAAAAGAACATAGCAAGACTCTGGTACAATTGATATTATTATTATTTGTGCGAATAACTTTTTGGGCTAAATTAAAGCCTCTTCCAATTTATCTAATCCAGGTGCTTGAGGGATTTCTAATGAACCTATAGATTCACTGTAGGGGAGGTGAGACATTTAGAGGTTTTAAAGGCTTAAAATCTTGAATCGGATGCATTAAGATCTCCAAGATAATGGAGCTATGGTAATGTATGTGACTTGTGAACACTGTGACCTTTTTCAAAAACACAGACTGTGGAGAATTTCATGTTACAATATAATTAGATTGTTATAATATCCTTTCCATGTTGGGAAAAAAATCATCAGAGTAAGTACAAGGGGAAAAAAACTGAATTTGTACTGAGGATAATTTCATTAATTTCTACAAACTGTGCTTCATTCTTCTTGCATCTGCTGCAAGAAGAAAAATAAATTGCCTCAACAATAATTTGCTTAGTTCATGTGTTTGTAGAGTTGTTAAAATAGTTTTGGAAACTGGGGCTCACTTTTGATTGGTAGATTAAGACAGAAGATTTCTTATAGATAACCTGGTAGTGCAATGTTTTCTTTAGATACCAAACTGCAGTGTTTCTCAAACTGTGGGTCAGGACCCTCGCAACCTAATTTCTGGTGGGTCCCAGGTGATGGAAAGATCAGATAAGTAATTGCCACAAGCCCTGAGGCTATTCAAAAATCAGATACAGTAGCTACTAATTGCCCTTCAAAGCTGCTATTTACCCTGCAAGCAGCTGAGCTCTTTACTTGTAAATAAATTTATTTATTTATTACTGGATCATCTCTTTTTAAAAGTCTCATAAAGCTAGGTGGGTCCCGATAGACTGTTATTTTAAAAAGTGGGTCCCGGTGCTAAAAAGATTGAGAACCACTGCCATACTGCAATTGATAGTTGACTTAAGAGAACACTTTTTAAAAAATTATCTCACTCCATTTATCATCATAATGGGGATTGTGAGCAAATGCTTGCTGCTGTTTAAGCCAAGGACTAATAAATGGACTTTAGTCTCTGGAGGACTTAGTAGTAAATACTGCCAGCTTTATCAGCTCTATTGAAGAGTAAAAATGCATATTACAAATGTATATAAACATTTAAAAGATGGATGCAAGGAGGTTCTTTATACTGAGACAGATAAACAATCTATTTAACCTAATAACATCAACATACTTTGACGATGACTCTCCAAGACTTCAAGGAATTTCTAGCTTTCCAGGATTCTTTACGTATTTTCAGGAAAATGTTTGACTGTTCATACATTGTGTATAAAATGTTACAATATATGTATGGGCCAGCGGGTGGCGCAGTGGGTTAAACCACTGAACCATGAGCTGTTGATCGAAAGGTCGGCAGTTCGAATCCGCGACGGGGTGAGCTCTCGTTACTTGGCCAGCTCCTGCCAACCTAGCAGTTCCAAAGCACGTTAATGCGAGTAGATAAATAGGTACCGCTTGCGGGAAGGTAAACAGCGCTCTGTGTTCGAGCCGCATGCTACGCGCTGCGGCAAGGAGAGTCATGCTGGCCACATGACCACGGAGGCGTCTTCGGACAACGCTGGCTCTTTGGCTTTGAAATGGAGATGAGCACCACACCCTAAAGTCGGACACGACTGGACTTAATTGTCAGGGGTCACCTTTACCTTTATTCCACTATGACCAGGTGTATTCCACTATACTGTTTCTTCAAATTAACTGTATCATAAATTTGGCTGCTGTACAGCAGTTAAGTACATGAGATAATGAACCAAATATTTTTGGTTTGTCTCCTGGTGAATAAACGTAGGTAAGGATTTTCTTTTAGTCAAGAGTGTGGTCTAATTTTCTCTGAAGTTGCTGAATCTTCAGTTTGGTTTGACTTGTCTCCCAGTTCTGTTTCTCCCACTCCCTTTCCTGCTAAACTACCAACTATTAATTTAGAACGCAATCCTGCTCTAAATACAGGCGGTGGAACGAGCGTTCCGCCACCCGTAGTAGTTGTAAACGTGCCATAAAGCACGTTTGCGACTACTTTAGTGCTGGGAAGGCAGGCACAAGGCAGGCCTTCCCAGCTCCACTGGCTGAGGACTCGGCCAGCCGGTGGATCCAAGCACGGTAGGATCTGGCGGACAGGGGGGTGGGCTGGGGGGCGGGTCAGCGGAGCCAGGAGCCAGCTGACAGAATTATGAGGAGGCCTATCGGCCCCAGCCGCTTTTACACTTGGGGAAGGGGACGAGTGTCCCCTTCCCCGAGTAGACTTTCCGCCTTGGGCTGCCTGCTACAGGCTGCCCGCAGTGGAGCTCAGGATCCAGCGAGCAGCCTCAGCCGCCCGGCGGATCCTTATGCTGGATTGGGCTGCCCAGCACTTAATAGCGGCTTTCTGGTGCTGGCAACCCAATCGTTTTTCTTTCTTTCAAAAAGAATGTCTTGACATGCTATGCCAATGCCATGATGATGGTTTAGGTTTTGACCTACATTGACATGGTCATATGCAACACTGTCATATGAAGCTTCCAGCTGGGTAGCCATGTTAATCTGTTGCAGGAAAAACCAACCAACCAACAAAAATAGCATCTTAAATTTACTGTTTTAGTGTGTGCATATGTTTAGTGCATATGTGTTTTAGTCACTAGCATTTGTTAAGTGAAGATTTCACTCATTACTACTTTTTGGATATATATCTGGCTCATCCATTGGATCCACCAAGCATACAGCTGATTGTTAAGAAATTATATTCATCTATTTGTCCATTTTCTCTTTCCTTCCTAGTGTATGTCTTAAAAATATATGTTAGAGAAAATATTGGAGAAGATCTCTCATGCTTGGGGTGTGTGTGTGTGTGTGTGTGTGTGTGTGTGTGTGTGTGTGTGTGTGTGTGTGTGTGTGTGTGTGTGTGTGTGTGTGTGTGTGTAGGTGTGTGTAGGTGTGTGTGTGTAGGTGTGTGTGTGTAGGTGTGTAGGTGTTGAGGTGTTTTATTCCCTTCAAAAAGAGTATTTCCATGTAGGAAAAATGCTGTGTGTGAAACAGTCATTACTCACATAGATTTTTCTATTTTGAATTTTAAATATTTGGAGACAGAGTGATTCTCATGATGTTCCTGGTTTGATGACTGTAAAAATAAAATCGATATAGGTGTCCCTGTCAAACCAATTTTGGCTTTTAAGACAAATTTGATGGAAAATGTCATGTTAAAATGTATTTCAGCCACTGAAAATGTTTAAGGTCACATGAGTCAGTCAAGAGAAATGTATTTTGTCTTGTTACTAAGAAGTAAAGTTATTTAAGGGGAAAAAGAATACTCAGGATACCATTGATTTGTGTTGTGTTGATACACTTTAGGAAGGGCATATGTGTTTTAGTCACTAGCATTGGTAAGTGAATATGTCACTCATTACTACTTTTTATTATCTGTTTGGGGATTCTCTAGCACTTCAGTTTTTTGCTTCTGTCTTAAGCCAAGGACCTGAATATGCCACTCAACTACCTGGTTTTCCCTGATGGCAGTTTCAAAAGCTCATTTGCCTGTGGCTTTGAAAACAAAGTCAAATGGACTTGAGTAAATCGAATGAAGTATGGAAACAGCACTTGTTAGTGAGAGCACTGGGTGAGAGAGTCTACTTATGTCTCTTTTGTTGTTCATGCAGTTGTACTTTCATATCGCTCAAACTTATTTTGAGGATTCTTATTCTCCACTTAGCTGGCAGACATGCTGGCAAACAAACCTCATTTGTCTGATTCATGGTCCAATTCTATGGATTATGCTAACGTCTTTCATGGACTGGCATTGGGCCTCGGCAGCAGAAATTGCTGGCACCATGCAAATAGCATGAGCACAGTGAGTTACAACAATCCTACCATCAAACCTTTTGAAAGAAAGTACAATGAAGATCTGGTGAAGTGAGTAAATTTGTGCGAGTATCAGAAGATCTCATGTTTGAGTTCCACTCCTGACTCCCATTACACGAAGGATATATTTTGTGTTCTGCGGTGATGGTGCTTGCAGCCTTTAATATTTTTAAGCTCGCTTACTATATATACTAAGTGCTTCGATAGTACTTAGAACAGAAAAGTTGCGACTTAAGGCATGTTTTAAACATAGATATTAATCATTTGATGATAGTAGCATCAAGGAATGACTTGCATGTGTGAATGAGCTACCACAGGTAATCCCATATGGATCTTTCATATTTGTCAGTGTCAACTGATACATAGCAACTAGAATTAGTTTATAGGACTCTCAGTGGAGATACTAATCAGGTTATAAGGTGTGTTACATGATCAATGTTTTATTTCTGGGTTTTTTCCTGCTTGATAAAAGGCATGCAGGTGACATGCATTTAAACATGTAACTTGGTGCTGATTGCCTGTCTGGAGAACAAAGGACCATTAAAAGGACTATTAGCAAGAGGCCACAGATCCACAGGCCAGGAAGGCTGCACTTTTGTTTAAAAAGCCATGTAATAGCTCCATACTCTTTAACTGATCCAAGGAATTCAGTACTCCAGATTGCTAATGTTCAGTGCTTTAGCTTAATGTGAATGCAGTTTTCACACCTTCAAAATGGAAATGAAGCTTTAATATATATAATATACAGTATTTATATACCACCTTTCTGGTCATTGGATTTCTCCTCTGACTTTATTCAAGGCGGTGTACATGGGCAGGGTGTTCTAAACCCCAAGGGGTTTTTACAATATAACAACGTTCTAGTCTTTCATAGAATCCTTCATTCAAGATGTTGCTTTCACAGTCCAGCTCTCTCTCTCTCACTCACTCACTCTCTCTCTCTCTCTGGCGTTCGCCTCAGCACGCTTCAGCTTCAGATAACACAGGCAACCTTGATTGTCACTCAAGCGTTGCAGCTTCACTCCCCCACAAGGACTCTGCAGCTTATCAGCTCGGCGTGCCAGCAGCTCTCCGACAAAATTCCGGCCATCTTGAACTGCTGTCCTGCAGATCTTCAGGCAGATTCATGAGACAAACGCTCTACTTCCTGAGCCAGACGTCCTGCCCAGTTCTAAATCCTGCTTTCCAGTTCTAAATCCTGTTGGAAGAGAAGACTTAATGGCTTGTGACCTTAGCCAATTCCTTGGATTCCTGAATTGGGAAGAAAGACAATGGAAATCTGGAGGCTATTTCAATCTCCCAAAGGAAACCTGCAAGTCTTCTGAATAGACAGCAAGAGCTGTCATTTGCCAATAAAATCTGGCTACCTATCCTGAAAAGAGCATATTTGCAGCCTAGGTGGAATAGAGCAGATGTTGATGATTCCGTTGTCAGTTAACCATTGCCATGGCTTTTACTGGTATATGCTAGCAAGAGCTCCATGTTCTCAGTGTCATCCAGCAGTGTTATGCTGAATTACCTTGACAAGGTCCCTCGTGTGGGATGAAACGTTGGTAGGAGAAATAAAGACTCATCTTCGCCTCTACGCACATCTCCAGAGTGTGTGTGAGAGAGAAATCTCTTAAGAAGACAGTACGATTTTAATTTTTTATTTCTCAAATAATAAACATGGCTAGAAAACCCATAATGCCTGCTTCGTTACAGACAATGGAAAGGTTTCACACCTCCAGCAGGTCCTCACCAACCTGATGATGACTTTTAATTTAGGAAACCAGCCAACAACTATACAGCTACTGCACTGGGTAGTTGGACAAAGGCAGAACCTATCAGGGGTCACTAACAACAGAGAACCTCCCGATTTGAGTATCCTTCCCAAGAATCCCATAGAACTTTATGGAGGAAAAATGTATGGAAACACCGGGCTCCAGAGCATTATGATCTTTGTTGTTCTTCATTCCACCATTTATAACCTGTCTTGCTGAGTGTGGATTGTTAACCTGATGGCAGTTTAACAAGTCACCCTCTAGTCCCAACTCAATTTGAGAACTACCATGTCAGATGGCATCCAGGATAATAACATCCTGCATCTCTATTTTTTGCTGGCCTCTCTTTCCTTCCCCTTTCCCTAGAGCTAGTGGATTTCTGAAGGCAACGTGGGCTGTTCAGCCAAACATCTTGGGCCGCTTCTGTCTCTGTGCCCCTGCCTCCTTTCTCCCTCCCAGGAAGACAGCTCAGCTACTTTCCTGGCTACAGCTTTATGTGCATGTTGTTCAGGGCTTGTTGCATAGATCTTTCGGTCCCCTCTTCAGGGAGTTTCAAATGGCCAGAATTGGCTTAACATAAGAACATAAGAAGAGCCCAGCTGGATCAGGCCAAACGCCCATCTAGCCCAGCTTCCTGTATCACAGAGTGGCCCCACCATATGCCTCAGGGAGCACACAGCCAACAAGATAACCTGTTTCCTGCTGCCACTCCCCTGCACCTGGCACAGAGAGAACCTACTTCTAAAACCAGGAGGTTTGGTGGGAGAGACTTGTTCGTGGCTATCTTTCACAGGCTTTCATGACCTTACTTATGCTCATCCCTTGCCTATAGCCCTTAGTTCAGGCTACAGAACCACTTCCAGATGTAACCTTAGCTGTAGTCTGAACCACCTGTATGCAGAGTTATCACCATGCCAACAAAAGTTCGCATAGTCAGGGCGATGGTGTTCCCAGTAGCAATGTATGGTTGCGAGAGTTGGACCATAAGGAAGGCTGAGCGCCGAAGAATAGATGCTTTTGAACTGTGGTGCTGGAGAAGACTCCTGAGAGTCTAAATGAAATCAACCCTGACTGTTCCCTGGAAGGACAGATACTAAGGCTGAAACTCAAATATTTTGGCCACCTAATGCGAAGAGAGGACTCTCTGGAGAAGACTCTGATGCTGGGAAAGATTGAAGGCAAAAGGAGAAGGGGAAGGCAAAGGATGAGATGGTTAGACAGCATCACCAATGCAACAAAAATGAAAATGAGCAAACTCGGGAAGATAGTGGAGGACAGGAAGGCCTGGCGGGATATGGTTCATGGGATCACGACGGGTCGGACACGACTTAACGACTGAGCAACAACAATTGCTTTTGCTTTCTCTCCTTTCCTTTCCTTAACCCAAAACCTTTGCTTTCTTCCCCTTGGTTCCTCTGGGAGACCCAACTAATTTGCCTATGTCCCTTCTGCCCCCCCCCGTATTTCCCCCTCTCCACTCTGCCCCCATCTTCCTCCTAACCATTTTCTTTAAGACTCCATGTGTAAGCGTGTTAGCTATAGAATTTTCCCCATCCTGTATAGTTTAAGAAGTGAGTGTGCTAGCATAGTGAGTCACAATTCATACCCCTGTTTTGGTACTTGAGCACTTTTTTCTGTGAACATTGGTGCTCTTTAACTTTGCCTCAGTCAACTTTAACTACCGATTTACATAGATGTGTGTTAGCTTCAACATAGGAGCCCTGCACACGATTGCTTCCCTTCTTCTGTGCACATTATGTGTATCTTTAAAAAACACAGCTGGTAACAGAAGACAGTCTGCTAATCTCAGACCATCACTAAGGTGGGATGGTGTCGCTCTGCCTGAACTATGAATGACAAGCTAAGCAGCAGCAGCAGCAGCAGCAGCAGAAAATGCTGAGGGAGCTCTGCCAAAGCAACAGCACACCAATCTTTCCGATCTTGCCTTTTGTAGGGGTGGGGCCAGCCGCGGAAGCCCCACCTATAAGGGCAGCATGGCTGCATTATTGGCAGATCCATTATTGAAACGCTTCTTACTCTTTGATTCTCATTTGCAATCAGTAGCACACATGCACACCTTTAGCATTGTGGACAATGAACGATGAGAGGAAAAACAGTGAGAAATAAAATTGGTTTGGTTACCAGCATATCCATGTAGCAGAAGAAAACAATTAAAACCATAACAGCTAGAAACACTGTAAGCAGATTTGACCAACCCCCCCCCCCCCGCTCTCATTACAAGTATTGGGTTTAAAAATAATTTTGCTGTTGAAATGTAAATATTGCAAAAACTGAAAGAATATACAAATAAATGCCTTCCAAAAATAATTATGATTATCCATTTCTAAGGTCAATTGTTTCCCTTTTATCTGACAGTTGACAATTAAATGAAAGTCTTTAAAATGTATATGCTCATTGGAAATTCAACGGGAAGTGCAGTTGAGACAGCTGAGTGCAAATGAATAGTTTTAGTTAACTCTTCTTGGCAAAATGACGAGGATGAGTTGAATGAACACTTTGGCACAAGTTCAGAACCAGATTTTATTATCTTGTATAGCTATTCTGTGCTGGCTGTAATCACATAATCAAGGGCCAGATGTCCCTGGTGAACCTTGACAATATATAGAAACTAATTACTTTTTTTTATGTGCCATTATCTTTGGTTTGTTTGGAGAGTGTATAAAGTATGGTAGGGCATAAATGTTGGTAGTTTAAAATACACAGCACACCTTTAAAAACACACACCAGTTTTACAGTCTAATAGGTCACTGCTAGCCACTGTTCCCGTTAAGCTGTATGACTGTACACCTTGAAGCCCTGGTAAGCTGAGCTCCACGCAGCTTGGCTTGGCATTAACAGAAGTCTGGTGATGATGTGTGAGGTCATCGCCGTACATCCAAAAATGGCGCTGGTCCGCTGCACAGCAACCTAAAGGATTGGCGCAGTGGTGCTCGCCACTGCTACTTAGAGGAAATATTAAAACCTCTTAATTTTTGGACAATTTAGGATCTTTCCATATTATGAAACAGCCTTACTTTAACTCTGTCTTTTTGCTAGCACCTAGTGTTGTAGTGATAAATTCTGAAGTGCAGGATCTCATCATGACACTTCGTATAGCCATGCCTGACTATACAACAACAAAAGATAAATTTAATTAAATGTGTTTTTCTCATATTCTTACTTTGAAACTTGTAATATGTCCTTTAAAGATGTAGCTCATTTCATCCCAACCTATATAGGCAAGTTGCAATACTTTAAGGCAAATGTATAATGGAATTTAAAATATATTCCAGCTAAATAAAAACGGTATTTTAGGGTGCTAGACTCTGCATGTTTACTGAGAAGTAAATCTCACAGTGTTCAATGGGACTTTGTTGTTGTTCAGTCATTAAGTCGTGTCCGACCCTTCGTGATCCCATGAACCATATCCCGCCAGGCCTTCCTGTCCTCCACTATCTTCCTGAGTTCGCTCATTTTCATGTTTGTTGCATCGGTGATGCTGTCTAACCATCTCATCCTTGGCCTTCCCCTTCTCCTTTTGCCTTCAATCTTTCCCAGCATCAGAGTCTTCTCCAGAGAGTCCTCTCTTCGCATTAGGTGGCCAAAATATTTTAGCTTCAGCCTCAGTACCTGTCCTTCCAGGGAACAGTCAGGGTTGATTTCATTTAGGATTGACTGATTTGATCTCCTAGCAGTCCAAGGGACTCTCAGGAGTCTTCTCCAGCACCACAGTTCGAAAGCATCTATTCTTCGGCGCTCAGCCTTCCTTATGATCCAACTCTCGCAACCATACATTGTTACTGGGAACACCATCGCCCTGACTATGCGAACTGTTGTTGGCATGGTGATATCTCTGCTTTTTATTATACTGTCTAAGTTTGCCATAGCTTTCCTTCCAAGGAGTAAGAGTCTTTTAATTTCATGACTGCTGTCTCCGTCTGCAGTGATCTTGGAGCCCAGAAAAGTAAAATGTGTTACTGCTTCCATTTCTGCCCCTTCTATTTGCCAGGAATTGATGGGACCCGATGCCATGATCTTAGTTTTATTAATGTTGAGTTTCAAGCCAACTTTTGCACTCTCCTCTTTCACCCTCATCAAAAGGCTCTTTAGTTCTTCTTCACTTTCTGCCATTAGGGTGGTATCATCTGCATATCTGAGGTTGTTGATATTTCTCCCGGCAATCTTGATTCCGGCTTGCGATTCATTCAGCCCTGCATTTCTCATAATGTACACTGCATATAAGTTAAATAAGCAGGGTGACAATATACAGCCTTGCCGTACTCCCTTCCCAATTTTGAACCAATCGGTTGTTCCATGGCCGGTTCGAACTGTTGCTTCTTGACCCGCATACAGGTTTCTCAGGAGACAGGTAAGGTGGTCTGGTACCCCCATCTCTTTAAGAATTTGCCACAGTTTGTTGTGATCCACACAATCAAAGGCTTTTGCGTAGTCAATGAAGCAGAAGTAGGTGTTTTTTTGGAACTCTCGGGCTTTCTCCGTGATCCAGCGCATGTTGGCAATTTGATCTCTAGTTCCTCTGCCTCTTCGAAACCCAGCTTGTACGTCCGGTAGTTCTCGGTCCACGTACTGCTGAAGCCTAGCTTGGAGGATTTTGAGCATAACCTTGCTAGCATGTGAAATGAGTGCAATTGTACGGTAGTTTGAACACTCTTTGGCACTGCCCTTCTTTGGAATTGGAACGTAAACTGACCTTTTCCAATCCTTTGGCCACTGCTGAGTTTTCCAAATTTGTTGGCCTATTGAGTGCAGCACTTTCACAGCATCATCATTTAGGATTTTAAGTAGCTCAGCTGGGATATTATCATCTCCGCTAGCTTTGTTGTTAGTAATGCTACCTAAGGCCCACTTGACTTCACTCTCTAGGATGTCCGGCTCTGGGTCAGTGACCACACCAGCGTGGTCATCAGGAACATTAAGATCTTTCTTGTATAGTTCTTCTGTGTATTCTTGCCATCTCTTCTTAATCTCTTCTGCTTCTGTTAGGTCCCTGCCTTTTTTATCCTTTATCATGCCCATCTTTGCACAAAACGTTCCCTTGATATCTCCAATTTTCTTGAAGAGATCTCTAGTCCTCCCCATTCTGTTGTTTTCCTCGATTTCCTTGCATTGTTCATTTAAGAAGGCCTTCTTATCTCTCCTTGCTGTTCTCTGGAAATCTGCATTCAGTTGTTTATATCTTTCCCTTTCACCCTTGCTTTTTGCATTCCTTCTTTCCACAGCTATTTGTAAAGCCTCATCTGACAGCCACTTTGCTTTCTTGCATTTCTTTTTTTTTGGGGGGGGGGGATGGTTTTAGTTGCTGCCTCCTGTACAATGTTACGAACTTCCGTCCATAGTTCTTCAGGCACTCTGTCTACCAGGTCTAATGCCCTAAATCTATTCTTCACCTCCACTGTATATTCAAAAGGGATATGGTTTAGGTCATATCTGACTGGTCTAGTGGTGTTCCCTACATTCTTCAATTTAAGCCTGAATTTTGCAATAAGAAGCTCATGATCTGAGCCACAGTCAGCTCCAGGTCTTGTTTTTACTGACTGTATAGAGCTTCTCCATCTTTGGCTGCAAAGCACATAATCTATCTGGTTTCGGTATTGACCATCTGGTGATGTCCATGTGTAGAGTCGCCGCTTGTGTTGTTGGAAAAGAGTGTTTGCTATGACCAGCGTGTTCTCTTGACAGAACTCCGCTAGCCTTTGCCCTGCTTCATTTTGCGCTCCAAGGCCAAACTGGCCTGTTGTTCCGTTTATTTCTTAATTTCCGACTTTAGCATTCCAGTCTCCTATGATGTAAAGGACATCTTTTTTGGGTGCTAGTTCTAGAAGGTGTTGTAGGTCTTCATAGAACCGGTCAACTTCATCTTCTTCGGCATCAATGGTTGGGGCATACACTTGGATTACTGTAATGTTGAATGGTTTGCCTTGGATTCGAACTGAAATCATTCTGTCGTTTTTGAGGTTGCACCCCAGTACTGCCTTTCCCACTCTTTTATTGACTATGAGGGCTACTCCATTTCTTCTAAGGGATTCATGCCCACAGTAGTAGATATAATGGTCACCTGAATTAAATTCACCCATTCCCGTCCATTTTAGTTCGCTGATTCCCAAGATGTCAATGTTCAATCTTATCATCTCATTTTTGACCACATCCAGCTTGCCTTGATTTATAGACCTCACATTCCATGTTCCTAAGCAGTATTGCTCCTTGCAGCATTGGATTTTCCTTTCAACCTCAGACACATCCACAGCTGAACGTCTTTGGCTTTGGCCCAACTGCTTCATCCTTTCTGGGTCTACTTGGAATAGTCCTCCGCTCTTCCTCAGTAGCATATTGGACACCTTCCGACCTGAGGGTCTCATCTTCCGGCGTCATATCTTTTTGCCTTTTGGTATTGTTCATGGGATTTTCTTGGCAAGGTTACTGGAGTGGGTTGCCATTTCCTTCTCCAGTGGATCACTTTTAGTCAGAACTCTCCGCTATGACCTGTCCATCTTGGGTGTCCCTGCACGGCATAGCTCATGGCTTCATTGAGTTACGCAAGCCCCTTCGCCACGACAAGGCAATGATCCATGAAGGGACTTACTCCCACGTAAATTCACATAGAATTGTAGTCTTAATATCAACGGCATACTGTCTCTCAGTCAGCCATTGGGAATGACAGTATCTTGTGCCAATTCTCAATTTGCCTTTTGCAGAGCTTGATTCTCAGTTAAGATCCTTTGAACAACATTTCAAAGGCAGCTCTTTAGTGCGCCTACTGAAGACATCACCACTTCTGCTTGGGGCCGACCTATCTGTTAGGCACAGTAGGTACAGTGCCTAGGGCTCACGATACTTTTCAATATGCACAGATGAGCCGGGAAGAAGAGGCTGCAGGGGTGCCGTGACACCAGTAAGATTGGGAGCCACTGGTCTAAGCAATTGCATGTGGATTTTTTTTTTTCATTTAAAGCAGCACCCTGAATCCATGATTTAATACTGCTCAAGCTGTGCCTGACAGAAAATTGAAATGTTTCATATTCCACCCCATGTCAAATTCTATTCTGTCCTTTTGTACCAAATGTAGTCATTCCTTCAGCTTCAGACAAATGTCTTCCGACATTTGGCGAACAAAAGGCGAACAATTTCAAACTTTGTTTTTATATATGATAACTGCGGCAAGAATTTTATATGCACAATATTGGAAGAATTCGGAGATACCTTCGCTGGAAGATTGGTGGCTGAAAGTTTTGGACTATGCTGAAATGATAAACTTACAATTTTAATTAAGGAAAAGTCAGTTAATCTTTTCGAGAATAACTGGAAACCACTTATCGATTTTTTAAAAGAGAGAGAGAAGAACGATGTGATGATATGCGGATTTAACGAATAGAATGTGGGTGTTATTTTGGCTTAGTTGGATATTATAAGTAGAAAATGGAGAATAGTATGCTAGTAGGATGTATTGCTTCATGCTTGCTATAACTTTATGAAATATGTATTGTTTTTATGTTTTAATATACAATTATATATATATATATATATATATATATATATATATATATATATATATATATATATATATATATATATATATATATATAAGCAATTGCATGTGGAAATAAAGAGATGAGACACTAATTACTTCTGATTTTCAACATTTTGATCCAATCAAACGTTTTGATTTTCAATTAGAAATGTCTGAACAGCAGTAAGGCTGACCACATGCTTTTGCACATATTTGTTGCATGGAATCTGATGAAACATTACTTGCTATGAAATGCCTGTGGCATCACTAGTGACAAACAGTACAACTCTAGTGACAGCAGTACCGCCCCCCCCCCGTGGATTTTATTGTTTTTAATTTATTTTATGTATTAAGGTAAAGGTGACCCCTGACAATTAAGTCCAGTCGTGTCCGACTCTAGGGTGTGGTGCTCATCTCCATTTCAAAGCCGAAGAGCCAGCGTTGTCCGAAGACGCCTCCGTGGTCATGTGGCCGGCATGACTCTCCTTGCCGCAGCGCGTAGCATGCGGCTGGAACACGGAGCGCTGTTTACCTTCCCGCAAGCGGTACCTATTTATCTACTCGCATTGACATGCTTTAGAACTGCTAGGTTGGCAGGAGCTGGCCAAGCAACGAGCGCTCACCCCATCGCGGGAATCGAACTGCCGACCTTTCGATCGACAGCTTATGGTTCAGCAGTTTAACCCACTGCGCCACCCGCTGCCCCTTCCCAAGCATATTTTATGTATTACAATATGTATATTTTATCTTCAATGTTGTAAGCCACCTTGGGCATTTGCTTTGGCATGGGATAAGGCAGAGTATAATTTTTTAAAATAAACTCTTCTCCCTTTTTTTTTCGATAGGAGTAAGAAGAGTTGTACTGCTTGTCACTAGTGATGTCACAGGCACTTCATAGCAAGGATACTCAGGATCATAGCAGGATAATTCATCAGATTTAATGCAGCAATGATATGTGCAAAAGAACACGTTACAGCTTTATTTCTTAGTCAACTATTGCTGTAGCTCAAATCTTTTCATTTTATAATTTGGATGTTCCTTGAAATTATGCTTTGTTTCATTCCCTATCTTTAGATTTTTTTGACTGTAGAAAAGAGTGTGCTTAGTAATAGTGCTTACCCAGATTCTGTATGATTAATGCATGCTGGACACTTCGACTGTAATGTAACTTTAGAAAATATTGTGGAATGCATGCTTTTTTATTGCTCTAGTCCTTTTAAAAATTTAAATTGATAGATGCAAATGTTAAGCACAAAGTGTATATGCAGCTAAATTCATTAGTATTCGCCTTGGTTGGAATATCAAAACATCTTTAAAAACAGTCTTTATAGAGGCAGCTCACAAAAGGACCGGCTGGTGATGGTACTGAAAAAGAGAAGGGAGCAATGGACATTTTTTCTATGCTTTTTTTCCACCAATGAGTGTTTGTTCAGGGTGTATGTGTGTGCGCGTGCTATATAAAGTATATATAAAAGTACCATATTGTCCCGAGTATAGGCTGCTCCTGATTATAAGCCTCACCCATAAAGTTTGGTGCTATTTAAAAAAAATAACTTTTTTAACTTAAAGAAAATATACACATTAGTAGAACAGTAAAACAGTACAGGAAGTCCTCACTTAAAGTTGTAGATAGGTTCCTGGAAACTGCAACTTTAAGTGAAACAACTTATAACGAAACCAATTTTACCATAGGCTAACATATGTAAGGACCAGCGGGTGGCGCAGTAGGTTAAACCGCTGAACCATGAGCTGTTGATCGAAAGGTCGGCAGTTCGAATCCGTGACGGGGTGAGCTCTCGTTGCTTGACCAGCTCCTGCCAACCTAGCAGTTCCAAAGCATGTTAATACGAGTAGATAAATATGTACCGCTTGCAGGAAGGTAAACAGCACTCTGTGTTCCAGCTGCATGCTACGCGCTGCGGCAAAGAGAGTCACGCCGGCCACATGACCACGGAGGCATCTTCGGACAACGCTGGCTCTTCGGCTTTGAAATGGAGATGAGCACCACACCCTAGAGTCGGACACGACTGGACTTAATTGTCAGAAGTCACCTTTACCTTTACTTAACATATGTAAATGAGTTAGGTTCCTATGGCATATTTCTGGTCACAAAAGCATCATCAAACTTCTAAAACACTCTAATATTAAACATTGAAATAATGTTTACTATAACAAAATAGCAACAACATTATAATAATGTATAAGTAGCCTTCCCAGATCCAAAGGGGGACAGAGTGCCTACCTTTGTTGCACCCTTCCATGATGATGAGCTGCACCTGCCCAAATTCTTGAGCATCTTTTCCTGGGTTTTTCCCCCAAGTTTGTCAATGACAGGTAGTGGGAGCAAAGCTGGGTCACATAACTAGACCCCTCAAGCCTTGAGGCTATTCATTTGGGCTGCCTCATTACCAGGAATTGATTGAGCTTTTTTTTTTTGCAAATAAATAAAATATTACTTGTAAGTAGATAAAATATTTCTTTCTAGATCACCTTTTTTTAAGCCTCGTAAAGCTAGGTGGGTCCCGATAGAGTGTCATTTTAAAAAGTGGGTCCTAGTGCTAAAAGGTTTGGGAACCACTGAATTAAAGTATAATTGGGTGGTAAATAACCAAGGAAGAGCCATTCACCCAGGGCCCAATCCCATTGAGCCACTGCACTGCTGGAATGTGCATTCTGGTAGTGCAGTGTGCTTTACAGTGGTCACAAAATGCGACCCTTGATTCTGCACAGCAAGGCCACTGCCCAGAGGCGTCGCTTTTGCCTGGCAAGGCGGGCGCCCCCCCCCGAGGTGACGCGTGCATGCGCGCACAGAAGCATCGCCTCCCTGAGTCGCTTGGGGGCCTCCCGCCTGTCTCGCCAGGCCGGGAGAGCCGGCTCAGGGACGTCTTTCCCGGCCGGCTGCCCGGGGTCTTCTGAGGAAGGCCCACTGCGCGAACGTTATTTATAACGTTCTTTTGCGCATGCGCAGACCTTTCCTGAGGAAAAAGGGCTGCCCTTTTCCCTCAGGAACAGTCTGCGCATGCGCAAAAGAACGTTATAAATAACGTTCGCGCAGTGGGCCTTCCTCAGAAGACCCTGGGCAGCCGGCCGGGGAGACGTTCCCGAGCCGGCTGCAACGATTGAGGGGGCGCCCGGAGCGGCACCCGTCGGACGCCCCCCCAAATCGCGGCGCTGCCTATGGCCGCGCCAAAGATTAATAAAGGCGGTGTGGCCGGAGGGAGGGGTCACTAGGGTGACGCGTGTGCCCAGCCCTGGGGCAGCGCGCGTCCTAGTGACATCTCTGCCACTGCCGTAAACAGTGAGTGGCAGCAGCCAAAGTGACAGTGGCCTCCCTGGAGCCTTAAGGCAGCAGCAGGGACTGGCCATGGGTGGGGATGCAGTGGGAGAACCAGGGTTGTCTCTGGGCTGTGAAAGGGGAGGAACAGTGGGCAGAGAGGAGGTGGAAGAGTGTGGATTCGGGGGCACTTGAGCACACCAGATTTTATCCCCTCTTTAAATCCTCTCCTTAGACATACACCACCAAAATAAGTGGCATATGTCATTGGCAAGCGAGCAGCCTACTGGGAAGTAAGTGGAAAATGTTTCCACTTAACTTCTGAAAGCTGTCTGATTGCCCCCCACACACACACACCATAGGATGCAGTGCATGCCTTTTTGGTATGACTGCTTTGACACTGGTGGCGGTGGGATACGATTGGCCGTCGTGCTTTGACAGTGAAAAAGGCAAATTCTACAGTATGGGTTGTTTTTATTAGTATTAGTATTAGTAATAATAATAATAACAACATTTATATACCGCTTTTCAACAAAATTCACAAAGCAGTTTACAGATAGGCTTACCATATTTTTCAAACTTCAAACCGGGACACCCCCCCCATACCTCCCCCCGAGGAAATTAATTAATTAATTAATTAATGTGAAAGCAACGAAAAAGCAAGGTCAAAGAACCGCAACCAATCGTAAACCAAAAAGCAATCGTAAACAGGGCAAACGAAGGCCAAAGTCCCCTCCAGAAGGAAAAAGCCACTCTAAAGCACACCGAAAATCAATCCTAAGCAGCCCAAACGAAGGCCAAAGTCCCATTCAGAATCACAACGACAAAGCCATTCTCAAGCACAACGAATAAAAAGCCAATAAAAGCCAATAAAAAAGCCAATAAAACTCGCAACAAAGCATTAATCCAAAAATAAGAAACCCTTTTAATGAATAAAATGTAAAAGAAAGGGGGCGCGAAGCGCGGCCGCATTTTTTTAAAATCAATAATCCATTTAAAATAATTAATTAATAAAGTAAAGGGGGCGCGAAGCGCGGCCGAAATTTTTAAATAAATAATTAATATTTCTATTAAAAATATATAATTTAAAAATAAGCTTACCTGGTCGCTGCTGGTCACTGGTCCGTGGTCGCTGCTGCTGGGGCCGCGGCAAGCAGGCTGGGGCCGCGGCAAGGCAAAGCAAGGCAAGAAGTAGGCTGTGCTTCTCCCGGTGCCGCTGCGAGACCAGCGGCACCGGGAGAAGCACAGCCTGCTCGCCTGCGTTGCACAGCCCTGGAGAACACAAGGTAAGAAGCAGGCTGTGCTTCTCCCGGTGCCGCTGGTCTCGCAGCGGCACCGGGAGAAGCACAGCCTGCTCGCCTGCATTGCGCGAGCCCTGGAGCTCGTGCAACACGGGCAAAAAGCAGGCTGTGCTTCTCCCGGTGCCGCTGCGAGACCAGCGGCACGTAGAGAAGCACAGCCTGCTTGCCCGCGTTGTTCGAGCCTGCTAGAGGCTCGCGCTGGCCGGGCAAGCAGGCTGTGCTTCTCCGGTCTCCCAGCGGCACCGCATGGAGCCGCTGGGAGACCGGAGAAGCACAGCCTGCTTGCCCGGCCAGCGCGAGCCTCCAGCAGGCTCGTGCAACGCAGGCAAGCACTGTGCTTCTCCCGGTGGCGCTGACGACCGGGAGAAGCACCTGCTCGCTGCGCCGCCATCTTTTTTTTAAATTTCAAACTTCCCGGGCAGCATCTTGGGTCACGAAATCTCGCGTGATCCAAGATGTCGGCGCCCAAATCTCGTGAGGGCATCATGCCCTCACGAGATTTGGGTGCCGACATCTTGGATCACGCGAGATTTCGTGACCCAAGATGCTGCCCGGTAAGTTTGAAATTAAAAAAAAAGATGGCGGCGCCCATTCGTCCCCCGGGACACGACCGGGAATCGGGTCCGATTTCCGGGACTGTCCCGGCGAAACCGGGACGAATGGTAAGCCTATTTACAGACAAAATCAAATGATTCACAGCCCATTCCAACCCAACTCCTCTCCAAGTCAGGCATAAGTGTGGCCTAAGTGCAGCCTAAGTTAGGCAGAAGTTATGCCTGAGGTAGGCAGGCTGCAGTTTCTGTGGCCCAGCACCACCCCAGGATCCAGGCAACACTTACCTCCCAGGCAGGCAGGCTCTTCTCCAGGCTCCGTGTCTGGCTCAGGCATGTGCAGGCCTCTGTCTGCATGTGTCAGCGTCCATCCATGGCAGCTGCCACAGGGTCTGTCTCAGCCCGGTCGCAAAGGGGCTGACCGCAGGCAGGGGGGTTGCGCCAGTCATGTGGTGGGCGCAGGGCAGGTGACAGGTGAGCGAGGTGTCTGAGCCCAGCCGCCACAGGGCACCCTGTGCATCAGCCACCTGCTGCAGGGGAGAGTGGCCGTCCCCTCCCTCCTGCAGAAGGCGATGCCACCCCCAAGCCACGTTGAAGCTGCACTGGGGGGTGAGCGGGGGAGGGAAGGGAAGGGGAGGGGGGTGGGAACGTCACACACAAGGGGGGTCTCATTAGGACTGGAACTGCCTCTGACATGACTCGCCCGTGCGCTGCCTGAAGCCCTGGGCCTCCAAGGCCGGGGCAATGCCCACAAAGAAGGCATCCCGGCGTGCCTGCTGCTCTGTGCCCCGGCCAAGACCGAGAGATGCCTTGGGCTTGTCTGCTGTGAGCGTGAAGGGCTCACACAGCTCATCACACCCCCAGATAGGGCGACGACGGCGTCTCGCGGCAGGCACTCTGGCAGGGTGGGGGGTGGCCAGCAGCCATCATCAGGGAGTGGGAGGGGAGGCAGACACACAGGCAGGCAGACAGGGGGTGCTGGGGAGGGCATGGGTGGGTCAGAGACAGACAGACAGACAACAAGGCTGGTGGGAGACAGATTCCGAGAGAGGGGTCTGCAGAGACCGATAGGGACACAGGGGGCGCTCCGCAGATGAAGGTGATGCATAAACAGGCACCTCTTATGCAGACAGACTTTGGGCGGAAGTGGCTGCATTACAGGCGGACCTTCGACGGAGGCACCTGCATTACGGGCGGACCTTCGACAGAGGCGACTGCATTACAGGCGGACGCCCTGGCTGTCACAGTTTGCCTGCCTGAGAGGCCCCCCTGACTCCCCCCTCCCCTCTGTGCCATGGGGGTCTGGCAGCGCCCCTGCTGGGTTCTCCCAGGGAAGGCCGTGGCAGTCCCTGGATGGGACTGATGTAGGGGCTTCAGTGCTGGGGGCTGTCTGTGTGTGTGGGGCAATGCTTGTGTAAACACTGGGCACGTATGTTTCATTGGGGCTCTGCCCGAGGGGCATCTTTATTGTTCTGGAACGTTAGCAGAGATGGCCAGGCGAGGCTGCCAGGGGTAGTCACAGCAGCCAATCTGAAAGCAGCAGCAGCAGCAGCACACCTGCTCCATGGACGTGGAGATGCAGGCTCTTCCCCTGTGGAACCACAGCCTGCTCCATAGAAAGGGGAGGGGCAGCAAGAACAACAGCCAGGGAGGTGGAGCAACAGCAGCGCCGGCAGCTGAGGAGGGTTGCAGGGCTGGCTCCCTGACCTCTGGCAGCATCGAGGCAGACGACAGTGGGGCAACCAGACTGCAGGCCCAGGGGTGCTCCCAGGAAGGTAGGTGGTAGTGGACGTTCCTGGGGAGACAAAAAACAAGGGGGTGTTACATGGCAGCTGGTATGTGGAAGCAGTCACCATTGACGACAAGCCAGTGTGTCGGTTGCAAAAGCCTGCAGGGAGAGAAATAAAACACAGCTGAAAGGTGTGACACACATAGCATGGTCTGAGCTGCTTACCTGGGTGTAAGGAGAACATGATCCTGTAAGGGGAAAGGGTCAAAGAGAGAGACAACAACACAATTTGGGGGTCACTACCATGGCAAACCTAGCACTACTGACCTGTCAGTTGATCCTGTGGAGAAAAGGGGGGGGGGAACAGCTGGTGTCTACATAAGGCTAACAGTTCCACACTTGTGGCAGTGTCTGCTCACATGACTACAGGCAGCTATCAGACACAACAGTGCTAAAGAGGCATGTATCCTATATATCATGGCAGGCTATGCAGACAGCTATGAGACAACACATTGGTAAAGAGGCATGTATCCTTCCTATATTTCTAAATGCAAAGAGGCAGCATTCAGACCACATGTCAGCACAAACCCTGCTCTTACCTGCTGGTGTTGTTGCCTGTGGGGGGGGGGAAGAGGGGCTGGGAGAAAGACATGGGTTAGCAAACACTTGCATGGAGGCAGCTGCCCAGGCACAGCTGTAAACAGGTTGGCCACAGCCAGAACAGCCCTCTCTGCCCTAGAGGGAGGCAGAGAGGAGAAGAGAGAAGTGGGGTGTTTGTGAATTTTGCCCTCCACCAACAAAGTCCCACTTTGTGGCTGTGGGGGACAGAACCCCACGCCACGTGCTCAGAGAGAGAGAGTGACTGGAGGTCTGGGGCTGGGCTTTTGTGGGAATGAGGCTGGGTGGGGCTGGGTGCTGATAGGCTCCCTATCTTAGGCATAACTCTGTCGGTTTCCAGACCTAGCAGGCCCAACTCAGTCCTAACTCTGACCTAACTCAGGAGTAGGGTGTTAGAAATTTTCAGGAGAGGGCTGGCTTGGGTAAGGTAAAATGGCTCCTATGGGTCTCCTCAAATTTGGGTCCACCTTTTTGGTCGACCTAAATTTTGTGTCAGCATTTGTGTTGGAGGGGGCGTGTCTGTGCTTGCCAGGGTCTGGAATCCAACGTTAATTGGTTGCCGCCCCCGTTACACCCATGGTCCGCCCATGTTCCGCCCACTTTTAGGTCAACTTTAGGTCTGACTTGTGCTGCTTAGCCCTTGGGTTGGAATGGGCTGTTCTTAGTCCGTCGGTCGTAACTTCAACCTAACTTTGACCTAACTTCGCCCTAAATGGTTGCGTTCCAGACCTAACTTTGACCTAAACTACTTAGGCTGACTTTAGGTCTGACTTGGGCTGCTTAGCACTTGGGTTGGAATGGGCTGTAAATGACTCCCTGTCCCAAAAGGGCTCACAATCACAATTAGGAAAGGAATTGTAAATAGAATAGGCAATATAATAGTACCCTGTTACAAATCCATCATGCACTTGCATCTGGAATTCTTTGTGCAGTTCTAGTAATATTTATGAACAACAGGATGCTCATGACAACATGGTACAATCTACTAATCTAGTGTTTCTCTCATAGGTTAATTTGGCTGTGCTCATGCTCTTTGTACTTTGAGTTTTATATTCTTCTAGGTATGGAAGCAGTCACCAAATTGTTTTATGTATAGCACTGTGTCTCCTACTCCACTAATGTAGATATGAATCTTATACTGTATAACACCTTACTTTTATCAGAGCAAAAAAAAAATCTCACAAATTAATAGAAATGTATAACTATAGTATATACTGGGATATTTTGCAGTGGACCAAGCCTCAGAAGTTCGTGAGACTAACTACAGTCCTTGGCCAATTCTGTTGGTTTATGTGATCACTTTGCTTCAGCAATAAATGAATCACTTTAGTTCATTTCTCTGCATTAGGATGCAGAGAAGTTACAGAGAAGGCATCACACTATGAATACAAACCTATATGATTACAATCCAATATCACTGGATCAAGCTTGAGACTTTGTCAGCATTGTTGTCCTTTTGCTGCTTCTGGTAGAGAGCTCATTGTAGGGATCTTTGACTCTTTAAAGGAATATAATCCATTACAGTAATGCAGTGCAACACTTTATAATCTTCTCTCATCAACACACCTGAGACCCTCCTTTGCTGGCTATTAAAGGTTATCTATGTAATTATCTTAAATCAGTCTTTATTATACTCACTGTGGCCAGGAACATGAACTCTTACAATTCATCAATACACCGAAATACATAGCAACTCGAATGATAACTTGCAGTTACAACTACCATTTTATGAACTTGATGAGAACCAATCTATTTTTCTTTGTTTTTAAATTAAGTGCATTTAAGCAACAACCAATATCTGAGGAGGGCTACTAAAACCTATTCAGTAACGAAGTTTCTCCATGTTGTTGGGAAACAGGAGAAGGAAGAAGTTGATGTGGTTCTATACTGTATATCCAGAATTGTTAAAACTAAGATTAAATTCCTGAAAATAAGGATTAATTCAGGAAAGAGTAATTGGTTATCATACGTTGAATATAGCACTTGCTTGGACATAACAGCATAATGTAATGCATATTTATAAATTAACTGTTTATAATGCATTTAAACAGTAATGCATTAACAGCATTATTTATTATCAAGATTAGTACAGAATTCTAACAATCATTTGTCATGCAGTAGCCATATAAAATATTTTTGTAGGAAAGCTTTATTAACCAGTATGGAAGGCCAGTTGTCGACAATTCTCTGTTCATCTGATGAGGTGGTTTTTACCATGTGTGAGGCTGGGGAGAGAGGGCATGGCTTTGCTGGCCAGTGGAACAGACGTTCCACCACATGGTATCAAGCAACAACTGGCGGTAGCCCACACTACCTTGCCTGGTGAGTCTGCCGGTTGGTTGAGGAAGAGAGTGGCTGACCTTGCCCATGGGAGGGGGCAGGCATGAGGTTGCTGGCAGTAAGCTGGTCTTTGCCTATGCTTGGGAAGGGGGAGCGGTACATAAGAAGAGCCCTGCTGGATCAGGCCAAAAAGCCCATCTAGTCCAGCTTCCTGTATCACACAGTGGCCCCACCAGATGCCTCAGGGAGCACAAGACAACAAGATAACCTGTTTCCCGTTGACACTCCCTTGCACCTGGCACAGTGAAAACCCACTTCTAAAACCAGGAGGTTGCTTATGGCTTGTAACCTGTGATGGTCTTTTCCTCCATGAATCTGTCCAAACCCCTTTTAAAGGCATCTAGGCCAGGTGCCATCACCACATCCTGTGGCAAGGAGTTCCACAGATGAATTACACGCTGGGTAAAGAAATATTTTCTTTTGTCCGTTCTAACTCTGCCTCCACTCAATTTTAGTGCATGTCTCCTGGTTCTGGTGTTGTGCGAGAGGGAGAAGAATTTCCCTCTATCCACTGCATCCATCCAATGCATAACTTTATACGTCTCAATCATGTCCCCCCTCAGGCACCTTTTTTCTAGGCTGAAAAGCCCCAGATGCTGTAGCCTTTCCTCATAAGGGAGGTGCTCCAGCCTACGAATCATTCTGGTCGCTCTTTTCTGCACCTTTTCCAATTCAACTATATCCTTTTTGAGGTGTGTGACCAGAATTGGACGCAATACTCCAGATGTGGCCTTAACCATCGATTTGTACAAAGGCATAATGATATTGGCCGTTTTATTCTCAATCCCTTTTTTAATGATCCCGAGCATGGAATTGGCCTTCTTCACAGCCGCTGCACACTGGGTCGACACTTTCATCGACCTGTCCACCAGCACCCCAAGATCTCTCTCTTGATCCGTCACAGACAACTCAGAACCCATTAGCGTATATGTGAAATTTTGGTTTCTTGCCCCTGTGTGCATCACTTTGCACTTACTTACATTGAAGTGCATCTGCCATTTTGCTGCCCATTCTCCCAGTTTGGAGAGATCCTTCTGGAGCTCTTCACTATCCCTGCTGGTCTTCACCACCCGGAAAAGTTTAGTGTCATCTGCAAACTTGGCCACCTCACTGCCTATCCCCGACTCCAGGTCATTTATGAATAAGTTGAAAAGCACCGGTCCCAAGACCGATCCTTGGGGCACACCACTTTTCACCTCTCGCCATTGTGAAAATTGCCCATTGACTCCCACTTGCTGTTTCCTGGTCTTCAACCAGTTCCTAATCCGCAAGAGGACCTGCCCTCTTATTCCCTGACTGTGGAGTTTTCTCAGGAGCCTTTCATGAGGGACTGTGTCAAACGCGTTCTGAAAATCCAGATATATAATATCCACAGGTTCGTTCGCATCCACATGCCTGTTGACCTTTTCAAAAAATTCTAACAGGTTTGTGAGGCAAGACTTCCCCTTGCAGAAGCCATGCTGACTCTCCCTCAGCAGAGCTTGTTCTTCTATGTATTTTAAGATTTTATCCTTAATGAGACTTTCCACCATCTTCCCTGGAACAGATGTTAGGCTGACCGGCCTGTAGTTTCCCGGGTCCCCCCTCCTTCCTTTTTTAAAGATTGGCGTGACATTAGCTATCCTCCAGGCCTCTGGCACAGTGGCCATTTTAAGGGACAAGTTGCATATTTTGGTCAAGAGGTCAGCAACTTCATTCTTGAGTTCCTTCAGAACTCTTGGGTGGATGCCATCCGGGCCTGGTGATTTATTGATCTTTATTTTGTCAATTAAGTCTGAGACGTCTTCTCTTTTAACCTCTATTTGACTTAATTCTTTAGTCAGGGGAGACCGTTCCGGCAGTGGTATTTGCCCGAGGTCTTCTGCCGTGAAGACAGATGCAAAGAACTCATTTAATTTCTCTGCAGTCTCCAAGTCCCCTTTTATCACCCCTTTCTCTCCCTCACCATCCAGCGGACCAACCGTTTCCCTGGCAGGTTTCCTGCTTCTAACATATTTGAAGAAGCTTTTATTATTCCCTTTTATGTTGCCTGCCATACGTTCCTCAAAGTCTTTCTTGGCCTCCCGTATCATCTTTTTACATTTCTTTTGCCACAGTTTGTGCTCCTGTTTATTTTCCTCATTAGGGCAAGACTTCCATTTATGGAAGGAAGCTTCCTTGCCTTTTATTAGCCTCCTTAACTGTGCTTGTTAGCCATGCCGGCACCCTCCTGGACTTGGTCGAGCCCTTCCTCCTTTGTGGGATACACTCCCGCTGGGCCTCTATGACTGTTGTTTTAAACAGCCTCCATGCACTCTGGAGCGATTGGACTCTTTTTTCCTTCCCTTTCAGCTTTTTTTAACTAGTCTCCTCATTTTGGGGAAGTCTGCCCTTCGGAAGTCAAGGGTTTTCGTGTCAGATTTGCTAGGCACTCTCCCCCCGACATGCATGGCGAAACAGATCACAACATGGTCACTGTTCCCAAACGGTTCGGTAACATTTACCTCCCTGACCAGATCTTGAGTGCCACACAATATCAAATCCAGAGTCACCTGTCCTCTGGTCGGTTCCGTGACAAGCTGCTCTAAGGCACAGTCATTCAATGTATCCAGAAATCCAGTCTCTCTTTCATGACCTGAGCATGAATTGACCCAGTCGATGTGAGGATAATTGAAGTCCCCCATGACTACAACCCTGTCTCTCATAGACACCTCCCTGATTTGCTTCCTCATTTCAAGATCCCCTTCAGGTTTTTGATCTGGAGGACAGTAGCATGCCCCTACTATTATACATCACTCTTTGAGCCTGGTAATCTAACCCACAGTGATTCTACGGAGGAGTCAGAGCCCCCCTCCAGCTCTACTCTGGTGGATTCTACCCCCTCTTTGACATAGATGGCCACCCCACCTCCAACACGCCCCTCTCTGTCCCTCCTATAGAGTTTATATCCTGGAATTGCAATATCCCACTGGTTCTCCGCATTCCACCAGGTTTCTGTTATACCTACTATGTCAATGTTTTCCCTAGCCACCAAACATTCCAGTTCTCCCATCTTTGCCCGTAGACTTCGGGCATTTGCATAAAAGCACTTATAAACCTGGTCCCCCAAGAAGGGCTGCATGTTTGTACCTTTATCCCTGCAGCCTTCTGTCCTGCTAGACTGGCTGTCATGTCCCATCACGCTACCACTCCCAATTCTTACTCTGTTATTACTTGACTGTTTCCCATCCTCTGCACCCTCATTCCCTAGGGATGAGGAGTCCCGAACCGGATGCCCCTCGGCTCCTGTCGGCTTTCCCCCAGGAGTCAGTTTAAAAGCTGCTCTGCCACCTTCTTAATGTTACGCGCCAGCAGTCTGGTTCCGTTTTGGTTCAAGTGAAGCCCATCCCTCTTGTACAGGCCCGGCTTGTCCCAAAACGTTCCCCAGTGCCTAACAAACCTAAACCCCTCCTCCTGACACCAGTGTCTCATCCACGCATTGAGACCCCTGAGCTCCGCCTGCCTAGCTGACCCTGCGCGTGGAACAGGTAGCACTTCTGAGAACGCTACCTTTGGGGTCCTGGATTTGAGCTTCCTACCTAGCAACCTAAATTTGGCCTCCAGGACCGCCCGGCTACATTTCCCCACGTCGTTGGTGCCAACATGCACCACAACCACTACCTCCTCCCCAGCACTCTCTACCAGCCTATCTAGATGAGAGGTGATGTCCGCAACCTTCGCACCAGGCAGGCAAGTCATGGTGCGGTCCTCACATCCGTCACAGACCCCCCTCTCTATGTTCCTGACTATAGAGTCACCCACGACAAGAAGCCCCCTTCGCCCCCTCCCCAGAGGAGTATCCATAGTGCGACTGGATACGGGCCCATCACCTGAAGAAGGGGTCCCCACTGTGGGATTGTTTCAGCAACACCGTGCCAAGTGGGGCCCATAAGAGGGGTCTCGGGCTGTGCTCTGGGAGGAGAGACAGAGGAGAAGCAAGGCAAAACAGGAAAGAGAGAAGGTGGAAGGGAAAAGACTATAGAAGGGAACTGGAAAACTATATGGAGAAAGAAGTCCTGGAGAAGTAAAACAAAGGCTATGAAGAGAGTCAAGGGATGGAACAAGGTGGAAGAGAGAAAGAGAAGCTGCCTGGGGAAGAGAAGTTGCTTTGGGGGGGGGGGGAACTAGGAGGATGCTCAGAGCTGGAGCATGGGTGCCAACAGCAGAGGGGAGGGAAGTTGACCCCAACCAGAGCCCCCAGGGCAAACCCTTTGGAGCCATACCTGATCCTTGAAAAAGACTGAGACACCCTGGTGGTGCAACAAGTAGCTAGAAACTTTGAAATGCTATCATGGAACAATGAAAAATGAAACAATGCTGTATTGGTATGACAGACTAAAAAATGCATAGCTATGTAGTTCATAATTTTTTAACAGCCTGATCCTCTCTAATTTTGGAGTGGCGTAGCGCATGCTATGCTGCTCCAAAGCATCGCAAATGTGCCGTAAAGCACGTTTGCGATGACTGTAGAGTAAGGGCCGCCAGTGTGGAGACCAGCAGCCCTTTCACTGCCACCCTCCGGAACCGGCAACCACTGGTGGAGGTAAGTCTTGCATTGGTCATGGGTGGGGGAGGGAGGGCTGGGCAGCAAGGGAGGGGGCCATTGGCTAGGGAGGGCGGGGATATCAGCGGCATGTGCTGCCGATATCTAGGCCCTTTCCTAGTCCAGTTCGGCCTTACCCCGCTGCCTCGGATGTATGTCAGCTTCAGAGCTGGCATATATCCAAGGAGGCCCATAGGCCCTAGGCAGCCTTACACTCGGAGAAGGGGATGGATGTCCCCCTTCTCCTGTGGTTCCTGGTATGATCTGGGAATGGGGCCGGCCCTTTAGGCTGGCCGTGGAAGGTTGCACAGGATTGCGCTGTAAGTGGGTTCTAAGTAGAAGGTGCATGCATGAACTTGACTTGAACTTTGCCTGAGCAAAGGAAGTTCACAAAAGGAATTTTGTGTTACTTCCTTACCATAGTAGTCCCCACTTGCAGAAGGTGCCTCTGCCTTAGTATTGGCAATGGTCTCCTCAACCTTCTGTAGAAATTCCTTTGGAAAAAAGTGTTTTACACAGGTTGGAAACCTCAATTAAAGAGAAATAGCAGTTCTGGCAGTAACTTTTTTTTCTTTTGCAATACTCTCATCCCAGTACTCTCAATACTCTCATCCTCAAACCCAACCCACTCCTGAGAATCCCCTAATCCAGTGGCTCCCAAACTGGGAGGCATGGCTCCCAGGGGAGCCATGGAAACTAGCCAGGGGTGCCACAGAGTGCCACGGAATCCTCTCGGAAAACAGTGCAATGCCAATTGGTAGGTATCAACAAAATGTAATGGGGAGCCACAGCCAATGGTTGCCAATGGTCCAGGGAGCTGCAGGTGAAGAAAAAACATGGGAAACACTGCCCTATTCCTTGGGAGCAGCTTCCAGTAGATGCATTATGTTGCTCTGGAGGAGAGAGGGGTGAGAAAATTCCCTTGCACAAACATCTAATCACTCTTTTTCAAAATTTTATCTAACCCTTGTGAAAGTTTGAAAAGCAGTTTGTGATATGATATGGGGAATCTGTCAGTCAGATGGAAGAAGTCAAAGATTTCACTGGGCATGCACAAGCATATTTTTTTGATTCAATTTGAGGGGTTGGTTCCAACCCCTTGTAATTAATCATTTTAAAGCACTATCACTAGGTCACAGCACTTGCTACTTTGTAATATAAAACAAGTGACTAATTTGATAGATGTTGAAACATAGAATGATGACTAGGAAAGCATGATTACAATTTTAAGGAAGGATTTGCTAGTTGACATTTTCAATCTTGATTTTGTGAAAGATGTGAAAGTAATTGCCTTCTGTGAAACAGGGATTTTTTTTAGAGAAGAGTTTAATTACTACTTATTTTGCACCAAAAAAATGTAGATACTGTACGTGAATTGTATGCAGGATTGTATCTGCTCTTTGAAAGGCTATAGGAACCAATCAGAAGTGTTAAATGTAGTGTTTTGCCAAGTGATTCTTGCTTTTCATTGAAAAGTAGATCCACTATGTTTAACACTAGAAGAGTAAGAAGCCAGCAACTGATTTTCTGAATACTGTATATTTATTCTATTGTCTTTCATGTTAAGAAATGACCTGAGGTTTCAACTGTTGCTGGGTTTTGCGCTTTATATATACTCTACATGAAATATATATAATTGTGTTAAATGGAAACAATACACACTCTCAAAGACTACTCTGAACTCCTCAAACTGCTACTTCATAGTGTTCTTAGCTTGTTGTTGTTGTTGTCAAGTAATTCTGACAATCCTATCCAACTTACACCACGAGTGTAACCAGCGGTGCAGCGAGAACGGGAGGCTCCAGAACGGAAAGGGGATTCAAATCCCCTCCAAAGGGGGATTCAAAGGGGATTTGAATCCCCTTTCCGTTCTGGGGCCTCCCGTTCTCATTGCACCGCTGGTTACACCGGTGGTGTAAGTTGGATAGGATTGCGCTATAGGTCAACTAAGATTTTTGCTACTGAACTGAAATGAGCCTTAAGGTTCTGATGATGGCTGTACAGATACACTGGTTTTTGTTTTTTTGTTTTTTGTTAATGCTTTACCATTTGTCCTTTTCTCCTTTTCTATGTCAAATGCTGTATTTACAACAGTCATTACAAGAACAATTAGATTTTACCTTTAACATGTTCTTTGTCAGCAACAAGTGGAAAGAATGTTTGACATGAAATTTGTTCGGTCAGGTAAACTAAAATGATCAAGAATGTTACATAGGTATACATGCATCTGTACATGGTAAATATTTTTTTTATTTCACGTTTCTATCATGTCAGCATTCAAGTCAGTGTTATGTAGTAGAATATAAATGTGAATAGTCTTAGAATTTTGGAGGAACATGTTTTTGCAAGATAGGAAATAATGGGATTACAGTTATACTTGCAAAACATTTGGCTATGAACCCCATCTACTCTCCGCTTACTCTCTTCATGTGCTTCAAGCAGAAAAGTGTGCAAGGACAAGAAGTATATGGAAAAATGAACAGAGAAAGGGTTATTCTTGCATTACTTTCTTACAGAAATGCTAATGCAAAATAAATGTCCTACCCTGTTTTCTGCTAACTCTTTACTTCATTGCATTACCTCCCAGTGCTGCTTTGCTCTACCTATTTTCTTCTTCTTCTCAGTGTCTTAGGCAGGATCGGGTTGTTAATGAAAACAATACTCTTGCTTTTTCCTCCCTTTTTGTTCTCTGTTTTCTACATGCTTAGGAAATGTGGCTTAATTCTCGCACTCCAGTTTGTATTTTTTTAGATACCTTTTAAGAGGTTAGCATTGGTCAGGAATAAATCAATCTTTTATCAAGCAAACCAAAATAAGTAACTACTCTCAGTTGTGGGCAGTGAGCAGGAACATGAATCCGAGGCACAGAAATTAATATTTCAGTATTCTGCACTTAGGCTATTATGTGTTGCTTTGTCAGTGACAGTGAAAACCAAGCTCTAAAGGAGAGAAAAGAAGTGTGAAGCTCTTTTTTTGTCTTTTATCCATCCATGCAAAAAAGGTGCTTTGATAGCTGCATTCTCCTGTGTGTCCTTCTAACTAACCTCATATTTCAAACATTTAATTAAATATATGTGATCAGTTCAGCTCTTTCTTAACCCCCAAATTAATTTAAATGATGATGGTTTTTCATGTTGGGAGGTGGTTATCACCATTAATTAATGCTGTAGCTCTCTGATATATGCTGTACTATTTTACTATGATCATTTATAGCAACAACAAGAAAAAAATATTTTAGGTTGTTCTTTTTTCTTCTGTCAAAATCCCACCTGCATCTGCAACTTGTGTATTCCCAATGGGGTTGTGATTTTTACACAGAGGTTTGGCCTCTTCCAAAGGGACTTACTCATCACTGTAGTCTCTCAAGCATGTCACATACATTGTGGTTTTGTTCCTAGGAGTAACTATCACCTAGGAAGTCTCAAGCCTTTTATAACACCTTTCACAATGAATCCATCACAAGATACTTTAAAAAGAAATTGCTATCTAAGTACAAACTGTGGTAGACCAATACTTTTCGTAAGTGTTCCCAAATGGGGCATGTAAAGCCTGTTACAATGTAGATAATTTACAAACCATTATGTCTTTCAAAATATGGGGAACGATGGATATCTATTTTGTGATTCCAGAACTGAAGGGTTGGAAAATTTAAGGAACAGAGATTTTTAAGAAGTGAAAGTTGATATAATTGCATTGCTGTCAGTGGACATACACCAGTACATACTAGCTTATATTGATTATGCTAAATAACACTATTTTCATGTATGACTGCAAGCTATTTAATTAACTTCAACATGACTTGTAACAGCACTGAAGCTATCTGTTCTTTAAATGAATAGAGTTGGAAATGGAGTGTTTTTTTTTTTTTTTAACCTGTGCACTTAATTAGAGGTTCTAATTATGGGTGTTGCTGGCTAGGATCTATGCAACCATAATAGTATCAGTAAGACTGGAATGCCTGAATGTCTCCACTTTCCTACATTAAAGGTTCTATGAAGCTATTTGAAAATGATTGCACGAGCCATTGCTTGTAGATCAACTACAGTGGGCCCTCCTTATCCGCGGATTGGTCAACCGTGGATTTGGCTACCTGTGGATGGCCATCCATGGAGGGAGTGAACTCACTGGGAGCAAGGCTCCAGGGTGCATTCTGGGACAAGGATGGGATGGGGGAAGAGCCCCATCTATGCAAACCGGAAGTGCAACCTGGAAGTGGGTCGTGCAGCTTCAAGAAGCCTTGCAGAGGCTTGAAAATGCTGCAATTTTGCTATTTAAAGGTAAAACGGTACTTTGGGGGCTTTCCCCCTTTTGAACAGGGGTTTTAGCATGGCCATTTGCAGGTCTGGGACCCGCAGTGTAACAAATCCGCGGGTCCCGAACCTGCAAATGAAAAGGGTCCACTGTATATAAGTATTAATTCTTCATCTTCATCATCATTATCACCATCATTATCATCCTCCTCCTCCTCCTCCTCATCATCATCTTTTTTTTTTTTCTAAGAGAATTCTTCAGGAAAGATTGGATATATCAAGCCAATTATGATTTGAGCCAGGCAACGTGTAACCATACAAACCAACTAGATATTTGAGAATTTCTGAAAACAAAATGATTACTTAAGGCACATTTTGATAATAAGCTGTATTGTAGCAAAGAAGTTGTCAGGATTGGACAAAGTGGCTACTGTACCAGTACAATGTGTCAAGGTGACCTGATGACATTGCAGTGAAGGAAGATGAAGTGTTGGTGCTGTTGTTGTTTTTTCTTCATATTAGCTGAAGTTCTTATGAGCCAGGGATACATCTTGGTATTTAAATACATCTTGGTATTTAAATAAGGAAAAAAAGTTTATGATCCTCTATCCTTGGGAACCATTCCAAACAGATTGAGTCCTCTTCACAATTAATCTGAGGACAAATTAAAGTGATCTGTTTTCAGTAATCAATCAGTACACATTTCAGATCTGCCTAGTTTGTTGTGCAGAACAAATAGAATAACGTATTTGTCTACGTTTTCAATTTATTACGGGGCAGACATATCATGTTTATTTTGGCTTTTAAAATTTGCACGAGAAAAGACTTGCAGTGCAATGAAATCAAATGTCTAACTATTCATGGCTGTCCCGACTTGACCTCCTACCATAACTCTGGAATCTTCACTGGGCATTGTTAAGAACATTACTTTACTTTTCAGGACACTTATTGCATATATTTGCCATTTCAATTTCAGGGGAGCATTTGCTTTTAGTCTTTTACGTCTGATCATGATTTATTGATGATGCTGTCCATTTGAAACATAGCCTGGCAACACCATTCTCACGCTCTGTCAGGTTTCCCCAGTCCTACTGGATGAAATTCTTTGATCACTGGAGCTAGGCTGACCCCTTGGATGAAACAGTCTCTGTCTTGCCAAGAATGAATCCTTAATCTATATATCTAATATAATTTGCCAGCAATTAAGTTGCAATAACTAGTGGAAGCGTCTTGGTCAGTAACTAGTAGAGGATAGTATGCTATAGTTTCCATTCATAACTCAGCACAGCATTCTGGCATCAGAAGTCCTAAATGGATATGGAAGTTCAGTGGGGTCTCTGTATCCACAGGGGTTCTGTTCCGAACCCCCCGCGGATACCGAGACCCCCTGGATACTGGGGTCTACCTTTCCAAAGCTGTAAAAAGTTTTTTTTTTAAGCCTCGCAATCCCTGTATGTACCTTTTTAAGTGACCAGCCTCCGCAAGTTGAATGACCTGCTTCCGGATTGTTAAGTTTACAAGCCTCCGCAAGTTGAATGACCTGCTTCCGGATTGCACAAAGGTTCTGATCTCCCAGCATTACCCCAGGATGCATTCTGAGGTGAGCCTGGAATGAGAGAAGAGCCTTCGCGGGACATGGAAATGGGTCATTCAGCTTTTAGAAGCCTTGTGGAGGCTTGGAAACATCACAGTTTGGTCACTTAAAGGTGCAAATGGGGATTGGAAGGTTTTGGGTTTTTATTTACTTTTTACATCATTGGAAAGGTGGATCCAGGCAGCACCCATGAGAGGGGGGTAAAGGGGATAAATTGTATCTGGGTCCAGGGTCAAGAAGGGACCTAGGAGCCAAAGGAGGGGGCCCAGAAATATCCGGGGATCTCAGCTGACCTCATGGAGAGTGAAAGACTGTATCCAGGCCAGGTCTACTGGGTGGGTAGATCTAGGTGCCGCATCGGGAAGCCAGGTAGAACTGGGCTCTGGAGACTTTTCTGGCTATTGCTGCCCTCCCCCACCCTGTTTTGCCCCCTTGCTGTTTGAGAAGGGGCGTAAAAGAAACTTTGTACCCCCTGGTAAAATCCGCGGATAGAAAGGGTCCACTGTAGAATTGCTTACTCTCATGTATTGGGTTTAGAAGTAGAATGAGTAAGGTGTCAAAAAACTACTGTGTCCAGTTCCGGAAAAGGTGAAAATGCTTCATACTAAAAAGGAAAATTTAGATGCTGTGTTCCCTACCAGCTCAGAACGCTCAGCAGCCATTTCTTCGCATGCCCCCTTCGCATGCCCCTTCTAGCCAAGCTGGAACAGAAGGGGGTGCCAGAAGGGGTCAGAACGGGATGTGCAAAGAAGCGTCCCCTTTCCAAAAGAGAAGCCAGGCCAGGGTCGCAGCAAGATCGCAAAGCCGCGCCGCAACCCTCTTCTTCTGGCTCCAACCCAGAAGTAATTGGTGGTGATGTAGTGACATCATGTCACCGCCAGTTACTTCTGCATCTGTGTGCTCAGGGAGGGGGGGCCAGAAGTCTCTTCCCCGGGCATCAGATGGGCTGGGTACGTGACTGAGTGGAGCACTTCCATATGGCGGGATGGAGAGTGTAGCGGGAAGAAATGAGGTATGGGCCCCGCTTTCCTTACCTTGCTGCTCCATGTGAGGGCTTCATGTCTCCTCATTTGTCGGCCAGCTTTGATTGGGGGAGACACATACAGGATATAAAGTTGATCATGCATGTAATCTACTGAAGTCAATATCTGAAACATCAAATCCATAGTAATAGGTACTGTAATTTGCAATAAATAGCATCAAAATGCCAGTTGCTCCTAATCTGTCATCTAGACTAAGTTATTATTATTTATTGGATTTATATCCCACTTCTCCCCCCCCATGGGGGGACCCAAAGTGGCTATGCAGTGTCATTTTGCATTCAATATTTTTAATACTGGTGGTGATGCCTACCATAAAGAGAGGCTGAAGGAAATCTTGTGTTAATCGTGGGTATGTATTTTTAGGATGTATCCATTTGATTATCTGAACTATGAAACAGCCAAAGGAGGTCTAGTTGATAATGATTTATATCCCCAGCTTCAATTTGTTGCTATTTAAACAGAAAGCTAATTGTACCACTGACATATTTCTCAGGATGCGGCCAACCAATGAGGAGTTGCTCTTATGGGTAGCCATCAATTGTACTTCAGGGAAGGATCTTTTGCAGGTTTTGTGAAAGATCTGATGGGGGTGGGCAGATTAATTTAAGGGGAAGCAGTCCTTGAGATATTTTAGTCTTGTCTGAGGGCAAATAATAGCCACATGGAGGAGAAGACCATGATCACTTCCCTGCCCATGCCACCATGGTCACTGTTGGCTCCCCCATACCTGAAAAGATATGTACCTTTTAGCCCTAAATTTGTATCTAATTGAGTTATTTACTTCAGATATGATACTTCTTTACTTCTCCAAGGCACCAATACATGCAGCAAAGCTGGATTCAGAGGAACATGACCTGAGTTCATTAACCCAATCTTCAGGGTTTATTCTTTAAAGTTATAAAAGTTATCAAAGCATGTCCATGCTGTTTTTCAAATGGAAGAACAGCATGTCATAATCCATTCAAAGTCACTTTGCAGAATAGATCATAAAGCTATTATTACCGACTGTAAAACACAGCCACCATCCAAAGCATATTATGACTGAACAATCCAGCAGCAGAATAAGTTGGCAAAACTCTTTCCTGTCTTTTGAACACCAACACTCCTTTAACGTGTTAGGCCATCTTGATTGCTTGAACTTCACCTTCATCCATCTATGCCCACTGTTAGATGGTCATGGGAGAAAATCAATTTGCTAGGTTTCACAGGGCCTTTAAAGATTTTAAAAGCCATTTGGATTGTATAATCAAATACACCTCTGACTCTCACAAAATTTTTGTAAGATTGCTAAAATATAAAAGCTGAATTGAGCTTTCAGCCATTAATACTTTTCTCTTAGGAATCACACAACAATTGAATATAGTACCATAAAACCCTCCAAGTGATTGTGTACTATTTATTTAGCTTATAACTTCTGTTAATTC